>JAROYE020000004.1:30012315-31262315 GCA_029619315.2 Dynastes maya
GATAAAAGTGAAACTTATATAATTGTTAACGTGTGTTGAAAGACAAAAAAAATTTTTTGTAAAGTTATGGTTGTGTTTTATTAACTACATACGTTTTTAACCGTTTCGGAGAATTGAAGGTTGAGCTAACCTCGAAATATCTGTAACATCTGGTCGTGGGAATATGCCTTTCTACATACCACCGGCTACGACATGTTTTTAAATTTTATTCTCGATAACATCTGCAGAGTCGTTCCAAAGAATTTCGCATTTGTGCAAATTAAATTGGAAAGGTTGAGCGAGCTGGAGCACCTGATAGGTTGCGGATGAACAGTGCAGGGCTCCGCGGGGGTGGCGGGAGGGGGAGGGGGTACCACCGCCCCCTCCCCCGAGGGTGGTGGATGTGTTGGTGGAGTAATACCAACAGGGGATCTGGGGGCGGTTGCCCCCCCCCCCCAAGCCGCCCCCGTCCCTGCTTTCTGACTAACATTTATGTATTAATATTGTGAAATCATAAAATGAGTTCGTATAGACGATTTTGTCCTAACAAATTATCTTTATCTTGAAGCGTTATTTTCTTATTTATTAATCTTTGGCTATCTTTATAAATGCGTCGGTATAGACTTTCCCTTCTGTATTAATATCATGACTTTAATATTCTGAAATACGTTGTTGTAAGTTATATAAATTTGTACCTAATTTATACCAACAAATTATTTTTGTCTTGAAGCGTTATTTTCTTATTTATTGACCTATTGATCTTTAAATACCTTTATTATCGTAATTAGGGGGACAATTTGTTATTCATTTCTTTTGTTTTGGCCAATCAACAAGACAATTTCGGATCAGTTCCAGAAATGGATGAGCTATATGCTGAAAATGTTTTCGCCAACATTCGGCCATGGATGACGGACGAAGCAATGGAGAAAATAGTGCAAGAGGTGCGGGAAGAGGATTTACAGTTCACGGAATTGGGAGCCTCTACCGTGCAACCACCTGCTGTAGTTGAATCAGTAGCAACCGCATCATCAGCGGCAACTTCCCTCAATTCTATTGTTCCACCTGCAGTAGAATCTCCGGCAGTACTTTCACAAATCAATACTATTTCACCATTACGCTCTACCTATTTACCCACCGAAATATATCCTCCGTATTTACCTGCTGTGGTGTACAACAAAATTGAGTAGAGCAGAAAAATAAACTGACTGTCCAACGAGGACCTTACAGACGACGTACTAGGACAATGGCTACACCAATTTGTCGTACGACCGGTTAAAAAAAGAAAAAAAAAAAGGGGGGAACCCCTTTTAAAACTTTCAGGGGAACGAGGTAGGAGCTAGGGAGTAATGAAACTCCATTTCCCTAAGGTATCTCCACCTTTCAGGAAAGTGCCCTTGGGGGAGCTTGGGTTTGTAGACTTCAAACATAAAAAAACCCAAAAAAAAAATACAAAAAAAAAAAAGGGGAAACCTTTTACTCAAAAAACCCCTGTAATGTTATCTGAGGCAGGGGAAGGCGCAACACCAAGCCTTGCTACCAGCAGAACCAACCCACAAAAATCGGAGGAAAATGGTGTCCAAAAACCCCTATGAACTGATTGGAATTGCAAAAAGGAGCTCAGGCTTCACGCCAAAATTAAAAAAAAACCAAACTTTGGGGGGTCAGAAGGGAAAAGGGCTATACGGGCGCAATTGCTGCGGGGGAACCTGAAAGACCCAGAAAGATCGATCGAGCCGGGTTTTCTAAGGAACAAAGGGGGGCCCTTAAAACGAGCCGGGGAAAGCCGCAAAAAGGCAAGCAAGGGAAGACTCCGTCTTAAAACTAAAAGCCAACCCTCAAAAAAACTACAGAAATCGAATAGCGGAAAAACCTCTTGAGGAAAAAACCCTACGTCCTCAACCAAGATAAAACTGGGGAAACCTTTAGTCAGGTTTTAACGCTCCCAAGGGTTTGTAGATGATAGATATCCAAGGAAAGATTGTCAGAGAAAAAACGAAAACTGCAATGCTAAAATGGGGAGATATGGAAGTCAAGCCCCAACCGCACCCCAGTTTAAAAACAGCATGCAAAAAGGGAGTATTTACTTCACCTTTGGGGAACGAAAAATCGAAGACAGGCTAATGGGACGATACCCAAACCCAAAAGGTGGGAAAGGCCCAATCCTGGGACAGGTGTCGAAAGGGCATAGCAAAAACAAAGGCATTTGTAGGGGTTCCTACAGAATTTTGGGTCGCGGGGGTAGAAAAAGTTTTCCAAACTCCAAAAACCCAAAAACGAAGGGCTGACAAAAAAGATTGGCGGCCGTGTAAAAGCAAGGCAGATCCAAAAGGAAAAACCCCTTAGTCTTAAACATCGCAGGAACCCTTGGTGCGACGGGATGGGCCCAAACCCTTTTTTTGGGTTAAAACCAAAACTCGCCTTCAAGATTTGGGGAAAAAAGGAACTGCTAAGATGTTGAAGTAATACAGAAAACCTTCAAATAGAAAGGCGCTTCCGCTTCCCTGTGCAAGCGCAAACTTGGGGGCAATATCGAGGGGCCTAAATCGGGAACCGGGTTTATGGGGGGCCGAGTAGCGGGCCTTTGGGTAAAGAAAAGGGTAACGTAATATACGTTTTACCTCTGGAGAGAAAATTTTTCATTTCGTCAAGAAAGACTACAATCTTTAACGGCTTAACTTCGTTCTAGAGTTTTAGCAGCCATAAGGTTGAATTTCCGTAGCAAAGGACAGAAAGGGATTTAATTTTCGCTTTTTGCTTATCCCCCTACGATGCAGCGAACCACCCCATCAGCATGTGAAAGGTGGAAAGAACTGCGGGGATTCTCACCTCCAGGTCATCATCGGAGGGACGCCAACTCGCACCATACTGCAGGGGGAGTACCGACACCAATACGAGGTGAGCACTAGGGGATACATTGTCTCTAGAAATCTGGTTTTTTGAATGGGTTGAACCAACTTTTAACACAGAAAAGGGAAACGGGTATTGATTAACTCTAAGCTCCCGTACATAGTACTCAGGTACTAATGGTATGTGTCTGAGGAAAACCATCTCATCGATCACAGGTACATCTCCTGGAAGGCGATGCGATAAAACAGTGGAATGTATAGAATCCGCAAAGGACCAACGGGAAAAGTACAAGGGGACTGAGTAATAACATAAAAACAGGTCAAACAGACAAAAAAATAAATGATTAAAAGCAGCCTCAAAAAAACTACAAGAGGCCATAATAACCTCAAAATCTATAACTGCCTCTAAAAACGAACTTTTTCCAAGCATCAGTGGGGAAGGAGCGTCACACTGGGCAACAAACGCAAGTTTTTAAACAGAGCGAAAAAAACCCAAATGAATGGTTGAATATCAAAACGCACTCATGCGTATAACCAAACCCCTAAGAAAGGGCAAAAAAGAGAGTCAGGGAGGAAGTTTGTGGAACTAAAAAACCAAAATCTAAAAGTGCAATTTTCGTAGCTACTCGCTAAAGATCCAAAAAAATCCTCTGGCAATTTTAGAAAACCCACAGGAGGTTTACAATAGGGGACAAAACGTTAGGTTTTTACGGGAAAGCGCACTTCCCGGGTCAAAAATGTATAGCATATAAAGGGGCCGGACCTCAAGGGCCCTTTCCAACCCCCAAAAAAGAAGATGGCAGCTAGCTAAAGGCAATAAATACGGGGAGGATTTTCTGGGCAAAACGACTCGTTTGAGGCCTATAAGTACCCGGACCGACGAATTTTTTTTTGCTTTTTTACAGCAAGGTAAAATGCAAAGCACCATGCTTTCGGATTTATAGAGCCTCTGCGGGGTTACATACCATCCGTCTGGGAAAAGGGGTAAGGTGGTTTTTCCCAAAAATGGGCGATGTTCCTACGCCCCAGGCAAAGGCATACAGGGGCCCAAAAACCCATATCCTTTACAAAGACCATGGAAAAACTGCTTAAAAATTGCCCGGGAAACCTCCAAAAGAAAAAGGCCTTCATCCCAACCCGATCCTACCCAACAGGGAAATCTGTGAAAAAGGCCCGCACCCGCCGTTCGCGGTGAGGCCCCAAACAATCAAAATTTCACTACTGCTTTCTTGCATAGAAGGGGGCGTTTGCATCACAATACAGGCTGTGAACACCATGGAGTAACAACACTGCTGTAGAGGGTGGGGGCCAGTCCCTGGCAGACAAGTAGAGGGGCACTGGCAGGTGAGACATGCCGGTGTCTGTCGCCAGAGATGCCCGCAGGGAGGGGGGGTTTTTTCCCCCCTATTGTGGATATGGTGACAAAATGCTGATCTTGCTAAAAACCCAAAAAACAGGGATATGAGATGACATTTTAACCCCCAGCGGGGAAACGCCACATAATCTCGAAAATAATGCCCAAAGACATTAAAATGGTAGAAGTATGGGCCAAAAAGGGGAACCCTTTGAGTAAACCTGGAAAAAAATTTCACTTGTACCTTCACCAAGAAGGAAATTGGGGTTAAGAGGCCGATTTTTTGCAACGATATTTTAAAATCAGTCAGAGGCTAAGTTTTTAGTGAACCCTTTGGACTCTAAACTGAACTGGACCGCTTTTACAAAAATGACCACAGTGTAAAAGGGTTTAAAGACAACCGTAGAACAGTTGGAAAAACATGGGGGCTCAACCACATAGACTCGGTGTACACTACGGTGGAAAAACCCCTGATAACTTATGGCTCCGGTTTTTGGGGCCTAAGATCCACAGAAGCATGCGATAAAATAGTCTCTCGAAAAAATTTGAGACTGGCATGTCTGGTATAACAGGACTATTAAAAACATTCCAACGCTGCTATGGAAACCATGCTAAACCCACCTCCTCTTTAGATTTTTTACCCAAGGGAGAAGCCCAAAAGGGTGCATACAGCTGAAAAATACTAGCAAATGGAATCCCACAGGGGAAATGGGCACACCAAATAGAAACGTAGAACTAACCCTACTAGATAGGGGATTGATACAAAATCTAAAGGGTCCTTATAAAAAAACTTTTAAAGGTTCTCTTGAATTGGGGAAAGGAGGGGCGGGAGGGGGAGAAAACCGAAGACCCTAGTCTGGTACCAGATGGTCCAAAAAGGGCCTACTTTTGGCTTTTTGGGGTATAGAGGAAACCGGGAAAAAAGTATGTGTATCCTTGGGCGATACACCACGGATTTCAAACAGAAATTTATGCAACAAACCCGCGCGTGGGAGGTCTGCGCGGGGGACCCCCAGGGTAGACATTTGCATTTTCTCTGACAGTCAGGCAGCCCTTAAAAGGCACTGGCCCCTTCTATGATCACCTCCAAAATAGTATGGATGCCTAAACCTAATGGTCGTCTAAAACAACAAGGTACATGGTGTGGGTGCCGGGCACGGGGGATGCGGGCAAGGGGGAATTGCAGACCCCTACGGGGAAGGTTAAAAAAGAATTTTAAGGCCCCGAACCGGTCTAGGTATTACCAGAGGCGGCTGGTGAATTAAAGAGTTATCATAACACAACCCCAAATTAAATTGGAAAAAAGCAGCGGACAAAACAGCAAAAGGGGATGGGAAGACCGTCGCAACTTTTTACGCTGAACCCATTTAAATTAAGCAAGATACAGCTTAGGGCAGTAAAAAATCTTAAAAGGCAAGCTGTTTTAGAGGCACTTGCATAAGTGGGGTCTACAAAGATGCCTTAGTAGACTTTGCAAGAGGGGGAGGAAAAAAGCCCCCCAAATTTTTTTTCGAATGTGCAGGTTTCTAAAACCCAAATTTGCTATGCGAAGCCAATTTTAACTGGGGGGGAAAAATTTTAATACAATAAGCTTAAAAAAGCGGGTTTCCAAATTAGGGTTTGGGGTAAAACCCCCTGCTTTGGTTTTAAAAATCAAACAATCAATCTGAAAACTCCAATACGTCCACAGCCAGTTTATACAAAATCTTTTATATTAAACATTACAACCCCAGGTTTTGTTTTTAAAAGGCTTTTTTATCTAAATTTTTTGCGGTCCTATTCTTTTTGTTTTTTTGGGGCAAGCAGCAGGTCCCCCTAGTCTTCTACTCCACCCCCCGACTACCTGCAGTACCCTCTTCTTCTTCTCCCCACAATCCGCCCATCTAGTACCATCTACGTCTTCTATCCAAACCAACCCCCTCAGTATTTGAGCTTGAAGGAAATCAGCATTTCACAACCGACCTGTTAAATTTTTTCCCCTTTCCCAAAATTCAGAAATTAGCGGGTAAAACTACCCACCCAAACAGTCCCTTCAATCTACCTTTCCCGATCAGTTATCTTTGTTTCTTTTTTCCTCTTCCACCCCCCCTCATTCTACACAAATTCCTAAAACCCGCCACCTACCACTTCTAGCCAAATTCCTCAAATCGAGTCAAATCCTTCAGAATATTATTATAACGACTTTAAAAAAATTTTTGACGTTTAATGTCGCCTTGAGGGAAATCGTTGAATAATATTTTGCGCTTTAAATTTTCAATGAAAGAGTCCTTGAATGTCATCGCCGGGGCACGTGGTTCTTAACTTTTTAACCGGTGCCATTAAGATAACATTCCCCAACCAAATTTTTCCTCTTAATGGGAAAATTCACCCCTCCAAAAGGGGTGAGGAACCTATTAGAAAACGGAGAAGCTGTTGATAAATTTTTCCTTCTATGATAAAGGGTTTTAAAGACTGGACTGACCTCAGGACTGAGACCTTTTAGGAAACATTTGCGAATTCTTTTTATTATTTCCCGGGGAGGGGACTTTTAAAAATTAAAAGCGTTGCATCAAACTTTTTATAATTTTTTTCATTGTTTCAATACTTATCGTGATATTATTTTAAAAGGGAAATAACTTTAAAAATCGGAAAATTGTCAATATGATTGCTTTTTCCCCGGAAAGGGGGGAGACCAAAAGGGCCCGGGGGCCCGGGGAAAACACCCCAGGCCCGGAGCCGCCCAGGAACCGATTACCCCGGCAAACCGCCGCCCTATTGGCCAGTAAACCCCCAGACCAGCGGCACCGTCGGCTCCTCGAGATTGGCGGAGGAGGGGCTGGTGGAGAGAACAGGGGGGCTAACCCCCTCTTCGGGAGATGGATGAGATCGGACTAATCCCAGTATCTTTTTTTTTCTACATATATACAATTCATTTTACATTTTATAAATATGTAATCAAAAATAATACTACGTTTATAATTTAAAAGTTTTATTTTGTTTTCCTATATCCAATATATACCTAAAATAAGAAAAATATTAAAACGTAATGTAGTCTTTTAGAATTTTTGTATTAGTGTTTTTTGGGGCGGGGGAAAAGGGCAGAATGCGGCTAGAAATGAAAAGAATTATCGTTACCTATAGAAAAACTATGATGCCTGTTGAATGGAAACTTTTATCAGAATGTAATTTTTTTGGTGGAACATGAAAGAGGTTTTAATTTTTTGGACCTTCAGGGGCGGTAAAACAAATATCTTTTTAACTACCCCCGAAGGATTTCGCTTTAAAAAAATCTACTTTTGCGTAGTATCTTCAACAAGAAAATATGAGTTCTTGATGTAACTAAAAAACTGTTCCGGAATAGGTTATCACAAATATACCGACGTAAATGTAGTATTTTTGACGACATACCTCCAATGATCTGAATATGTAAAAAAATTTTTTCTTTTTCGGTTGCATCGCAATTTAATTTGCATATATTTAATTAAAAAATTAAGTGCAACCCCTAAACAATTTTTAAAGGGGATAATGCTTATTTTCTAATTTTATTTCAACAAGATGCGACAAATTTAAAAAAAACCGTACAAACAATCATGTTCACGATAAAAAAATCAACAGTTTCTAAGCTGTGCAGAATGTGCGGGAAAAAATGTTTGGGTAGCTGTTATCGTTTCCGATTGAAAAATTAAATAAAGGAAAATTGGATTGGGTTTTTTGACCTTACATACCTTGAAACACTACTTCGATTACAAAAATTTTTTTACGTCCATCACATTTTTATTTCGTTTTAGTATATTACTACCCGTAAAAGGCGAAGATCATCATGAAAAAAAAAATTAGTAACAATCTGTAAAACTAGCGAAGCTTTAAAAAAAAAAATTAAAATTTTGAAAACCCGATGTAGCGCGGTCTCAGAGAATGATCGCATTCATTACGCCCCTATAAACAACCTTTTGCAGGAAATTGTAAGAAATTAGAAGTTACTTACTCCCAAAATTTAAAACCAACCAAACGACATTAATTCGAAATAAAAAACCTGGTCAACATTTTTCCAGAGAAAATTTTATGGGTTCCGGGAACGTCAATGATGGACGGGGTGCTACTCCTAAACGAAGAAAAACGTGTGTCATGGTTTATCCAGGTACTCACTCTTTCCCCAGAAACAACAAATTTATTTGAAACAGAGACACCAAAGGGAATTGGGTTTAATTTAATGGCAATCGTCTGAGCCGAAATCCGTTTGTAACATCATTCCCAACCGACATTCTTAGAAGATAAACATAGGGGAATTTTTACCAATACTCCCAAAGATAAAAGAAAAAAGGGGTAGTAGAATAGAAGATCGTGATAAAGATGAAATGGACACAAGTAAAAGTTTAAATTTGGATAAATCAAGGCTCACGCTGTACCGCTTTTGCAAACGCAACCAAGCAAGTCAATAATAGCAAATAAATCCCAAATAAAACTTTTTAAAAAACAGAGTGAAAAAGAAGCTTTACGAGACCATGATCCTATTGAAAGTCCCCTTTTTATGGTTTTGATGACAGATAAAAAAAGATAAATTCGTTAAAAAAATATGGTGTTACGTGAGGTTGATGAATTTAAGGTAAAACCAGTGGGGTTTAATGGACCAAACCCTTATAATTGGAAAATTCACTTAAAAAGTTATTGGGGGTTTTATTGGGAATTACTTTTTAAAAAGAAACCGGAAAGTTTTCATAGGGGATGCTAAAAATTAAAAATTTTCATCCTTAATGATACAATCTCATCGAGTGATTCAATCCGGACAGAAAGTGTGGGGCAGAAAAGGTGCTAAATAAAAGACAATTATTAAACCTATTACCGGGGAAAAGACCTGAAGTTTGGTGGACTCGAACGGGGAAGATGGGTCTGGGGCTGCGAAATAAAGTTCTTCTAGAAAGGGGTTGTACCAAAGGAGAAATTTGAAATAAAATTACGGGGACGATGAAAATGTTTTGTGCGATAGGTTAAACTGTTTATTGCATCGGAAAATCGGGTCATACTGGGGCATGGAAATGAATCTTGGGATAATCGAGGAACTGAAGGAACCCAAAGTTAAAAGTATCAGTTCATTTATTGCATTAAAGAGTCTTAAGATCTTGGTTTGTTAAATTAGCTAATGTATCTGTGCCGCCTAGCTAAGGGTGCAATAATAAGTTTGGTAACATTACATAAAAAAATCATAAAAAGGCTTGATGGATGAGGAGTTCTTAGGATTTTCTCAAACATCCCCAAAATAAAAAAAGGTTTTGAATGCGCGCAAAAAAAATTCCTGCAAAAGGTTTTTCAAATTTCAGTGATGGACCGTTAGTAGTACGGTGGGTACTTATATGCAATCGAAATCAAAAATTCTATTATATATGTAAATAAAAATATACCAAAAAAAAAATAAATTTAAGTCCCTATTCCCCCAATCCTTAAAATCGTTCTCATTAAAGGTGAACCAATTTGAGCCGACAAAAACCCCATACATTTAAAAAAGGGGGCAAAAAAAAAAAAAAATTTAAAAAAAGACAGATAAAGGACCAAAACAAACGAGCAGTAAGTAGAAGTGGGAGTCAAGGAAAATTTATCAGTTAAAGGGATGTGGTAAACAAATAACAAACTTGCCCGTAAGAGATTTCTTCGACGGCGAGTCTAATAAAAGGTTTTCGCGCCTATTTCAAAAGATTTTGGGTTTAAATGATCCTTACCCAAGGAAAAAAAATTTCAAATAATTTTCGATCTTAAACATTTTCCAAGTTTTTTGGGCGTTCCAAAAAAGAATAAAACTCGAATGAATGGGAAAGGATGGAACTTACTCTCAACGGGGAAAAAATGTTTTGAGAAAAATTCAAAACGATCAAGGAAAAAATTTTTAATACGCATTTCAAAAAACTTTTGGATCGATATGATATTAATCACATAGGCCTATTCCAAATTTAAAAAAATTCCATTGTAGAACGTTTTAATAGAACGCTTAAAAAAAAGTGTGGGAAGGGAATTTAGTTTTTTTAAAGGTAATTACCGTTGGGTTGTTTTTGCACAACTTTTTGTCAAAACCCAAAAATACCGGGCCCAAAACCCCAGGAACAACCTGTCGCATTTTAAGCAAAAAATCTAAAACATTTTTTAAAAGAGGTTTATAGTAAATTAAGGGTTCTGATCCAAAATTTCTCAATTTTAAAAATTTGGGGACTCCGTTTGTATAAGTAAAAAAACAAACATTTTTTCGAAAATGGAACACCCAAAATTCGAAAACCTATCCCGAACATACTTATTGCAAGATTCTCAAAAAAGAAAACATTCTTGGGGTTTTACGAAAAAGGAAATTTATGAAAGTTAAAAATCTCGATGTTTATTTGTTGAAAAATCATACGTCGAACGAAGGGTAAAATTTTTGTTTTAAATGGGTCGGGATGCCTTTTTGCATAATTCCTGATTCTAAAAATATGTATTGAATTAATTAAAAAATACGCATCAATTATATAATTTTTATTTAACAAATATCATTATACAATTATACATTTTTAATAAAATTGAATAAAAACAAAATTAACCAAAAAATTTAAAATTAAAAAAATTTAAACAAAATATTCTTTTTAAATTTTTTTATCGGGAGGCAAATTTTAAAGGGTACTAATTTTAAAATTTAAATTTTTTTAAGTTTTTTTCCTGCTTAATCTCTTCTATTTTGTGATGACCCAAGCTAAAGGTATTACTTTTATCAGGAAGGATATAACCTTTTCTCCTTAAAAAAAGCAATTTATTCCGTAATTCCGTAACATCGTATGCAAATCAGACCTTAACAAATACATTCTTTTCATAATAGCTCCGTCATTTCCACACATTTTTGTATCAGAAAAACATAATTTTTTTATAAAATATTTTTTTAAATCCTTTTGCCCTTTTTTAACTCGTACCATAGAAACATTCAAAATTCCACCAGCGTATCATTCCTTTATGCTTCCTATCTAGGGAAACTGCATGTATGTTTTTTTTCCGCGAAATTCGGGGGTCAAACCGGTTTTAAATTTTTTTTATATCATTAAAACGTTTAATTTTTTTTAGCATATAATTAACGAATCTTACCGTATAATGCACGAAACATCTGTATCCACAACGGCTTCAAAAAGCTATAGAAGAAACATACATCACCCTCTTTGCTAGCTCAAAAATAGTAAAACCTACGTAAACAGGCTTACATACTCTACACGTACTTGTACCCTGCAAATTTAAAATTTGGTTTTTTCAATGAAGCCCCTGCCCCGAGTTTTTATGAAAAGTTTTTCCCTGCGATATTAAAATTTTTATTAACTCGATTTTCAACATTCTCCTTGTTTTTCCAGGGATACTATTTTCCATTAATTTATAAAAAATGTTTTAAAATTCGTTGGGAGATTCATTTCTTTTGACTGTGTTGAAGTCGATGTACTTCTTTAACCATTACTCTGCTTAAATCTAAGACCACGCCTAATCCCATAATTTCAAGCCATTATTCAAAAATCGTTTCAAATTAAATAAAGAAAAACATAATTGATTTACGCGGGGGGTTAGGAATCAATTTGCTATTTTAGAATTTTGGGGGAATAAAAAATGTTCGGGACAAAAAAAAAAAAAAGGGAAAATCGTTGTGCTGGTCGTGAAAAAAATTCGTGGGGTAAAAATTCTAAGTCTACTTCGAAAACAATCCTATATCCCCCTCATGTTAAGGCTTGTCTCCCTTCTCGTAAAATTCCTCCTTTTTTAACCATTTAAAAATTTACCCTTTTGGTAGATTGGGGAAAGTCATTGCGTAACCATACAAGTTCGTCGCATCAAATATAATATGTTTTTTTTTCTTCGGCAGAGTTAAATCCTGGGAAGAAATTTGTTGTTTTCAAACTCCTTTCTTTTACAGCAATGCTCACTCCACCCCGTATAGCCCCCTTAAAAAAAAGAAACATAGCCACATTAGTTTTGTAATTTTCCTTAATATTGCCATGCATAAAAAGAATCCCAGCTTAATCCCGTGAAGTAAAGTAAGTGCTGGATCTTTTTAATTATCCATACAAATATTTTGAAAATTTTTGAGAACATCTGCAATAAAGCACATCCGATTGTCACTAAATCGTGATTTATATCCAAAAAAATTCCAAAACCTTTCAGCCCAAATTATAATCCAAACACTACGTCGTACCCCAAAGAATATCTAGAAATCGGCTTTACGGGCAATCGTGGTGGGGGAGTCCTCATGAGAAATAACTAGTTATATGGAAATTCCTTTCTGTCGTATTTATCAAATTTTTTCCCCCTCAAAAAAATCTTTCAACTACTTTACAAATTTCGTCACCAAATAAAATGAAAATTTCTTCAAAGAGGGAAATCATAAATCGAAATGAATCTAAGAATATAACTTATAGAGTACTTTCCTTCTCTTTCCATTGCAATCGATTGTATCACCTACATGCACTTTCTTGAAAACAAACACGTATTTTTCTTTATTTTGCGCAATGACATCTACTTCTTCTTTTTCCAATGCGAGTGATTTTACAAACAAGTGTGCATCATAATTCGATAAATTATGAAATATAATTGGTATATATCGGGGTTCTTTATAATTAATTTATATTACACATCATATGTGCTGCACCTCGGTATAAACCACTCAAATGATCATGATCACATACTTTCTCTACAACTGATGCTATTTCTTTTTCGCAAATATAACACACCTTTGCCTCTTCATAGTTTCTTTGCTCTTCATCATTTAAAGGTCGCATTTTTACCACTTTACTTAAATAATTTGTATACAAAAATTTTACATCCATCTCTAACTGTTTGACGAAACATGTAGCTGCATTTCTTCCGCGGTATTACTCAGCTTACTTAAATTTTCATTAAAACTACATTTTATATAATACGCGAAGGAATATGGTTCATGTTCGAAACATTTAACAGAAAAAGGTTTTGCAGGGTCTGGTTCTGACATATGTATAGGTTTTAATAAAGCCTCGAAATCAGCGTATATAACAAAAGAAATTCTTGAACAAGGAAATACTGCCTTGACCTGCTTGCAATCTTCATTTTTCATGTCTGCGCAATTTCTCTTCACATGTGAAAAAAGTTAAACAACCTTCACAAATATATTTCTGATATCCAGCGTGCGACTTCTGTGATGAAACCAATCGGGAAAAAATTCCTTAATCCAACAGTAGTGAAGATTCCCATCTTCAGCACTAATAAGTAATAAATTAATATGATTTATTGTTCTTCGCTTCGTGAAATGTAACGGTCCCACTACATCATGCACTCTCGCAGTACCATTAAAATATTCTTCTATACCATATACATTAAGAGACATATTATTTTTTTTCTTAAAATTTTAGTGATATCTTTTTAAGTTAACAGGGAAAGTTAAATCTGTAAAATCGGCCCCCAGTATCATAATGTGGCTAGGAAGAAAAAATTTGTGGAAGTCCAACTGGCTCCCTTAAAGCTGAAGTAATAGCCCAGGCGAAACATGATCAGAATTTTGAACATTTATTACAGCTTTCTTTTTCTTTATTGTTGGCGGTAAATCTACATAACTGGAACCTCTCACTGGATTGTATTTGTTCATATTTACTTCCAGGTATAAAATATTATTGAGGGTCCATCCTAAAACCAGTAAAAAAGACCTCAATAATATAATAAAATACTGATATAATTTAAATTCACCTGAATCAGTTCTTGAAATTCACTCATCTTGCTTATAATTTCATCCATATAATCTTCATACAAGGCATATAAATCGCTTCCATGGGTTATAATTTTGTTTCGAGTATTAAAGGATTTTATTTCAACACTTTCCTTGCTTAATAAATAGTATAATTACTTTTTATTTTAATCTATATATTTTTCTTATTTATATCAGAAAGTTAAAGCTCGATAAACTAAAACTGTGTAATAGTAATTGTAAAACTATCGGCTTCATTATTTGAAAAATAGATATAACAAAAATATCAATTATGACAACTATAATAACTTAGTGAGGTTAGACGTAAAGTAGTGGAATACTGAGTCACACAAACGATTGCACTAGGTAATTATAAAATTATAATCTGTTCACAATGTTTATTATGCAAATTGTAAATTCTAACATTAAATATTAATAACACTAAACTATAATCAATAAATTTTATGTTTATACATGTAGCCCCATACATAATTGCATAATTTAAATTAAAATTCGTCAAAATCATGAATACTATCTAGTATATTTTGAGCTAATATTAACGTATCAGCATCAAAATCTACATCTTCTTCCTCTTCCGGAACTCCTTCCTCACTACCGTCATCCATAAAAAAATCTTCCTCACTACCGTCCTCCATGAAAAAATCTTCCTCACCACCGTCCTCCATAAAAAATTCTTCTCCCTCTTCAATAAATTCCTCGTCACTGATACTATCTCCGATACTATCCTCCATATCTTTATCACTGATACTATCCCCCATGATAGATACATCTTCTTCCTGCTCCATATCAGTTTCAACGAATATTGGAGGAATTTCATTAAGCTCAGCATCAACCATTTCAAAATAACTAAAGAATAATTCGCGCCTATCCCTTTTTCTTAATATAACACCCATTTTTAATATCTTCTTCTTTCTCAATATCTTCTAAGTTCTCAAACTTCTGATATCAACAATACGTTCTATGTTATAATACACTAGTTGAAACCCCCTCCATTAATCAGTCTGACCTTTACCTCGAGAATGACCTCACCTGGCTCTGACCCGATAACATTAACCTTGACCGCAACATTGACCTTGACCTCTAATTGAGTGACTGTTTTCTAATTGCTCAATAGCTTGTGCAACTTCAGAATAGTTCATGGAAATTTCATCTATTTGTTGTTGAACGTCCGAATTGGAAAAAAGTTGCTGACTATCTTGAACTGCTGCAGAATCATTTGAATCAAGTTTCAAGATGACATTTTTCATTTGTGAAAAATCTTTCTGATAGTAACATACTGCCTGGAGCCATGTTCCCCATCGTGTTATTACAGGCTGAGGTAGTGGTGGTAATTTCGGACACAATTGTTTGAATACACGGATGTGTTTGGGAGATTTGATGAACACTCTTTTGGTAGATGCTATTAATTTATCCACCATCGGATACTACTTTCGAAGGGTTTCTGCTACGAGGTGACATGCGTGTATGAGGCATGTTATGTGAAGAAGAGTCGGAAAGCAACATCCTACCGACTCTCAGCATTGTTGCGGCTTCGTCAGCGTCAACGAACATTGTGACTTGGGTTCCTGTGATACAAAATTCTCTCAACGAATCTTTTATTATCTTGACAACGGTTTCTGCATTAGTTTTTTGAATCCTTTTACTGGGTAACAACAATGAAGCTGGTGGACCATCACGTTTTAAAGACCGCTACAAACATGAATGACGCTGTGTTTCTGAGCACCAGTTGTTTCATCCACACATAGGCAGATTTTCTTATTTCTCAACTCGTCTTTTATACATTCCTTTACTGTACCTTGCACACGTGGCAAATTGTATCGTAGTTGCATAAATGTTTGCAGCTTCCATGAGGGAACGTACTAAGCCCAAAAAAGACGAAAGTGTTCATTAGATACTAGATGTTGTGGGATGTTGCACTCACTTAACATAAAAATAAAATCATATAAAAATTGCCAGTATGGAATACTGTTTCTTAAATTCAATACATGACGTTTACTTTTACAATGTTTTCTACATTCAAACCTATCGCGACTTAGCAATCTGCTATTGCATATTGTGCAATAAATATGCGGACTTCTATATTCTAATCCAGGGAAATACCTGAGATATTTATTCACATTCGAAGGGAACGTTACACCCTTTGGGCGTCCCATCTCCGCATACTTATTTGGTGTGCAGCGTGCAACGTACTGTCGCTTTGAACTCTCTCGCGGTACTATCGAGTTCGACTACGAGTTGAAAATTACCCCTACGCACGCCGCTACCGCTACGCTACTGCCATCCGATACCACCTTTTTAACAAACTCTACTGATAACTGATAACACGACGTGTACTATAATGATTATGATCCGAATTACATACATGTTATTATTACATACATTATTTTATTATTGATATTGAAATGAAATTTGCAAGAATTAAGTGACGTCGAAGATATAAGGACATTTTGAAATTTCATTTTTTTAAGCTAACTGTTCCCGTATTTCTATAGCAACGAATACAGATTTTTCACCATTATAGGTGGACTCTAATGATTTAATTATAGTTCTTGACCGATAATATTTGCCATTATAATACTCAAATTAACAACTATAATCGTCTTATTATAGTATACTATCACATAAAATTGATTTTTTTGAAAGGGCAAATTCAAAAATATCAGTCTAAAAAAATTTTTCACGAAAAACTTTTTGCGTAAGGAGGCGTAAAAAACTTTATACAAGGACTGATATCCACGGCGCGGCACTGCTCATTCCTCACTTCATATTTTTAATCGGTTTACAATTTACGTCCTGCATATACTATCCTGCATTTCTATTAGTCATTAGTTTATATATACCTCCATATTTATCGCGTTTGTACGTGATGATAGTCATCGCAAATGCAGCAGCATATATGACTAACGATTGCAATACTGTACTTCTTTAAAGTAAAATTTCAGTTAAAATCATTTAATGTTATTAAATAAAAGCAAAGCAGCAAGTGTACTTTAAATCTAAATAAAATAGCTATTCATTGGGCGATTTAACGCAATTTTTTTCTGTACTAACATTAGTTGAAATATGCTAGATTAATATCTAACTAGTTTGAATGGAGACTCAAAATATACACAAAATATACATTCTTGGAAGTCAAATGGAAATGCTTTATCGTAAATGACTTGAAAACAAACTTACTAGAGCACATGAGAAAATTGATAACCTTGAACAATATTCAAGGAAAAATAACATCAGAATCTATGGTTTGCTGAGTACGCCAAACGAGAATACTAACGAAGCTATAATTAATTTATGCAAGGAAAGGCTGGGAATCAAGATTACTGATACAATGATCGACTGCAGTCACAGATTGGGGAAAGTAGGGAAAGTGGAAAATGGCAATAAACCGCCTATCGTAAAATTCGCCCAACGTAGTATCAAACAAAAGATTTTCAACAATAAAAAGAAGCTCAAAGGTACCAAATTGTTAATCAGAGAAGATTTGACCGAAAAAAACCTACAGTTGCTGAAGAAAGTTAAGCAAAAGTGTGGTAATGTATGGACGAATAACTGTTCGATTTTCACTAAAGTAGGCAATAAAATATATAAAATGTATAGAATATTAAACAACTATGACTTAAATAAACTAAGTTCTAATAATTAACTGCACCAGCTAAGAATTTACTATTACATTAAAATTCATCTTCTTTGCATGACAGAGGTATTACGTAAATATTGCCGTCATCGATTATAGTTGTATTTCTTAGTAGTGGCGGAGTAGGTATGTTTCTGTCGGGATTTTTAAAGAGTATAGTAAGCGGCCGTGGTGGCGGAATAGATACGTTTGTGTCGAGATTTTTAAAGAGTAAGATAATCCATTCCGCGGATAGCGTTGAGCAGTTATGGGTTCAAACTAATTTAAATAAATTATGTTTTGCAGTCGGTGTTGGATACAAACCACCTGCTATGAGTTATAAATACTTTGTTGATGAGACTGAATCACCTATCGGCAATTTATTACCAATCACCGAAAATATTATCTGCATGGGCGACTTCGATATCAACCTTCTTTTCTGATGCGTTTGCTTCTCTAGGTTTTCGTCAAATTATAAATGAACCGATAAGGGTGGCTAGCGGCTCATCTACCTTGCTGGACGTTATAATTGTACCTTAAGATCTAAACATCGTTAACTCGGGAGTTGCTAGTATAGATATCGCTGATCACGATTTGGTTTTCTGCTAGGTAGATTGCGGTAAACAGCTCCATCATCCTGAATTTTTCACGTATAGAGATTTTAGAGGTTTTAATCCACAATTATTTCAAAATTATTTAGTACAATCAAATATAGACAGTATTTTTTACATTCAAGACATTAACCAAAAAGTATACTTTTTAATTCGCTCCTTACATGCACTTTTAATATTCATTGTTCTATCAGAACTATCAAATAGGCCATACGCTCCGTGGTTGACTGAAAATATCAAGTTATTTCCTTGAGAGATAGGGCCAAATCTAAATACAAGAAAACTGGTATGCCTAAGCATTGGGAGTATTATAGGGAGTTCCGAAATTTTACTAAGCAATGTATTGTTAACGAAAAAAAAGCATTTTACAAGTATCAGTTTAACGCATCTAATACTTCCGTTTTATAAAAAAATCTAAAAGCTTTGAACGGCACAAATCAAAAGAAAGCTCTTTTAGCACCTGAATTATTAGATGCTAATAAAATGAACAAGCTTTTTGTTACTTCTATTCCGCAGAATAATATTGTGGACGATTTTCTTATACGTTACTTTAATTCACACACTGTAAACTGTAACGACGACCTTTTCAGGTTTTCTCTTGTAGATGCAGAAACTGTGACGAGAATTGTCAACTCTCTGCGCAGTAAATCGTGTGATTAATATGATTTCCTCTTGCATCCCATTTATTACCATGTTTATTTTTCATATTCTAAATTCTTGTCTGCTTGCTGGTGAGGTGCCTAATGTCTGAAAACACGCTCTGGTGGTGCCTCTTATGAATTGTCAACTTCAGGACTATATGCAGAGGTCGACCTCATCACTTGTTCCTTGTTCTACTTGAAGGCATTTGATACTGTAAATCATGAACTGCTGATTGCGATACTGCGCCACATTGACCTCGATTATACAGCCGTAAACTTGTTTCGCAGCTTTCTGGCCGGAAAATCTCAATCCGTGACCATATGCGGCAGTGTTTCTGAACGTATTGACACAATGAGGGGAGTCCCTCAGGGATCTTCTCTCAGCCCTCTCCTATTCTCCTTATACACCTGTAAGCTGTTCAATAATATCAAGTTTGGTAAAATCACAATGTACGCCGACGACTCTCAATTACTATTTTCTTTCCCTCCAAACGATTTCGCTGGGGCTATGGGGAGGATTCGGGAGGATTTGAGATCAGTCAAGGTTGCTTGTGCGCGGCACGATTTGCATATTAACGTAAAAGCACCGTGATGCTATTCGGTAGGCGTAGTTTAGTGGACTTATTTCGCGATCGTATACGTCTGACTTTAAACAATACTATACTACCGGTCGTTGGGGAGGCAAAAAGTCTGGGTCTGTTTTTGGATAATTCTTTTCGATTTCGTAAAGAAATTTCTATATACATACAACGCGCTTACTCTGCTTTAAAACTCTTGTATCCGCATCGCGCTTATATTCCCCGTAAAGTTAAATCTATATTATGCAATTCTCTCGTGCTCTCACAGTTCTCTTATTGTGTTACAGTTTATTGGTCATGTTTAGACGCGATGTCAGGAATTAGGATTCAGAAGGAGCAAAACGCATGTCTACGTTTTGTTTATGGTTTTCGTAAATTTGATATATATTTCTGCCGCTCTTAGTGTCTCAAGATGGTTTGATATGCATGATCGCTATTACCTTCATACTGCCTTCCTTATCCACTCCATTATTGTCTCTCAAGTTCCCCGTTATCTGCATCGCAAAATTGTATTTCGTTGTGATTTAGACAACATAAATATTCGTAGCAGGGGTTTGATCACACCACCTCAACATTGTACCACCCAGTTTGAAAGATCTTTCGCGTTTTTGGTTGATAAGGTGTATAACGAGATTCCTGGACATCTGAAATCATTACCTTTAATTCGTTGTAAAACTAAATTGCGCTGCCTTCTATCTAAGTAGTTTTCTTAAGTTTATACGTGCATGATTGTGTACGTTTGCCTCTGCTTAGCTGGAATGTATATCACAGAATTTGATTTAGTTACTTTTTAGGCATTTTTTCTGCAATTCCTTGCATTTGCATTGTTAATTAAATTTTGGTATTCAAGGTTTCAGTGGAAGAATGAAAATAGCTTCGCTTAATTCAAACTACGCCATGAGATATCTCCTTGTTTTTGTTTTAATTTCTTTATTCACAACTGTATATATTGTTTTTTACAAAGGGGAAATAAAGCACTATTATTATTATTATTAAAAATAAATAAACACAATGTCGCAAGTACCGAATTTGAAATTTGGCTTTTTTTCATATATTTTAGAGAAGGCCTTAAAGGTAGAAGGGCTTAGGACTAACAAGGGAACACAGGGAAGTGTCCCTAAACCGTTTTTAAATGAATTTGGGGGGTTTGTAGACTGATGCAGTGTAAGAACACAGTAACTTTCATAGATGCTAAATGGGGCCGTTCTCGGGGATGGGGCGGCCTACAGCTAACGCTCCCTTTTCGCTATTTGCTTTAATTCTCCAAAACTAAAAAGATATATCAAAAAAAAGTTAAGACAAATATAAACTGTTTTATGAGTACTAAAGGATAAGGACAATAGTTTGCCTGTCAATAGTTCTTTTTTCCAGAAGCCCCCCCACCCCCGTATTTTTTTAAAAAATTTTAAAATTTTTATTTGCGGGAAAAATACACAAAGTTATGCAAATTCACCCATATATATTAAACATGCTATAAAATAACTCAATTTAAAAAAAAAAACAAAATATACGAATTGAGTAGGTATACCTCCGTATGTACATATGTATGCAGGTATATATGTAAATAATATTACTTATTGTTATTGATGTGAACAAATCGTAGAGATACTTATCTAAAGTATCTGTCTAAATATCTTTAATTACTTTTTAGATCATTTATACCTTATCAGCATTACATTCCATTATTTTTTTAAAAGTATTCGATTAGCGTATTATCCGTTATACTTATAAAATTCCTCATTGAAACTTCAACTGCTGATTTTCACTGCAGATTACATGATTTCTATAGTATTTAAATTTTATCTAGTTTAAATGTAAGTATTAGGACATCTTGTATACCATAAATGCTTTTGCATACGCATATATATAAAGCAAGGCAAAGTTACAATTAGTACTTGCAGTCTTCAATTTATTGACGACGAGTCGTTTCGCAATTAGGCTGTCGAAAAAGTGTTTCTTGAAGTCATGAGAATCAACGTTGCTAATGTACTGAATTTGCTAAAGTACAACAAATTTCCCTTTTTGCAAATAAACGCTGATACACCTATAACACGGGAAAAACCAAAAGTTACACGAAGCTATAACGGATATCATTGTGAGAAACTCAGAAGAGGCATCTTTTGCATTTGAGGCAGATGTAGCGCTGGAATTTGAAGACTTGGTGGTCCCCAGGAACCGCAATTTGTTTGAAACCCAAAAAGTGAATATGATGAAGATTATGAACATGAAAACTGTGTACCCAAGAAGGAGGTAGTTTCAATTGATATTGAATATAAAAACGCGAGCCGTTGAGTTTTGGAAAGTAGAAAAGGGGAAACGACGTTCGTTAGAATCTGTCCAAAACGATTAGAAAGGTAATATAATACGTAAATTTCTTATTCTATCTAAACATTTAAATACGTTTAAAGGGGAAATTTTCTAAAACTAGTACATAAAGATATCTTGTACAGTTTGATACATCAATACTAATAATAGCATTTGTATCTTTGGTGTCCATTTGTTTTCCCCGTAAAATCAAGTAGGCAATTTCAGAGATGGGGAAGCAAGTGTTGACCGGGGTGGCACCAACAAGGACAAAAGTACATACGTTACAGAATATGTTCTGATAAGATTTAAGGAAGCGCTAAACAGCGGAAATATTATCCACGACATAGATCTTCGTCGATGGGCGCTACAGGTAACAGATGAAATAGAGCATCATTCATTTAAAGCTAGTCATTGGTGGATGTCATTTCAAAAAAGTACATAGAATTGTTTCTCGTAAAATAACAAAGTTTATCACACGATCCACTCATAGCGATGTTGACGAATTACGATCCACAGCCGAGCGATTTGTTAATGAAATTAAACCTAAAAATTAGCGTTGTTGGACAAGACAACGTTTTCAATGCAGACGAGAGTGGCTTTAATTTAGAGATACATTCCGGTCGAAGCTTGTCCGCCATTGGAACAAAAACAGTGGAAGCGGTCGTGCAATCATTATCATTTATTACACATAGTTACACAATCATGCCAACAATTTCGTCAAATGGACGACTATTGTCCCCCCTCTTTCTTGTGTTAAAAGAAACAACAGATCAATTTGGACCGAACGTATAAACACTTTTTAGGCCTATTAACGTGTATATATCTGCATCAACATCAGGGAAACTGACCTCACAAACATTTTTAAGGGTTGGTTTACAGATGTTTCTTACCAAATACTAACGCTGAAAGTGTCCTTGTTTTTGGATTCGTGAAGTGGGCATTGTCCTAAAGAAGTGAGTAATTTACAATTAGTACCAATGAACAAAAAAGTCGATATTTTTACAATACCTAAGAAGACACTTTAATGGTACAGCCTCTAGACGTTTTACGGTTTTTAGAATTTTGGAAAAATTTTGTTAGGAACTTTTTCAGATGACGTACTGCTTATGGGATACGATTTAACTCTACATCAAAAAAACACTATTATCCAGTTTTACAATCTTTGACACTAATCAATTATCATCGCCGAGGTTCTTCAATCTATTTAAGTATGCGTGGTATAAAAGTACATACATCGAAGATCGCCACTGAAGTTTGAGAATCTGTCCGATTCTGCTTCCCGAAGGATTACAAAATACACCACTATGCAGTATTTGTGGCGAACCTGCATTTCTTCGTTGTGCGTGGTGTAAGCAAATTTTTTTTTTTTTCAACTTTCTACACAGATTACCATTATTGCAATAACTATGGGAGGTAGCCTGTTATTTATTTTTGCCTTTCTTTTGGATTATCTGAGGGGGAACCGAGGTCCAGGTCCCCAACCTATTCGGATAATCGAGACTATACACGTAAACTTATAAATATTATTATTGTCATTAAAATTGTTATTAGTACCAAATTTTAAATTTTCTTCATTTTCATTAGTTTGTTAGTTAGTTTAGGCACTATATTTTATTGTATTCAATATTTTACACAAAGGTGAAAGTAAAAGAATTGTATGAACATTAGCAACGTTGTTTCTCATGACTTCAAGAAAAACTTTTCGACAGCTAATTGCGAAACGTACTCGTCGTCAATAAAAATGAAGACTGCAAGTACTAAATTTTAACTTGCCTTGCTTTATATATATGCGTATGCAAAAGCATTTATGGTATAAAAAGATATCCTAATACTTACATTAATCTAGATAAAAATTTAAATACTATAGAAATCATGTAATCTGCACGTGAAAATCAGCACTTGAAGTTTCAATGAGGAATTTTTATAAGTATAACGGATAATACGCTAATCGAAAACTTTTAAAAAATAAATAATGGAATGTAATGCTGATAAGGTTTTAAAAGATCTAAAAAAATATTAAAAAATATTTAGACACCTACATACAATGTACATACGGAGGTATACCTACTCAATTCGTATGTTATTGTTTTCTTTTAAATTGAGTTATTTTTAAGCATGTTTAATATATATGGGTGAATTCTGCATAAATTTGTGTATTTTTCCAGCAAATAAAAATTTAAAATTTTAAAAAAATACGGGGGTAGGGGGTTTTTTTCTGGAAAACAAGAACTATGGGCAGGCAAACTATTGTCGCTATCCTTTAGTACTCATAAAACAGTTATATATTTGTCTTAACTTTTTTTGATATGTCTTATAGTTTTTGGAAATATTAAAGCAAATAGCAAAAGGTAGCGTTGTCTGTAGGCCGCCCCATCCCCAAAAAAAGGGCGATTTAGCATCTATGAAAGTTACCGTTGTTCTTACACTGCATCAGTCTACAAAAAACCCCCCAAGTTTCATTTAAATCGGTGAGGGACACTTCCCTGTGTTTCCCTTGTAAGTAAGTAAGGGGTTTTAGAGAATTCTTTATGTATTTCGTATTTCATTTGAATTGAACCAATGGATCGAAGGAGAAGGACTTCAGTGTTACATATAAATCCAAACTGGTATTTTGTTCCCACTAATAGCATTTGTGGGTATACAATCTGCAATGGTAAATATACACTACCGCTCATAAAGAATGGACAGTACGAGATTTAAAAATAAAATAAATGGAGACAGTTTAATTATGAAAAGTGCTGTAATTGTGTTTGTATTAATCTTTAAAAAATTCCCGAGTGATCGAATACATTATAATGTAATAATTTAGGAATTACTAATTCAAAAAAGCAAATATGAATATTTATTGGTTAATGGGGTTTAAGAAATTTACGGAAACAGTATTTATGTTATGTTCGGGGCTTTCCCAAACTCATAAATGGTACAATAAGCTTAATTGTATAAAAAAGGGTACGGGTGTAAACCTGTCTTCTTTTAGCTGCGGTGTATTAGCTCCACATTATATCAGTATTCGAGTTTATGTGATTCAGTACACATTTTGATAAAAAAAAAGTAATAATAATTATAAAATGCCTCGAGGAAAACCAACAGAAATTGACAAACTTTTCGGCTGTAGTTACTCTAAAACCAAAAAGGGTATTCAGTGCGACAGATAACAGTAGAATAAGTTTGGGACGACTAAAAGTGGATAACGAACGCATAAAATTAATAAGTAAGCGTAATCGAAGAGCAACCGTACCTGAATTTGCAGCAGATTTCATTTCGCGATCGCGCTGCGTCCGTTTCCGTCAGCACAATCAAACGTCGTTTTTACAAGCTGCGAATCTTCACGGACGTGTAGCAGTTCGTAAACCTCTTTTACGTTGAGGGAATGGGACTTAAAAGGCTACAATGGGCACGAACACATCAGAACGGACAGCAGAAAAATGGAGAAAAGTCCTTTGGACGGACGAATCAAAATTCAGCATGTTTGGGCAGAGAGGACGAGTATTTGTTTTATCGATCCAAAGGAGAGAGAATGCTTCCCGATTGTGCTGTGCCTAAATGTGGTACCATGGTGGTGGTTCGGCTTTCATTTGGTGTTTTTTTATACGCCGGGGGTGGTGATTTTGTAAAAATTGTCGGGATCATGCGAAAAAAAAATTTTAGACAGATACTGGAAGAAAATGCGATTCCATCAGGTTTGCGTTTAATTGGACAACAGTTTGTATTTATGGAGAATAATGACCCGAAAACATACTGTTCGGGTGTGTAGAAATTATTTGGTGGCTCAAAAAGGACGAAAAAATTTTGCATCGAAAAGACGTGGCCTTCCCCGAGTCCTGATCTCAATCCTATTGAGTTGCTATGGTACGAACTCGGCAGACGAGTAAGACAGAAAGCTCCAACTTCAAGTAGCAATTGTGGACCATCCTCCAAGAAGAATGGAATAATATTCCAGATAATGCACTGCACAAATTAGTTGACAGAATGCCGAGGGTTACGCAAGCTGTATTGGCGACTAAAGCAGGATTCTTTGACGAAGGTAAAATTTAATTTAAAAAAGGACATTTTCCTTTCTTTTTATGAAAATTTAAGAAAGAAAGAAAAAGCTTATCTTGTATCCTTATGTTGTGTAGTATTTTTCCCATTTTTTAATAATTTTTTTTTCTTTAATTCGAATTTATTCAACTGCCCCCCAATTTATTATGAGCGTTATTGTATGTAATTAAATCAGTTTACCAAATGGTAGCATTACATTTGTAGATTGGTACACTGAAAAAAGGCGCTTTCTAATGTTGTTATAACAATTTGTAACATTATTTTAGAATGTATCCTTACAAAGATAATCAAGTGTAACAAAGTTGCCCACGATTATCGCTGTAAACTTGCAACATTTTTTATAGTGTATTTTACTTAAAGTAAGACAGTCATCCAATAAAACCCGGGAAAACAGAAACCACGTAAAAATATTTTAGCTAAATTTGTCCACCTGACATTAATAAACCACTTAATTTTCAAACTCCTCCAATTAAAAATTTTTCTAGATATTCGATATTAATGTGCTCTCCACGGACAACAATTAATTACCCAGGAAATGGTTGGTAGACATAGTAAAGCGATTAATGGAGCAACATCACAAATTTCGGCGATTATTTCAGAAACGTTTTTGGGTGTATTTGCTACACATTGCTTTATTTAATGGGTCTTAATATTTTCTTTATTATATTTTAAAATTTAGTTTACAATTGATTAGGGTCACAACCAATCTGTCGTTTAAATTTTCCATCTACTAATGAAGAATTAAACCAAGCTAAACGGTTATGGCTAAACCATACACATTTTCCTTGTGGTACACGAATCTTTGATTGTACTCAGGTTCGTATTCCCAAACCATCAATTTTCGGTGATGAGTATATTAACAGAAAAGGATATGCTAGTAAAAATGTTCAGGCAACATGTGATGCACTGTAACATTCACTAGTATAGATGTTGAATGGCATAGTACTACACATGATAGTGGATATGTAAAAAATTCAAGAGTGTATGCAATACTGCGCAATAATGATGCACATGCCCTTCTGCTTGCTGATGAGGGTATGGCATTTGAACCATGCTTAATGGCCCCGTATAAAAATCCCAATACACCGCACCAAGTCCAATATAATAACCCATTAAAAAGAGAACCTTTTTGGAATTGAACGTTGTTTTAGTCAACTTAAGCAACGGTTCTTCATTTTACACTAAAAGGTACGGCTGAGTTTAAAAAAGATTCCAGCTTCAATCGTGTGTTGTGCAGTTTTGCATAATGTTGCAAAAATGTTAAACGATGTAGATTTTCCATTGGAATTTAATTTATTAATAATGATGAACCTAATATTGCCGACGAAAATATTGCTCATGGTGAAATTTTTTCTTTTTATGGCACTCGGAATCTAAGCCCATATGCCTCGGTAACTGTCAAACAGAAATTGATTATATTCTAATATGCAGGTGAAAAAACCCTTTAAAAAACTGGAATGGGGCGTCGTAGCTCAGCTGTATTTATTTTTTTTTGTTTCTTCTGTTTCTGGTAATTGCTTTTCTTGTCTCCAGCTGTACCACTTGGCGCACTTTCGTCGTATGAGCCCATTCTTTATATGTATTAGAGAACGCGTACCTTTTTGATACAACTCTTCTTTAATTTACTATTTGTATTGTACTCGCTTTAAATAACGACTAAAGCTGGCCACGACGGGACCGCGCAGTAGCGTAGAGTCGATCAGGCCTCGCGTTCCCTAGAGTTAATTTCTGCTAATAGAGATGTTTGCTGCCGCAAATTTAAATTTTGCTCATCTTTTAAAAAAAATTAAATAACACGTGCTCAAACACTTACCATTTTAAGAGTCCTCCCTGAAATCACAAAATGAATAATGTCTGTTAAATATCTGCAACATTAGATATGTTTCAACTGTTGTTTCGGCAAAACTAGTACGGCATGAGGAAAAAATGCGTTTATATGCAGAGAACGAACGTTCTACATCTAGTGACGTAATATTTGCGTAAGTAAAATAATCTTTCAAAAAACAACGATTCTGTTGACGCACCTTCACAAAAGTGTCTTAATGTGCCAAAATCAGAATTTTTTTTCAAAAACACTTTCAAATTTTTCTAGAACAGAAACATTTTTTGCGTCTTTTAATCGGGGCATAGCTGTGCGTGAACTGTTTCACTATTTGTAGAGATTCTTCTAACGGCACCGCAGGATTTTGTAATTTTTTTCCCATTGCATCTGCTAGCCCGAAGTAATTGTCGTGAATGATTTTTTAAAATCCATTTTAAACCGGGCTATCTTGAAATTTTCGACTGCCTTTTCTGGATAGCGGCAGCTTCCTTTCTATCGAATTGTAAAACCACGTTCTTAATATTGTCAAAATATTTATGATAATAAAACGCCGGCCTGCAAAACCCTGTTCCCAACGAGTTAAAATAGGTTTTTGGTGGCTCTGGTATACGGAGGCACAGTCTGTGAAATTTTGCGAATACTTTCGGTGATTTGACAAATCTGCTTTGGTATGCGCTATTAAAGCGTCTACCTCAGGGTAACATTTTCTGATACTATCCGCCACAAGATTGAGAGCATGAATTTTACAGTAATGTGTAACCAATTAGCAGAATGCTTTTTAAAGACCGGTCTACAGAAAGCATGTTTGCAGGGACCATCCCTCACTAACATCAAGAGTTGGTTTTTTGAAGTTCAAACTTGTCCATGTTATTTAACACTAACTTTGAAATTACTTCGGGAGTACACTGTTTTTATTCCCTTGGAGACTTATAGAATTGAAGATGCCGATTGATGAGGTTCCAATTTGCGTGCCATTACATTAAAACAGAATGTTTCTTCCGATCTGTTGTTTCGTCGACACATAACCACAATTTTTGATCTTTCAACTCCGATTTTTTTTTTTGTTCAATATGGGTTTTCGCCGCAAAGGCACAATTCTTCGTAACGATGTTCGACTTGGTAATTTGCACTCCGAATAGTTATTCCAAAAACAGATAAATGGTTCCTTGTCTAGTAAATTAAACGGGATATTTCATGCAATAACGTAACGCATAAATTAATATAAATTTTTCATTGTCTCGTGCGCAATTTCCCTTTTTGAGACATGCTTTTCACTATTTACGTGTCGTAGACAATGTTGTTTGGACCAACACATAACGAGATTTTACGATTACACATTAATTTTAGCACCTTCATATATTAAGTCTGGAATTTCTGCAATAAATTTTCGAAAATTTGTCGACCGCGGTCGTCCGCAGACAAAGTAATACTACCGTTCCTCTCGGTCCGAACTGATTCTACGCCGATGCGCGGTACCGCTCGTGGCCGGCGTTAGTAACGACTGTACGTTTTGTAGTATTTCACCAAGTGATTCCCCGAACTGCGCAAAGTATATGATCCGTAGCAAAGCAAAAGGTTATTCATGCAAACCGGAGTCTACACTTTTGCTTTGAGCATTTGCTTCGAAGCTTTTGCTTTTGCTTTTGCTTTTGCTTTTACTTTTTACTTAGAGTATTTGCTCCGTTTTATTCATAAAACCCAGTGTCTACGTCCCAGTTTACCGCGGCGTATGCAACTGACTATGTTGTCTTTGGTAGTTGTGCATACGTTTCACATTTATCAATGCAATGTTCAAAATGTTGTCGTCATGGAATAATGAAAAAATTATCAATTCTATCGATGTTGTTCATTTGCGGCAGTGCTTGGAGGACAACAGGAGCCGGGAATATAAAAGTAGAAATTGAACAAGCTATTATCTCAACTTACTTCATTACACAATGTCGAAGATTGATACCGTCTACATAAATACGATCGCATCTGTATCCACCTACATATTTTTTTTCTTGCTTTGTTCAGTTTTAAATGCATTATAATAAGTACTAGCAGCCGCGGCAACATAGCTCATAGTAAACGTTGAAGTAAACTGAATTGATCGCGTAAGAACACATCGCATCGCCCAGTTGATGTATATTGGTTCATATGGCTCTATAAGATTTGGCAACCCATGGAGCAACAGCTGTCCTGTATGTACTATTACTCTGTATTGCTAAATATTGCCGTCACGTCAAAATCGGAATGGTCGTAAATTCAGCAATTTCGATTGCTCGTGTAGAAGCACCTTTATACTTAATTGCCGATGGCATGCTATACAATCAAATCTCGCATAACAACACTTAAACCGTTAATATAATTACTACAAAGAGCACAGTCTACTTATGAGATAGTTTTGACAGCGATAACGGTAACAACTCGAACGCCTACAGCAAAACGAAGTAAACATAAACAATACTATTATTACAACATGTATTATAATATATATACATATATCTAACGGTCAATAATAAAACACCAGGAGTATGGCGGTCGTATAGCGGAACTAACACGTGATTGAAACTGTCGAGATGACGACCATTTACTCTAAAACTCTGGTCGTCATCTCGACAGTTTCAACCACGTCTAACAGTCAATGAGATAAATTATTTTTCTATGCTATTATCCACATAGTGCACTGTGGGCGGTTTAACACAATTTTTTTCTGAGCTAATAGTAGTTAAAATATACTAAATTACTACCTCGCTAGTTTGATGTGGACCCAAAATATACACATATGCTTCATATGTAACCTTTTTTCCTAGTAATTAAACTGTTTATTGTAAATATAAAAACTTAATGACGCATGTACAGAATTTGAAATTTGGCTTTTGGTCTTTTAGAGAATTCTTTATCTATCTCAAATCTCATTTTAATTGAACTAATCCATCAAAGAAGGACATTGAAATACGATTAAGTGTAAATCTGTACATTATACAGGATGAGTAATTTCTGCGAGCTTGGAAGATTGTGCTTTTGCGAATGGAGATTTTTCAAAACAGCCTCATTATGGTCATTACATTAAAACCTACAGGTGTCTCATAATTCGTAGAACCTGCTATATATTATTACATATTTTGGAATACCTGTTAAATTCTAAGGTAAAAAGTGATAGGGTATGTGTCATGCAGTAATCTAAAATCAACCATTTTCCCGTTATAGCGATTTTCGAAACTGAACTACTGCTAATATTTATTTTCTCAGTGTGCCATGACAGAATAGTAATGATAATAGTAATATTCACAACAAAATTGCCAGGGCGGTTTGAAAAATCCGTGCAAAAATGAAAGGTAGCTGATTTTTCAGAATAAACCAGATTTATTTTTCAACGTCGTCTCTTTTTAGGTTACACTTCGTCTAACGCTGCTCCAGTTTATTGATCATTTCCGAATAATACGATTAGACCAACTCCACAAAACAGTCATTCGTCACCGTAACTACACCCTCGTTTGAATAAAATCTGTTTCCCGCCAGCCAATTTTTCATATTGGGGAACAGGTACTAGCCATGGAAGCCAAATTTGAGAGTAGGGGGGATGTAGAACGAGTTGGAACGCCAACTCCATCAATTTGACAACCACAACTACAGAAGGATAAGCTTGTGCTTTGTTGTGACGGAAAAGGACTTTATCGTGAGCCAATAGTGGACGGTTTTCTCGCAACTTAGCTTTCAATTGCTCCAATAACGATGCAAAATATGCACCTACAATAGTTTTACCCTTTTCCAAATTGACAACGAAGATTATTCCTTGACAATCCCAAAAAAACAGTCATCACAATCTTTCCGGCCAAAGGAACTGTCTTCGCCTTTTTTGGTACAGACTTTCCGCTTACAACCTATTGTTCGGACTGTTCTGTCGCGGCATCCGTATTGAGAACAGCTTTCTCATGTTTACATGTTGGTGCAAAATATTACGTACCCGTTCACTCGAGGTACCCACAGCATTAGCAATCTCACTCACCTTCACTCTTCTATCACTCATCACTGAATCATGGATTCTATCAATGATTTTTGGAGTAGCGGCCTCAATAGGGCGTCCAGAACGTTCAGCACCACTTGCGCTCGTATGGCCACTCTGAAAATTTTCAAACCACTTATAAAATGTTCTAATCGAACGACGCTTTGCTTTTCATGCACTAATGCTTTATCAACAGATGAAACTCTCTTTCGTCCGTTTTTTGGAAATCACTCGATTTGCACGATACAAACGAACGCTAAACACAGAATAATAAAGCAATATGGCTGAAACTTGGTGCGAGTTGTTCTAAGAAATGTTACTAATTGACAATAACCGCACCATGCACAATACTTCAAACCACCCTCGCACATACTGTTTTCTTCAAATTCACAAGTGTTTAGAAGCGAATGGTCGTGCATTTGAACGTAAACTCTTAAAATAACTCTTTCTATTCCGTTTAGCACTATTTCTTATTTCCCCTCACATTTACTGTAATTTATGTATTTATACCTCTAATTTGTTAGTATTTTCTAGAATGTTTACAAACAGTGGCGGTGCAATTCTGCAGTAAACACCCTACAAAATTACATATAATAAAGTTGTTTAGATTCCATGTATGAGTAACATAAAAACATGTTCCCGAAATTTTTTCAGAGATGTTCACAAGAGTTCATTTCCAGAACTTGTCGCTTAGTATACTAATCACTACGGTTCGACAAACGCATGCTACGGCAGAAGCGCCGAGAGGAGATTTAGGTCGATGCGAAGCCAGTGGAAGCGTTGCTTATGTCGCAGTGGACATCAAGACGTCAACATCAGCAACGCTTCCCTTGCCGATTCATTCGCCGTCGATGGTGTTGTGAATACGTTGTCGTATATTTCGAAAATGATCGTTCGACATCCAGTGACGTAAGGTTTGCAAATATCAGATATTCCTTTTCCTCATCTGGGCACTCTTGATTTTCAGTTATAGGCCGAATCTAACGAAAACTCCCGATTTACAAAAGGTTCGGTCTATAACTAAATTTTAACAAATTGCATCAAATTTTTGAGCAACATCGACTCCTATAGTGTTCGTCAAGTTTTCTAGAGCGGCTTGTAAATTGTTTATGCAATTTAATGCGTCTCGTGCAGATAAGTGACTGTTTTCTAATTGCGCAACAGCTTGTGCAACTTCAGAACAGTTCATGGAAATTTCATCTATTTGTTATTGAACGTTCGAATTGGAAAAAAGTTGCTAACTATCTCGAACTGCTGCAGAATCATTTGAATCAAGTTTCAAGATTTTACATTTTTCACTTGTGAAAAATATTTCTGATAGTAAGATACTGCCCGGAGCCATGTTCCCCATCGCGTTATTACAGGCTGAGGTGGTGGTGGTAATTTCGGACACAATTGTTTCAATACACGGATGTGTTTGGGAGATTTGATGAACACTTTTCTGGTAGACGCTATTACCTTATCCACCATCGGGTACTTCTTTCGAATGGTTTTTGCTACGAGGTGACATGCGTGTATAAGGCATGTTATATGAAGAAGGGTCGGAAAGCATATCTTCAACATCCTACCAACTCTCAGAATTGTTGCGGCTCCGTCAGTAACGAACATTGTGACTTGGGTTCCTGTGATACAAAATTCTCTCAACGAATCTTTTAATATCTTGACAACGGTTTCTACATTAGTTTTCTGAATCCTTTCACTGAATAACAACAATGAAGCTGGTAGACTACCATGTTTTAAAGGACGCGCTACAACATGAATAACGCTGTGTTTCTGAGCATCAGTTGTTTCATCCACACATAGGCAGATTTTCTTATTTCTCAACTCGTCTTTTATACATTCCTTTACTGTACCTTGCACACGTGGCAAATTGTATCGTAATTGCATAGATGTTGGCAGCTTCCATGAGGAAACGTACTTAGCCCAAAAAAGACGAAAGTGTTCATTAGATACTAGATGTTGCCCACAACATCTAGTATCTAATGAACACATCCCAATGTTCCACACACTTAACATAAAAATGAAATCATATAAAAATTGCCAGTATGGAATACTGTTTCTTAAGTTCAATACACGACGTTTACTTTTACAATGATTTCTACATTCCAACCTATCGCGACTTAGCAAACCGCCTTTGGATATTGTGCAGTAAATATGCGCACTTCTATATTCTAATCCAGAGAAATACCTAAGATATTTATTCACATTCGAAGGGAACGTTACACCCTTTGGGCGTCCCATCTCCGCGTACTTATTTGGCGTGCAGCGTGCAACGTACTGTCGCTTTGAACTCTCTCGTAGTACTGTCGCGATCGATTACGAGTTGAAAATTACGCATACCTACGCCGCTGCCGTTACGCTACTGCCATCCGGTACCACCTTTTTAACAAACTCTAATAATCACTCACAACCCTAGCGGGTGCAACTTGGAGACTAAACACGAACGACGCCTACCAAGCTTCCGAGAACTGTTGTGTCAGAAAGAGAAGGAAATCCACTGTGTGAGACAGACAACATTGTGCTTGAAATTGCAAAGTCATATGCAGTGCTCTCGCCTCATGATGATATCGCTATCCGTCAGATGGTGCTCAATTAGTTTTGTTTTCTTACGTAATGGTTGCGCTCTAAGTCGCGGGTAAAAACGATAAAATGGAATCGTCTTTGATGGAGTTTATTAAGGAAAATTGTAGTAATTTGACCAGAGATTAACACTGTTGAAGAAAATATATACCGCGTTAGTTCCGTAGTAAAGTGAACCGTTAAAATATATGGGTAGTATTACAATGTTTGCCCGCTATGAAAGTATAAGGTGGGGAGCCGCGCGAAGCGAATCGGGGACGCTCCTAGCTCAAGCGACAACATTATTCGCTATATGTATGAGACTCGCGCCTATGTGTGATAAATTACATGTATTGTTTTGTTGCCATTATTTAATTTTTTCGAACAATGAAAATAGAAGTGCAGAATGGACTAAAACAGGTGTTAGGAATCTATCCCACTTATCAACAAAAGTTAAAAAACATGAATCGTCTCAAATTCATATTAAAATTGAGATACAGTTGTTGGATATCGATAATGTGGATGTTCGCCAATTATTAGATTCTGCATATCGAAAGTCAATCAAAAAATTTAACGAACATGTAACAAGAAATCACTATATTTTATTTCGACTAATAGATTGCGTCGAATTAAACACCCAGTTCAACATCCGACGATCCGCCACTGTTTACACAGTTTCTGTTGGTCAAAGTGATATAATACATAATTATGCATATTTTCATGCTAACTACGAAATGAATAAATAGACACTTTGCAGAGTATTTGTCGTAGAGAATTTAATTAACTTTTAATTTCAAGTCAATAATAAACTAGTTAACCGGGTTATAACTACGAATTTATAATTAATTTCTTTATAATAAAATAATTTTACATCAATAAACGTCATCGTATTCAATAATTGTGATTCACTTGCTTCTGCCAAGGCTCTGATAAAATAAACATTGACAAAAATCGCTATAACGAGGATGTGATTGATTTTAGACCATTAAGATGTAGTAATTTTTTTGTCTAGAATTTTGCCAAAAATTTAAAAATGGAATAAAAATGTCATACCAAGATAACGTAATATTGAGCGCATCTGGTTAACAATTCAGAACGACATAAACGCGTGTGTATTAGGTCCTTTTATGTCTGATCTAGGTACCAAAAATTACTTGTGTCTAATGCGCACTTCCGGAGAAACGTAAATGTCGAGTTTTTCAAAGAAACCCTAATAACTTTGAAATCCTTAGTTTTAGGAAAATAATACCTGATAGATTTTACCCCAGAATTTAATTGGGTTTCCAAGAATGCAATAATATACAGTATGTTTAAAAAAATACGACTTTGGGCAGCTACGAATTTCAGACTCCTGTGTTTCAATATAATTTTAAATCATACCCGCAATGTGACCTCATAAGAAGAAAACCCCTTTGAAAAATTGCCATTCACAAAGGTACAAACCCAGCCCACGGAGATGGCTAACCTTGTATACATATCTTTAATTTGTATTTAAAATTAGTATATGTATATAGAATAACGTTGCAACGATTATCAAAATAATTCAAATTACTGTAAAAACACTTTAGCCTAAAAATAAGGATAGCATTAGCAATAAAACTAACTCTAATGAAATTTAATTATCAAAAGTGAATGCGGTTTGTCGCTTAGTTAAGCTATTATAATTAAATAATATCTTTGTTCTTGTAACTTAATTGCTCTCGCTCAGACTATGGCGTTGGCTAGTATACAACCTGAGAGCAAGCAAGTATTTATCTAAGCACTGGAAAATATGGAACCTATAATTTCGGGAACCGGCACATGTTTAGGTAGAATAACACTTCGGTATGCGAAAGAGGCCAATCGGACCCTCCGATTTCAAAATCCAGCTTAGATGACGTACACCTGCACTGGTCCCCACCTTGCAGCAGCCAACTTGATGAGGAAGAAGCCGTTCAGTATAAGATCGAGCGCGAAAGAGACACACATCTAACAAACACATTCAGCATGAAGATCGCATTTACACTGGTAAGTTATTATAATTTACCTATGAGTAGTTTGCATTTTACAGCGTTGGGTTTAATTGTAACCGAACAAATCTATTATATAATGGTAACTTTATGTTCGATTGTGGTGAAGCACTTTCTCACAAGGCGTGCTTCTAAGAGAGCAAAAAAACAAGCACGTCTAATATTTACTCAGAAAGTAGTTCGAAACGAGGCGGGATAGTTCGTAAAAATCCGATATGTTTGTTTAAATTTGCAAAATCATACTATATTTAGTGTGGGTACCAATTTTTCAAACCTAAATTTACAGATCAGTATATATATAACAAGTGAAATCATATAGGTAACTCTTTATGTAGAGAAATAAATCATGTTTAAAGTTGTTACAAATCAGTTTGAAGAAATAGTAAAAAAAACTAGATTATAAAAAAAATATAAAAAACACGTACACATGTATATACAATCCTTTTGTATTTTTGCGTTCTAGCTTAGAAAATAATGCTATTGCTTTTGAATTTGAAAACATGCAGATGCCCTAGCGCGCGCTTGGGGAAATAATTACCAACACTTGCTCCAAATTGAATTTCTTTGTTAACAGTCCTATAATGAAATCCCTCCTAATTTGACCTCGGGATTGATATTAGTGAAACTAATGACACTAAAGTGTAATCACTTAAATCTCTACATATTGTAGAATTGGTGTTACAATGGCTTCACACATGCTTAGTGGCCAACTCCGTTAATTCGAAGTAAAAGTTAAAGCTGTTAAGAATTGTCACAGGTCGGTTTCCGTTCGAAATATTCTTAAGTAGTAATATGCTATCTGGAACCATATTTGCTTGTACACGAATGTAACCTGATTACATTTATTTTTATAGCTGTTCGCCTAAAATCTAAAATTAAATCCTTAGGGATAATCAGTTGTTTCAATTAATTTGAGATATTTGAAATAAAATTAAACCTATTCTCCGAAATTACTAACTAGTTCTTTTAGTTGAGTAGAAAATATCTAATAGAAACTTATCGTATCTCTCTGCGCAAAATGTAAATATCTTGGAAAATACAGGACTCATACTTTTTAAAGCTCTTATTTTAATACGTTAAAAAAGAAAATTTGCAACAAAGTACAACGCCTATATCAGTTTTTCTTAAAATTTTAAACTAACGTATATGTGTGTATAGAAAACCTTACCCAATTAATTTCAAATTTCAAACTGATTGCATTTCGTATAAACAGGTTAACATCGACTTTTGAACGAAACAGATATATACGTCAAAGTATTTAATTTGTATTGGCCTCGCTAATATCAACAATAAAGCAGTACATTTTCAGTGCCTAATGGAATACGACTTACCAATTTATGAAAATAAATGAAATCGAATGATATATTGGCAATTCAATTAATTCAACCTCCGGAAAGTGGATTTTAAAAAATTTGATGGTATTTCTACTGGCGTTTTTTTTTTGCTGTGCATACAGACCTTCAATTTTATTTCAAGATTATTTCAGAATACCTCATAATAAGTAAGAGACATGGATATAGTCACACATAGAAAGATCTATGTTTGTTTCAGGGGGAATAGATACATAATATTGTAATATTTAATTCTTTACTTTTTATGTTTTGTTTTTACACCAGAAATAATTACTGAAAAAATCTCATCCACGGTAAGAAACCCTTGTCGTCGAAAATTTCAAGGAAAATTATAGATTTTCATAATTCACCAACGGAAGCCAATATATATTAAGAAATATATATTGTTTGTCTGCTTATTTTGTGACCACCTCCAAACATCGCTGTAATTGTAATACAGTCGCGGTGAAAATAGCAATTGTTAGTATTTACATAACCGCAATTCGGAAATGCGTTGTTTAACATGAAATGAACTACTGTGGTAATAGTGCTTCCACATGAAGGAAAGTTACTGAAATGATACTGAACTTATTTCTAGAATCCTGTAAATATTAGGAAGAAATTTAATGAACTTACAGAAGTAGCGCAAAGTTTATGAGTTCTGTAAACTGTGTAAAAGGCAGTTTAGAATAAAATCTTCACCAAATGAGATCCGAGTTCATTATGAAAAACATTGTTCTTCTAAACTGTTCAAAAGTAGAGAATAGGTTCAAATTAAATATATAAACCATAATACAATCTGGTGAATGTTCTCATTCTTTTTCGTCAGTTACATCAGTAACCTTTTATCAACAAATATTCGAAGGATTATTGTTATGACACAGTCACGAATATATACGCGTTAAATTATAGTATACAGTAGGATATAGTACTGTTTGGTATTCTCTTATTTCTATTCAATACTTTGGTGTAGGTACGATGAGACAAAAGTAAACTTCGACGGCTGGCGATAAACAAGGATCACTTTCGTACAGGTTTACTGCTTATCGTCCAGGTTTACTTTTGTGCCATTATACACTCAAGTATCTATAGGAACTTACATCGTATGATACCCTGACATTGTTTTCTTTTTAACAAATACTTACTTTGTATGGACTATCTCTGGAACGAATAATTTTTCTTGGAATCCTTTTCATGTTGACCAATCGATATTGGTTTTCATCACATTCAACGTGGAAAAAAATTGACAGGATACCATATTTACTTATGTATGTATTTAAGTACACATACGTAAAAGCAAAATATGTATAATGCTTCGTTTGGAATATTCACCTTTATATCTACAATTGCTTTAATACTGAATGTAAATCAAGTAAATTACTCAAGTATATAGTTTCGGAACACTTCTAAAATATTATGGATATCAAGTTCCTACAGAGGTTATTCTCTATTTTAATATTTAAATATTTTTCATAATTTAGAGTTAATGCCATCCGAGCATAATAAAATGGTTATGCGCTCACGCTTGGTCATTGGTACCGGTCTTTCAGTATATATTATGCGATAGAATTTGACTCACCATTTTTTTTTTGTGTGATATAATATACCTTTTATACCTAAATGAAAATATATCCACCTAGTTTTTGACATTTTTATGCATTTTTTTATTAAAATATAAACTCATAAACAAACAGACAAGTAGTTTCCACAACTAAGTAACCTCCGCAGATATAGCAAATCACTGAAATACGCTAAAATAGTTTTGTAATTTTACAGAACATGTTTTCTTTCTTTTTGCGAATCTCTCTTACAATTAGTCTCTTAGTCCAAGGAAAATATGTCGAGAATTCTCGTTAGTTTAATATGCACATACCGCAACTATCATGAAGTCAACCTAAACAAGTAGCGATAGATATCCGCCTGTAAATTAAAAATGTGTTGTTATGCCGCTCTGTCTTTATCGCCGATCATCAAATTACATACATTTTCCCTGCACCAAAAATGTATCGAATTACTTTAAATTCAAATTCCCGTACGTTCTACATTCTTTCATCTGTTGCTAAGCAATTATTTTTTTGTTACACAATCTTTTATTATATTTTTGGTAGAATCATAATGGGTACCTGTTCTGATCTTAAGATACTTACGCTAGAATGCCCTTGAAATTCTACTTGTCATTCGCACCGGTATTTAAACTATACAGTGCTGCTTTTATATTTCCTGCACCACATGTCATATAATACGTTTAGTACCACTCTACATATTACTTTGATGTTCAGCGGAAACCTTTATTTTAAGTAAATCTACTATCCTAACAAGAATTCAAAATATTTAGAAAACAATGAAAAGAAATAATTACAAAAATTCAAGTAAATTTATGAGTTATGAGTAGTTGAGAATTTATTTTGAATAATATTGCTATAAATATCAGTTAATTACTAATCACTACGTACAGGGTGAGTAAACTGTTCGGCAATATTCATTTATTCTTCAAACAAAGATAAGCTTAAAATTTGACGTATATGAGGATATGTAGTAAATATTTGTGCAGTGTGGACCAACTTTTAATAGAACATCCTTATATTATAATTACCATTTTTGCATACACCACATTTTGAATATTTTTTATTCTAGGTGCATTATATCTTAGTGTACTAGTTTTGGGTGATATTTGCAATTGAAAAAGAACATTCTATTTTGCTTCGTCATGAATCCTGTGCCAAGTAGCTAGTATGGGACATATGACATCTCACTATCATACTGAAATGGCCTGCCCTTGTACAGGGATCTTCTAAACAACTTGTCAAAGTGGACAAAATTCCATGGACAATAGCAAATGGAACATTCGGCATATTTTTAGGGGTTTGCAGTAGTTGTCCTAGTACCTAAAATCTCTATTAATCACAAACTACATCTATGTGCAATAATTTAGCAATATTTAAATTTAAATTAATTACGTTTCCTTATAATTATCTAAGTACCTGGGCAAATTGAGAAAAAAGTGATACTGCATTTAGGGCCGGTTGAACCAACTCTAGTTAACTCTCTGTTCAAGTGATCTGCAGATCATAGTTGACGCTAGTTCAATGAGACATGCGTTGTACAAGTAGAAATTAAACCTTAGTCAAGTGATCCCTTCTCTATAGCAATTGGTAACATGGAAATGTTGTATTTGCTAGAGTAAGTAATGGTATTCAATAGAAAAAGAAGCGGGCCAACCGTGTTTATAATTTACCTAATTTGTGTTTTTGGTATTTCAACATGTGATGTGCCGATGCCAGACAAAAAAGGAATTGGGAGAGCCACAAAAAATATTTTTTAGAAGAGTACAATTAAAGATTTAAAATAAAATTACAGCTCTTGAAAAAACAATAAAATTAGAAATTCTCCAAAAATAAAGTAATCTACAAATGATGATGGAAGAGGAGCAGCAAATAAAAATGAAAATTTTATGGAGGAAATAAAACACTTAAAATAATACTGTTTTGTTTTATTTTAAAAAATGATTTGTTGTATACATTTTATGTGTATTCTTCGAAACATAATATTGTGCACATTGTTGAATCCTTAAAACCCAATCATATTTATTAAAAAGTTCTGCTTGCTGTCGACTTATCTACATTAATTATATCTCCAGAAATGATCTAGATGAAAGGAAACGTAAAGTAAGAAGTACCATCTCAGCAGATGTTAATGCATGATTTCTACAAATGTATATTTCATTATTTTAAGGTTACATTGGCTAAGTAGTATTTAGTTATATACTTTACCTATTACTTTCGAAACGAATTTCATCTGAAATGTGAAATGTCACATTCCACAACGGGCTTGAATAACCTAAATCTGTCCCTAAATTCTTTATCACTTCAGATTTTGGATTGATTAGGCGTATTTCTTGTTTTTAAGTTTTTGGCTGCCTGGGGTGCATTACGACATTAGATTTAAAAAAAGATAATTCCCCTAATATTCATTTTCACGCGAATGGCATTAATAGAAAAAGAGATGCTTATGTTTCAAGTGAAATGTCACAACACGGTTTATAGGTTATATTTTATGTCGAAATCTACTTGAACTAGGCTTGAACGGCTAATCTTGGACGTTCAGTTGACTGGAATATTGACTCTCAGATCAAGCTTGAACTTGGTTGGTACAACGGCGTTCTCTTGTTGAACCGAAGTTCACGTTGACCAACCGATGAACTCGGCTAGTACAACTGGCCCTTACTCTTTGATCGACACTGGGTTAAAATATAAAGATTTTCTCAACTGAAAAAATCTCCAAAATAATTACACTAAGATATGATATAGCTCAAATAAAAAATATTCGAAGTGTAATACAGAATACGAAAGTGATGTTCTATTCAACCATAACATAGTTCCGCTACACTGTAGGAAATAATCCTGAAAATATTTTTAGGTTATGCACAGATAATTACTATGTATGTTCATATACTTGAAATTTTAATTTTATCTTGGTTTGTAGAATAAATGGACTTTACCAAATCATTGTCTCACACTGTACACATATGGGTATTACATACGTTACCATCAGTTCCTAAACTAAGCATTACATAAGGAGGGTAATTCCAGAGTTTTATCGATTTCTCAAATTTTTCCTAACCAAGGACTTGATCTACTTTGGAATAACCCGTCTCATATGTAAGACCAATTATAAACAGATTCTATAATCCTAGCAACCTCCCTAAAAGTATTAATAACTAACAGTAACACGTTAAAACGATAATTTGAAAAGTGAAACCGATTTTATATGTCCTAATTTTAGATTTGTTTCTAACAAGCGGAAAACATATGGAATACCAGCGTGAATTTAGTGTATTGATTAGGTATTGAAGCACGTGAAGATTTGTAAAAAATATGGTATCTAGTTTTTATTATATATTTTTTTTTACAAAATTTTGGAGGCAACTATTTTTATGAAGTAACACTTAATTTTTCTGGAAAGGTCTTATCCAAATTCTGGGCTCGTTACTCATAGCTCTATAAATTAAAGCATTCAACCCCCGATTGGGACGGATGGTTTTTAATTATTGATAAAGTGTGACTTCACGGATAAGGAAATAAAACCGTAGTCCCCGTATAAATACGATGTTTAGAACGTTAAAAATCCCTACTGGAGGTTGAAATAACTCTAGCTTCTAGTAGGGTTGGATCATAGTAATCGATGCCTAGAAGTGCAAAGTGTACTCCATAACCCGATGCTTCACCCAACAACACAACACAACATTCGTTTTATATGAAAATGGTTGGATTGAATAAAAATTAACGGCCTCAGAATGTATTGTTCAAATTTTAATTTCTTTACGAAAGGGTATAAGATCTAAAACATTTAATTTATTACTTTATTCAATTTTTAAAATAAATTTTAATTTTGAATGGAGGTTGTTAAATTGTTGATGAAAGCATTCTATCTATAACTAAGTATAGATTTAAAAAATAATAAGCAAGTAATAGTGTCACTAATATCCACTAAATTTACTCCACGACTGATTGTCCAAATAAATAAATTAACTTTTGGACCTAAACGTTACTAGTTACTTACTAGTTCAATGTATTATATGCATCATTAATATGCATTCGATATATTATATGCATGATTTTATACGTAATTCCCTGGAAACGTTCTAATTTAGAATTAATGCAATATTACTGTGTTATGGTTTAAAGTAGTTTATTCTAATTGTGTGAATCCAAGTGTGAACTATTTTATTATCTACGAAAACAGTTTTTCGCTAATAAGTTTGCTGTCGTATTTTTGAAAAATTGCAAAATACAAATTTGGTAGCCTCGAAGCGGAAAGATTTATATCTTACCATTCACAAAAAAGACACAGTTTATCTTCTAACCTTAATTAAAGCAATAAAATCCAATTTAATACAGCTTCTCATACAAACAAAATATACCTTTGTTACACTATTACTACGATTTATTGTAGAAATTTTATTCTATATTTTATGGTGCCGGAGCAATTTCTGCTTAAGCCGCCTTGCTAGAAAAATCGAAATAACTACATTTAATTTGCTTAATTATGCGGAAATTGTGAAGTATATAGATGACTCAATGGAAACATTAGTACAAATATAACGCAAGTTATTTCATAGTTTTAAATACAATAACTACAAAAACCGAAATATATCTCTCTTACATAATTCAATACTATTTTTTTACGGAAATTTTTTGCTCTGAATTAGTTTTACACCATAGAGTACGATTTATTTTATTAATTTCTTGGACGAATAATGCTACAAATATATCGCTTTAATAAGTTATGATATTTTGTAGCCAATACAACCTGCTCAACACTAGCTTCGATATTTTAAATAAATTCAACTAATTCTGTTTCAATGTTTACATACCGCTTTAGCTCGATAATACTTTCACTTACTTTAAACATGTACTAAATTTAGACAGATTTACAAAAATAAGCCCCAAATGTTTCGCTCCAGAAAGAATGTTACTTATAATTTCTCAATTATTTCTCCTAGAAATGTACAGGATGTTTAACTTAAAACCGCCATTTCAAATATTTTGGAAAGAAAAAGAATGCTCATGTAGTGTAAACCGAAATCGTTGGAAGATATGAATGGCTTAAAATCCAGGAAGTAGTCCGCGAAATTAGTAGTCATTCGTAAATGTATTTCATCGTTTCAAAATTGCTCCGTATTTAATAATTTATTATATCGTATTACGACTTTTAGCTTAAAAGTTGGTTGGGATATTGCCCTGTGACGAAAATTGTTTTATTCGGTGTCAATTTCGCAATATTTGCATTAATTTGATGACGCGCCAGTAGTTCTCAGTATTAAACCAGTTTTCGGTGGCTTAGCTCTTTAGTCTTGCCTTTAAGTTGTTAGAGTTTCCCAGGTCCCAAAACCTGGATCAAAATTCGGACCAGATATCGGTAAAAGTAAGGGGAAATCTTGGAGATACCGGACAACTCTTGCTAGTGGTGGATTGCGGAAAATGCTTGCCCGTTACATTTTTTGCGAGATCATGCAGACGTTCATCCAGACTTTGAAAAAAGCCAAATATAGTTTCGAGAAATTCCAACGAACCAAGGTACACCAGTAAATAATTAGTCTCCGCATTTGGTTTTGTAGAGTCCCCAATTTCTTCAATTGGGTTTAAGATACATTGTATAAAGCAATAGTAACGATGAAGACGGATGGAAAAGAAAGCAGCTTGTGGCCGGCTTAAGTTCCAGACAATATATTTGGCCAAGATCCATCCCGGATACCGAGAGCTTCAGTCAAGCCCCTGTTCACTAATGAAGCTTTCTTCTGGTGGACTGCATTTGCGTCGAACAACGCAGACTACGACACATTTAAATTCGTTGATTCTTAGGCTCCATTCAGTCTTTCAGAACGTCCACTCCTGACTACACTCCACGAACCATAATGACCTTCTCTTTGGAGGTTCAATAAATTGCCATATCGATACCAATAGCATTGAGATCTAATTGTACGTCCTGTAGACCTGCAGGCATCCTAGTGGAGAAAGTTCCACCCTCAAGATAAAAAGAGATAATTAGACCCACATTGCAGCAGTTGTCGTTACTTGACACATCTAGATATGTTTTTATATTGGCTAAGATTCAATACTCACAGCGAGCTAACCTCTGGTGTTAACGGCAGTTAAATTGCATTTTCTGTGTCACCGGGAATGATGCCAACTTTCTTATATTAAATAGAAGACCTTGTATCTTTTCATTTCTGAAAGGTAATGAATTATTTGAATATGCAGCAATAAAGGTTTTGATAGTCTGGTCTTCTTTTTATAGAGTTAGCAAGTAAAAAGCGCCAAATTATCAACTGTGACGTCAGGTTCATTCAAAGAGCTCGTTGCCAGGCAACGTAATCACAATTATCGATCTGTCAAATATCAAAAATTGTCGATGTTTGAAATCGAAAATTATTTTTGCTATTTATTATTATTAAATCCTGTGCCCTCGTTATTATTAGTCTTTTTCACCTGCTTTGTTAATTGTTATTAATTTACTTTAGTGAACTTCGTTGCAAATTAATTTGTGGTGGGTTTGCCTAAATTTGCCAATTTTTAATAGACAAAACTTTTTATGTTGTGACTTTTACGATGGTAATTTTTACCTGTTTTGTTGTTATCTTTTTATTGCAATTAATTGATTAGTAGGTTTCCTTAAATTTATCGATTTTTGATAGACAATATACTAATTTTTCAGTTTTTTTATATTGTTACTGATACAAAATTTACTAGTACAAAGGAATAATATCAGGCTACAATTAGAAGAGGCACTTTATAGTGGAGTCTATTTGGTCTGAATACTTCCACGATGTTACTTTGAGACGAATAACGAGCATTATACCTGATGGCATAACTTAAAAGCGAAAGTTTACAAAAAAGGAAACAAAACATGTAAAAAATTGCGGTAATCGATAGAAGTACATTACTAGAAGATAATGGAAATGGACTATTTATAGAGACTTGCGATATGTATTTCTTTATATAAACAACAAAATATTTAAAAGTGTAAATTGCTGTCACCAAATTTTTAGATTGCCCCAATTCATGTTTTTCCTAATATCGATAGTAACAGTCCTTGATGCTTAAGTATTGAATATTTTGGACAATATCTCTTAACATTCATGCTGTTTAAAGAATGTTAAGAGTTCACTCTATAGATTGGTGCTCCAACATATCATCATTAATCTCTATCATTCCAAACGCTTATTAGTCTTGCTACCCACTGGGCAGTTTGCCGAGACCCAATAAAATGTATTTAACGTCCATAAGTACCCTATATTTGATATTTCATTATGATAAACACTTGAATTTGGCGACCAAGTTACTATACGTAAATATCTAGATTGGCGCGCAGATAAATGAAATGGCTTCAAAGTAACTTTCATACAGATTATTGCCGTCTGTTTTCTGTCAAATATGTACATCTAAAATAGGAAATTTATTTTAATTCATTTTTATATAGCAAACGTAAACAATATTTATAAATAAACGCGCATGCGTTATATGACTTCATCTTATTTTATTTACAGGTAAAATATTTCCGTTATTAACAAAATCGATTAAATTAACAAACTGGCATTGTTTTGTTGTTGGTAAATACGAAATTAAGAGAAAAAAGCAACTCAACAAAGTATTTTTACAAAAAACCAATATTTATTTTTTAAATAGAACACACTGTATATATTTTAAAATTTTCAAAGATAATTTAATTTCTGATATAAAAGCTTTATAGATTAATATTCTCAAATGAATAATAAGAAAGTTACAGGGGTTTTTAGTTTCTACAACAGATACACATTAATGGCTTTACATCTATCCTATATACTTGAGAATAATTTTATGTTGTGCAGAACTTATCTCCGAATAATTTTGATTTGAAATGTTTCTTCTCTAAATTACTGGGGAAAGGGATTACAACTCCCCACCCACGTACTGTGAGAATAAAGTTTTGATTCGAATTTCAAATTCTATTTTAATTTTTGAAACGGAATTCAAATTAGGTTTTGAATTTTCGAATTCTGAAATTGCAAAAATTTGAATATTTGAATTTTCGAAATTCGACAGGGCTAGTTTATGTCTTAACATGACCACATTCCCATGAATTGAATTTATCAAGGAATTTAGGCAACGAAAAACTGTTGTAACATGCATAACGTTTGTATGTATAATGTAAATGTATATATAAAGAGACGAAAATAGTACTATTCTTAGAACATTTTTTTGTATTCATTCAATTTTACTAGGTTATTGTTTAAAATTTAATTCGACAGCATCATATCTTCAGGCGTGTTTAGGTAATTTAAATATCTGTTTATTATTACTGGCTCCTGTTTACGAAATATTCTGTATAACATTTAAGTCTAAATTTCTATGGTAAAATTTACATATACACGTGAAAATGTAGTAGTAAATGTGGTTAAATGTAGTTTGTACAAGAGCATTAGCATCAAAAAAACTTCGCCAAGAAAATTGGCTACCGTTACTTTTTTGTTAGCCAAAAATAAATTAACTTCTTATATTAACCATACAACCTTGAATATGTAATATCGAAACGTTAGATAAATATTTATTAGCTATATATAAATTTAGTGTATGCGTGTCGGCCATATATACGCTTCAATAAATATTTAACGTTATAGTGCGAAACAATATTTGAATTTTCATAACGTCATTATTTTTACTGTTGTTAATGGCCAAATATACTTGATTACGTAAGTTCGTATGTTATTTTTATATGCCTAGTAAGTTATTTCACATTGGAAGTAGAATAAAATGTAAATGTAGCGGGTTATATTTTGGTATTAATAAAGCAAACTCTTTTCAGTGAAGTGTTTCCACAAAGTGAAAGGTTCATATTGTCCCAAATTGAATGAATAAACATCTGAAATTGTTTGGTATAAGCATATTGCCGTTGTTATTAATCTAATTCCAGTTATGCCAGAAAGTAATTTTTTATATTTTTATTAAATCGCTAATGTAATGGTATTATGTGTCAACATTGACAGTCTTTAAATTTTACTTAATACTTCCTAGTAAGGATTAACAAAACTAATTACTAAGGTAATTGCATTAGTATATATGTACATTACGTGTGCGTACACTGCTTTTCGTGTTAACGCAGATCATATAAAGTATAAAGCACCCCAAGTTAGTGCAGTTGTAATGTACAAAAAGTGTATACTGCATGAAGCTGCTATTTTAAACTCACTTTAACACACTAACCAATCTATAGAATGAACTAGAGCTAAAAATGTTATTCGCACCAATCTATAATTTTTTTTTAAGTATATGGAGTATCGTATTAATTTTCTGCGAACGTACAAAATAACGTTTTGGTGCTTACAATCACAACAGAAGCATTACGGATTATAAAATTTACGATTACCATTAGTTAAACCCTGTAAAAAAGTGTCCACTCGTGGAAAGTGGTTAATACAATTAATTGAAAACCCATTAGTAATCGTATTTTTAACTTTTTATTTTATTTTACAGTTAGTCGTTCTTTGCTCAATAGCCACGCTCATAGCAACGGAGGTGGTACATCATGAAAGTGCCATAAATCATTCAGAACACCTTCATGCAGGTAAAGTAAAACCATATGGTGTTTCCGTAAATATAAACCCATCCGTTACTGTTACAGAAGACCATCATGCGACCAACAAGCATGTGAAGAAATCTGGGAAATCTTCAAAACATGATGAGGAGTCGTTATCTCAAGGACACAGCGTAACAGTCCATCACAAAAAGGACGATGCTGACGGAAATGGCAAGAAATCTCTTACGTACGAACACGGTTCACATTCAGATCAACACACTGCAGGCGGTGGTTCCCACCATAATAACGAAGCAAGAGAAGGCGAAAAGTCCAGAAAAGGACAATCTGTAAAGGTATGCATAATATTTCGTCATAACGGTTAATGCAAAAGTTTGTTTTACCATCCATATCAGTCACTGGATACTACGTCAACATTACTTTTGTATTACTTAATCTACAGACTGCGCCACTTGAACTCATGCAGACAAATTTCACGAAAGTTGTGCAAAGGTTTAAAATTCTGATCATATAAACGCAATTTATATCAACCAAGACGCATGTTTATAATATCAATCTCCCACAATTTGTAGTAAACCCAATCGAGTAGTAAGTTCAAATTGAAAATATATTTTTTGTAATCTACTTGAGAGAACTAATACTTTCGGTAAAATTAATGAGAAATTCAAAATTCTTTCATTTCGCGCTCTGCTTTTTTATTTCAAATATGCAGAACGCAAACCCACTGCTTTTTATGTCACAATTAAGTAATTTTCGCTTACGGTTAATAAAATTTATATGGTTAAAGCATTTAAATAAAAATATTTTATTACTTTTACGAACTGAAAATGCATAATAAAATATTAACAGATATATGGCCTTATGTTGCATAATTCTCTTTTAATTTGTTGTTATTGTGTAATAGGGAAATAAGATGATTACTCTTATTATTATTATTATTAATATTCAGCCCAGTTTTGTAAAATTGTTACAATATGTATAAACTTGTTCACAGTAAAGGGTTCTGAAGGGAACTAGAAGAACATAACATCATCTTAATATAATTCTGCTTAACGTTTTCTTTCCTTGTAATTAATTTGAAACTTCTTGATTTAACGCAATATATATAACTCTTTAAATGAGTCTTAAAAAATTGCCACTTGCGATAGGTGGAGGTCTGTTATGATGTCAATGAAAGCAATGCATTTAGGCTGAAATATGTGTACCGTATTCAGTTTATTGTACGTAGTTTTTGCTAAAATCCTGCTAGTAATTTGTCGAGTCTTATTTGCATGCTACATAAAAATTTTAAACACCCCTTTAAAATTGTGTCCCATACAGTTTTTCCTTTAGTGTGCACTAGAGCAACGCAACTGCGCTGAAAACCAGTGGCGGACGCATAAAAGCTTACACAAAATAAATTAAATATGATACGTGCTCAAACACTTACCGGTTTAAGAGTCCTCCGTGAAATCACAAAGTGAATAATGTCTATTTAATATTTGTAACATTAGATATGTTTCCAAAGTTGTTTCGGCAAACCAAGTGCGGCGTGAAGAAAAAGTGTTTTTGTATGCCGAAAACGAACGTTCTACATCTAGTGACGTTATACTTGCGTAAGTAAAATAATCTTTCAAATAACTTAACGGTTTTGTTGACGCACCTTCACAAATTTGTCTTAATGTGGCAAAATCAGAGTCTGTATCTAAAACACTTTCAAACATTTCTAAAACACAAACATTTCTTGCGTCTTCTATCGCGCATAGCTGTACGTGAACATGTTGCACTATTTGCAAAGATTCCACTAACGACACCGAAGAATTTTGTAGTTTTTCTATCGCATCCGCTAGTCCCACATAATTGTTCTGAATAATTTCCAAATCTGTTTTAACTTGACTATCCTGAAATTTCAAGCGGCTTACCTTGACAGCCGCAGCTTCCTTTGGGTCGAATTCTAAAATCACGTTCTTTATATTCTCAAAATATTTAAGATAATAAAATGCAGCCTCTAACCATGTTCCCCAACGCGTAAGAATAGGTTGTGGTGGTTCAGGAATACCGGGGCATAGTCTAAATGAAATTCCCGAATACGTTTTGGGGATTTTACAAACACGGCTTTTGTATGTGCTATTAGAGCGTCTACCTCGGGATAACATTTTCTGATACTATCTGCTACGAGACTGAGAGTATGAATTTTACATGCAATATGCAACAAGTTAGCACAATGTTTTTTAATAGATCGACCTTACAGCAAGCATGTTTGCGGCACCATCACTCATAAACATCAACAGTTGATTTGTTGAAAGTTCAAACTTTTCCAATGTATTTAACACCAACATTGAAATTACTTCGGCAGTGCATTGTTGTATTCGTCTGGAAGCTAGTAAAATGAGGGTGACGGTCGATGGTTCCATGTGCGTACCATTACATTAACCACAGAATGTTTTTTACGATCTGTTGTTTCGTCCACACATAACCACAGTTTTTTATCTTGCAACTCCGATTTAATTCTTTTCTCGACATGCTCACGAGCAGACGGCACAACTCTCTGTAATGTTCTCTCACTTGGTAACTTAAAGTCCGAATATTCATTCCAAAACGAGACGTATGCTTTCTTCCTAAGTAAATGAAATGGTAAATTACATGCAATAAACACATAAATTAAATTTAAATTTGTCATAATCTCGTGTGGAATATTTTTTGAAACATGCCCTGCACTACTGACGTGCCGTAGACAATCACTTTTCGACCAACACATTAAATCTATTTTTCACATTACACATTGAATTTTAGCGCCATCACAGTTTAAATCAGGCATTTCTGCAATAAATTCTCTTATTGTGTCCAACTTTGGTCGTTTTCGCGACGTAGGAAACATTTTCAAAAGAAACGTAGAACTACGATATAGTATACGACAGCGTAGATGCATACACAACAGATCGGCTTTCGAGTCGCAGTTATACTGACACTTATATATATTATGCGTCAGCCACTGGCTTTCAGCGCAGTTTGCGTTGCTCTACAGTGATAACACAAGCAGAATTGTCTAACGCAATTTACTAACAATAGTTAAATTCTTTTCGGCAATATTCACAAAAACCTCTCAATAATTATAACAATATCACTTTTCTAAAATAATAATAATATACGTTTTATTCAGTAATGCTAACAAAGCGTTGAACAGGTCAATTCAAATAATATAAATACGTGTAAATATAAGAAATAAAAATTATTAAAATATAAATATATAAATATTGTACAAAAAAGTGTAAATAACAAGAGACACGTTGTTTAACAATTAGACAAACACAACAATTGTTTACAACATTGATTAATATTGACGTCAATATACTAGAGTTTATTTTGAAAAAAATTGAAGAACGGAATAGAGTGTCATCTTTTGGAGATATGCACGTAGCTGTGACTTGAATTTGCTGGCGTCGCCATGCTTCAGTTCGTATGGTAGGTGATTGTACACTTTAATAGCTTGGGTTGTTATATTTTTAAAAACTAAAGTTTTACATGTCTGTGGAGGCAGTAGGTGTCCTGCCTTGATACCGCGAGTGTTATGTGTTGTGCATGCAAATGCAAAATAATCCTTCACTTTGTCATATCCTCCTTGACACTATTTTTCTCCACACGCCTATACTGACTCATCGATACAGACATTGGCTGTCCAATAGTTTCAGTACACTGTCCCCTCTCTAAGCCGGATCGTCCCGATCAAATTCATGGTTAGCTCGTTGTAAACCCTCAGCCGGTCGACGTGTACCACCTTCATCTTAGAACGGGCGCTCCTCTGAATACGGTATACGACATCGTTGATCCGTTTGATGACAGTGTACGGTCCTTCCCAAGCTGACTGCAATTTGGGGCTGCGTCCTTTTCGGTGGAATGGGTTGTAAACCACCATCTTGGAAACCGAAGTTGTTTGCTCGTCGATCGTACCAGGTTTTCATCCGGTTATTTATAAGTCGCATCTTCGTCCTAACTTGGCAATGGGTTTCTTCCAATCTTGTAGATAGATGGTCCACATGGTCTTCTGTTCTCTGGGCAGGCTCTTCTGGACTACCAAACAGTAAGTCGGCCGAGAGACGTAATTCTCTTCCAAATAAAACACTGGCAGGTGTCTTTCCAGTGGTTTCATGGACACCACTTTGGTAGGCGAGAAGGAAGAAGGGAAGGTGATTGTCCCAATCGTCTTGGTGGTCGTTGACTGCCGTCTGTAAATAGTTTTCAACGGTCCTGTTGAAGCGTTCGACCACACCATCTGACTGTGAATGGAGCGGAGTTGTTCTGGTCTTGACTATTCCCAGCAGTTTACCGACTTCTCGAAATACGGAGGACTCCAAGTTTCTGCCCTGGTCTGAATGTAGTATTTTCCTTGGCACTCCAAATCGGCAGAACATATTCGTCACCAGTACCTCGGCTACAGTGGTGGCTTCCTGGTTTGGAATGGCGTAGATTTCTGGCTATTTGGAAAAATATTCCATGGCTACCAGAATGTAACGGCTTCCAGATTGAGTGACCGGAAAAGGTCCAACAACATTTCTCGAATGGTGCGGCTACCAGATATTGTTTCATCACTCTGCTACGAGTCCTTGGTCCTTTACCGGCGGCGCACGCTTTACAGCTGCGACACCATCTGCCCACGTCAGCACGGCTTCTCACCCAGTAGAAACGCTTTCGGATCTTAACCAGGGTTTTATTGATGCCCAGGTGTCCTCCCGTAACACCGCCATGGTATTCACGAAGCAATTTATGCACCTTCGCTTTTGGTATTACAGTCTGCTTCACCTGATGTTTGCCATCAGCGTTTTCCCAAATTCGTTTTAGAACTCCACTATCCACTATTAACGAGTCCCACTGTGTCCAGTAGCACTTTAGATCTGCACTCTTATTGGAGACTTCGTTCCATTGTGACCGGGCGTGGTTGGCTTCCTTCAGTATCAGAATGGTACCCAATTCCTCATCCGCCAGTTGGTCTTCTCGGACTTGTTCATGTATCCATGGTTCAGTAACTCCCAGCCTGGACCTGCGGCACAGTGGTACGACTACCCCTTCCTTGTCTTCCGCTTTCTTGCAATGTTGACAATCTTCATTACAAGGACAAGGTCGTACCGTAGTAACCCACTACCTTTTCTTTTCCATCTTCTGTCTGGGACAGAATGAATTCTGCGGCTACCTTTCAGGGTATCAAACGACTCTTGACAACTTGTGGTCCATACAATCGACTAGGCTTGTTCTGTGAGTCGATGCAATGGCCTCGCGATGTCGGCAAAACCTTTAACAAACTTCCTATAATAGCTGCACAATCCCAGGAAGCTCCTGAGCTCGTGTTTGTCTTTGGGTTTTGACCATTCCCTCACTGCATCCATTTTGGCAGGATCTGTCCTGGTGCCTTCTGCGTTGACGACATGTCCAAGATAATTGACTTCCTTTTGAAACAAGTGACATTTCTTAGGGCCTAGTTTTAAGTTCGTTCCTCTGAACTTGCCCAGGACTTCCTTCAGGTTCCTTAGGTGTTCTTCGAATGTTCTACATAGTGTTATGACATCGTCCAGATAAATCAAGCACGTTCGCCAATGTAGTCCATGTAGTACTGTTTCCATCAGACGTTCGAAAGTAGCTGGAGCGTTGCAGAGTCCAAACGGCATGACCGTGAGTTGTCAAAGTCCGGTCCCAGTACTTGAAGGCCGTCTTTTCTTTATCTTCGGCGTTGATTTCCACTTCCAAGGCATCTTTCACCACCACTCTAAAGATGGTGTCTCCTCCGTGAGGTGTTGATATGACGATTTCATCTTGACCCATCTTCAGTGTTTTGCTTTTCAAATCCAGTATGACAGGCTTAGATTGCAAAAAGTCTGGTCCAAATATTACCTCGTCTCTAATATCAGCAACTGTAACTTCTTGGGATATTAGATGATGTCCTGCTCATATCTCTGCTTCCGTAACTCCGCGGATGGGCGCCTTATTTCCAGTAACAGTCGTCAAGGTATAGAATCTTCCAGTTGGACGTACTCTCTATTTGGCAATAAGATCAGGTCTAACGATTGTATGTGATGCATCAGTATCAACTGTTAATTGACATCTTTTGCCAAACCCAAGCTTTGGGCTCCACATTGTGATAGAGATACAGTGATTGTATGTGAGGGGGCATGATACAAGTCAGCCAACTTCCGCCCCTTAGAGCTGGCTAATTTTAATTTTTCTGATCATTATCCCCTGCATCGTTTCCATGCGGACGCACACGGCAGCGGTTCTTAAAATGCCCTGGTTTCCACAATTCCAACAAACCGGTTGGCGTCTTGTTCTCTGGCCACTGCTCGTCCTAGATCTGCCTACTTTCCTATCAGAATGGTTCTTTGTCAGTTGTGTTATCAACTTTGCTAAAGCGTCCACAATGTCTTCCTGGGACTTTGCAGTTACTATAGCTTGTCGTACCCATGCGCTTCCCATTAAAGCGCCTGCTGCTTCATACTCCAGTGCACAGGCCAGAGCATCTAAAAGGTTCCTGTGCCGACCAAGACATAAAGCCTTATGTGTCTCACGATCCTTGACACCATCAACGAAGGCTTGTACTGCTAACTGTTCGATAACGTCTACGGGAGCAGACGAAAACGCGGGTCGGACCACCTGGAATTATTGCAGACATTCATTGCTTCTTTGCAATCTGGCTTTCAATTGCGCCTAGTAGACTTGTTGTAAGTGTCTATCGCCATAACGAGCATTCATCACTAATTTTAGTGCCTAATAGTCATGATAGCACTCTGGGATTGTTTGCAAAGTATTCAATGCAGTGCGACGATTAGTGCCGTAGCCTTGTCCCTAAGAGACCAACCATTAGTAGATGCCTCGAATTGTCTGAGGTACGTTGACCATTGAACTTTTCCGTTAAACGTTGGTAGCTTTACTTTAGCTCCAAAATGTCCTTCCATATGAACAGTGCCAATGTTCTTCAAATTCGACATTTGTTCTCGAAATCACTTGTCCATCTCCTCGGACTTTTGCTGCTGTTCGTGCAATGTTTTCTGCAATCGTTTTTGAACATCCCAAACATCTTCGAGCTTCCGGTTGACATGACCCTTGACATTTTTGACATGCTCCTTAACGGTCTTAACATCCTTCTTAACAATTTTAACATGTTCCTGAACGATTCCGACTTGATCCTGAACGGTTTCCATCTTCTACCCCATTTCCTGTATCTCTTTTAAATTGTGAGCCAGTTCCTACTGTCCAGCTTCTACTTTTTGTTGTCCAGTTTCCATCTCCTGGAATTCGTTAGCCACTTTCTCTTGTCCAGTTTCCACATTCTGGACCAAATCGGCTTATATTTTTTGCATCATGGCCATTAACACTGCCATGGGATCAACTACGGCAGATGATATTTCATCTAGCTTAGCCTCTCCTTCATACTGGCCCTCTGTTTCGGCACCCTGTTTAGTGCTCCTTGTATCCATTTTCCCGGTACACCTTTCGTTCGCCTCGGCTTTTTGTACGTACAGTTCCACTTCTGACACCAGTTGCAACGTTCTTTTTTTTAACCGGATGGAGTACTGATAACACAAACAGAATTGTCTAACACAATTTACTAACAATAGTTAAACTCTTTTCGGCAATATTCACAAAAACTTCTTAATAATTATAACAGTATCACTTTTCTAAAATGTAAAATAATTCACTTTGACATATCTGCCTTGACATTATTTTCCCCCGTACACCTATGGTGACTCATTGATACATACATCGCTGTCCAATAGTATCGGTACACATATATAACATCATTAAGATGTCCAGCGCAGTTATGCTGAAGTTGTATTCATTTGCTTTACCGCGTTTTATCAACAAATGTATCCGCAAATGTTGCGTTATGCATCTTAGCTACCTCCGTTTGTTACGACCCATCATGAATCTAAGAAATCTATTGTACCTACCTGTCACCGCTAATAACGTTAATTCATTGTGCAAATAACAACTTTCACAAAGTCTTCTATACTGTTGTAGTAATTATCATCATAATCATGGTTATGAATTCAGTTTAGATTTAATCGAAGTGCATTCTTTATGAAAGACGTAGGGCAAGTACACATACAAGTACCAGAATTTACCACAAATTGAACACACCACATTGTGGCACATGATCTTAATGTTACTTTTTGGTAAAACAATTGTCATAAGAAATGTGTTTATTAAACCACGAAGTAGTTTTATACCGAGTTCTTTTTATTGTACTAAAAAAAGGCCTCACTGCATAATCGTAATACTTACCATTTATTCCCAAGTTGCCTTTCAAAATTATAAGATAAATACACCTCCCCCTTGTAACACTCTGGCTTTATACGTAAATATAAATATGATGCTTTAGAAAATGAACTCCAGAAACATTAAGGTACTGAGTTTTCATCTCTATTATCCTCATTACGAATATAAATATCTCATAATTTTTCATACAAGGATTTGCTAAAAGGAGAATTAGCTAACGCTGTAATTCTTACAAAACATAAAATTGAGATCCACCAATATTCATAACATAACAAAAATTAATGAACATTTTTATGAATGTTACTTTAAAGATAATAATACTGCATTCCTACGGTCACTTCCAGCCCTTATTGCCACCTTAGCGGTATTACCAAAAACTGAATTTTAAATCTATTAAAATATTGCATCGTACATAGCAGGGAGTCTTAAAGATGTGAAAATTAATAAACATATTATGTAAACGCATTGTAAGTAAGTACATACGCCAGTAATATCAAGGTAGCATACTTTCTCTGCTGATATAGTTATACCAACTATGTTATGACATGAATTACAGGAAACCGATACTGTAAAAATCATTTACATAGCACAGTTGGCTTGGTTGTAGAGTACATGATTTTCACGTAATTTATAACAGATACTTTATTATGTATACAGCTTGGCCGCGAATGAAGTTGACGCTAGGTATGATGGACAAAAAAATGTTTGAGTTGGAATTTAATATTCAGGAAAGTCCTACTTGGTCTGAAACTTAGTTTTAATTTGCTTTCGGTTTTTTAAATTCAAGTAGGCCTTTACAATTAATGAAAAACTACTATCATTTCAGTTAAAGTATCTTTTCTGCTCACAGTATGCCAAAATGTTATTAAGAAAAGTTGTTGAGAATATACAGTTATGGAATTATGCAAATTTTCTGAACAGTCGGCCTACTTTGATAATGATGATGGAGTTGAGAATAGGATGACAATTTTAAGAATCATTAATTTTACAACAACATACGATTGCCATATAAACATCTTAGATCAAATAAAAGAGTGTCTGTAACATGTGGCAGATCATTCGAATCTGTTTTAAGGAACCCCAAAGGAAAAAGTCGAGTGGTGTAATGTCTGGTGATAACTTTTCGTTCTAAGCAACTTTTCTTAGTAAGACATTGGTGCACTATAAACGGAAAAGCTACCTTACCTGAAACGAAATTGACAAGTAATGGTTTTATCAAAGTAGATCGATCATTCAGAAAGTTGCACAGTGCCCTAACTTTTTATTCTGAACAACTTTTCTTAGTAATATGACTTACCGTGAACGGAAAAGTACTTTACCTGCCTTGATCATAAAAAAGTGAAAGCAAACCAAGCAGGACTTATTTCCCAGATATTAAATTTCAACTCAAACATTTTTTGTCCATTATACCTATTGTCAACTCCATCCGTGGACATATTATATAACAGTGCGACAAAATTATCACGTACAATCAGTTAGTTTTCATGTATCCGCCTTTATCTCTAAATAAGTTCAAATATTAAGAAACTCAGATGATTTTATACCGCCTTTTAATTCTTCTTGCCTTAGGATTGCGTCTTGCAGGCATGTGTACATCATCATAGTGCGATATACGTTAAAGTTATCGGGCCACTATTGCTAATTTTATTATTATTGTAGCTACGATGTTGGTTCAATTACCAAAGATGCAGTGATTTTTCCCCTAATCACAATGATGTTGAGAAAAACAATTGCACATCGCATTTCTGCGCTAACTTGAATTGTTTATATTTTTTAAATTGAACACCCACCTATATTTTTCAATTCTTCAACAGGAAATGAAACTGTGTAAAATATCCTTACTATAGCACTAAAATGAAAACAAAAGAGATACAATGAAATTGACATTGACGATTGAAACTATAATAACTTGGTTATTAGAGCAGCTATTGAGATAGTAGAAACAAGAAAAATATGTAATTTGTTCCGCCCAACAAAATGGTGTAATGAAAAAATGCACACCATATTTCAGCGTTTGGTTAAATAACTCGCTTTTTATTAAATTTTATTATATAAGTTACTCTTAGAACGCTAAGGCCCCAAAATGAAAAAAAAGAGATTTGATAAATTTTAAGATGAAACATTTAAAATATGAATCAAAACAAGCAAGCGTTGCTTTTTTTGACCCTTTACAAAACTCCTTCGGCAAAAAAAAGAAAAATCAAAAAAACGGGGGCAATCATGTTCTCACTAATAAATTCTTTAAATTGATCGCAATGGCGAAGATCTTTCAACAAAGTTAGCAAAAATGGCCCGATAACTTTGAACAAGTTGTATACACATATATATTTTAAATACGAGTGAATATAGCTTTATAAATAAGGTATACGTATTTTGCGAGAAGTTTGAAATAGGTCAGTAAATATATGTTTTACAAATTTGCGATGAATAGAAAAGTCACGTCCCACTATTGAAGCTTGTATGTCGAATCTAGTACGTAATAATAGTTAATTCTTACATTACATAAGATCAAATACATAGATACATATTTCTAAAGTAGATGTATTAAATAAAATAAGGACAAAAGGAAGCACAAATTAGAAGTTTTCAAATCATTACATCAAAATATTATTAGAAATTTCAATGTGAATGGTAATTATATAGTTGGCAATAATGATAGCAAGGACTGTGGGGTATCATCGCAAACACAATATTCACGGCACACTCCGTACCACACAAATTATTAATTAACTCAGGAAGGCGTTTTCGAAGACACGTAGGCCATCATCTTCAAGTACCAAGATTTGTGCTTAGCTTGTCCCATTTTTCTCACACGCACATTTAAAGCATGTTTTACACGTCGCGATTTATTGGGCAATTAATTGAAGAAGTTGACTTTCGACTTTATTGGAACGTATAAAACAGCAAAAATCGTACGATTTCTTTGAGCAATTTATCGTACGATTGATTGAATTGAATAGAACATGCTCAATTTTTGTCACAATTCTCAACGATTTTTCACTAACCTAATATTAACCCAATAACAAAAAGGAGTACATACAAATTTTGTTTAGTGTTCACAATTTTGATGTAATTGACAATCTGAATTAACTAACTCAAACTGAAGCAACGTAAACTATATCTATGCTTACACTAAAACTGCTAAAACATTGAATCAAAGCAGATTACCAATATATTTTTATAAGCAGATGAAAATTTACCATTTAATAATTCCCCGTTCAACCGTTAACGAAACTAAACGAGTATCCACGATCGTTAAAAAATTGTCCAATTTATTGTGGAATGTGAAGCAGCATAGTTTTACCGATTTCTTAGTCAAGAACTTGGCCAATAAATCGCGACGTGCAAAACGGGCTTAAGAAGTAACAGCTCATCATATTCAGTGTCACTATATATTCATAAAATAACCAGAAATATTTAAACGAAATATTTATATATCGAAAAGGCCTTCCCTAGTTAATTAATAATTTGTGTGGTGCGGAGTGTGCCGTGAATATTGTGTTTGCTATAGAGTTGACATTTTTAAAATTTCGCGAATGATTTAAAGTTGGTAGTTCCGGCAATAAGGGGCATATTACGTATTACTTTGGGAACTTGGCGAAAATGTCCTTTATTGCCGGAACTACTAACTTAAACCATCCGCGAAATTTTAAAAATTCCAACTTTTGTAAAGTATCATCAAGTGCTGATTTATTTAACCAAAAAACTTAGCTAATAATAAGCGAAAGAATTTGTGCAATATAACACTATTTTAATACAAATACAAATTTTGTATGCAGGCAATTACGTTTCGTTTTAGAAAATCGGAGATATGTTCCACATCACGACACATTTTGTTAGAAAAGGATGGCTCACAAAGCATATCACAAAACCCTTATTATGCCAATAGTATGTATCAACTACCCATGCCATACGAATCAAGAATAAATGAGAATGTATAAAGAATAATATTAGTGACAATAAAAGTATCCCTGTATCTTTCATCAGACTTACCACACAAACTTCATTTACTTCTTACTTGCTTTTTAAGGACAAAAAAAAACGGTTAAAAATTAGAAGTAAGCATTAATAACGATAATGCTGATGGATACAGTTAATAATAATAAGTTTACTAAACGAACTACCTCACTTATTTTTAATTTCCAGGGATTCAGGGAACAATATCATAAAAATGAGCACAAGAAGCATGATAGTTTTTACAGCAATGGACACAAAAGTGGTTCATGGAAAAATTTTGGCCTGAAAGGATCCAAATACCAGACGCACAGAGTTGATAACGACGATCATGCAAAACACATAGTAAGTTTACTGACACTACGAGATATATCAGATTTTACACTAAAGCTTCATATGACAAAAAACTTCGGAATACAAATAAATGTTTCCATTTTAACGAATGATATTAAAATAAGCTTACATAGTACAATGAACACAATATGCAAGGAAAATACACGACGGAATCAAATCGCTGTCTGCGCCCTCTTGTTAACATCACCCTCCACTACCATCTTTTACATTATTTAATCTTCGCTCATCAACAATTGCTACATGTTCTTCAAAGTTATACACCCTCATCAACTACGAATTGATAAAGTTGGCTGTTTTAATCCCTTGCATTTTTGCCCGTTTCCAGCATTTTGTTAATGCTTTTATACTATTCACTAAGGCTTTAAATTATGTTCTGGTGGTAATTATATATTGAAATATACAATAGGTGATCACTAAAGCGTGACAAACGGTTGCACCCGCAGAGGCGCCGTGAAAGGAGCTGTGTTTACTATGTACATACAAGGAATCAAGTGGACGTTTGGTTATTATCAGTTGATTAGTGTGCGTGTACTATTTATAATGTTCGAGAAACTAGTGGAACCGTCCGGGGCGTACCGCGCAAAAGTAGACACAGTTTTAATAAAAAAAAAATAGATTGTTACCTTTTATTAACGTATCGATGATCACCGCGGTAATGTGCGACTGCCATGGTATGCCGCGTAGTACTGCAACATAAGCAATGCTTCCATTGTCGATTCGGTCAGGCGTCGACGACGGTCTGAAAACGTTCTCGTATTCTTTGCAAATGATCGTTCAGCAAGCACCTAATGAAGTAAGATTTGCAAAATTCAAATATTCCAGTATCTCTTCCATGCAGTCTTGAATTCCAGGTATAGATCGAACCTTTTCTAAATCCGGATTTTTATTTAAAACTGTACGAAATTTTTTGCGCGACATCTAATCCTATAGGACCCGTCAAACTTTCTAGAGCGGCTGCTAAATTGTTGATGTTATTTAACGAGTCTTGTATAGATAAGTGAGTATTTTCTAACTGCGAAATAGTTTGTGCCACTACAGAATAGTTTATGGAAATGTCATCTATTTCTCTTTGAACATCCGAATCGGAAAGAAGTTGCTGACTCTCGCGAACCGCTTGAGAATTAGAAGAATTAAGTTTGAAAATGACATCTTTCACTTGGGAATAATATTTGCGATAGTAAGATACTGCCTCGATCCATGTTCCCCATCGCGTCAATACAGGCTGAGGTGGTAGCGGAATTTGCGGATACAATTGCTTGAATACGCGGATATGTTTGGGAGATTTCACAAACACTTTTTTGGTAGATGATATTAAATCATTCACCCTAGGATACTTGCTTCGAATTGTTTCTGCTACGAGATGACATGCGTGTATGAGACATGTTATGTGAACATGGTGATTTGGGCTCCTACGATACAAAATTCTCTTAACATATTTTTTATTATGTTTACAACGGTTTCGGCACCAGTTCTTTCAATCCTTTTACTGGCTAACAACAAGGAAGCTGCTGGACCATTACGTTTTAAAGGACGCGTCACAATATGAATCACGCTGAGTTTCTGAGCATCAGTAGTTTCGTCCACAGTGAGCCAGATTTGTTGATTTCTCAACTCGTCTTTTACTGTACTTTGCACATATGGTAAATTGTACCGCAATTGTCTTTTTGTTGGTAGCTTCCATGATGGAACATACTTATCCCAAAAAAGGCGAAAGTTTTCATTATCTACTAGGTGTTGTGGGATGTTGCACGTGCTCAACATGAAAATAAGGTCATATAAAAATTGCCAGTACGGAGTATTGTTTCTTAAATTCAATACATAACGTTTACTTTTAATATGACTCCTACATTTAAATGTCCTGCGACCTAGCAACCCTATACCGCAAAATTTGCAACGAATGTGCGAACCTGCAAATTCCAAACCAGGGAAACGCCAAATATATTTCTTCACATGCGATGGAAGAGGTACACCAGGCTTATGTCCCCTGTTTTCGAAAACACACAATGAGAATCCGAGAAATAGCCGAACAACCAACCTCCTCAATGTCTACCGCATTACTGAACTCTGCATCCACATACGTACAGGCGCCTCTTGCGGGTGCAACCGTTTGTCACGCTTTAGTGATCACTTAATAAATAGACCGAACTACGAACAAACCGGACAACGAACACTTCCGCGAAGGATTTTTGTATACGGACAACAAACACTGTCAAGTTATTTATGTCAAGTTATTTACAAGTTATTTGTTTAGTTATTTTTTATGTTGGGTATATTTGAAGTTAGGTTGGTAATGTAGAGAGTAACTCGCAAGTTGCCCACCAGCACAACAGTAAGAAACAATACAGCATAACCTCTGCTGTATTGTTTCTTACTGTGTAAACATAGTTATCAATAAAAAACGTAAAAACCACGAAAAATACAGTTCGTTATCGTAACACATGTTCGGATAACGAACGCTAGCATCTGTTATTAAAGATTTTTTGAGCGAATAGGAAAGTCACAGCAACGGTTTTAAAATGGCACCCTTACCAGACTGAGATCAGTAGAGTTTTGGAATCTACAACGACAATACCATTTATCGCCTCTGAACAATTCTGTAAAAGGGAGACAAACAATCTGCAATAAACCGCGTTATTAATGCTCCATATAAAAAAATATCCAGAATCGATTAATATGAACCAAGAAATTACAATTTTTTATTTTTGCTTTAGACTTTCAGAACAAATTAAAAATCTATAACAAATCAATGATCGATTAACAAACAATTCAGGTAACAATTTTGGAGAGGATTATGTTCGTCAACCAGCCAGCCATTGCACTTATTTAACAAGTTTTTTACTAAGAAATCGGTAGAACTATGCTGCTTTACGTTAATAAATTGGACAATTTTTTAACGATCGTGGATACTCGTTTAATTTCGTTAACAGTTGAACGGGGAATTATTATATAAGAAATTTTCATCTGCTTATAAAAATATATTGGTAATCTGCTTTAGTCCAATGTTTTAGCAGTTTTAGTATACGCACAGATATAGTTTAGGTTGCTTCGGTTTCGGTTAGTTAATTCAGATTGTCCATTACATCATAATCGTCGTAAATTTTCGACATTTAATCTCACCTTACTTTAAATATACTAAACAAAATTCGTGTACTCTTTTTGTTACTGGGTCGGTATTAAAACAACAAAGTTAGTGAAAAATTGTCGGGAAATCGTGACAAAAATAGAGAATGTCCTATTCAATTCAAGTAATCGTACGATAAATTGCTGAAGAAATAGTACGATTTTTGCTATTTTACACGTTTCAATAAAATCGAAGATCAACTTGTTCAATTAATTGACCAATAAATCGCGACGTGTAAAAAAAGGCTTTAGAAGTAATTGTGAGAAGAATGGGACAAATTTTGTTCCTAGCAATTTTGTTTAGGAAGCTATCTGAAACTAGTGGAGATTCTGAAACATCCTGTATATTAATTGGCGCGCACACAAAAAGATAAACAAACTTATTTTTCTTAAAATTACTATTTTCAAATGTTTCTTCAATTCAAAGTTAACTTTTTGCTCACCAAAGTTTTATGCAAAGTCGAAAAAGTGCAAAATTCCTTCCAAAGACTTCATTACTATGCAACGTCATCGCAACAACTTAACAATAACATTCAAATCTCAATTCTAGAAGAGTAAATTGTTCTTGTCATTTATTGTTATTAAATCCTTCTTTATTTGATATTTGGGTGTGCCGTTCTCCTTATTATCTTTTCTTCTGCGTTCCTATCTTAATTATTATTCGTTTGCTTTATTGGACTTTATTGCAATGAATTAGTTATAAATTCCTTTAAATTTGTCAGTTTTTGTGGGCAATATAATTTTCAGTTTTTTTTTAATATTGTTGCTTTTACGGTGGCATATGATTAGGTGACACCGGAAATGCATCTGTAAAAACGAAACTCTTCTCAGGGGCATTTTCGATTCTTTCATTCTATGTTAAATGCTTGTCTACCGCTACACATTCTTTTGTATACGTTTAAGTACATATAGTAGATCTTTTTATATTCTTGTGCAAGGCGCAATACCTATCTTTAAAGAATACCGGTAATCAGGTGTTTAGGGAAAATTTTTCAATCCCAAATGTTGATTTCCTTAGTTAATGTCTGCGCATCACTTTATTTGTTTTTTTCATTTCATAAGGGATGTTTTTAGGTTTTAAAGAGCAACGAAAAGCATGCCAAGCAGTCTAAGAAGTCCTCCGGACACAAAAACGATGACCATAAAGGACACAAATCAGAAAAGGGAAAGAAAAGCGGACATTCCAAACACGAAAAATGGGCAAAGAATGGCCAACAGAAATCTCAAAACAAACACAAGTATAAATATGTTCCAACCGCCAAAATTTAATACTCGTTATTACTAATTGTGTAGTTTTTAAAAACACTGTAGTAGTTAAGAAATTCAGAAATTTTTTAGATTATATACATATGTAGATATTTATTTTAGTAAAATGTTTACTACTTTTTTACTAAAAGCTGTATTTTATATACGAATTTTATTACTATTAATAAACTTATATAATTAATAATTATGCTTAGGATAATTGTAGAATTATTCTGATACAAACATGCATAACATTTTTGAAATAAAATTATATTACTTTTAATATCATTTGCATTCACCTATACATTTTACACATTTCTCTCACAAAATATTTTTTAAATTACTACTAAAAAATGATTTTTTTATTGTTAGATCAATAGGTATTCTTATAGATAGAGTAACCTAAACTTGCGGACTCGCATAGGCGTCGGTATTACGGGTTAATATAAGAATACGAAAAATTCATAAATAAACTAAACCGGTAGAGAAGCAGGCATGTAGTGTCGACTTTGAATATAAATCATATTAAAGCGCGCTGAGAGAGATTTCGTTTTAGTACCGGTTGAGCTGTTGCAGAGATTAGTCGAACGGTCAAGGTTATGTACTTACGTGTCGCTTTTGAAAATATAACTGGTGTTTTTTGTGTGTTGTAGTATTATACCAAGTACATAATTAGAACAATGCCTCGTAATAGATTTGCTACTAATGTACATAAGTATGTGTCACTTTTTCCCCATTTAAAATATGACGGTAGTGCAGTTTTTTGCTTAATATGCAATGTTCGTTTGGCTGCATTGGACAGAACTGATTGCCAGAGGCATGTCAATGGTATTAAGCATATGAGAAATGCAAGAACTGAAATACCTTATACACTATTCCTCATACATTTATTAATTATATTTACCTCTTGTAATCTTCCGTTGTCGTTGGTGAGAAAAGCAGCTTTTAAAACGTTTTGGCGACAATACGTTCCAAAGTACCCATTACCCTCACAAACACAATTACAGAATCATTTGCCGCGAATGAAAGAGATGCTAGAAAATGGATTACCGTGGATGAGACGACCGATATAAAGAAAAACAGTATTACGAATGTAATAGCTCGCGTTTTATCTAGCGAGAACACAGCATATCGATATTTGTTAGCTTGCAAACGTGTTCAACAATGTACCGCGGAAAATATTCAAAAAGTGATAATTAACAGCAGCTTCTTACTATTTGATCCGTTTTCAACAAATTCAATCAGTTATAATGCAATTTAATCGGAATGAATCCAAAGCAATTAGAGAAAGTCAATGAGAATTTCAAATTCCTCAACTTTTAGAAGATTTAACAACAATATGTACCAATTATACAGTATTACTAGATGCCATCAGAAAACTACAATGTACTGAATTGTCATTGCAGGAATCATTAGACATAGTGGAGAGTGTAAAAAATAAATTACACACATTAAATGATACGCCAGAATTATGCGCTAATCAAAAGTTGGTAGATGTTTTAAGGAAAAATCCCGATTTTAATATTTTAGAGGCCGTTTATAATAAGTGTAAGAATAGTGAACTTTTAAGTGATTTTGAAAAACAGTTTCTACATGCAAATGTAACTTCCTTAGATGTGGAGAGATCGTTTTCTATGTATAAGAATATTTTTTCTTGTCGACGCACAAGGATTAAAGAAGTAACTGTGGAAACATATGCAATGATGCAAGTTTACAGTAGTTCACATCCTGATGCCTCTAATTTGTTGAACAATTAGCAAGTAAGTTTATTTATGAATTTTTCGTATTCTTATATTAACCCGTAATACTGACGCCTATGCGAGTCCGCAAGTTTTGGTTACTCTACTTATAGAGTTATAAAAATAGCATGAGATGTTGGGTTTACCGATAGTTCTTCTGCTAACTGTAATGGTGCAATATAAAATGTTTGCTCAATTTCTGAATTGATTAGATGTTTCCTTTGTCTTTTTTTTTCTTTGCAAAGCATGCTATACATATGTAATGGTAATAAAAGAACAAAAGAAGGAACACAACCTACTAAATTTGATTGTTTCCCTACTTTTCACCTAAGGAATTGTAGTCCTGATATTAGATGCAAATCTTGTCCAGCTCAGCAACAGGAGCTTCGTATTATGTTGTAACATTTGTCTATAATATTCAGAGTACTTTGGCAAGCGTTCAAATGTATTGCGGAGTATCCACTACCGCAAAATAAATGCTTCGTCAAAAAAAACCACTTACAAGAACAAAACACAAATAATCTTGTGAATATTTTTAATTTTTCCTAAGAATCTAATTCCAGTCGGATAATGTTGTTTTTATAAGATTATGCTTATTTTTCTAGGCTTGCAATCGATCTAATAAATAACTAAATGTTGTTCACATAACTTATCTTTTTAATCAAAATGCCATATTACGTGATTATCAGATCCCTTGAAGATGTTATTAAAGAACACAAAAATTTATACTATTAAATAACTGTTGATCTATGAATTTCTGGAAAATATTGTTTTTCTTTATGTTTAAGTATATTTGAAATTAATAATATTTTCTAAACTATTGATTGGACAGCGATTTAAACATGAATCAAAATACATCTACATATGTATGTTTGAATCTCCGATAGTATTGTTTTACGTACCATCACTTGCATAAAAATCTGGGACAAGCGACATTACCCATTTTAAACATGTCTTTTGTAAACTGAAAAAATATGTCAAATTGTCTGTCAGTGTCAATCGTAAATGGACAAGTCATTGTCACATGATTGAAAAAACGTCAACATGAGCTCATAAGAGTTGTTCCAGATTTTTATGCAAGTGATGGTACATTGTACTGACACAGAACAGCATCCCCTAGAGAAGACGATATAAATAAATTTAATATGCTCGATTTCTTCACAACTTACGAATTATTATATAATGTCGTCTTTCATACGGTACCCTTGACTACAGATCTTTTAACCACATATAACTCCACAGCTTCAGTGTTAACAAAAAATTTTTTAGTATTACCCCAGATTTTACGAGAGATTAACATGAATGCCATTTTATTTTTTGCCGATTCTATGCGGCATGATCATAATCTCTATGCGCGAAAAATAATACGCGCACTTCAGCTATTTATTGTCATAGTGATACGTGATACAACAAAACCAAAAGTAGGAAATGTTTATCAGGTTCTGTTTTATTCACTTTGTGGTGATATTAGAATTTGTGCTACATTTGTTCCAGTATTTGCAATTAATATTGTTGTTTTTTAGTTTTGTATAATTTATAAAGAAAAATTAAACGGCACCAACCGTCACCACCGATACTAGAAGTTCACGCAGCTCTTCGATGACGTCACGCTGTTTAGGGGATGTATCGCCATGCACGATATTAACCTAAGCGGTAAAGGAATCGGTTAAGTTTTGAAGGGCTTTCGGTTTAAAGAGGATGCCAGTCGCCAATTGAGCCCATCTTCGCGTCCCATTCGATTTTATTTTAGAAAAAACGAACATTCAAAGCAAAAACTAAACACGTAACCAAGCAGCGTTTTCGTGAAAGATGTATTTGTGGTGAGTATTTAGACGAAACTAAGGTCGAAATGATATTAATTGCAATTTTATTCGAAATTTTGTTCAATTTCACGGGAGCATTTACAGACATGCTATTTAACGAGGTTCTTTATTTCCTATTATGTGGTGTTTTACCTATTCTACCATTACTAACGTTCGACAAACGAGTGCAACGTCAAAGCCGTATCGCGCAAAGATAGGTACGCGAGATACAGTATTATTAAAAAATAATATATTGTTACCTTTTATTGACGTCCTGATGTCCACTGCGACAAAATACTACTGCCCCGGTAAGCCCGGTTGTCGCAGTGGACATACATCAGGACATCAATAAAAGGTAACAATATATTATTTTTTAATAATACTGTAACTCACATACCTACTTTTGCACAATCATTTTTAAGTAGGGTATTTATAGAACAAATTATTATAATTGTTGCAATACGTTCACTACTGTGAATATGACATTTACATATATCAGTATCCAAAATGGCTACATTGTGTGATATAATTTAAAATATATTGTATTAAAACAGAACGTTTATTACACACATTTAAAAACATCTCTTCGTGTTCAAAAATAATGTTGTTTAATATAACGTAAGAATATAAAACCATTTGAATAATAATGTCTTCACGTTTTTGTCAAATACAACGGACAGTTAGGGAATTGAGTTGGAATTGCATCTTTTTTAAGCCTAGGATATTTTAAACTTACAGTTACAGTTTCACCGGTCCTTGAATCTGAAGCTGTTGAAAAATAAATAATATATTTTATTTACAAAGTGTAACTCACAAACAAAACGTACGAAACAACCGACGCCATGTTAGGTTAGGTTACCTCGTTCAAAAAAGGTTTTATCGCTTATATAACACTAGAAAAACATTGCAGGTATCACCAACAAAGTACGGAAATATCACTACACAGTATTTTTTTTTTAATAAAACCAATATAATTTGGATAAACCAATTCAAAACGCAGAGATGGTCTCAGTGTGCAAAGACGTTTATATGGCCTACGTCAAAATACGTCACAGCTTGCTGACGTAGAAGCGCGTAGACCTTGTGTATATCGTTGGTAAGGCCCCAACTCTGTTATTGTCAGGACACGTAGATGTCAAAAAGTTTCTGCGCAAATAAACAAACAAAAGTCGACAAACATCAAAGGTGTCGACAGCGAACCGGACATCTGTGTAATCTGATGTGTTATTATTAGTAATACTGTAGGTATCTAATATAGGAGTCAATGATTTGCTCGGGCCATTTACTATCCAAACAAATATGAGATTAATATTTGGCATACATGGATGTACATAGTAATTATTAGAGTAGCACAACTAGGTTATTTTTTAGTGGAACGCTTGTACATTATATCACCTTTGCATCCTACATTACATTCTAAACATGTTTTATTAGAAGAACATTATATCTTAGTTATGAGGAGAAGAGCTGAACATCAAATTTGCCGTTTATGCCAAGAAGATCTGAAGACGGCAGAACACATCCTATGCAAATGTGTTGCCATTAGTCGCACACAACACCAACACCATTTCTTGCACTTACTGAACTGAAGGAAGCAGATCCTAGAGAAGTACTAAGGTTTATTAAAAGCGTCCAACTATGCTGACCCACATAAGGGCATTCTGTTACAATAAATCTATTAAGGTCGCAGTGATTAAAGGCATTTGTGCCATAGCCCGACTAAAATAATAATAATAATAATTTTGAGGAAAATTTCTGTTTTGCAGATGTTTACAAAGTTCCTTTCATTTCATGACGACGTTGGCGAAATACAGAATCCTGTGGTGATCCAAGGTTGGTAGAATGCATTTACTCTAAAGGTTGTCTTAGTTCCTATCTTGCAATACTTGACCGAAAGCTTGTGTACGGAGGGGTGAAGGACGTATATTTTGACGTCATTAGTAGTAATATATAAATATACTTGTTCGTAACAACGTTTAAATTGATGGATCTCATATGTTCTATATTCCACTACCACTGACGTCATTGCTCACGCTATTTTTAAACTGAGACCACTTTTAGAGTAAATTTATTCTACTAACCTTGGTGGTGATCAACTAATATAGGGCATATGAAACCTTAGTACCATATTTAAATGATCTGGCGTCAGACAGGCTGCTCCCAATGAACTGTCAAAGTGGACAAAATGCAATCTATAACTTGTTTACTTTAAATGAAAGTTGCGCTAATCTGCAAATAACCGTCCTGTGAAGTTGAGAATATTTCTAGGTTATGCACTGATAATTCCTTTATATGTCTATGTATGCCAAATTTTAATGCTGCTTTTGTTTAGAGAATAAATGGACTTTAGCAAACCGTTGACTCGCCCTATACAACAAAATGGATACTTTCCACAGCAAAACTTAACGCTTCAGTAAATCTGCGGGAAATAATGACTCCTATTCTTTCTTATACAATTACTATTGCCATGTCATAGTGCTAGGAAATATGAACAATATTTAAGCCAAAGTTGTCGCTTGACATTCGAAGTGTTAAGACGTCCGGTCCGAACCTCGAACGGTCAAGTGCCATAAATACAATCCCAAAAGGGTCTGAAATAAGTACCTGTGCGCCAAATGTGTACCTAGTGCGGGAACGCATTCGTTTAAAATTCGTAACGTAAAGACGTATTGAACGAACTCAGATAGAGTATCGAGTGAAAGTTAAAACAAAAATACAGATTACCGCCGCTTAGCGCGTGCGATGACTCGGAAAGATGAATCAAAACATACTGCCTAACACAGCTAACGAGCTTATGCTCTTACAACAGAATAATGTATTATTCAAGAGAATTATAACAGGTCTAAAAATGACAGGCATTATTTAATGAATGGCAAAAAGTAGCGAACGAAAATTCACAAATGAAACAGATGATCAGTACTTTGCAAAAACAGATCGATGAATTAAAACAAAATATGATACACACCCAATCAAGAACAGTATCTCCATGTACGATTGAAAAAAACCAAGCACTCCATCTCAACCTACTACTAATGGTACTGAATATCATACTGATGAGGAAGAACTAGCTAAGGAAACGGGAAGGGAAATATCATACCGATGAGGAGGAACTAGCTAAAGGAACAGAATGGATAAGGGTAAAACATAATACTAAAAAAAGAAAAATGAATACCACGCCATCCCCTACCAACGTCAAGAAAATGCAGCCCAATCTGCACAAAAACTTAAGAAAGACGAACACCACCTCCAATTATTGTAGAGAACGTTGAAACATATGAAGCGCTCTACGAACAGCTCGCTAAGTTTTGTCCCACGAAGAAAAGTTCCAGGTAAAATTTACTAAGGGACACTACAGCAAAAATTAATAGCACAGATTCGGACAGTTATAGAAATATATCAATTTCCTGAATAAATGTAATTTCAAGTACCATACTTTTGAAAATAAACAAACCCGGCCAATACGGGTATGGCGAGAAACCTACATCATTCATGTCGCCCAGACAATATCTTGGGCTACTTGAAAAATAAGGGATTCAGAATCATTGAGGCAGTAAACAAAATGTCCTGGAAGAAGAAAGTTCCTTTAAATATGTTCACGCTTACTTTTGACAACAGCGAGGACATCAAAAATCTATAAGATCACGCACATAATGGGGTGCAAAGTGGAGATCCATCCTCTCAAGGATCTGAACTGATACCCCAATGTAAGAAATGTCAGGCATTTGGTCACACACAAAAGTACTGTGCCAAGGAACCTAGATGTGTTAAATGCACAGGTAAACATCTGACTGCCTAGTTGTCAGAAAACTAAAGAACAAAAGCCTAAGTGTGTAAACTGTGGTGAAGAACATCCGGCCCAATTACAGAGGCTGCATGGTAGCCAAGGAACTACAAAAAATCAAAAATAAAAATATCAACAAAAAAAAGTCAGCCCAAGTAACTAGTGAAAAGAAACCGCTACTGTGCAAAATGAGCACAAGGAAATTAATTTAGTTGATAAACCAACATATGCTACGGTTGCTGCATCTAGCTCTGGTAAACAAAAATCAACCAATATAAAAGAAGACGACATTAACAAGACCCTACAACTTATTTAACGAAAATGACCAGTCTGGAAGGTGCCTTCTCAGCCGTGAACGAGAGAGTCAGAAATCTTGAAGGTAGCGTCAACAAAACTGGCCCAAAATCCGCAATATAATAAAAATGGCTATACACTAAAAATAATGTCTTGGAATGCAAATGGGCTGCTTAATCACCAACAAGAACTTCAAGCAGTCCTAGACATCAATAAAATTGATGTGTGTCTAATATCAGAAACGCATTTTACAAAACAATCCTTTGTCAAATTCAAAGGATACAAAACCTATCACACGCTCCATCTTGAAAATGCAGCTAGGGGTGGAAGTGCAGTAATTGTGAAAGAAAACATCTGTCACAATGAAGAGACAAAATTTGAAAGTGAAGATATCCAAGCAACGGCGGTGAATATTAAAACCAAAAAATTTAATATCACAGTAGCTAGCTTGTACAGCCCGCCAAAACATAATATCAAAACAGAAAGATATACTGAACTTTTGAAAACTGTTGGAGACCGATTTATCATTGGTGGTGATTTTAACGCAAAACACACTCATTGGGGGGTCAAGGCTCATAACAACCAAAGGAAAGGAATTATTAAAGGCAATAAACGAAAATAAATGTGAAGCCGTTTCAACAGGTAAACCAACTTATTGGCCCACAGACCCAAACAAAACCCCGGATTTAATAGATTTTTTATATTATCAAAAATATATCTTGCAACTACCTTCAAATTAAAGATAGTGTGGATTTAAGTACGGATCACTCTCCAATCAACTGACGCTAAGTGAAAATATTATTCAAAAGGCCTTACAATCCTGTGTTAGTCAATAAAAATACAGATTGGAAGAGCTTCAAAATAACGCTAGAAAAAAGAATTAATCTGATGATACCTCTACAGACTGAGGAACAACTGGACATGGAGGTAGAAAAACTTGTAAATGATATACAACACTCGGGTTGGGAAAATACGCCTGAAGTAAAAAGAGGCTTAAGGGAAACAACTATCCTAAAGAAATTCTTGAACTAATTGCAGAAAAACGTAAAGCAAGAAAAAAATGGCAGCAAAACTAGATCACCTCGAAATAAAACCATATTAAATAACCTCACCACACTACTAAAAGAGGAAATCAAACAGCTTAAAAATGACTCTATAAGTGAATTCCTGAAAGAATTGACCAATGATTCCAGTACGGAATATTCTCTTTGGAAGACTACGAAAAATCTGAAAAGGCCTATCGTGCAGATTCCACCCATCAGAAAAACGGATGGGGGCTGGGCTAGAAATAATGAGGAAAAAGCTGCAAGATTTGCAGAACATCTAGAAAATATCTTCAAACCAAATGAGGAGCAAGACAATGAAATCCTGGCTGACATTGAACATCAAGAAACAGAAGAAATTCCTTTAACTTCACCAAATGAAGTAAAAAAGGAAATCAAAGACAACATCAACCCAAGAAAAGCGCCTGGATTTGATTTAATCACTGGACAAATCCTAAAGGAACTACCAAGAAAAGCTTTGGTGAAACTAACAAATTTGATAAACGCAGCTTTTCGCTTGAAATACGTCCCTCAAATGTGGAAGGTGGCTGAAGTGATTATGATACCTAAACCAGGTAAATCACCCCATGAATCAACCTCATACCGACCAATATCGCTACTCCCGGTTATGTCTAAGCTCTTTGAAAAACTTCTTCTCAGAAGAATTAAACCTATTATCGAAAGGAAAAACCTTATCCCGGATCATCAGTTCGGATTTAGAAATAAGCACTCCACAATTGACCAGGTGCATCGAATAACTAATATAATTGAAGCAGCATTAGAAGAAAAAAAAGTTTGTTCGGCAATATTTCTGGACGTTGCCCAAGCGTTTGACAAAGTTTGGCACGAAGGACTGAATTACAAGCTTAAAAGACTCCTCCCTGACCAATACACAAAAATACTCCAATCATACATATCTGACAGATACTTCAGGATTAAACAAGAAGATGCCTTTTCAGAACTGAAGAAAATACAAGCCGGCGTACCACAGGGTAGTGTACTAGGGCCTGTCCTTTACCTTCTGTACACTAGTGATATGCCAACACTCGAACAAAATACTATTGCCACATTTGCCGATGACACCGCAATACTGGCTCTAGGCAAGGATAATATAGAATCAACAAATAAACTGCAAACGGCCATTACCCAAATTCAACGCTGGACAACGAAATGGAGAATCAAATTAAATGAAACCAAATCAGTACATATTAACTTCACTAACAAGAAAATCGTGTACAGGCCAGTCTACATACACCAACAAATTGTCCCCTATGAGAACACAGCCAAATATCTCGGTATGACTCTAGACGCCAAACTTAGGTGGAAGCCACATGTAAAGAGAAAACAAGAGGAGCTGAAACTCAAATACAGAAAAATGTATTGGTTAATGGGACGTTGCTCTGCCCTTTCAATATATAATAAACTCTTGCTTTACCAACAAGTCCTTAAACCAGTATGGACTTATGGTATCCAACTCTGGGGTTGTACCAGCCAAAGCAATAGAAACATCATCCAACGCTTTCAGAATAAAGTACTCCGGGGCATCGTCAATGCCCCATGGTACGTACGTAATGACAGTCTACATAAGGACTTAAAAGTAGAGACTGTCGACAATGTAATGAAGCAATTTGCTCAAAAGCATGAACAACGACTTCATCAGCATGTCAACGTTGAGGCCCTCCAGCTCCTGGACAATGATGGCTTGGTTAGAAGATTGAAGCGAACAAAACCATTTGAACTAGTGTAGTGACAATGACCATAAAAGAACACAAGAACAAAGTGACTCCACTATACCAGAACCTGAGTGACTATCGTAGGATAAGTACTTAGTTTAAGAACCGTAGTAACTTAAGTTAAAAATAAATAGTTCATTAGTTGTTAACTAGATTGCTATACAAGCATCACCGACTGGGTGGCAAAAAAAAAAAAAAAAAAAAAATATTTAAGCCACTTTTAATGATATACAGATACACTACAAAAATAAAGAAAACTACTTATAAGGTAGAAGTCCCAACTTGAAGAAGCCGGGATTCATTTCTCGGCACCACATGTAAAGCGGTTTGTTTGAAGAAAATAGAAATTAAACACGGTTATCCCTGCACTCCAACCCTTAGGTTCAGAAGATGCAAAGCTAAAAACCCCAAATGAAAAATAGCTGTCAAAAACAAATATATATTATCTTTGCCCGTATATGCATTTCTAATTCACTGCAAGTTACATAATCTATAGAATTCAATTCATTTGATAAATTATCTTAAGAAAATGTGGTCAGCTATATGTTCTATAGTAGTGTTTATTTACATCGTCGAGCGCAGCTGTCATTCGTGCACGTACAGTGTCATTCGTGCACGTACAGTGTATTCAGTATGGCCACTCGGTCGATGTGAAATTCCCTCTGGAGGATATTAATTATTTTCGGAAGCCTCCTTTTCCCCCCGAGCCTCCGATTTACAGTCAGGGCATTAAATAATTTAACTAAGTCCAGAAAACGACTCTCCTATACAATTTCTCCATTTCGTAAATCTTGAAAATCAGTGGAACCTCTTCCTACAACAAACAACAGTGTAAATCGTAAATCTATCGTAATGTTTCTGTCAAGAACGTCTGTCATTATTGGGTTGTCAGTGGTGTGTTAGATCATAGAATAATATATTTTGAGTCATCTAGTCGAGTCACTACAGGAATTTCATCGAATATAGGTTTATTCGTCGAAATTTCATCGTTATATTATATTTGGAAGGGTACTATCAAAATTTGCTGTGGACAAAACAATCACCATCGCGATTAAAATAATGGAGTGAAGGGACGCCAATTAATTTGATTACATTTGGTCAAGCTTTAATTGAGGTAACTCGTATTTTGAGTGTATTCCAAGTTTCAAAGTGTGGTAATATTCAAATCATAGTAAAAATTCAAGGTAGAAGTGAAGGTTGGAGTTTGAGAATTGGCAGTTCCTCGTGAATCCCATATAAACATAAAGCTTATATGACATCGTCTTAGAAATCCAGGTTAGTTTGCAGTTTCCTGTTTTAATTTTCGTTAATTTAATTTACTCATTCGTTTAAAATTACCGAAGGAGTGTGTAAGAACACTTCCGGAACTCCAGTTCATCTAATTATTTAACTAATTCACAAAAATTCAATTTTTTTAACAATTTCCTGTTTTAAAACATTTCAGTTCACACAGAAAAAATATTTTTATGTTAGCAAAGCCTTCTTTACTACGTTGTTTTTATGAGTAATGGTGTACTATAACATCGAACATTTTGACACACCAAAGTTTCCATAACCCTTCCACTTATAATCAAACACTGTTAATTAACACCATAAGCGAATATTATAAATCTTTGTTTCATTCAAATATTGACATTAAATAACCCCACCAAACAGATAATCATATACATAGGCATGCTATTTACTACAAAATGGTACGCTTTATGTTTCACAGAAAATTATAGACAGCACTCGTACTTTAAATACATATGTACCTCTGTCCTAGTAATTCATAAATCAATTTTCATCGAAGGTTCTGGTTAATGATAAGGCATTCAAAGCGTATGACATTCCATTTATTATTTATCGACTCCGTGATTGGAAAAGAACTGCTTCTTTTATCTGGAATACTCAATCGGCTATAAAAAGGTTCACAAAAATCTTTATGCGCGTACTTCTGTCTGCTGGAAGAAACTTTCAGGAACTTTGCCTGTATTTCCAGGCTAGTCTCTATATGCAATTTCTAAATAGTAGTAATGGTTTGTGAAGTTTACTGTGAAATTTATAATAACCCAATATGAAAAATATCGTATTTATGTTCATTGCAATAACAGCATTTCATCGTAGTGCACCCCAGGAAAGAGGAGTCAAGTTTTGTAAGTGCTAAACTCTGTACAGATTTATTTTACTTTCAATACTGAGATTTTGGTGGTATTACAATCGCAAGTAAAAATTGTATTTTTATTTTAAAAGCTAATTTAGAGAATAGGTACAAAATGTCTCACTTGGACCCTCACCATCTCGTAAATTACTATAAAAAGCAAATTTGAATTTCTAGTAAAATTCATTTCAAGTAATATTTTGAGAAGAATTCAGAAGTGGCCGGGAAACTTTATAGTTTTCATGCGTTTGAAGTTTTTGTACAAAGTTCCGGCTATATTTAGGAATATCCAAACCTCACCGATTTTGTTTAAATTTGGGTTATGTGTGGCTCATTAGGGGACAATCACAAATACGTAAAAATTTTAGTGCGCTGACTTTCCGGAGTGTAGATATTAGCGTTAAAAAATATGAAAAATTGCCGCCACGTTCGGAAAGAATCTATTGGGTTTGGTAACTTTTCTTGTTACAATGTTGGTCATACTTAGCCGTTGGTAGGGCAACAGGTAACCATTCATCGATCCGGGAGCCATTTTCGTTCAATTCAAATCGTAGGATTTGTAAATTTGTGGGCGCATTACGCCAAGTTAAATACCGTTGCCATGCAAGTGGAAATTACATCAACCACTATTGATTGGGCCTAATTTGGGGTGGTATTGGAAGCATACATAAAGTCACCTCAACAGTTAGGAGTAGAAGGGGTGATCGTCGAAATAGATGAATCCAAGTTTGGAAAAAGGAAATACCACCGAAGACATGCTGTTGACAGGCAGCGGGTGTTTGGAGGATACGAGAGGGGCACTGGCAAAGTTTTTATGGTGCCCGTCGAGGAGCGTGACGCAAGCATGTTGTTGCCTATTATAAGGAGATGGATTCTGCCAGACACCACAATAATAAAGTGATTACTGGCAAGCGTATGACTGCCTTAGAGAAGGAGGCTATGAGCACCTGAAGGTAAGCATGGAATGTGTGCTGGATGCATGTGGCAAGGTCTGTGTGTTCCTGTGGTGGCCTGGGTTGGTCAGCGTGTGTCTGTGTTGGTTGCAGGTGTATGTGGTGGCCTGCATGTTGCTGTGTTGGTCTGCATGTATGTGTTGGCCTGCCTGTCTATGTATGTTGGTCAGCATGTGCCTGCGGCTGTGTGTGGTGGCTTGCATGTTGCTGTGTTGGTCTGTGTGTGTGTGTTGGCCTGCCTGTCTACGTATGTTGGTCAGCGTGTGCCTGTGTTGGTCTGCGGCTGTGTGTGGCGGCTTGCATGTTGCTGTGTTGGTCTGTGTGTGTGTGTGTTGGCCTGCCTGTCTGCGTATGTTGGTCGGCGTGTGCCTGTGTTAGTCTGTGCATGGTTGTGTTGGCCCGCGGCTGTATCTTGTGGCCTGCCTGTGTGTCTGCTGGTGTGTGTGCTATGGCTGGTATTGTATCAATTAATTTTGAACGACTTTGAATTTCCCAAGGTGAATATTCTTTTCTAATTGAAATGATGTTTGCGGTTACAGGTAAACCACTCATTACATTTCAAGGATCTGAAGACTGGTGCTCATACCAAGACAAATTCGCCCCAACACACAGTAGTAGGGATCATTGACTTCAGCTTATGTTGTCGCGGATAATATATCTCGCTTTCCACCCATCTCTATCTTACTTTCGCACTCGTCGAATTGCTAGAATGCGCTATTTTCTGGGTCATTGACCTCTTCAGAAAAATCCCCCAAAAAGGCTTTTTTGGGCCTTTCCGCGCATTTTCTTTTTTATAAAACGCTGCATCTGGGCTTTTTACACTGTTTCCATTCAAAAAAGCCAAAATTCGGTCGGTTTGGATATTCCGAAATTTTTCCAAAGTTCCTTTTTATAATATAATATAATATATTATATTATTATATAATATAATATAAATCGATAAGAAATAAATAATATCTATTTTCTGTCACCATACACGTGCTATTTTGGTTCACTTTTTATTTGCTTACTACTTTATTTTAGTACTATCGAATTTGAAAATTTTTAAAGACGAATGTTCAAATTTCTGTGATTTTTGAATCCTAACCAAAAGTTGATGTTTATAGCTGTATATATCGTGCATTTTTTTATCATTGAAGTATTTCTTTTAACTTAACATGAGAAGAAAGTTATTATCGTAACATAAAATAAATTTTAAATCTGAAAGTGTCATTCTTGTATACATTTATCAAATTATGATATATGTAAATAATGATGCAAGGACTGTGAGGTAGTATGGCAAATAACCTCCATAAAGTATCGGCACACTCCGCACCACACAAGTTATTATTTGATTAATTCGAAACAGCTATTTCGAGAATTCATGGATTTCCATTGTCGTCTCATTCATTCGTATGATTGACAATAGGAATCCGTGAATTTTGGAAACAGCTGTTCCGAATTAATCAAATAACTTGTATGATGCGGAGTGTGCCGATACTTTAATGATATATGTACAGGGTTTTTCATTTTATTTTAACTACTACTTATTACTATTGCAGATGCAAAAAAGGTTTCAAATACAAATTGTAGTGTAGTCTACTAATTAAAAATGTGATAAATATCAGAATTGCATTTAGAGGGCGCGCCGAACAAAAGACAGTACACGCTTGATAATCCGACACTATAAAAATTGTTTTTTGTCGGAGCAGTGTAAAGGCCGGATTACTGGACGTATACAAAATAAGAAACGGTTTCAAATACGTAGTTTATAATACATATTTTGCGTTATAATGTCGACGGGAAGCACATTAGTCGTTTCTACATCACGTGTCGGTGTTCACCATTATGATCACAGTGCAAGTTCATTTATTGACTCTGATTAAGGTAAGAAAATGTATGATAACACTATTGTGTGTTATCAAAAATATTACAGCTTGTTACTGCTACCCATCTATTTTCTTCTTGCATGCTTTTAAAATAATCCGTAGATCTTGGATAGCACGTAGGCCGAGTAGTTAACCATTATAATCTAAAAACAACGTACTAAGTATGAAAGAAAGAGTAAGATGGAACGAGCCATCTCTACCTCCGTTGTCGGGTGAGTCCGCTTGCACCGTCTCTCCTAACATATTAAATTTCTAAATATATTTCTTTATTCACATTCAGAATTTTTTGCTTATTGCCAGATGCCCAGCAACTATAAGAGGAAAGAAAGTTGCAGCCGTGGAATGTGGATCCAAGACCATTTGGCCATTTGGACCATTTGTCAACTACGCCATTTGCATGGTTGCTAGAAGCAGCCCGGCAGTTCATGCTTCCTGGTACGACACTACGAAGGAGATTGAGATCAGGTAATGTTCAAAAGAGTCCGCTAGGGCCAGCACCCTCCCTAAATCATACTGTGGAACGCAAAATTGCAGGTCATAGTGCGACGAATGGCATACCAACTAGCAGAGCGATTAAAACTAAAACATAAGTTTAACAAAACTAAAATGATAGCTGGAAAAGACTGGTTTTACTCTAGTCGGAAGGTGTGATTATCTAAAGTGAATGGGTTGAACAGAAAGGATGTGAGTGACTACTTCGAGGATGAGACGGGGCTGCGATTATGTCAGAGACTATCTCTGTTTTAGCGTGCCGTATTGCCGTGAGGCTATTTCTGCCTCCTCTGTGCATTTTTAAAGGAAAAAAATTAATATGAAGATGGAATGCCACCGGGTTCAATGGTTTGTATGTCGGAGAAGTCTGCGTACGTGAGCACTTCTCCCTTTTCTTTTCTTTGTTGCAAAATCACTTTTTGCCACGAAAACCCCAAGGATCAGTAGTTCTTCTTCTAGATGGTCACACGTCTCATATCAGCTCTGTAGATGTACTGAAATTAGCTGAACAAAATGGAATAATCTTATTATGCTTGCCCAGTCACTGCACAATTGATCATTCTTTGAGTCCCTCAAATCATTCTACTACTCAGCATGCAATGGGTTTGTAAGGACTCATCCAACACGGGCTATCAATAGATTGCAGTTTAGTAAACTTTTAGGGGAAGCATAGTTAAAATCCGCGGCTGTTGAAAATGCAATTGCGAGATCTAGAGTAACGGATATCTATCCCTATAATCCAAAAGTTATTCCGGATTACGCCTATCTTAATGACGCTGAGATCTCGAGTACTCAATTGACACGAATAGAACCTCATGAAGATGTTCCCGATGGTAATGCAGGAAGAAAAGATTCATTTCCTACAGCACGCCAGATACTATATCCCTGGTAGATAACTTTGGTGTTAATGAGGAAAAGGAAGATGTTACACCTATGAAAATGTTAAATGCATTAGTCCGATTCCTTCCACATCCAAGATTGAAACAACAAGAAAACGTAGTAGATAACTAGCTGCAGTTTTAACAACTGAGGAGAATATTCAAAGAAGAAAAACAATATCAGAAAAAGAGAGTAGACTCATAAAGAAGATAACACCGAAAAATACTGCCGCAGAGAAGAACAAGAAAAAGTTTTAAAAAGGTAAGACAAGTAAATTTAGCATCTTTTCAGAAAGCGACACAACAGAAAAAAACAAACTCATTCTTGAGGCTGCAAGTGACGACATAGAAACTGAGTGCGTGGGATGTGGTGAGATTTACAAGGAGACAAAAAGTAGAGACGATTGGATTGAATGTGTAATCTGTCAGAAGTGGTTACAAAACTGTTGGAAACCCGCCAAATATGTGTTTGCGCTGTGGCAGAAGCCAACAGTAGCTTTATTGAAGGTGTTCGTTTGTTTTAATTACTTGAATTAAAAATATTTTTGGTTGCCATCTTACCCGCGCATATAGGGTGAGATGACGTGCTTCAGAATTAACTATTTTTATTTTTATTTCTAATATATCACTCCTTTTTGTAGTATTATTTATATATTTTGTTTCAAGCACCTGTTATTAAAGTAATGTAAAAATTACAAATTGTTTGCATTATATTCACTGCTCTTTTTATGTACTTGAAGAAAAGGTGTACCGTCTCTACCGACTTTACCCTACATATACATATTTATTTCACTAAATAAAAAAGGTGAAAAAGATTTGCCCGCCTTCTTTTGATCGTTTCTAGGTAAACCGGTTTTTTGATGAAATTGTAAAATTTGAATTATTTCACGAAAAGCATTTTGATTTGTAATCGACGCGGGTGTACTAAAAACAATTTTCTTAAGCAAATATTTGACATGCAAATGTCGTAAATGCATAACTATTATCGTATTCTTGATGACAACAGAAGCATTAGTTATTTTCACTTTTTTTGGCTGGGTTTTATACATAGTATATTTTATATTGTTCTTTGTTCTTTGTTTTTTCCTTATAGTAAATAGGGAAATTTGTATAAAAATCTCGAAACGCGCAAAAGCTGTATAGGTTTTATTACCGTATTTGAATTCTGTGTAAAAATGTACCCTCACAATGTCCCTATCTTGATGGGAAAAGCTGGACGACAAGATGCAAATTATTGATTTTCTTTCTTGGAAGAGCAGGCTTACCGTTTAATGCCTTGAGCCAGCTTGCATACCAAGTCATGTTGAATAGGTGTGATATATTTTAATACTAAGTAATACTTTTCAAATACAACTCACTCATGCTATTCTTAATTTGAAAATCGGACGTAAATGAAAAAATGTACAAAAAATCTTTAGAACCACTAATTTACCTTGACCTACCGGAAACATGTATCAGGTTAACATTTGAATTTCTGAGAGCATCCACTGTTAGAACAGCAATCCACTCACACACAAGTACACATTTGCAACAATAACAACGAGAATCTCTTGACTACATAGTACACATGGAGTAATAAACTATGTATAATAATGGTATTTTTGGTATAGAAACGTATATTGAAATAACCGGGACGAAACGTTCTAAATACTGCTCAATTTATCTACCGTTAAATTTGATGCCACACTTTCAGAATAACTCATACATGCATCTCGTCTACTTATTTCTCAGATTAACAAAATATGTGCCGGCTATTTGAAGTTACCGGCGCAATATTCCTAATTTTACTAATATTGGTATTATGTACGTCGTCAGTTAAATGATCAAACATGTAGTGTTTCACGCTACAGTGATGTAATCAAAAACCAGTTGCGCATCGCATATCCGGGTTAACATTGCTTACTTTTTTTAATGACACACCATGTATATTTCAGCATCAATCAAAAAGTAAAGTTCTGGGAGAAATATTTTACTTTTGTTCTTCTACACATTCGGGCAACAAACTTTACAAATTCAACAATTTTATTGCATAACGATTCTTGAATACTTCAATATCTCCCCCTGTATGGAGAATACTAAATATTCCCAATAGAGAATTAAATAAATCAGAAGATTAGACCATTAGTACCAACCCAATCAAAACCCCAGCTTCTGAAAATAGCAAAGTCAGAACATAAAATTTTATTATACCGTTCTCAAGCAAGTTTTTTTTAACTACTCGACTTTTGTAAATCTAAGAATGCATTCATATTCATAGATTTTTGGAAATATTCAAAATACTTCGTATGTAAAATTACGTTTGTCTCTCGATTGGTAAGCAAATAACATATTTAAAAACATCAAAAATGTCTAGAAACAATTACAAAAATAATGCTAATATAGCACTTCATGGTATTGACGGAACCACTCACGGCAAAAGCAATGTAAGGAGAGAAAACACTAGCCAACGGACATGTTTCTGCCCACCCGGCGTCATCAGCGTTGCTCCGATTGCTTCTCTGTGTCACACCTCTGTTTGCTTCTCGGCTACCTCCAATATCCTCAAATACATCTCTGGCGCCATCTAGTACCAAGATATACACGCCTGTCGTCTAGAAAGCAGCGATAAAAACCAGGTACAGATGCTAACTAACTCTCGAGCAGTTCTTGGACTGCTGGTCCCAAGATGGCGTGGCGCATGAACATTTATTAATTATATTTTAAAAAATATAATTTTTCCACGTACACTTGGAAATGTTGACATTGTAATCAACGGAACTACCAACATTTGATGTTCGTACAGGTTCCATAGCTTATGTTCTAACAATGTTATCGCGACTGTGCAGACGCTGTGTCCAGTTCATCGTAGCTCTTTCGTTTTTACAAAAATACTTCATGTAGGATTTGTTTTCGGTTGATGCTTAAATATTCCATTTAAGGAATAAATGATCCACGATAGCTCGAAAATGTTATGCGGAATTGATTATGATGTAGTAACTTCAAAATATATCCCACAAATGCATTACTTGTAAGTGTACTCGCATGCCGCACTTGTATACTTATTAAAACATAATGGTAGTGCAAACATGGAATTTTGCCATTAACTATATCTTAACGTTACCGCTATTTTTTATTTTCTTGTATATTTTGAGTGATAAGTAGTCTGGACAAACAGCGGTAACAGTCAGTGTAGGAGATATGTGGTGCGGAGCCGGCGATTATTTATTTCACGCATTCACAGCGTCAGTACTAAATCGATGCTGTATGCGAGTAGTTCTGTGTATATGTAGGCTGTCGTAACTTATTTCGTAATTGTACGCTTATGTTTGCTTTCAAAATGTCGCAGTTAGGTACGTCGCGAAAACGACCAATGGCAGATACAGTTAAAAACTTTATAGTGGACATGCCGGACTTAATTTTTGATGGCGCTAAAATTCAATGTCTAGTTTGTAAAATCCCTTTAATGTGTTGGTCCTGAAGCCATTGTCAACGTCACATCGAAAGCAAACAGCATTCTTCAGCAAAAAGTGGCATACGAGACCAAGAAAAATTTACATTTGATTTATGTGTTACTCTTATTTTATGTAATCTATCGTTTCGTTTACTAGACAATGAAGTATTTGTCTCCTTTTGGAATAAATATGCGGACTGTAAATTACCTAGTCGGACATCGATACGAAATGTAGTGCCATTTCCTCGTGAACATATAGAAAAAAGAATGAAAATGGAATTGAAAGATAAAAAACTGTGGTTGTGTGTGGACGAAACAACAGATCGTCAAAAACATTCTGTGGTTAATGTAATGGTACGTACAATGGAACCACATCGACCGTCATCCTCCTTCTTATTTGCTTCCAAAAGAGTTATAAATTGTACTGTCGATAAGATGTTAAAGGTGGTGTTGAACTCATTGAACAAATTTGAAGTTTCAACTAAGCAACTTTTAATGTTTATGAGTGATGGTGCCGCAAACATGCGTTCTTTGGGTCGATCTCTTAAAGAACAAAGTGGTAACTTCTTACATGTAACGTGTGAAATCCACACTCTAAATCCTACGGCACAAACGATTCCTACATGTTTTCCACTAGTAAATGCATTGATTGCTAGTACAAAGGCAGTGTTTCTAAAGTCCCCGAAACGTACCCGACTATTTCACAAACTGTGTCCTGATTTACCTGAACCACCACAGCCGATTGTTACACGTTGGGGAACATGGTTGCCAGCTGCGTTTTACTACAACAAATATTTTGATCAAGTAAAGAAGGTAGTTTTGAAATTCAATCCGACAGAAGCTGCAGCAATCAAGAAAAGCCAGGAAATATTTCAAGATAGTCAGGTTAAAAGAGATTTACAAACTATTCACAACAATTACTTCGGACTAGCGGAGGGAATAGAAAAATTAGAAAATGTTTCGATTTCGCTAGTGGACTCTGTTCAAATTGTGAATGATGTTCACGCAGAGTTATGCGCTGTAGAAGGCGATACAAATTGGTGTGTAATACGAATATTTGAAAGTGTTTTAGAGAACTCCGATTTTCTTATATTAAGACAAATTTGAAGGTGCGTGTGAAGATGCATTAAGTTGTTTCAAAGATTATTTTAAATATGCAAATATAACATCGCTAGATGTCGAACGGTCGTTGTCGGCATTAAAAAACATTTATTCCGCACGTCGTACTCACTTGACTGAAACAGCTGTGGAAACATATCTAATGATTCAAATATTTAACAGATGTTACCCAGTTTGTGATTTCACGGAAGACTTTTAAAACAGTAAGTGTTTCAGCACGTTTTATAATTTATTTCTTACCTTCTATTTTATGTGTAAACTTTTATGCGCTCGCCACGCCTCTGGCTGTTACCGCATATTTGCCCAGGTTAGTGATAAGTCAAACAAGCGGAAAAGAGACGAGTTTGAAAGGAAAGCACGTAAGAAAACCAAATAATTAATCGGAGAAATATGAAGATTTAATGGCTAACTAGTATTCATGTAGTCAATTCTTTTATGAGTAACTAAATCGGATTACAAGCTAAATTGCTTACTGTAAACGCGTGAGTTTTTACTATATGTAATCTTCTACGGCTTTGTTACTAATAGGTATCTCATCGCCGTAAAGTGTGAAACTCAGTTATTATTTCCCAACATACAAATCGTGGTTAGAAAAGTGTACCGAACCTACCAAAAAAGAACCATTGTTCCTGTTCAGGCCTCTTGATTCCTCACTGTCCTCACAGTCAAAACCTCTTATAATTGGATTACCTAGCAATTTTCTTACCTACAGCATTGCATGTTTGTTGTTTCTAGTGGTCGTAGAAGTTGTTTACTTATTTTACATGACACTTTCCCTATTTGAATTTGATCTTTACTTAAAAATTTAAGCCAGGCTTATGTAAACACCCTTACGTCTTCCTGCAACTACTTCTGAGTTTGGCACAAACTTTTTTTAATTGGAATAGAATTTCATAACACAAATTTTGAATTACTACTAAATTACTAAACTAAAAATATTTCCTTTGCACGAGTTGCGGAATACGTAGCATTCTTTTTGTTGTCTCTAAGTACATTGGATAGGGTACAAATAAAACAAATATGTTACATTCAATATTTATCTCTACCAATAAGTTCAAATTCGTCAGAACAGTAATGCCGTCTCTTCAAATATACATAAGTTCGATAAGTTATAAATACTAGACAAATAAAAACTAAAATAATAGATATTGTTGCGTATGCCACAGATTTCATTATCGTTTTATTGTATGCAGTGGTCGTATTTTTACTTATATTAACCAATTGTTTCAGAAGAGCAGTGTTATTTTCTAATGCAATGTTTGATTCCTTTAAGGTTTCATTTAATTTATTCCTCGTTTCTTTGCAATATATACCTGCAACATTTTCCCTATCATAATTAAAATCTTCGTTTATGGTGTAATTGATATGATTATTAGCAAAGAATTTAATCATTTTTGTTAAAAATTCACAAGTAAGTGTATTATTTTTTATGTTTATCGTTGCCAATTTATGAAGATACGTAACGATTGATTCATATTCAATATTTCTTAAATTATTTCCCTCTAAGTCAATTACTTCTAAATTATACAAACCATTAATCGTAGTATAACGTAGTTCTTCTAATCTGTTGTATGATATATTTAGTAGTTGTAAATTGTTAAGCTTCTGAAAAAGTATGCCAAATTCCTTCATTTTATTTTTGGATAAATTTAAAATTTGCAATTTAGTGCTAAAGATAAAGCTATTTTCTGGAATGTATCCAATGCTTATATTTTCCATTTGGAGTTCTTCAATATTGGCAAGTCCAAAAAATGAAGCGTCATAGATATTATCTTCAATAAGATTATTGGATAAATTTAATGAAATGAGATTGAACAAGCGGCTGAAAATATACTGTTCAATTTTCTTTATATTATTAGATGCAATATCTATTCTTCGTAAACTTGTACTGTTCGAGAATACTTTCAGTGAGGGTATTCTATTGGTGGATAAGTGTATTTCTTCGATATGAGGTAAATATTTCAAGTCTATTCTTTCAACACTATTGTTATCTAAATTTAAGTATTTTAAAGTTATAATATTTGCAAAAAAGCTGTCTACGAGTATATTGATGTAATTATTTTTTAAATTTAAATGCTTTAAATTGCTTAAGTTATATAAAGCGCCTTCATTTAATTCAACTAATTTGTTGCCTTCCATATTAAGTACTTCGAGTTTAGGTAAATTCTGTAGCGATACTAAACTTTCTATTTTATTATAACTTAAACTCAACACTTTTAAATTTGCTAGCATATCTAAATGATTTAAGTTTGTTAAGGTGTTAAAGTCCAAATACATTTCTTCCATATGCATTAAACAAGATATATTCCCCAATTCTTTTATGTAATTGTGTTGCAAGTATATTTGCTTTACATTATAAAGAGTACACTTAATAGGAGCAAGTGTTCCTTTTAAATAATTGTTATTTAAATTTAATATTACCAGTCCACCTAAGATATGAAAGTCATCGAGAATTGAGTTTCCCAAAGAATTGTTCTTTAAAACTAATTGCTGTAATTCTTCCAATTCCTTAAAGTAGTCGTAGTTTATGCTGTCAAATTTACTATTTCGTATATTTAACAACGTCAACTTTTTCAACCCTTTAAATATATTGAGGTCACTTAAATTGCAGGAAATAAAATTAATCTCCCTTAATTTTGGCAAGTGTTTCGCTATATACCAACTTGTATTTTTGAAACTTGAATATTCAACCGTAAGCCTAATTTCGTTGTAAACCACCGTTTCGGTTAGTTCGAACATACTGTCGTTGTCTAAATTGTTACAGTATATGTCATAACCGTAACTATAATGTTGATGGTAGAAAAATTCCTTTTTGCAAAACGCTGCCATTACTGCAGTACATAGATGGAAAAGCAGTAAAAGAAAAAATATTCCCATGATACCTGAAACAAAAATAAATGTACGTTAAAAATTTAAAAAAACTCAAGAATTTAATATTTATAGCTATTAGTAGTAAGTAAGTAGTAGAATTAAAATTTAAGTCATCAATTTAATTAAGAACCACAGAAAGTCTATCCTCAACTCGCAATACATGTTTATGTCAAAGTATATAATGAATATAATATAATTTGACTTCTATAATTTTCCTTGAAATTTCCGACGTATTAATTACGTCGTCATACATATATCCTTTAATAACATTCAAAGACAAACTAGTTAGATGAGGAGTAATTGTCAATCGGTAAGTAAACTCTTGTGTTTGGAAAAAAATCACTCGTAAATTGAGATTACAATAATTGCCTTTTTATATAGGCAGGTCCAAAAGTAGGTACGTGCTACCTGCGTACGTGCCATTAGTGCCATTTGCATACACGGATAGAGTTGATCCTGGAGCAGGTAGTAGGGGTAATTACTAGTAGTGCTATTTGCGTACATCACAGTTACAATTATTAGATATTTAATACTTTTTATTTATGTTATTTATTTATGACTTTAATAAAGATACTTTCAAAAGTGTCTACGCAAAGTGTTAAAGTGAAATATTATTTACCATTTTGTGGGATGCGATTTTATTCAAAGAAAAAATATTTCCTGCCAAATTTGAGGTATTTGGACAAGCAAGAGGTGTTTTTGTTAGAAGAGTGAAAGATGAAAGCATGCTGCCTCAGTGTATAGTGCCCACTGTGAAGCAAGGAACAAGTTCTGTGGTTGGTATTGTTTTTCCTACACCGGTACAGAAGAATACGTTTATTAAGCCAAAATTTTGTATTTATGTAAAAATTATTCAAGTAGGGAACAAGAAAATAAATGCTACAAATAATGATTTGGTCACCGCAAAGTCCCGATCTCAATCCTATCGAATTGTTATGGAACGAATTTGACAGAAGGATTCGGAAAGTGTACCCTACCTCGACAAATCATTTGTGGAATATTTTACAAAAGGAGTGGAATAATACGCCAAACAGAATCCTGGAGAAACAAGTTAAACGGATGCCCCGTATTGTACAAGCTGTTCTTTGGGCAATTTTTCGACGAGCGGAAAATTTAATAAGTTTATGTTTATATGTTGGTAGAATTACCTTTATTTTTATTATTGTATGTAGTGAAATGTTTTTTTCTCAGGGAAATTGTTAAAAAAATTAGAATTTTGTAAATTCATTAAATTTGTAACACTTGTGGAACACTTGGGATTCGGAATTCTTTCATACTCTTAAGAATTTTGATATAAATAAATGGAAATTAACGAATGTTAAAATAGAAAAATACTAACTAACCTTGATTTTACGAAGATACCATATAAGCCCTATGTTCCCTATGTTCCCTATGACATTAACTGGAAATCTGCCTATTCAAACATCCAACCTTCTCTTCTACCTGGAATTTATTCTCTAATTTCAATATCGGACATTAAATTGGGAGCGCGGCCAAAAATACTAGTTAGCTGATGAAAGTTTAACCAGAAATGATGAATTTATTGATGTCCCTCCTTTCCTTTATTTTAATCACGATGGCGATTATTTCTATCCACAGCAAATTTTGATAAACAAAATTATTTTTAGAAGTAGCATGAGAGAATTAATATAGTAACGCTACTAGATGACTCAAATTAGACGACTCTATGCTCTAAAACACAACTAACAATATAATTATGACAAATTTCACTAACGTTCTACTTAATAACTTTATGATAGATATTTAATTTACGAAACCCTGCTAGAAATACCTCTGAACTTACCGTGTTGTTTGTTGTAAGAGAATTTTACATTAACTTTGAAGGAAAATGAAAAGAAGAGTAGTTTCGTCTTCGATTCACCAAGATCGCCGTCATCTGGACTTATGTGTACAAATTTTGTAGTACCCCCACTCCAAGGCCAGTCGGCCTGAGGGGAAATTATGGCTACAAAAAATAGCTATCATCCGCCAGAGAGAATTTCATATCTATCGGATGGCTATACTGAATACCCTATACGTTTTAGACTGACAGCTGATATTTCCGATGTAAATATTTAACATAGCAGTAGTAAACATTTGCTAATAACAATATAATATAAATTTTATATGTTGCTTTCATTTAATTTGAATATTTGTTAATTCTTCAAATGTATTTAAGTGTCCGGATTAATATGAGCGGTAGTGTACATTACCTAATATATTTCGAAAATATGCTTTCTTTCAAATTGGATAATTATCAGATATTTGGACGCACGAATATTAGCGTTGGATGGTAGACGTGCGCGAATGGCAGTACGACTAATTACCCTAACTACCTGGTCCGGAATTGACCTTGTCCCAGTACGTAAATAACACCACAGATTTCTTGTACGCAAGTGGCTCGTACTTAGAAAAAACAGGTCGGTTTCTATTTTTTGTAAACTAACTTTTGGTGTTATCGGCAACTTTTTTATTTTAGGTAGACCCCATATATTTTTGTGTTTCTGGAAAGGCAAATGAGAGAAGAATCCAACGATACCACAGTTATACTTTAGCTTAAGAAATAGTACGATATGCAGCAATAAAAATGTTGGTAATCTGTTTTTGTTGGCTAGGAAAGGGTGCCAAATTGTCTCCTGCAATGCCATACCCATCCGAACAGCTCGTTTCATTAAATTAATTGCATTTACTTATTGCATATTATATTTACTTATAATTTTTTATTTCTATATAAAAAATTATATTCAACTTATTTGGAAAACTTTACTCTCGTATTGTTTCTTGTTTATTTGTTTCGGTTATTGTTTTCTTTATAAAATAAATTTTATAAAGAAAACAACAACCGTGCCAGATTTAAGGTAACTCTACGAAGTTGCCTTGTCGAAAAAATAATAAAAAGTGAGATATTAATTGCTACTTACTGTTACACATTGAATCACAAAAACTTATTTTAGTTATTCTCTTAATAGTTCACTAATTACTATTATAGAGAAATATAACAAACAATAAACAGTGACAACAAAGAAATAGGTAAATAAGAAGAAAACCTGAAAATAAAAATTTCCTAGCAAAACGTGCAATCAAGTCATACACAGTGCAGTAACTTTACAAATAAGACAAATATAATTTATGTCAATTTGTCCAACGCTAATTAGATGATTGTAAGCAAACGAAATTAATTTAATAAAAAACTAATATATCTATTAAGCCATTGCAGATATTTATTGCATATAGTTAATAAAAGTTTTAGATATTAAGGTCATTAGTGTCATTACGAATCCATAAAATATCTGTATATTTTATGGATATTCTATTTAAAACTCGTGTGTTATTCTCCATCAAAGTTTGTTTACTTTATCAATTTAGCTAGAACAGCCTATACAACGGAAGACCATTCAATATAATAGTGAGATATAGTTTGATTAACACTGTCATGAAATATAAGGAGTTCAGTATACACCTATAAAGCAGAACTAAGAAAAACAAAAATCTGCAGAACTGTTAGACTAAAGTACAATCTATCTCTGACCCTGAATAAAATATTCACAATGTAGTGTAGAATAAGAAAATTATATAACATACAAAGTGTACCACTCTGTAAATAACACGATTCAACAAAATGTTGCCACCTGAGTCAGAGATATCATTTCTTGTACAATTTTTCATGCTAAATCCAAATCCGTTCGCAGAATTGCTTTAGTACAGCAGGATTTCGCGATATCCTAACATCAAAGTGCCAACAAGGTGGTTTTCGGCGATACTTGAGACAATGTTATAAGAACAGCGACTCTTCTACTCATTTCTGCTTATGTCTTATCAATTCACATTTTAGTAGTCATCGACTTTTTCTTGCAAATTTGTTGTTTTTTCGACGAACTTTTTTCTTAGATAGGTGCTTGTTTTTTTGTAGACAAATTAATAGTTCAATAATTTAGTAACCTAGTCCTTGGATGCATTTTGTTATATCCTTCTTTAACGACAAATTAAAACAAAGAAAGCCAAATACCAATAAGTAATACAATTTTGCGCGTTCCTAACCACTACTTTTCTTGCAAAGATTTTTGTATTTATTTAAATCGTGTGCAAAATGCACTTTGAACAGTCGAAGTATTTCTTGCATTATTGTAATGCATCCGTCTAATATTTTGATTCCATGACATCTTTCCTTTTAAAGTAGGATTTTCTTCAACAGAGAGCGAAATACTTGAGATTCCACGTTTGTTTTCGGTTGTGTACATGGTATATGGTTGCATTATGGGAGGATTTTTATAATTCAATAATTCACATGTTACCTTGGACAATTTTTAGAAAGCCTTTCCTAATCTGTAGATCGAATGAGGGTAGGCAAAGTTTACAAGCGCCCCGTGTTTTTATAAAATGTGGCTCTTACTCTGTTCTTGTAAGAAAAGGAAAGGTCATAACCTTCATTTATTGAATAATAAATAATAAGCATGCAAAAAGGAAGCTATATTGGGTATTGACGAACACAAATGGGTGTGACTATCTAAAAAAAAATGACGATGACAATTTGAAAAGTAAGAAATGGTAGAAAAAAATTGTTCAAAAAATATAAATCTACGTGCCGACGTTTTTCGCGAAATTATGATTGAATGACAATCAATGTTTCTGACTTTTGTTTGCATACTGTACAAACCGCAAATCCTTGTTAAGAAAATATGTTTGCATGACATTGCAATCGCGATAACATACCAAAAATTAATGTGTGAAGGATATGTACAGACAAAAGTATCCAGATAAGATTTGCGCGAATGCAAGTAACGAATCAATACACGGAAGCCTTTTTCTTTCTGAACAATATCATAGGCGTTTATTATTGATCACTTACCTTGTATGCAGTACCTAATTTGTTTCAAATTATACTAGAACTATAAGGTTATCCAAGAGCATGTAGCCTAGATTGATTTGTTTCTTGACTGCATTGTTTGTCAGGAATATTATTGAGTGGAACTGATTTTTCTTTATTTGTAAAATTTGAGAGGTTTTATAGATTTTACATACGATTGTATACTGTGATTCATTAATCATTAAACGTGGCGACCGGCCACATGTCAGTAACCGTTTGTCGTAGAACTTAAAGGAAAAAATTATAGATACTAGTACGAGGTAACCGCCATAAATTCTCGGCCTCACAGGCTTATATAGGTTCGAGCGTATTCAAACTCCGTTGCGTCATAGATGCACATGTACGAGGCCTACACTATGGCTCGGAGAGTAGTAGTTTTTAGTAGCCAGCCAGACAACGTGACTAGTGTATGAAAATGTCTCAGGCAACCAAAATTGAATACCACGCGGTCATTAAATTTTTAACAAAAGATAGGCATACGCCTAATCACATTAAACAACATTTAGACGGCGTTTATGGCGATTTATTTCCTTCATATTCCATTGTAAAAAAGTGGGCAAAATGCATGCGTTTGGGTCAAGAATTCCTTGCTGATGATGAGCTCGGTCTACCAATAGAACTGATAACGCCTCAAAACATTACAATTATTGAAGAAATTGTATTAATAGATCGCCGTTTGAAAGTGAAGGAATTAGCAGTGATGTCTAACATTTCTGAAACAAGTATTCGCCGAATTCTCCCTAACCATTTGGGTATGAATAAGATTAGTGCAAGATGGGTACCGCATCTTCTTTCTGCTTTCCAACGTTAACGTCGGGTCGAATGAGCGCGCTTGTTTAAAAACATCTGTGGAGACGACCCGAAACCGATTTTAGAGTCCATTGTCACAGAAGATGAAACAATGGTTCTGTATTATAATCCTCTACCCAAAAAGAATCGTTTTAAGGATAGTGAGTTGCAAGCAGCTGTAATACAACATTTTGAGGGTCAAACATTTTTTACAAGGGTGTAGAATTATTAATTGATCGTTGTAATAAATGTACAAAGGGTACTAGGAAAGTTTTCTGATATGTACATACTCACACAGTAACCGCTGCGCCAAGTCGGTGGGCTCAGTTATTCGTTAACAGTGATAGTGTAAAGTGGCATCGTGGTCAAGAAATGAGATACGGGTAGTTTTGCGGTATAACTTCGCGCGTGGTTTAAACGTAGACCAGTACTTAGAAGAAATGACTCTTGCACTAGGTGATGTTTGTCTACATCGTACGACTATATTCAGGTGATACAGAGAATTCCAAAGGGGAAGTTTCACCCTGGAGGACGCTGAGAGGGCGGGAAGGCCAGGAATGTCGGTTACGGAGTAAAGCGTTACTGCTACGAGGAAAATGCTTGACGAAAACAGGCGAGTGACCTACCAGCCGATTGAGGATACCTTAGGCCTAAATGCACCAGCAATTCGTTCGATTCTGCATGCTCATTTGCACGCGAGGAAACTTTGTTGTCTCTGGGTGCCGCATAGTCTGACTGAAGAGCATATGACGCAACGCCTGCACTGAATATTCGACCACTACAGGACTGAAACTTCTTCAGCACCCTCCTTACAGTTCAGATCTTGCTCCCTGCGACTTTGCATTGTTCTTGCATGTGAAAATTAAGCTGAAAGGGAGCGGTTTTCCAGTGATGAGGCCCTTCTGAGAGCTTGGGACAACGAGTGCGCCTTGATCCCTAGTGAAACTTGGTAAATCTAGCTTAAGGATTGGATTCAGAAAATGGAGAGATGCATTGAATGTGGTGGAAATTATTTTGAAAACAAAAATTAAACAAATAGAGCTGTATTGCAAAACTTTCCTAGTACCCTTTGTATTGAAGTTAGGGGAGATTATATTGAAAAATAAAAATTATACTTTCAGTTATTTTTTCTTATCAACGAGATTATGCGCTACCTTGTAATGGGTCATAGGACTCTATAAAATTTCGAATCTGGAGTTGCCGCAAGGTGGCGTAATTAAAAATTAAAAGTAAAAGAAGCAGCTGATAATTGTCTATAAGTTCGGTTACTGACACTTTATGATTGCTCCTATTATAAAATGGTGGAGTAAGCATACTTTTTATCACATAAAAGTCCCTGTAACCTCAGTGAATGTTAGCCGGTTTTCAAAAACTTGAGCGCATTGTGAAAAGAATATTAAGTAGGTGAAGAAGGCAAATAATAATATTTGCTTTGTTGCTTTAAATGGAAATTAGAAAGCGCTGTGTCACTTTGCCTTATTTATGGGATTTTCTCGAAAAATGTAAATGGAGTGGTATAGTTACAATCAGTCCACAAAAATGGGACTGCAATAACCTATTAATCTGTCGAAACCGCAAATTGATATCTTCCGTCGTTCCAAAGATATTTCAATATTTGTAAATTTTCTTAAGTTTTGACTCACCCTGTAAACTATAGGAGCTGTAATTAAGTGCTTTCGGAGAAGAACTTAAATAAAAACCACATCAAGAATATTAACAGAAATTACGAAAGCTGAAAAACCGAACATTATGAAAACCACAAGAATTTACATCTAAACGCTTGAAATGGTTTTAGCTGACTTCAGATTCAGATTCTCGAGGTAGTTCTTGACCTATCCCACTGCGACCTTTTCAGATCTGTTGTGGTTCCTCTATCATTAGATCAATTACGCTAGCTTCGCCTTTTTCACCAGATCTAGCAGCCTTGTTAGTGATCCCTCTGCGTAGATCTCGGCTTTTGGATATTCCGATCGCACTTGTAAGTTGCTCATATGTTTCTTGAGCATACAGTGTCCTGTTAGCAGGCCTACTATTATTCTAACGGACTTTCTATCCCTGCTTAGTATGTAGGTTTGCTGTAAATTTAGGCCTGCGTCCAATCAGAAATTGCTTGGCCTGTCACTGATCTGGGATACTCTCCCACCAATCTTGAGATTTCTAATTTTTCCATTGTTTAGTAGTTGCTTTAACTACCGCATATGCTATGCCCTAGATTTCTGTCAGCATTTGACGAGCCTGCTCGGGCTAATTCGTCTGCCTTAACATTCCCTCGATGACCGTATTCTGGTACCCAGACCAGGGTCATCTTAGATCGGCTGCCCAGCCTATTGAGGGCATTCATGCATTCCCACACTAGTTTCGACTTTACCTGTGTGGAGTCCAGTGCTTTTATCACTGCTTGACTGTCCGAATAGATAACAATAGATCAATAGCTACTTTCTTGCTTGTCTAGTTCATCAATACACCCCAGCACTGCTGCTATTTCGACTTGAAATACTGTGGTGCTTTGAATTAGGCTTAGCAACTTAGTTATTTTTGGTCTAATCCCGCAAATTCCGACTCCAGTTTCCGTCTTTGATAGGCGGACTTTTTTTGGTATTACCGTTTTATAATTCTTATCGAGGCTGTATTTGGGACTAGTAGCGGTACTGTACCCGCTTGTTATCGGCCCCGCCTTAAGTTCCTTTAACAGTTTCTGATGATTTGCACCGTGCAATCTAATTATGGGAGGTTAACCATTCATTAGCCTGTAGCTTGTTAACCTGGCCTCCCCTTGGGGGATAACCTCCAGAGCAGCTGTCGGCGTGGTTCTCATGGCCTCCGTGAGACACAGGCAGTCTTTATATGCCACCTAGCCGCCTTATTGCTTCCAGCTGCAATGTCTTTGTCCACTATACCACCGAGCCGTATGTTATCATTGGTCTGATGACTCTCATAACCACAGCATATTTTTTGGGCTTACTCCCCATGTTTTTCCACACAACCTTCTGCATCTGCCTAAGCCAATAGTAGATTTATTGATGGTTTTATTGATTGAGTATTCCATGTAAGATTTTGATCGAGCCATACACCAAGATATTTCATTTCTTTGAGCAAAGGAATCTCCACTCCTCCTAGCATAATTGGCTTTAAGCCTTGAATTATGCGTTTCTTTGTGAATACAATGATTTGTGTCTTTTGGCCATTGACTATAACTCTTTCCTCTTTACACCAGTTATCTACTTTATTTAGGGCATTTTGCATTCTTTCTGATATTACCCCGGCAATAGAAACCTTCGTTGGACAGCTTTATTATTAGGTCGTCGACGAGAGACGCCGATAAAAGGGGTGACACCTACACCTTCTTGAGGGCATCCCCCCGCTGCCCTTACTTTGATATTAGCCTCCCACAGAGACGCTACTATTATGCGTTCCTCCAGGGCGGCCCTTATCCGTTTACAGAGTCATGAAGGGACTCCCTTTTCCTTGATTGCATCTACTAGGGAATTCGTGGTGGCGTTGTTAAACGCCCCTTCAATATCCAGGAAGACAGTCATTGCTGTAATGTATTAAGCGCTATTTTAGGCAAAACTATTCCCACCACATTTAGGAACATGCGCATTAGTTACTTTGTTGTGTCACTGCAATTTTATAAAACAGAATATAGTATGTGTTAAAGTACAAGTAGTGCGTTCACGTTATTTATCTTCCCCAAAGAAAATATGCCAATTGCCATATCCTTATCCTCTATTAGACTTAGAGATTAGCCTATTTAGGTCATCCAGCGCTGACCTTCCTGGTTGTTATGCGTATTGACAAGCGCTGAGTGGTTGCTTCGTCAGTGTTTCATCCCTAATATACCTATCCACTAGCCGCTCCAGTGTCTTTAATAGAAAGAAGGACAGGCTGATGTGTCTGTAAGATTTTGGTGTTAGGTCAAAGATCCTTCCCACTTTGGGTAAAAATATGACCTTAGTCATACACCACTGAGTTGGCATGTATCCCCATGCTAAACAGCTTTTGGAGATATTACATAGGTGCGGTATTAGCACTTCGACTCCCATTTGTAGTAACACTGGGTAGATTTCATCTACTCCGGGAGATTTGAATGGCTGGAACCGACTTATTGCCCATCTTATTCTGTTTGGTCGAGTCACTTTTGTGGCCAATTTCCAGTCCTCTCGGCCTGGCCTGTTTGGCTTTTGCTCGAGGGGCTTTGGCTTCTGTGACTCCATTAGAATAGTCAAGACTGGAAAGTGGGCCTTTATGAGTTCCTGCAAACTTTCCTCCTTAGTTTCGGTGTAAGCGTCATCTTCCTTTTTGATAAGACCTACCTCGTTTTCAGAACAACCATCCTTTGCTAGAATTTTGTGGATTCTGGAGCATGCTGAGCATGGGGGTATTATCGACCTCCTCGCAAAATCTCCTCCACGATATCCTCTTAGCTTTACGAATTTCTTTGTTATGCTGTGTAAGTTTTAGCTAATAGGTATCCCAGTCATGGTTGCTTTTTGCCTTGTTAAAAAACCTTCTTGCTTTGGCCCTTAATTTAGCAAGGCTGCCGCTCCACCACACTGTTTTGTTACCCTCTTACCAGATTACTTTCTCTGGACAGTTTTCAAGGTAGGCTGTCTTTATGGCTTCGCTCACCTGTTCCACTGCCAGGTTTAATCCTTCTAGATTACCCACTTGAGCCGTACTTCCCTCGAGAGATTCTCTGAGGGACTCTGTATCCTAACCGGTTTGTCTCTCTGGGATTTCTATACGTGCTTTTCGAAAGGGATATTTTTATGTAAAACGAATTTGCCTATGGTCCTAGCACGAAGGTTCGTCTGATACGTGCCAGTTAACCAATAAATCACAAACGCTACCCTTGCAAAGTGTGAGGTCTAGGATCTCTTTTCGCGTTTTAGCGACGAATGTAGGTTTATTGCCAATATTAGCTATAATTAACCCTTCTACCGAAATAAATTCAAGTAAGGACTCCCCTCTCTTGTTAACGTGTGTGCTACCCCACGTGATGTGGTTGCGTTGACGTCGTATCCTATAACTAGTTGAAGGCCTTTCTCTACGCAATATGCAACAACTTCGTTTATTATGCATGGAGGGCGCGTCGCACCTCCCGGTAGGTAAGCAGAGCTTTAGTTGACTTACAAAAATATCAAATCAAAATATCTGGGACAATAAGTCGACAACAAAGATTAACCTAATCCTAAAGTTGCAGTTTCTCTGACACTTGTTTGTAAATCATACGTCATACGTTTGTCATATGTCATACGTTTTACAACAGTTTACAGGGTGAGCCAAAACTTAAGAAAAATTATAGAAATCGAAAAATCTTTGGAACAACAAAAGATATCAATTTGTTGTTTCGACAAATTAATAGGTCATTGCATTCTCATTTTTCTGGACTGATTATAGCTTCTGAGAAAATCGCATAAATGGGATAATGCCATCTAGTACCCATTTAAAGCAACAAAGCAAACACTGTTAGTTACCTTTGATACCCATTTGATATTCTCTTCACAATGAGCCCAAGTTTTTTAAAATCGGTTGACTATAATACCCACCATACTATAATAGTCGCAATCACAAGGTGTCATTAACCAAACTTGTTGACAATTATGAGTGACTTCTTTTACGTTTATTTTTCGCCCTCCTTAATAATAGAAAAGTATTAAAAAATGATAATTAAAAATTTAATAATCTATTACGCCATCTTGCGATAACAGAATCTCGGCCGGTCGCCACTCTTAATGAATCACCCGGTACAATCGAACATGCTTCCTTATTGAGAAAAAAGCTATAGAGTACAGATGCACGTTACAATATAAACAGAATAAAAATATATGGACGCTCTCATGGACAAATTTTTTTCTTAGATTTTATTTAGGTGTTTTAATTTAAGAATCAATTCATATATTTTCTATTATAACATCACGCTTATTGCAATACAAATGTGGAAAGAGTGTGTTTCTAGGGACTTTGTTTTATACAATTACAGTGTCAGAATAAAAAATAAAAGCCATTTTATCACCATCAATTAGTTAAAGACTAATTAAAACTAACGACAATGACAATAATTTCGTGTATCTAGTTACTGAATTTCTGAAGTTTGTAAGAATAATTGCGTTTAACGTTAAAAATATAACTAGAATATATAGATACAGATGAACACTATAATTTACTGTACTTACAACTTCCACAATGAATGTACATGTTGCTTCTGATACACCACACTGTATTACACGCGGCTAATAATTACAACAAAATAAAAGATTATTGAAAGAATGCATGCTGAAGTACACTTACAGGCTTACTTATCGGTTGCGGGAACATTTCAAATGCGCCGTGACTTAATTTAGAGAAAGTCAATTTTTAATTTACCCACCGTTGCATGAATTTCCGAACAAACGCCTATCGCAGAGGCAACAGAACGAATGCAGTTTACTCTATGAAAATATACGTAATAACGAATAATTGCGTCAAGTTTTTTTAATAGCACTATTAAGCTCTTCGTATGGGGACTGCACAAACTCCCATATGTATCAAATGTTTTTGCAGTTATCTAAGTCTAAGGAAGTTATCCGATAATCAGTACATGAATAATAAACATACAGTCGCACCTCTGCACTAAAAAAATAAATAATCTTTCATTATTTAGTGACAACCAGATTTGTTAATAAGACGTATAAAATATGCTGTAAATAACATGGATCAAATATTAATAGGTAACATAATTGTAATAAAGCTTATTAAAATCGTTTTTCTTAGCTATTTGTATTATGTATATTTTTTTTGTATGTGGACTTATAATAAATCTCTCTTTATAACGAGAAAATGTATTACAAACCTATTTAAAAGAAACGGGCCATATAAGAAGATAGGGGTGAGCATTTAAACCGTTCAGTATTCAATGCTGCGAAAGGCTAAAGAAAGTAACCCTCGTAAAACAACTGTTAAAGCAGATGCAAATATTACACGCTTAGCAAAAAGAAATCCACAACTAGAATCTATTGAAATACGCAACAAAAGTCTGCAGATCACAGATGACGCTAGTTCAATGAGGCATGCGTTATACAAGCAGAAATGAAACCTTAGCCAACTGATCCCTCCCCAATAGCGGTTGGTAACATGGAAGTATTGTATTTGCTAGATAAGTAATGGTATTCAATAGAAAAAAAAGCGCACTAACCATGTTTATAATTGACCTAATTTGTGTTTTTGTTGTCTCAAGATGTGAAGTGCCAATTTTTTTTAGTATGGGTAGACAAAAAAGGAATTGGGAGACCTACAAAAAATATTTGTTAGAAGAGCGCAATTAAAAATTTAAAATAAAATTACAGCTCTTGAAAAAATAATAAAATAAAATTATAAATTCTCCCAAAAGAAAGTAATCTACAAATGATGATGGAAGAGGAACAGCAAATAAAAATGAAAATTTTACGGAGGAAATAAAACGCCTTAAATAATACTGTTTTGTTTTATAATTAAAAAAAAATGATTTGAAAATTGTATACATTTTATGTGTGTTCTTCGAAACATAAATATTCATTAATTAGCACATGTCGTACAATGCCATTGTTATTATCACAACTTGGGTGTTAACTGAAAAGAATCCTCTTCGATTTCTATAATTTTCCACAAAATCACCTCTACTTGTATCATGAAACTGCTGCTTTGTTTCATTAATTTCTTCCAGAAATTTTTGTAAGATTTGAAATTAATCCAACAATTGCTTGGATTGCATTTTGAATAGTTCTGCTTGCTGTCGACTTATCTACATCAATTATATCTCCAGAAATGATCCAGATGAAAGGAAACGTAAAGTAAGAAGTACCATCTCAGCAGATGTTAATGCATGATTTCTACAAATGTATATTTCATTATTTTAAGGTTGCATTGGATACGTATTATTAAGTTATACACTTTGCCTATTACTTTCCAAACGAATTTCATCTGAAATTTGATCTATCACATATTCCACAACTGGCTTGAATAACCTAAATGAACCTAAATCTGTCCCTAAATTCTTTATCGCCCCAGATTTTGGATTGATTAAGTATATTTCTAATTTCTAAGTTTTTGGCTGCCTGGGGTGCATTACAACATTAGGTTTAAAAAATCTTCACTATCGGATAATTCCCCTAACATTCATTTCCACGCGAATGGCGTTAATAGAAAGAGAAATGCTTATATTTCAAGTGGTTTATAGATTACATTTTATGTCAAAATCTACCTGAACTAGGATTGAACGGCCGATCTTGGGCGTTCAGTTGACTGGGATATTGCCTCTCAGATCAAGCTTGAACTTTGTTGATACAACGGCGTTCTCTTGTTGAACCGAAGTTCACGTTGATCAACCAGTGAACTTGGCTGGTAGAACTGGCCCTGAAAGGTTTTAAGCTTCAACTTGATTGCGATACTCGTCAAAAATATTCTGGTAATAAAATTGCGTTGGACGCTTAATTGTTGTTTAACAGTCGTTCGGTTCAGTCAATGTTAGTGTTTCCGTAAAAATTCAAAAATCGAATATCGAGACGTCATTAATTCTTGCATTTGAAATCCAATACACCTACCCAATCAAAATCCACTGGACGCTGTTTACAGGGACCCTACACTATCATTTGCCACAGCGAAATTTTGGACAGCTGAATTTAGACGTGGTCGTACTACCTCGATTGACGATGAACGTTCGGGACGATCAAAAACTGCCACCATTACTGATAACATCGGAAAAGTTCACCAAAAGGTGCTAGATGACCGTCGAATTAATGTTAGAGAAACAGCAGAGGCTATGGGCATTTCGAAAGAAAGTGTTTGCCATATCACTTGCCCAGAATAATACTGTCCTAACTCTACTTATTTAGCTATGGAATTAGCACATTATTCTGAGCAGATACTGACTGAAGGTTGGACATGAAAAAGCTAATCGCGCGTTGGGTGCCGCGTTTGCTCACTCAGGACCAAAAGCGCACTCGAATGAACATTTCCAAAGCCCTGTTGCAGCGGCTTAAGCGAAATAAGTCGGAGTTTTGACGTCGATTAATAACTGTAAATGAAACTTGGATGCACCAGTGCACCCTTGAAGCCAAGGCAAAATCGAATCAGTGGACTGCGAAGGGTGAATCGGCTCCGCAGAGGAGTTCCATCGGCCGGGAAAGTGATGGCGATTGTTTTTTAAAATAGTCATGGAGATGTGTTATCAACTGTCTTGAAAAAGGAAAAACAATAACAGAGTCATGCTACGCATCATTACTTGACAAGCTGAATGCAGAAATTGCGAGAAAACGGCCGCATTTGTAATAAAAGAAAGTTTTTTTACACCAAGAGAACGCACCCGCCTCACACTTCAATGGTCGCCATGACAAAAATTCACGAATTGAGGTTCGAATTAACAGATCACCCACTCTATTCACCAGATCTGGTCCCCCAGCAACTTTTTTTTCTGTTTCCTAAACTCAAAGTTTCGCCCAGAGGACAGAGATTTTCGTGGAATGAGGAGGCCATCACATTTGTAAACATCTATTTTGCAGACCAAGATGCCAACTATTATTCGGACGGATTAAAGAGGTGGGAACATCGCCGAAAATAGTGAAATGGGAAAGACTTAAAAGGAGACTATATTGAAAAATAAAACTAAATTTGACAAAAAAATACTTGTTTCTGTGTTGGGCTGGAAACTTTACAAACTTCTCTCGGATATCTGCTAGAATTATAAGATATCTTCTGAATGAAGCACAGTAATTATCTGGGAGGATTGCATGCAATAAGTCATAATTCAATGGAAATAAGAAGATAAATCGACTACGATCTGGCAGACAAAATATTTGCCGACCGCCACATAAAGTAATATTTGATCCTATCGAAATTACATGATATTAATAACTCGGTAGCCCAGTGCTGCCCACGTATTGTTAAATCTAGGGATGGAAGATGCGATATAGTATTAATAAATAAAGGATAAAAGAATCAAAATTCACAGTAAAGTTAAATAATGGTATTAGATGCATTTTTATTTCGATGTTATTTTAGCCTTTGACAACATATTCCGTCGTTTCTAATTGTATATCTAGAACCAAATATCAGATGTACTTAGACATAAATTAAATATGTTTTATCTTTTAATTTGCATCTTTGTTATAATAAATTATTTCTGTATGTAGGGTGATTCTAAATATACGCGATAAATGTTAGGGGCTGATTTTTTGGGTTATTTTAATCATGAGGATTCCTATGAACATATGTTTAATAATAAAATTCTCAGTTTATACATATTAACACAACGTAGGTAATAAACAAAATGAACTACAATGCAGGCTTCTATCCTCCGTCACATTGATTGAGGAGTGCATTCCAAAATACAAAATACAAGGGCTGTTTCGAATTGTCTCAAATGCCAGAACAATGCAAAGTTCATCAACATTTTGAATGGTAGTCGTACAAAATAGCGATTTAAGGTAACCCCAGAGAAAAAAATCTAAACATTTTAAATCCAAGGACCTTAGGGGCCACGATTGTGGACCTCTTCGGCCTTTCTACCGATTTGGATACGTACCGTACAAACATTCTCGAGCAATTAAACTAAAATTTGGTAGAGCACCATCGTGCATAAAATATATTCGGAGTCTTATTTGATCCAGCTCCTTTTCAAGAAAATGGCGGTAATAGGTCCATTCAACCTCATCGGCAAAAAATGAGGACCTATCAAATGATCTCCAACAATTCCGATCCACGCAGCAATAGAAAGTTCGTGTTCATGCGGGCATTCAATGTTCCGTCCTGGTTTGCTTCGCCCCGTATGTAACTACTACGTTAATTAATAGTAGCATTTCTGGAGAAAGAAGCCTGGCAAAATGCCTGTACCCGTTAAAAATGATATGAACATAATTGTTGACTGCTTAATACCCTGTATACTGTGGACTGACTTATGTGTACATCCGAGGCATTTCATCTAGTGCTTGTAGTAGGATGTTCCTCGATTTAATTTAATACCATTTCTTCTACTTGCGAAATTTGAATTGTGTAGAGTTGCCCATTATAAGGCGTATGTTTGTTTAAGTGGGAAATTTGCTACTGCATTAAATGTGAAACATTTGTCTTTGTACAAATGAAAAGAATGCTTAGTAACAACAACCAAAAATTAATGCTAATACAGCTCATGGTGTTGGTGGAATCATTCCCGGCAAAAAACAAAGCGCTTTCCCTTTCCTCGCTTTGTTTTTTGCCGGGAATGATTCCATCAATACCATGAGCTATATCAGCATTCATTTTTGGTTATTTGTCCTTGTAAGTGAGCATATGAATTATATCTTTTTTTTTATATTTTTCGGTGTCAAATTATTATTGATTGCCTTATACCCAAATTGGGTGTCAGGATTACATTTTCATTGCACATTATTATAAACAAACTTAGACCATTTCTTCTTATCTTGAGCCAGCTGTTTTACTTCTATCCATGTTCTTCCCTTTTTCAGAATAATCTTTCCTACTCCATTATCCCACGTTTCCTTCGGCCTTCCTCTGCTTCTCTTCCCTTGAGTTCTTGCTTCCCATATTTTCCTTACTGGAATATCATTGCTCATTCTTTGCAGAAGACCCCACCAACTCAATTGTCGTTGCTCAATGAAATCTTGCAGTGATTGCGTTTGTAGATTTTCTCTGATTATGTAATTTCTTAGTCTCTTCTTGTCACTCCTCTCACTCTTCTTAGGTACCTCATTTCAATCGCTTGTAGTTTGTTCTTTTGACGTTGACCGAGTACCCAGGATTCGCAGCCATATGTTAGTATCGGTCTATAAATTGTCTTAAATACTGTCATTTTGGTTTTTTTTTTTACACTTCCTTTTTATTTATAAGCCCTTTACTCATCGCATAATATACATTATTGGCTTTTTGTATTCTGTTATTTATTTCTACATCATTATTACCATTTTCCTCAATCATAATTCCCAGATACTGAAATGTGTCTACTTCTTCAAGTTCTATTCCTTCTATATGTATGTGTATTTCCTCTTTTTCTTTTGCTACCATCATTACTTTTGTTTTAGATTTATTTAGTTTCATGCCTTTCTCATTTATTATATTATTACATATTATAAAGTTGTCCTGTAAGTTCTTCTCAGTATTTGCAGCAATCACCATATCGTCTGCAAAGGCACAATCTAAAAATTCGACTGGTTGCAGATTTCTATGTATATTGGTTTGATGCTTTTATTACTTTCTTTAATAATCTCATCCATGTATATAATGAATAAAAGTGGGCTAAGGCCTCCTCCTTGTCGTACGCCTTCATTGGTCCTAAATATTTCTGATTTCATGTTGTCCTTTATTATGTAGTTGTTGGTTTCTTCGTACATGCATTTAATTACATTGTTCATCTTGTTACTAACATTTTTTTTTCTTTAAGGTGTTCCAGATTTCTTTTCTTGGTACTCTATCAAAAGCCTTTTCCATATCCATAAACGCAAAGTATGCCTTATTATTATATGTCAGAGTTTTGTTTATAATTTCCTTAATTGTGAAGAGGTGATCCTGAGTGCTTCTTCCTTTTCTAAATCCGCTTTGTGAATTTGACAATGTTGCTTCTGTTGTTATTCTAAGTTTTCTTTCTATTATTTGTTTCAAGACTTTAACCACCATACTAAGTATAGTTATTCCTCTGTAGTTACTACAATCTTTCCGATCACCTTTTTTATAAATAGGCAGTATAACTCCTGTCTTCCAGTCTGCTGGTATCTTCTCTTCATTCCATACTTTATATTATAAGTGTACCTAAATTATGCATTATTAACTTTAAAAGTATGTGAATACTTAAGGTAATTTGTACTTACTACGTCTTCTCAAAACAAAATAATGTTCAAAATTAACAGGGAACGGGTTTGTCGTGCCGAGTGGGCTCGTCCGGCCAAACAGGCTTGATGGGCCGCCTGTTCCATTTTTAAAAAGCGCGCCCCGGCCCGCGTCTGAGTTATTCCAGCCCGACCCGGCCCGGTACGCGGACCAAGACGGACTGACCCGGCCCATTTGCGTTTCTAATGTGTTCCTTTATATTCATCAATATACATCAACCAATCCTTTCTCAATTTTTTCTTCTGTTAGAATGTTTGTAATTATGTATATCTCAAAATTAAACTGGCATACCTAATTAACGTTATTATACTTTAAAACGAAAAATTACAAATAATAACTTGTTTTGTTCTGTTATTGAACTGTTACGTGTTTAAATGCATAAATATCGAAAAAAGAACATTGGAATTAGGGAAAACCTCACAATACCTTATTTACGTTGGGGGATTGTACTATGTATATGCTTCTAACCGAGAAAAACCTAAAATAGTAAGATATACATACTTCTCTGTTTGGAATATTTCTAGCATGAAGAATATGTGGTGAAATGTATTTTTCGCATATTGGAAAATATTATTTAGAAATGAAAGGATACTTGTCTGCCTAAAATTTAGATTAAAAATTAATTGAGATATGTCATCACGGTTGGTATCTAGTTATATGTATGTGCATCTGCGTGCCAAACGAGAAAATAAAAGATAAAGTTTAAGACTGAAATTTTCAAAATACAACGCATATTAGCAGGATATGTTATAATGTTCATTTCAAGATATCAAGGGACCGATATTTGTTGTTGATGTTCGGTCTCGAAAATTTTGTACTTGTATTTTAATTAAACCTACGAGCGTATCGCTTCAAAAAACTCAATTGTGTTAAACTTTAAGTTATTATTGTCATAGCCCAGATTTCGATACGCTTTTCCAGAATGATTTGAGCAAAATTTCAGATGTATGTATGTATGTATGTACATGCACATGCATGTGATGCGGACACTACTACTACTAAAAGGAATACAGAATCTAAAAGCATGCTCTTAAGTCCCAATCGAATTATCAAACTGTTACAGTGACATGACTTCACTTTATTAGGGTTAAGGGTATTTTATATTATTATTTAATTTTGCTTGTAGTTTTGTTTGTTTGCATCTTTAATGCGACAAAAACTCCATGTTCCTATAAAACGGCTTTATTAAAGGTATTTCTTAAGTGCTAGGTCATATAATTTATTAACATGTTCGTATTGGTGTGGAAACGTTTAAATCATTAACAGTGACCTGTACTGAAAGTAAATCTCTCACTCAAATAATTTTGCAAATTGTGTTATTTATTAAACAGATTTTAACGCAATAGTTAACAATTTAATTGATTAATTACCATAGAAGCTTGTGTGAATACGTAAGCATATAGGAACGCGTAGATATTCTTTTCACGAATTATCTACTTCCGTGTTACATTCTATAACCAGGACCAGCTACTATTACATATACCACGCCCAGTCAGTGACTTCACATAATCTAATACAAATCGCAAAAAACACTGCAACTGGGAATTTTTAATTTCACTAATATAAATCAGTTTTTATTATATTAATCTATCTAAATTCATAGCGGTCAATTTTAAAGCTAATTTAAGGCATATAGCTAGATGTGTTTGTACAGATGCTCAATTTATAGTAACCATCAGTTTATCTTCTTTAACACGTAAAGTGTTGTGAGTCTAAGCAACCCACCAATTTTTAACATCCTATATTTTATCTTACTGACCGAACGAGCGTAGAGCACCGAGCATCGTTTCGCTTAAAACCACAGTAGATTTTATTAACCCACCAGATTAATTTAAACTATGGAAATAGTTTTTAAAATAGTTTAGCAACATTTTAGATCACTGTGGCATACTCAACCCACCACGACCTGTTAATTTTGTTTTAGTTTTAATCACAGTAAAAGCAGAAATTCTTATAATAAGTGTTAAATATTGTAGGCAGTTTTAAGAGATTTCTAGAAAAGAAAAGCCCTGTTTGTTTGGTCATTAAGACCCGAAAAACTATTTTCCGTAGTGGTACTGTCTATGAGTGTTAGTCTTACAAAATGCTTCAAAAATTACCAAAACTGCTAGAACAATTAAAATGTTTACATTTCGAAATTACTTTCTACTTTTTTTAACAGTACACTCTATATATTATTCTTTAGTTGGCTGTAGAATTGCTTACTAATGCTACATATGTAGGGCGAGTCATGTCCACGGGCTTCGAAGATTATACTTTTGAGAATGGAGATTTTTCAAAATGTTTTTTTTTTTATAAGAGGTCTGATTGAGGGAATGTTTTAATATTATGATGAAACCTACAGTGTTTTATAGGTTCGAAGCTACCCAGACTTGTTTTTAAACGTAACATGCTACATATTATTGCAGTTTTGGAATCCTTATTAAATAGGCAAAATATAATCAGATTGTCTTAAAACTAAGGGTCTCAGAATTATTAGTTTTTTTTTCTTTTGAAAAAGTCGACATTTACAGAATTTAAAATCAGTTATACAAACGTGTTGCTTCAAGACAGAGACTTCTTCTTCGGGATAGGAAGAAAACTTCTTTGCAGCTGCCTGCAGAAATTAGTGCAGAAGGACGTCCAAAAATTTCGACTAGAACAGTTAGAAGACACTTAAATAATGCAGGATTAAATGGTTGTAGAATAAAAGAAAACGGTCTTTGTCAGAGGTCAACAGAAAAAAAAATCGTTTAAAATAGTCAAAAAGACACCAACATTGGACAATTGAGAACTGGAAAAGGCTGTTGTCTAACGAAAGGAATATAGAGGAAATTATTGAAAAGATATTGCTTTTAAAATGAATGCTACCATCATGATAATGTTAATTTTAAAGGATAACCATTACTTTTTATAAATAGAATACACCCATAGTTCCTTTTTCAGCCTTTTAGTACCCTTGGAAGCACCTTCGTGCGTTGTAGAAATAACGAAGAATATCATAAAGATTGCATCGTTCCTACTTTTAAGCACGAAGGTGGTAGTATTATGATATGGAGGTGCATGTCATCACAGGGCGTTGGTGAAAGGTTCACTTGTCACAGCCGCATGAATAACCAAGCGTACATAGAGGTTCCAAATACGACATTAAAGCCATCGTATTCAAAACTCTTTTCAGAGGAGCTTTCAGCAGACATTCTTTTCAACAAGGTAATGCTCCCTGTCACACAGTTCAAAACACTAAAGAATGGATACACGAAAATGGATTCTTCTGGATTGGCCCGTCCAATCTCCAGACCTAAATCCAATCGAGTATTTGTGACACTTTGTGAAAACTCAACCAAAGGGTCGCAAATAGTCTTCAGACATACTACTTGAAGACAAAATAAAAGAAGTGTGGAAAAATACACCGCCGGCAGATTGCGAAAAATTGGTGGGTACAATGCCTAAACGTATACAGGCAATCATAAAACCCAAGGAGGTCATGCACGATATTAAATTTACATGTAGAATTGAATAATGTAATCACAATTGCAAATATATTTCAATAAAGTTTTAAATTTTGCAAAGTTTAAGATGCTCCGTTTTATTGGCAAATGCTGTATATGTATTTGGTAGCAAATGGACACTGATGATTTCGCAAAGTCACAAGTCCTAGCGGATTTTATGTGATATTACTATAACGAAAGGAAATTTGTTTTATAGTTCAAATGAATTCAAAATTGTGTGAATATTTCTCGTGCATAATAAAGTAAGAGTTTATTAAACATGTTGCAAGCCGCTATAGTAATAATAATCAATAATTTCCTGCATTTAAACATTAAACTTAGTCTTAACACTAGCCACGCGCGCCAACGGGCAGCGGCGTTGTTTCGACTAGGCCTCGGGTTCCACTAACGCTATTGTGTGTAGATGTTTGCTGTCGTAAATACTTTCGCGTAGTTGTTAAATAAAAATAAAATAATGCGTGCTCAAACACTTACCATTTTGAGTCCTCCGTGAAATCGCAAAGCGAATAATGTCTGTTAAATATCTGCAACATTAGATATGTTTCAACAGTTGTTTCGACAGACCGAGTGCGGCGCGAGGAAAAAATGTGTTTATATGCAGAGAACGAACGTTCTACATCTAGTAACGTTATATTTGCGTAATTAAAATAATCTTTGGAACAACTTAACGGTTCTGTTGACGCACCTTCACAAATGTGTCTTAATGTGCCAAAATCAGAATCTTTCTCTAAAACACTTTCAAATTTTTCTAGAACGCAAACATTTTTTGCGTCTTCTATCGCGCATAGCTGTGCGTGAACATGTTGCACCATTTGCACAGATTCCACTAACGACACCAAAGGATCTTGTAACTTTTCTATTGCCTCCGCTAATCCGAAGTAATTGTTGTGAATAATTTTTAAATCCGTTTTAACCCGACTATCTTGAAATTTCGACTGGCTTTTCTTGACAGCGGCAGCTTCCTTTGGATCGAATTGTAAAACCACGTTCTTAATATTCTCATAATATTTATGATAATAAAACGCAGCATTTAGCCAAGTTCCCCAACGTGTAAGAATAGGTTCTGGTGGCTCAGGTATACGGGGGCACAGTCTGTGAAATTCGCGAATATGTTTCGGGGATTTGACAAACGCTGCTTTTGTATGCGCTATTAAAGCGTCTACCTCAGGATAACATTTTCTGATACCACCTGCCACAAGATTGAGAGCATTAATTTTACACGTAATGTGTAACAAGCTAACAGAATGATTTTTAAGAGACCGGCCTACAGAAATCATATTTGCGGCACCATCACTCATAAACATCAACAGTTGGTTTGTTGAAAGTTCAAACTTTTCCAATGTATTTAACAGTAATTTTACAATTACTTCGACAGTACATTGTTGTATTCGTCTGGAAGCAAATATTTAAGGTGACGATTGATGCGGTTCCATTTTACATGCCATTATATTAACGACCGAATGTTTTTTACGATCTGTCGTTTCGTCCACACATAACCACATTTTTTTCTTTCAACTCAGATTTAATTCTTTTTTCAACATATTCACGAGCAGATGGCACTATCCTTCGTAACGATGTCCGACTTGGTAATTTGTACTCCGAATAGTTATTCTAAAACAAGACAAACGCTTCCTTGTCTAATAAATTAAACGGTATATTACATACAATAAAAGTAACACATAAATTAAATATTAATTTGTCACAGTCTCGTAAACATTTCTAAATAAAACGTACCGCGCTAATGGAAGGTCGAAGCTACACTAAGGCTTGTATGTAACCGTATAGATACGACGCAGTTGCCTGTTGGCGCGTGGCCAACTCTACTAGAGTTGGCCACGCGCCATGAGAATATTAAGAACGTGGTTTTACCATTCGATCCAAAGGAAGCTGCCGCTATCAAGAGAAGCCAGTCGAAATTTCAAGATAGTCGGGTTAAAACGAATTTAAAAATAATTCACAACAATTACTTCAGACAAGCGGAGGCAATAGAAAAGTTACAAGATCCTTCGGTGTCGTTAGTGGAATCTGTGCAAATAGTGCAACATGTTCACGCACAGCTATGCGCGATAGAAGACGCAAAAAATGTTTGTGTTCTAGAAAAATTTGAAAGTGTTTTAGAGAATGATTCTGATTTTGGCACATTAAGACATATTTGTGAAGGTGCGTCAACAGAACCGTTAAGTTGTTCCAAAGAATATTTTAATTACGCAAATATAACGTCACTAGATGTAGAACACATTTTTTCCTCGCACCGCACTCGGTCTGTCGAAACAACTGTTGAAACATGTCTAATGTTGCAGATATTTAACAGACATTATTCGCTTTGCGATTTCACGGAGGACTCAAAATGGTAAGTGTTTGAGCACGCATTATTTTATTTTTATTTAACAATTACGCGAAAGTATTTACGACAGCAAACATCTACACACAATAGTTCTAGTGGAAGCCGAGGCCTAATCGAAACAACGCCTCTGCCCTCTGCGCGCGTGGCCAACTCTACTTATCACTGTAAATTAAGTTATAATAACAGTTAGCAGGATTCTATATTAAAATATGGGAAGCGTGAATATCTGTAGTTTATTCAAAGCTCGAAGTATCGAAATTACTCAGAAATATCTCACATAGTATAATTTCGTTAAAAAAAAGTATATTAGTTAATGTTTAAATGTTATTCTTTTATCCGGTGCCATGAATGCTATTAAACAAATACGCAATACAATGACCCAATCAAAATAAAAACTTGTTTCCGGTTTTCCAAAGTACGCGTAGATACTTGCTAGATATCGGCAACTTGCTTACGTCAAAGATATCCAGTCGTTAAACCTTGAATATAGAAAACTCGTGCATAATAATTTGCATCTTCCAATACAACAGCACAAACACTATTGCAGTGTTATGCAACAAATTACAAATTAATATTGCCAAGGTCGTTACAATTGTAACACAACAAACAATTAACTTTTCGGAGTTTTTTGATCATGTCAAAATAACAATGAGGTACGTATTGGGTGAAAATTCCTTTTTCAAATTAAAAAAGTAACGTTACTTAGAAGCAATCTCAAACCTAAAATATTTCCGTTTGCTGATAATATAAGAATTAATAGTCAAACTTTTATTTAAAAAATAAAGTTAGCAGAAACTGCATGTACAAGTGACAATATTTTATTACAATTGCGCACATGCACTAATTAAACGATAAGTGGGACTTCAAAAATTTGGAAGATTCTAATCTAAATATTTTTTGCGTGAGTTAATGGATAAATAAGCCAGAAGGAATAATTAATGTTGCAAAGGACACATTTTTAAACGCAGAATTTAAACATACATTCAAAAACGTAGATAATAAAACCTAGATAATAAAAGTGAGTTAATAACTTTTATCACCATGTTAATAAACCTTGCTCTAATGTCATAACAAGCTTTATTACAATTAAGTTATCTTTTCATATCTGGCACGTGCTTTTTAATTTACAGCGCGTCCACCTAGTGCGTGGGTAGAAGATAATTCTCTTTCTGAGCAATTTAGAGAAAAAGTTTTCTACTCAAGTATACAGCGTGTTCAGCGCACGATACGAGTTTGTTTTTTTTAATAGAACATCCTGTATAATATTCCGTTTTTAGATGCCCCTCTGCATTTCATGTCAACTTTCTTGAATATTCACTATACCCATCTATCTTAGTTTTTGAGATAATTTGAGATTTTTACGAAGTTCCACTCTTCTTTAATGACCGATATCTTAATCGTCTTACCCTCTAGAGCGATGGTTCATATTTTATTCAATTGGGTATTTCTTGGAGTTTTTGGCAATACGTCACAAACATTAGCGTCTGTAAGATCGCCATCAAAATCGTTGCCACGTTTGATTCATGCTATTTCAATTTTTTTTCAAGAATTTGACAGAGAAATTGTTCTAGATTTTTTTTATAAATATTTCCCTATACCTAAAATGTGTCGTTCTATAGTAAATTAAATATGAAGCTATGCGTATAAGTTTTTTGCTGAAATACATAGAGTGCTGTGTCTGTAAAATTGGAATTATGCACACAATTTAAACATTTATTCGTGTGAGCCCCATTTTTCATGTTAACTCTAAAAAGATTCCTTGTATTTTGTTGAGCATTTACTAACATTTCGGGAATAATATTTTGCGTAATGTCCAGGTTACACATTGCTTTAAGAAGTTTAACCAAAAAGTTTTTTCATAAATATTTCTGTTTAGCTAAATTGCAGATTTTTTTAACAACTTTCGGTATGCTCTTATTATATTTTTTACTGCTGAAAAAACTTAGTGTACAATGGTTTAAATAAATCTATTTGTTTTATATTTAACTCTAATCAACGTTTTTCTGCTTAATTTCGCTATTTATTATTTATACGTACTTCTTAAATTGCTAGACATTGTGTGTAGGAAAAAAAGACAACGTTTACAAATAGGTTTTAAACAGTAGCGGCTGGTGGTAACGTAAATGAGAGGTCAAATACAAGGCTTTGATCCCCCTGCATGTCGTGTACAAAAGAATACAGAAGGAAATCGAAGCGTTGTCCTTGTGTGTTCTACAGCCCCACAGCCACAGTGCACCAGTCGTCGCTGATTTTAAAGAATATCTTAGCGAAATAAAAATATCTAGTATTTCGTTGCAGCACTCTATGCTTTTAAGCGAAAAATTTATCTATAGCTCTACACTAGTCAGTGTCGATGTATCGGCGAAAACTCCAAGAAATACTGAATCGACGTTTAAAATATCGGTTAAAGAAAGAGCGGAATTTCGGAAATATCTCAATATCTCAGAAGCATCCAAAAACGTAGTAATATACAAGATGTTCTATTTAAAAAACCAAAGTTGTACCATGCGTTGCGGAAACTGAACACTGTAAGATACTATAATTTTATGTTATGCAGAACTCATCTCCGAACATTCTTTATTTGAAAACTTTTTCTTTAAATTGCTCAGAAAAGGAATGATCTTTCACCCACGCACTAGGTGGACACGCTGTATATTGTTATACCTTTTATTAAAAAATCTGGCTGTTCCGAGGTAATGAAAGGTATATTAAATTATATTCAATTATCACATACCTGGTGTTATATATTTTTAGTGCAGTTTTAATTTTAGTTTTTTATTAACCTCTGGTGTGGACATATAGGCATACAAAGGTAAATCGAAAAAAGAAGATACACAGTAAATCCTCTGAATATGAGGTTTCGATATCAATACCAAAAAATCGTGGCTGGTGAAAGAGATATATATAGCAACAAATTACCTAAACAGTGGTTATACTACACCTTAATTTAGATACATCTTCTATTAAATGTGTATTCAACATTCTATTAACGTTTCAAACAATAAAAACTAGAAAAACTAAACCCTGCATAGTTTTTCCTTATGTATAAACAGCACAAAAAAGCTAAAATAAAATCATTTAAGTAATTTTAGAAAGTCAGTATTTTAACCTTTTTGAATCTGTTGGAGAAATAAAATAACCAATAAAATGGGAAGTATCCGCAATTTTGTAGAATTTTTTCTTCACTTTTGTACCATTGGCAAAAGTGAATAAATTGTTTGCCAAATGTTCTTATTGTTATAAAAGTAATATTTAAATTTTATTTAGTTTAAGATTACCTAAACTATTTATAGATAAAAGAACAAAAACATATTTAAATAACTCAAAAAACTCACACAAAGGAGTCTCCAAATAAATTTTGTTAGAACCCATTAATCTAGTCTTTAGTAATATTAATGTTTATTTTAGTAAAATTTCCATAAGATTTATTAATTCATTAAAGAAAACACTCACCTCAAACAACAGATCTACCAAAACAATGCACTAGCAAATTTAGTTCCCGTCCGCGATTTTGAACTTGCAAGACTTGCGTTTTTTTCTGGAGTACACACATTTCCAAGTACGCGACCGGTTTGTAGCATATCGTATCGGGTTAATAACAGCTTATCGCTACAGAGGCATCTGCTAATTTACCAGTACCGTATACTGCAAACTCATATAATGTTTTATTTTCAGTGCTACTGCATGAGCAAGATCAACTCAATTTCGTCGCTTGGTTCGAAGATGCTCTCACAATAATAACAGAATCGTATGAAGAAGCAACAACAACGTTGGATATGTTTGCTATTGAAACTACTGATAATAACTCAGTAATCGACAGAGGTAAACAAGATCTATTATGCTCTGGTACTTAGAAGTAATGAGTAGGTTTGCATGAATGTCGTAATTTCAGCTAGGTAAACGTATAATCTGAAGCATTTCTTTTTAACACCCTTGCATACGTTTAATCTGATTTTTTTGATTCTCTTTATTATCTAGCAATTATTGTAAAATTACATTAAAGAGGTAATGTGCCTTTTGCTAATAGTACATGTGCTTCTTTCTGAAACTTGGAAATTAGAAGAAAAAGTTGTTTTGTGCAGCGGCATAAAAGAACGTGTTTGGGAAAAATATTTACTTTTGTTAAAAATTCTGAATACCAACAATGGCCTCCGCGATTGCAAGATTTAATGTATCCTACCAAAGCAATATTTACAAAAATTATTCAAATATTCTTCATACAAATTTTTTCTCTTTACTAGTAATCACAACGAAGTATTAAGTATGTAATTAATTGTGTATTCTAGTAGACAAACTCGTGTAAAGCCTGTTTTACACGCCGCGATTTATCGGCCAATTAATTGAACAACTTCTTGACCAAGAAATCGATAGAAATATGCTGTCTTACTTTCAACAATAAATTAAACAATCTGCTTATGAAAATAGATTGGCAATCTGCCTTTGTCAAATGTTTGGGTAGTTTTGCTATAAGCACAAATTAGCTTACGCTGCTTCGGTTTCGGTTACCTAATTCAAATTATCTGTTACATTATAATCGTCGTAAAGTTCGAAATTTATCCTCATTTTACTTTAAAAACACTAAAACAAAATTCGTAGATACCTTTCTGTTACTAGGTTGGTATTAAAACAGCAAAGTTAGTGAAAAACCGTCGAAAAATCGTGGCAAAAATACAGCATGTTCTAATCAATTCAATTAATCGCACAATAAATTGTTCAAGAAATCGTACCGTTTTTTGCTATTTTACATGGTACGATAAAATCGAAGATCAACTTGTTCAATTAAATGACCAACAAATCGCGGCGTGTAAAACAGGCTTAATACATATCATACACAAGCAAAAAGTTTAGCGCAAATTTTGGCCGACGTGAAAACGGCTACAAAAGATAGCAGCCAATATTTCCAATGATGTCTGAACGTCCAGTGGGAGCCGCAGTACAGGAACAAATCATAAAAATAGGAAAAAGATAATATCGACTAAAATTCATATGTTACCAGATTCAGATTCGATACATGAAATATACTCTCATATGTCGTCCTACCATAGAAGTACTGTTGACTTGCAAAGTGTCCTATGGGTGATTTACCTTCTACCCTTACACAACATCGCTCATATCGTCAGTCGTCCAAGAACTATCACGTACAGATTGAACACACACAATAGCTATTCACATGCAGTTCTTGGACGACCGACGATATGAACAATTTTGTGTCAAGGTAGTAGGTAAGCTCCCCCTGAAATACTTTGCATGTCGACCGTATCTTAATAGTAGGACAGCATATGAAAAAGTGCCTTATTTGTTGAATCTGAACCAGAAACTATGGCATATGATAGTTTCTGGAGGACTGACGACATGAACGATATGAAATTCAACCGTGCTCCGGTTATAGAACAGCGTATGAATAAGTCTTGTTGTATGTGATCTCAGTGATTTTAGGAAAATTCACCCAAAACAATTCACGGAAAACTATTCACGTAAAACAGTTCACCTAAAAACAATTCATCTACACAACAATTCACCGCAGATGTAATTCACCGAAAATGTATTAATTACATAATAAAGCCTGTTAGCATTACCTAGAAGACGTCACGAGGAGGTCGGCCTTGTAGTCTTCCATAGGCGTACTTCTTTTTGAAGTAGTTGTCTTTTTTTTTATTTTTCTATTTTTTTTTTGATTTTTTATTTTTTTTTTATTTTAATATGTTAATTTTTTAGTACCTTAAATTGTGAGCAATCCCTCTTAAGTATGATACTGTGTTTTGTGGATCGTATGAATGCATTACTGTGCGGAGTCTTTATATTTTCTCTTTATGGCAGGCGGGTCTTGACCACTTAAGTATTGCGATATGTTAAGATCATTCATTGACTGCTCTCTCTTTAACGCATCCACAATTTTCCAAATGCTTGGATGGTCAGCACATAGTTGTTGTTCAAAGGCGCGATGCCATCCTTCTACGGAATTATTGGTTTTCGGCAAGTTATCATCAACTCTGGTGTAACAGTTCCATACACTTAAGGAATATCGTGGTTCTCTTCTTCTATTTCGCCCTTGTGGATGCCCAATCCATGTGTCCTTAATTGATTTTTCTCTTGTCCGCTTTCTATTTCTTTAATCTTTCTTTAATTACCGGCTTTGCATAATGACCAAGAGAAATTTATAACTTGTTTGAACAACTGAATTGTTACGTAGGTGAATTGTTTTTAGGTGAACTGTTTTAGATGAATTTACCGGATACCGATCTCAGTGGTAGGCCGACATACAAATATATATTTCATGTATTGAATCTGTATCTGATAACATTTGAGCTTCGGTCGATTTAATTTTTCTCTATTTTTCTAATTGGTTCCTGGACGCACGGGTATCATCGGAGGAACCAGCTGCTATCTTTTGCAGCTTTTCTCACGGCTATATAAATTTTTGCAAATTTTAGGGTTAAATCGCATCTCCATCTAGATATGGTATCCTTTAAAAAGACACATAGTTTAATATTGAACACAAATTTTATCAAATTCTAACACCGGAAACACCTTTTTTTGAAATATCACTACAATCTATTCTGTATTCATCTAAAACACAGTTTAAAAACGTCGACACCAGTATTTTTTATTTACTGTTGTCATGGCAACACTAGAAACTACTTGGATGCAATATCCAAATGTAAGACTCGCCTTGGTCTGTAAATATCTCTTTTACTTTGAATATTTTTATACATTTCCTACACGAAAGGCAATATATGGTGCTGTTTAAAAAATGACACTGTCCGTGTTCAATTAATATACTTGGAATATATGACACCATTTTCGGATGGAGCCAAGTATGCAATTTAATCTCAAAAAAGTTTATGTTAAGATGCAGTTACATTTCAGATTTTTCTAAGGAAATAGATATCTCTACAGTGAGCGATTGGGGATAAAATTATTAATATCTAAAAATCTGTTAAAATAGACATAATATGAAACTCATATTACATTGGTATATTTTTAAATGTACAGGACGTTTCGCCCAAAATAACAATGTTGATGGCTAGTTCGCTACGATCGAGTACTCTGGACATATGGAAATATTTTCGAAAGATATTGTATAATGACTATTATGTTACCGGGAAATGTTACCTTCCTACTATTTATACATTAGGCACAACTTTGCAATTCCAAATAGTTGCGCATACTGTATATTAATATAGATCTCATTTCCGATGATACCTGATGTCCATACCTTATTCTACATAAAACACTCTACAGTGTTTATAATTGAAGGATGCTAAATACGTACTTACATACATATTATGTTCGTATTCATACAATTAATGAGCATAGGCAACGCTACATATATTCAACAACAGCTTGAATGTTTTGATCAGTTCAAATGTTTAAACTAGCAGTATAACCCCTGCATTTTCCGAAACAAGTAAAAATGTTTACTAATAGAAATAGGATATCAAATTAAAAATTATCCTTGTTTGACATAAAATAAACAAATTACAAATGGGATGGTACCGTCCAAAATGTTTAACTTCTGCATGCATGAAATTAATTTACTATAACGTCTTATCAAAACACCTCGCACAATAAAAACCCTTTTAGTTTGCGTAATGATTCCCATAAACCTAGACTGCAAAACCCTAAAAATGCATTAAAAATATAGAAGCGTTTCTGAGAAGCTCATATTTTTCAAAACTTTAAATAATTCAGAAACACTTGTTCATAGGCGTAGGGAATTCTATGTTAATCCAATTTAAAATTTCATGTGGAATTTGAAAATGTGTACGTAGGGTATTTAATTTAATTAATATAAGCAATTTGGTATCTTCCGGTGTAGTAGAAAGCGACATGAGAAAATCTTAATAAAAATAAGCTAGCTTTTCTAGGTAATCTGCAAAATGTTCTGCTTTCTCCAATTCATACTTTTCTAGATATCGATAATTGCAATTCCCGGTAGGATAGGCTATAGCGTATAACAAAAGTCAAGAATATTGAATATCAAACAATAACAGATAGGTTTTGCGGAAAAGATTGTCGAACGGCACTTCTTTAGACCTTTTTTTCCTAGTTTATCCAATTTTGCAATTAACTGTTTTTGACTTATGATATTATCGACAATTTTTTTTAGTAGTAACCTCCAACTTTTCGCCAAAATTCGATATAGCTTTCTTCTTCAAAAACATTCCTAAGAACAGTCTACAACTTTAGTTATAAAATGTACAAGCGTTATTCTGGAATTTATATTTTCCAATGTGACCTTTATTCATTTGTAGATAATGTTTTTCCTAATTCGTAACGGAAGATTGGTAGCGAATCTGTTTTTAATATATGCAAATTTCTTAGGATTCTGTATACCGTGCAATTTTTCTTTAAGCATACACCTCCAATCCGTTTCTTCAAAAACCTAAATGCAATAGAGTTCCGACAGTTGGAGTTCAATGGTACTAAGATTACCTTAAGCTATCGAAAACTGAAAGTATACGAAAATCATTTTGGTTCGAAAAAAACGTAAAAAGCTCTTTGCTTTGAGTTTGTTGAATTATAGTTTCCTTTGCAATAATTATAGAGAATAAACGCATTTAAATATTACGATTACGTTTATTATTTGTTTGCTATTAAGAGAGAGATTCGGGAAAAATTGTTGCGTCGTTGTGATTGTAAAGTGCTAACTAGAGCTGCATGTAAGCTCGAAGTATCGCGACTATGGTAGAGTTAATAGTATTTATTGTTAAATTTGAAAGTATGAAAATTTATTTTTAAGGTTACCATAACACCTGAGTCAGTTCTCTGTTGACTTAAAAAGCATTGAAGGCGTATAGTCAAAGATAAAACATACAGGATATAAGCGTAATGAAACACGTATAACGTATAGATTTTTGCTTGGAAATAATAAATGTTTTATATCGAGCTAGGTCGGTCATAATGCTCTACAATACCATTGTACATACATTTAATGCAGTTCCTTCGCGAAGTGATTTCAAATGCGTATTTTCAGTGATTTGAAATCTAAGTCCTTGATAAATTAAAAATCCACATTCTTTCTATTATGGTAACATTGTGTATTATTGCGGTAATGCTATTATGCTTGGTGGTTAATTTATATACTACATTTCTAATTGTAATGTAATAATTATTGTTACACGAATAATGAAAATAAAGATTTACCAAGATAAAAACTTACACAATTTGTTGATTTATATTACTAATTGCTATCTATTTAATCTTCTTCTATGCCAAACTTCCATAATTCAAAATGTACATCTGAAATTTGAAGAGGATTTCTGTACCTAAATTTTTACCATGCTGCGTTAATTTTTTACACTAAACTATCTATAACCCTTTTTATTATAACAAAAAAAAAGGGCGTATACTCTAACTATGTCTAGTTTGTCGAAAAAGAATCATGCGATTATTGACCAGGCAACAATGCACGTCATAGAATTTTCCTGTATTTAATCACAGATTAATTTAATAATCCGTGTAAGAAACGCGTTTACCAACTCATACTTTATAGCTCAAACAATCTCTGCCATATGTTCCTATGTAGTTGCGGTAATTGAACTAACAATTACTATGGAAGTAGCTTTAACTATAAATGTAGACTGGTTCTACAATCTACTGACACATGCATATGTGGTGCTCTGATGTTCAGGCAAAGGGATAGTGTTCTACGCTATGAACATATTGCGTTCTATCTAAGGTTACTTAGCGTTGCATATACAATATATCCCAAAAGTTTGGAATAAAAATCATTACTTATTTACCGGCAAAAGTCTAGAGATATTTTTGTAACATCTTTTTTTAAACACATCGAAAAATGCCTAGAAACAATAACCAAAGTAATGCTAATATAGCCCCTCATGGTATTGTGAGGTAGAGAAGCACTCAGATCAACGCTGATGACGCCGAATAGACACAAACAAGTCCATTAGCTAGCGTTTTCTCTCCTCACATTGTTTTTGCCATGAGTGATTCCAGTATATTAATATAATTCTGCTTATTGCTTCTTTTTGATAAAGTTAAACTATCTATGTCTATTGAAATCGTAAAAGCCATCACCTATCCACCATACACAAACGCGCGTTTCGCAGTTTACTGCTCTTCAGTGAATCATTTGCAAATTTTTGTCGAGTTAGTAGCTGCAAACGCCTCTACAGAACTAAACAAATCATATTGCTCCAGATTCTGACGCGACAGCAGTCCTCGACTACTGGTTTAAACCGCCATAGTTAATTAATTGAAATCGTAAAAGCCATCACCTATCCACCATACACAGGCGCGCGTTTCGCAGTTTGCTGCGATTCAGTGTGTCTTGTTGAAGATAATGGCATTTCAATATTTTAAATCGTTTATATACGAAGTAGATATTTACATGTACGTATGAGGAAATCTAATTAAGATGTTCTCATTCGCAAATTTTTTACACACTGAAGAGCAGTAAACTGCCTGTGTATGGTGGATAGGTAGGATTTTTTTATGATTTCAAACTAGTAGTCGAGGACTGCTGTCACGTCAGAATCTGGAGCAATATGATTTGTTCAGTTCTGTAGAGGCGTTTGTAGCTACTAACTCGACAAAAATGTGCAAATGAGAATATCTTAATTAGATTTCCTCATGCGTACATGTAAACATCTACTTCGTAGACATACGATTTGAAATATTGAAATGCCATTACCTTTCACAAGACACACTGAAGAGCAATAAACTGCGAAACGCGCGTCTGTGTAAGATGATGGTTTTTACGATTTCAATTAATTAACTACGGCGGCTTAAGCCAGTAGTCGAGGACTGCTGTCGCGTCAAAATCTGGAGCAATATGATTTGTTCAGTTCTGAAGAGGAGTTTGCAGCTACTAACTCGACAAAAATGTGCACATGAGGATATCTAATTAGATTTCCTCATGCGTACCTGTAAATATCTATATCTATTTTTGTATTATTTATGATGTGTACAATGTTTTAATAATGTAAGTTCAAAAAATCATGTAAATGGTTATGAAAAATTGAAATAAATAGGTAAACAAAATTTGAATGTAAAACGAAACAGGAACTGGAAGCAATAAACAATAAGAAAAGCAATAAATTGGTATACGTTGGCCTCTATTATTCGGGGCAGCCTGGATATACTCTGAACAAGTCAAAGTCTCGTTGAGGAATGGTGTTCTCCTCTATTTGAAACTATTCAAAGAGCTGTTAGCGGTTTTAAATTATTCCTCTATTTTGTCAAGCCCCTTGTTATAGCACATCTCATACGTACTCAATTAAGTCTGCCCATCAACAGTGTTAATACCTCCCGCAAACCATGATTGTGCAAATTTGTGGTGCTAATTACTATCCAAAGCTTGATTCTTTCATCTAGAAAACTGGAGCTTATTGATGGTTTTCCCAGTTTACACGATTGCAGCTGCGCAATTTTTCTTTAGTGAAAAGCATCCACAAGAGTTGCCTATACGCCATTCGTACATTGTGATTTTCCCTGGTATAAACTCAGTTTAACGAAAATGTAGCTTTAAATGACACTTTGCGTTGTAGCTATGAAAGCTGCAACATCAACTTATCGCATTCTTGTTTCTCGGAGAACTGTAGCTTTTAACATTTCATCATGATTAAGATGTCATCTTTCCATAATAACTACTATCATATTTTATAACGAAATGTCAAAATCTACAGTTGCCAACAATCAATTTTCAAAAATAATTGAAACCACTAAATAAACTTTGAAATAAGATCAATTGTTATAAAATTAATCGTAGTGAAGCACAATTCATTAATTTTTGCATTGTTGTTTATGTTTTATGAAAAACATTTCATGCAACAAAAACAGTATAAGAACATATAAACTTTTGATTTTCTACACAATAAAGCATACAAAATATTCCTACGCGTTTGTTGTCATGTCATTTCATTTTAAAGCATTCTTTATATCGAATTTAACATAAAAGAATGAATGTTAAAATTTGCATGGTAAATAATAGAAGTGAGCTTAAATGTAAAAATGCAATCAGTGGCCCTATCTACGTCAACGAAAACTAGAGAAACAAAAAAAAATCTTCTAGTGGAATATTAGATGGTGTGTTCAAAGAATCACACTTTGCTGGACAACGTTTATCAAAGGAATTCAATTCTTTTATTACATTCACCATAAAATGTGCTTTAAAATAAAGTATCACGGGAGGGGTACCCTGTAATTTAATATTTTAAGGCTGCAGTTGGTAGGACCAAGGAGTATACATATGTATATTCCTTGGTAGGGCTCAAGGAGTTAAAAGTGAGGGGTCGAAAATGCGTTCTACGATACAAATGAATTTTATTCCAAACTTTCAGGACTTACTATATAAGTACAAGTAAAGTTAGTTAAAGCTAAAGAGGTGTTTTTTCTACATATAATTTTATATAATAGGACAAATCGCGTTGTCGCAGAAACCACAGCATAAGTAATGTCGTTTATTATTAATCGTTAGACTACTGCAACTAATTTTCCTTTCAATTAGTTTGTCAAGGTTTCTCTAATGGAGGTCAAATAGTTATGGATGTAACGTGGATTGGAGATAAGCAAGTCGAAGAAATTTCTAAAGATATGAATGTCCCCTATATAAGGGTAGATCTATCAATAAGTGCGTACTTAAAATTGTTGGACAAATATCTGGATGAAAAAAATTGTACTGACGTTGCTTTAATATTTAACGACCCCTTACGTAAGAAGCTCTTCAATTTGAAATAAAATAAATGATGACTATGTTTCTCTACTAGAGGTCGATCAAGCCTTATACTTTTGGATAGACACCGAAAGAGTGAGAATGGTTATCACAGATACATTAGATAGAATCTCTGCAAAAAGATTGAAAGCTTTAAGGCCTATTCCTAACAGTTATGCTATCATTGGAACAACTGAGGATGTTGTAAAAATGTTTGAACTAGTAAGTATAAGATTTGTGTTACAAATTTTACGCTACAATAGGTAGATTTCATTTCAATTGACGACATTAAATTAGCATGCACCACTCTATTACTACATTCAAAAAGAGTTTATTTTGGTAACAAAAATGAAGTTACACAACTATTGAGCCAAATTTTCTGCATACCTACATAGAAGAAAGCAGATAGAAACGCCAAGCGTATGCGTAACATTAAATGTATTTTTGCATTATATACACACTAAGAAAAAACTTGATAGTTTTATATGCATTCTAATGTTTTGAAGGAAAGTTACCTCAAGTAACCCCCGAAATTATCCATGCCTTAATAAACTCAAGCAAAATATACAGAATCAAAATAATTACTCATTAAAAAAAATTATTAGAGCGATATAAACGTGCTTAATTAAAAAACGTTTGCAAACGTTATTTCTATTTAGTTGCAATTAAATTCAGCATGCATATGAAGTAAATTACGTACGTGTGTAATGTAGGAATAAAGTGAGAAATTACTTAAAAATTATTTCTTAATATGAATTCCCACAAAATAACTTATAAATCTTTCTTAAGAAATCCTTTCTAATCTGTGAATGACGAGAAATCACTAAAAGAAATTAAATATTTAGATACAATCATTAACGAAAAATTAAATTTACATATACAGAATATGCTATAAATGAAACACTCCTATTAAAATTATATTGGACGTATAACAATGAGTTAAACAAAGAATTGCATATAAGGATTTTGTATTCATTCACAGTGATATGAAGGTTAAATGGAAAGTCTATCATCGTGTTTAATAACTGAAAGATTTGATTTAGTGGATGATGTAGGTACATACTGTGTAAGCGACAAATTGAGCATCTCTACTTATAAGTCGTAAAAAGCAGTCCCAAATCTTCCCTTATAATAACTTTTAAAGTTGAAGTAATTACGGTATGAGAAACTTACGCAATGTTGTAAATATACAGGGTCCGGCAACTGGGATTGACGGTTTAGTAGGCGTTGTGGTGATAATACTAGCGAAGGTGGGGGTAGCCTGTAATGCGCATTAGCTTCGGCGTCCAATGCAATTTTAGTCACCATGAATTCCTGGCCGATGCAACATCGTGCATTTTGTGTGACCGCGTTTATTCAAACGCAAAGCATAATAATAAGTTCAACGCCGATTTCGACGTGAATAAAACATTGCTAGACATGGAAGAATTCCTTCGCGGAATACGATCTTCGTCGGTATCAAGAAACTAGAAACCTTAACAATATTTATAATGGCGGTCGAAGAACGATTCGTACACCCGAGAACGTCGAGAGGGTGCGAACTGCTGCGAAGCCCACGGCGTTCGGCAACACGCCAAGCGTTGGCACTGCAACTCTGTGGTACGAGCGTTCGTCGAATATTGCATTTGAATCTTGGATTTCATCCATATAAAATTCAACTAACGCAAGAGTTAAAACCGCAGGACTTACCAACACGCCTACAGTTTTGCAGAGATCTCCGGGCTTTTCTAAATGATAATCCAAATGTCTTAAACAATTTAATAATGTCTGATGAAACTAATTTATTTTTATCAGGCAACGTTAACAAGCAAAATTTGCGATATTGGTCTGCAGAAAACCATCATGAGGTGCATCAAAGACCTTTACATTCACAGAAAGTTACTGTATAGTGCGGTGTGTGAGTCTTTGGGATTGTCGGTCTTTAGTGGTTCGAAGATGAAGGCAGGACAGTAACTGTTACTTCAGATCAATATTTGGCTATGCTTCAAAAGGACGGAGCAACCAGCCATACGGTTAGAATTTGTATGACAGTTTTGAGAGACATGTTTCCGGGACGTCTCACTTCGAAAAACGGGGGTATTGATTTGACGTGCTGCGATTTCATATTGTGGGGATTTGTAAAGTCCAAGGTATTCGCTACCAGACCTCAAACAATCCAACAACTAAAGGACAACATAGCAAATGAAATTAATGCTATCCAGCCGAAAGTAATGCAGCGCGTCGTGCAAAATTTTGTCCGCTGTCTAGCCGAATGCGAAAGGCATCTACAATCATTTAAAAAAATTAAATATCTGACAAAACTGCATAGTTTGTAATCTGCGAATTTCATTTCCTAAACCTACCATCACATCCTAAAAATCGTCAATACCAGTTACCGAACCCTGTTCATTCGTTGCGGCAGTTTTACTTCGCGTATGTAGAGTCCCGTCTTAGGTGTGGTTTGATTTTCTGGGTATCAGCAGTGGGAGCTAGACAGCTATTTATACTGCAGAAAAGACTTGTCAGGTGCATGTTGCGCGTTACACCATTAACATCCTGTCGTCCACTTTTTAAAGATCTTAGGATACTTACACTTCCCAGTCTATACATCTTTGAGGTACTAAAATTTTACATAAATAATAAACATAGCTTTAGTAAAAATAGCCATATTTACAACAACATGCAAACATGGTACTATCATGATTTGGCTGTACCCACACAAAAAACAAGGCTCTACGAAATAAGTTGTAGATAGAAAGCGATAACACTATACTTGATACTTTTATATCTATTTTATATTTTGTATTTTATATCTATATTTATATCTATTCATGTAGTGACACTGTCCATGTTCAATGAACAATGACAGTAAATCATTAATTATTATTATTAGGCGACAATGTCTTGAAACAACAAATTCTTACTGGCATTCCCTCATACACGCAAGTTTCAATGCATCTACATACTGTAGGTATTTAAATGAAGGTGGCACGCTTGCAGCAAATTATTTAATATTAAAACAAGTAGAATACACGTTGTGATCGACTTTTTTCTATGTACTATTAATATGATTTAATGCTTATAAAAAAGACTACAATTAGTACAATTTATCTAAAACATAAATCAAATGTAGAAATTATGGAATTACAGATAGGTGAAAGATAATAAAATAAATTAAGTACTTGCCTTCGTAAGTACGCTTGTATAAAAGTAAATTTAAACGAGCATGTTATGTAAGGAATTCTGTCATGGTGCATTCGCTCGCAAGGAAACGCAGACTCATCTCATAAATTATATCATACTTATGCGATTTGAGCAGTAGGTGTTGAATGATGGGCAATAATTACTACTGTTTTTACATAATTAATATGTTTAGGCAAGAGTTGTTTCAAGTACAGGAGCAGCCAAAACTAAAAGTAGTTTGATGAAAAACAATATTATTTTTTCAAATTTACAGACAAAAGGTAAATATATGTTTAATTACTTTTCACTAATTATACTCCGCACATTCCAATTGAAATTAATTTAACTCTAAAACAAATTGTTATAAATTTATTTAAAGAATTTGGTCTTAGATATTTAAGAGTGAAAAGGTTGTTATAGAATAAAATATAGTTTTATAAAGGTATACAAGACCACTTTGTTAACTAATAGTAAGTAAAGGGTAGTACACAGCACGCTGAATGTGGTAATTATTACAGTCTGTACTTACATACATAGTGTATCAAGATGAATTGTAAAGATTTTAAGAGACTGTACAAACGAATACATATTTTAAGTATGTGATGAATAAAGCGTGACAAACGGTTGCACCTGTACGGGGGGGTGTATGTGGATGAAGAGTTCAGTAATGCGGCAGACATTGAGGAGTTTGGCCGTTAGGTTATTTATCGGATCCTCATTGTGTGTTTTCCAAAACATAGGACGCAAGCCTGGTGTACCTCTTGCATCGCATGTGAAGAGATATATTTGGCGTTTCCCTGATTTGGAATTTAGAGGTTCGCACATTTGTTCCAAATTTTGCGGTATAGTTATTAGTCATATTAAAAGTAAACGTCATGTATTGAATTCAAGAAACAATATTCCGTACTGGCAATTTTTGTATGACTTTATTTTCATGTTGAGCACGTGCAACATCCCACAACACCTAGTAGATAATGAAAACTTTCGTCTTTTTTGGGATAAATATGTTCCACCATGGAAGCTACCAACAAAAAGACAATTGCAGTACAACTTACCACATGTGCAAAGTACAATAAAAGACTGTATAAAAGACGAGTCGAGAAATCAAAAAATCTGGCTCACTGTGGACGAAACTACTGATGCTCAGAAACGCAGCGTAATGCATATTGTGGCGCGTCCTTTAAAACGTAATGGTCCAGCAGCTTCCTTGTTGTTAGCCAGTAAAAGAATTGATGCCGAAGCCGTTGCAAACATAATAAAAAAATATGTTAAGAGAATTTTGTATCGTAGGAGCCCAAATCACCATGTTACTTTCTGACGGAGCCGCAACAATGCTGAAAGCTGGTAGGACGTTAAAAGTATGCTTTCCGACTTTTCTTCACATAACATGCTTCATACACGCATGTCATCTCGTAGGAGAAACAATTCGAAGCAAGTTTCCTAGGGTGAATGATTTAACATCATCTACCAAAAAGTGTTTGTGAAATCTCCCAAACATATCCGCGTATTCAAGCAATTCTATCTGCAAATTCCGCTACCACCTAAGCCTGTATTGACGCGATGGGGAACATGGATCCAGGCAGTATCTTACTATCGCAAATATTATTCCCAAGTGAAAGATGTAATTTTCAAACTTAATTCTACTAATACTCAAGCGGTTCACGAGAGTCAGCAACTTTTTTCCGCTTCGGAGGTTCAAAAAGAAATAGATGACATTTTCATAAACTATTATGTAGTGACACAAACCATTTCGCAGTTAGAAAATACTCACTTATTTATACAAGACTCGTTAAATAACATCAACAATTTAGCAGCCGCTCCGGAAAGCTTGATGGATCCTGTAGGACTAGATGTGGCGCAAAAATTTCGTGCAGTTTTAAATAAAAACCCGGATTTAGAAAAGATTCGATCTATATCTGGAATTCAAGACTGCACAGAAGATTTACAGAAGTATTTGAATTTCGCGAATCTTACTGCATTAGATGCTGAACAACCATTTGCAAAGTATACAAGAAAGTTTTCAGATCGTCGTCGAGGCCTGACCGAATCGACAATGAAAGCATTACCTATGTTGCAGTACTACGCGGCGTACCATGGCAGTCGCACATTACCGCAGTGGTTATCGATACGTCAATAAAAGCTAACAATCTATTATTTTTTTTATTAATACTGTGTCTACCTTTGCGCGGTACGCCCCGGACGGTCCCACTAGTTTCTCGAACATTATAAACAGTACACGCACACCAATCAACCGATAATAACCGAACGTCCAGTCGATTCCTTGTATGTGCATAGTAAACACAGCTCCTTTCACGGCGCCTCTGCGGGTGCAACCGTTTGTCACGCTTTAGTGATGAATAGAGTAAGATAATCGCTCTTCGCGCCATAGGCGTGCGGCTTCTTCAATATTTATAATACCGAAAAAGAAGTAATAAAGCGAATAATAATAAAAAAACTAATCAAGAATTATATCTGTAAGACTGTGAAACACTCACCCTCTTAAGCAGCGTAATCAAGTAGGCTGGCGGATTGCATTGGAATTACTGAACATGAGAAGTAGAAGCAGCATCATCGGTATTATAACCCAGTGGATAAGAGTCGTAAAAAATTGATAGCATTAGATATGTTGCAATAGCTGTCTCGTGGAACCGTGTTCGCAGTGGTGAAAAAATGTGTTTACATTTGGAGAAATATCGGTCGACCGATGTAATACATGTATGATTAAAGTAATCTTTGACCTCAATTAACGGATTAGTCGAAGTACCATTACAAATTTGTTGTAATATGATAAAATTGGAATCTTTCTCTAACACACTCTCCATCTTTTTTAACACGCGAATATTTTTTGCGTCATCTATAGTGCGTAGCAGAGTATGTACTTCGTCCACTATTTGCAGTGACTTCACTAACGACAACGCTCTATTTTGTAATTGTTCCAGTGCGTCATGTAAGCATTTATAGTAGCTGTGAATACTTTGTAAATCCGTTTCAACAGAAGTATCTTGAAATTTTGACTGGCTCTCCTTAATAGCTGCAGCTTCGGCAGGATTGAATTGTAGAATAACAGCTTTTACTTTTTTGAACTGTTCAGCATAATAAAAACCTGCCTGCAACCAGGTTCCTCAACGTGTAAGAATCGGCTGTGGTGGTTCAAGAATACCGGGACACTGTGCGTGAAATGTTCAAAGACGTTTTGGAGATTTGAGAAACACTTCTTTTGTACTTGATATTAATGCATGTACCTCGGGATAACATTGTCTAGTAGTTTGTGCCACAAGATGTAAAGCATGCACTTTACAAGTTACATGTAAACAGTCGCAACCGTGTTGGGAACGGCCTACCGCACGCATTATCGCTGCACCATCGCTCATAAACATCAACACTTGACGTGTTGAGACTTGAAAGTTTTTTAACGTAGTAAATATCACAGTCGTAATTGCTGCAGTAGTACACCCTTGTAATCTTTTTTCTAACTAGTAACAGTAGAAATGTCGGTTTATGTTGATCCAGTACACGAACTATAACATGTATAATAGATTTTTTTTTACAATCTGTTGTCTCGTCAACACACAACCAAAGCAACTGATTTTTTAATGTAGATATGATTTTATTTTCCACCTCTTTGCGTAGAAATAAAACATGCTGTTGCCGTAGTTGGCAACTTCAACTCCGGGTTGTATTTGTTCCAAAAGTTCTTAAACGATTACTTATCTAGTATGTTAAGTGACAAATTACATGTTATCATCGTGACAAGTAAATCGAAAATAAGGTCATTTCTATTTGACGCGCCGTTTTTTCTATTTCTGTGTTTTGCACTATTTACATGCACACTTTACAAACTATTTTAGCACCGTCGTACAACAAATCTGGAAACTCACAGATAAAGTTTTTTACTTTATCAGCAAAGGGTCGTTGTTTAGCCTTGCGCACACTGGACATTGTTAATTAAAAATTTTCTTGAATAGCTAGTATTCCGTTCACCTGATTTAATTTACACGCACACGCTAGTGATGATGAATGTGTACGAATTTGAACTGCTTTGCCACCCGGCAGATGTTTACGCATCGCACCAAACAGGCGCGCGCCGAGTTCCGTTGGCTGCTCCAGCTGTTACGGCTATTCTGGGACGACACGATTATCTTACCTTAGTAATGAATATGTGCTCAATTCTCAACGGTTCGGCATATGCGATTATTTAGTTGCTTATGGTTGCAGTCTGACGCTGGTCGGTGTTACAAATATGTTTCATACAAGCGGATAATACTACCACCGTCATAAAAAACGGCTCAACTAAATGTAAGTGCTATTATTAGAGAAATTTAAAAATGTATTGATGTCACTCAAAAAAAAATAGATAATACAAATAAATAATAAAATAAAGATGATAAGCTTTCTTGTAATTTTATTTGCAGTATATTTATATAATCACATTTTTATTATACATGCTACAATAAAGAAACATAGTAAAAATAGTAACTTAAAACTTATTGGAAAACATATATTAAAACTGTCACAGTCACTTTTATTCCATAGATTATTATATTTTATTAGCAATTTTGGAATTTTTAATTTTAGAGGTAATATGAGCTATTCCTTGGAATTTGTATAATATAAAAGAATAATTATTCGAATGATCCAAGATTAAGACCATTACTATTCGTATGTTTTATAATTTAGATAGGTGCTGAATAAATGCAGTAGGCTCTCAAGTAGCTGTATCTAAGAATTGGATACTTACTTAAATATCTTTTTACCGAAAATAAACATTACTATTACCCTCTAAAATGTTGTGATTCCTCCTGAAACATCCTGTATATTCTGTACACGAAATTATGACCGGTAAGTTATTAGTTTTAAAATCCGAGATGGGTCATATATCATATATTTCCCCTTTTTTAGAACAGCAACTCTAAACATAAAGCGTTAAGGCCCGTACATCTCTTCATCTTCATCTATAACGTCGTATTAAAGAGAAACCGAGGCTGCAAACTTTTGTACATCTACTTAAATAAATTCCCATAAATGTGACATAAATTTTTAATATCCAACCATGTTGCGTTCACCAGACGACGTGATTTACAACTTACCAGGCAGAGTTTTTCTGTTAAAAGTGATAGCTTATATTTACGAATATGATTATCAGAGTAAGATCGGTGGAATAATTTTCAAGGAAATACAAATTTAAAGAAATATATCTAAGGGAGTTCAAGATAGCAAAGTCCATTTATTTCTCAAACAGAGAAAATTAAAATAAAACATGTTGAGAAACGAGTTCTGCACACCATACAATTATATTCAGACACACAAGGTATTCAGTTTCTGCTGCACACGATATAAATTCGGCTTTTAAATGGTATATTAATAGGTTTTTGGAAAAAACTCTCGATTGAGCATTTTTTGGAGTTTTCAGCAGTATAATCGACTGAATATCTTAGTATTTGAAATTCCAAACTGAACATGTTTTCGCTATTTTAGGTGCTTTGATCGAGTCTGTTGACGCTGTTTAACCTCATTTTTGAGATCGTACACTTTTTGGCGTTTCCTCCATTTTGTATTTCTTTCTAACATTCTTTTATTCAATTGACCACATTGGCGTATTGTGCGGACGACTCGTTGTTGCTATGCAATAAAAACTGTACAGTTCACGCATTTAAGGTTTAGTATTGTTCATTTAGGGATCGCTACAGCATTGGTTAACAGTTTTTAGATTACAAAAGAGAACAATAAGGATTATTGCTGGGTTATCGTGATTCGTGTATAGAAGCTCCTTTATCGACCTTGCGATATTAACGTTGCAATCTTTGTATGTATATGAAATTTGCCGTTTTGTTCATAAAAATCGTGATTTAATAATAGTTGCTTTGATCATCACCACGATACTCGATTTAAGGAGCATTTGATAGTACCAGACTTTATTAACAAGGTTTAGTATGCAATGCTTGTAAATGTTTCAATCGATTACCGAATTCCATTAAAAATACTGTTGATATTAAAATATTTCAAAAGAGGTTTCGATCGTTGTTTTCAGGCCTATTATAGTTATGATAATTTTTTACATGATAACTAGAGTTGACACTTTCGTAGTAAGTATATAGTATATAGTGAAGTATATAGTAAGTGAATATTACCATCGCCCGACGATCGGAGATGCAAATATACCACATCTATCTATACACAGCGGATCCGATCCTGTCGCGCCGCGCAGAGTGCCAACTCTAATGATGATGCGTTAAGTGATTGAATGTCGCATACTTTGAGAGAAATATTTTCACAATTTCTCGTTTGGAATCTGTCCTATTAACTGGTAGATGGACTTTCGTATCTCGATGCTGTATAACATCTTAAAAATGTTTCTGTTTAGTTGGATATTAGTTGTGGACTTCTTCCACCGACCTAATTACGTTTCTATTTTCAGTGACAATTAAATTAAACGTTATAATATCAAATAGATCACATGTTAATTTCAAGGAAGTGGGAGAAAATTGTACAGGACGTACGAACATATAGAGGAGCTAATGTGGATTCAGACCATTTTTTAATAATAGCAAAACTGAAAATGGAGATAATTAGAAATATAAGAACCCTGGGAGGTAAAAGATGGAAGGCAGAGAAATTAAAGGATGCGGAAATAAGGCAAAAATTCGTGCTGGAAATGAAAGATAAATTAAAACACACGACGAATGATATAGAAACGGATTGGAATAATATTAAAGAAACAATAAGGTACACATCAAAGGGAAGTAAGAGGACAGAATGAGTGGTTTGATGAAGAATGCGAACGTAAGATCGATGGAAAGAACCAAGCTAGAAATAGACGGATGTGCAGCCGAAGATCAGAAGATTTAGTGGAATATAGAGAGAGAAGGAAAGAAACTACGAAGTACTGTAAGAAGAGAAAAGAACAACGGATTCAAGAATTTATGGAAGAAATTGAAAGAAATAGGAAAGACAACAGAAAACTATTTGAGCTTCTTAAATCTCAGAATATACAAAAGAGGGCAGTAGTCAATGGTGGGAAAGAAAAATGGGAAAAACACTTCAAAGAGCTTTATCAAGAAAGTAGCGAAAACGATGAGGAAAGAAAAATAACGGACAATAGAGATAGCGAAGAACTAGAACCAACTTTTGAGGAATTTATGGAAATTATAAAATCAGTTAAAAATAACAAAGCACCTGGCCCAGACGAAATAAATAATGAGATACTTATGAATGGAGGAAATGAGCTATTGACTAGAATTTATGAAATAATTATTCAAATCTGGAAAGAAGAAAATATGCCAAAGGCATGGAGAAATGGACTATTAGTACCAATTTTTAAAAAAAGGAGATCCCACACAATGTGGAAACTATAGAGGAATAATGCTCCTAAATACGGCTTACAAAATATTAACATCTATCACAAGACAAAGATTAATAAAATACTCTGAGAGGAAACTGGGAGAATACCAACAAGGATTCAGAAAGGGAAGGTCTACTATAGATGCAATACATACTATGACCCAACTAATAGAAAAAGCTTACGAATAATAATAATATTGAACTACATGTACACTCTTCGTAGATTTTAAACAGGCTTTCGATAGTATAAATAGACAAAAATTATTAGATGAGATGAAAGTGATGGAAATACCAGCAAAACTCATTCGACTAGTAAAGATGACAATGGAAGGATCAAGCGCAAGGGTCATAACAAATGAGGAAGTAACAGAAGAGGTGGAAATAAGGACTGGAGTGAAGCAGGGAGACGCTCTGTCAACTACACTTTTTAATATTGTGCTGGATGGAGTGATCAATGCATCAGGAATTAAAGGAACTATCATAACAAATAATTCGATACAAGCCGTAGCCTACGCAGACGATATTGCACTGATTGCGAGAAGTAAGAAAAGTTTGGAAGAATAACGGTAGTAGCAGAAGCAAAGACTAGAGGTTTAGAAATAAATCAAAACAAAACGAAATATTTGACCAGCTCTCGGACCAAGACCACTACAAACCAAATTATCCTAGGAAATTATGAAGTGGACCAAGTGGAACACTTTAAATATTTAGGAGTAATGGTAAATGGCAATAACGATAGAAGTATGGAAATTAATGAACGAATACGGGCAGGTAATAGAGCATATTGGAAAAATCAAAGATTTCTGAAGGATAAAAGTATGAGCAAAAGCACAAAGCTTCAAATTTATAAAACAGCAATTAGACCTGTTGCGACCTATGCTTCTGAAACAATGTGTCTTACACAAAGAGATGAAGACAAATTAAGAATATTTGAAGGAAAAGTACTGAGGAAGATTCTAGGTCCAAAAAGAAATGAAGAAGATGAATATCGAATATTGCTGAATTATGAAATAGACAATATCATAGGAGGCGAGGATATAGTAAAATACATTAGAGCACAGAGACTGAGGTGGTTTGGACACATTGAGAGAAAAGGGAAAGAAGCAGTGATTAGGAAGATAAGGAACTGAAAGCCTACCGAAGATAGACCAAGGGGACGACCAAAGGCAAGATGGGAAGATCAAGTAAGAAGAGACGTAAAGAAACTAAAAATAGACAATTTAAACGTGATAATTCAAAACAGGAAAGAATGGAATAGCGTAATTAGCACAATAAAGAATATTAACTTCTGTAGGAAATATTAGAAACCAAGCGGAGTAATTCACCGCAAACTTAAGAATTGAAGAGCTTCGTAAAGAAGCGGCTTTATTCCGAATGGAATGTTTAGCCTATATAATATAATAATATTACATGCGGGAATATTTTTCCTTAAATTGTTGTTCAATTCGGTATGAATAATATATTTTATTCCTTAAAAATACGAAACGATAAGAAGTAGCTGAATTTTGGTTCTTGCGTAATGTGTAAGTATGTACAATTTGATTGCTTATTGACACTGCCAATATCTAAACCATTTACGCCAACAAGCGATTATGCATCCAAAACATTGGAGAAAGTCAATCAACACTATCAAATACTGAATAGCTGTATGGAAATATAGTTATATCATAACAGTTGTTTTCACAGTACTATCTGTAATTCCAGACGTTAAAGCTCTTGTATAAACATATTCAGTTGAATTTAGGTCAAAAATGTCTACTGGTTGGTCTATAACCTGTGAAATACCGTTGGTATTATTGCAATTTGAATATTGAAGGAAAGCTATCAGGGAAACAAAACAAAAGCTTTGGCTTTGGTCTTCACAACATATATTTTACACTCCAGTGGCGGCTGGTGGTAACGTAAATCGAAGGGCAATGACAAAGCTTTCCTCGTGTACTTCCGTTGCATATCGTATACATTGTACTTGACAAAAAATACACGAGGAAATCGAAGCGTTGTCACTGTTATACCCACTGTGCATTTCTTATACATGTTTGATACATTTCCAATTGTATACAAGTGTAATTACTATTACAAACTTCAAATATTCTGATGTTGAAATTGCACTTATGCGACGCAGCAAGTTATCTTGTGGTAGTTAGTCATCTTATAGTAAGTATACATATTTGTATTTCTTTCAAGGCTTTGGAAGAGGGAATATTTAAATTAGCTGATCGCTGGAACCTAATATTTTTAGATTTTAATTACAAACAAATATTTCCACGACTTCTGCTCTACGAATCGATAAGCCTGATAACAATGGACGATGAGGTTTGTTGCTCGCTACTGGAAATACCAAACTGCAACTGCCCAGACAATTTTGTAATACAAAAACAGTTTCTGACACATGTCCTTAAAATTGTAATGGATGTTATTGATGCTTTACATCGTGATACTAAGTCCTTAGAATCGGTTACTTGTAACAGCACGAGGATTGACGAAGAAACTGTTACCACATTTACAGAAATTCTTACGGCAAATATAGATCGTGATAGGAATATTGAAGAGACAAATAATTGTCTTCAACTAAAACCAGAAGGAAGTATAGAAACGATTGAACGCAACGAGATTATCAGAATCGGTACATATAACGACGATTCCGGTTTCTTACTGGAAAGTGGAAAGCAAATAAAGCCTATTAAGGCATTTTATAGAATTGGCGTAACTCACGTGAGTTGTGCAATTCATTACCGATGCAAGTCCGCGCATTTCCCTTGATTTATTTATTTTAGGCAATTCCGTGGTCCTATAAGGTGTTCAGCGCTAACGCAAATAAAACACAATGGGAAGGATACTGTATAGATTTTGTTGCAAAGCTGGCAGAAAAGATGGAATTCGAATATGAATTCGTGGAACCGACGACGGGCACATTTGGTGAACGAAGTAAAAATGGAGATTTTGATGGTGTAGTTGGAGATTTACAAAGAGGCGTAAGAAATTTAAGAAAGCGTACATTTAGTGATAGTTACTACATTAATTCAAAAACACGTTCTGTTCGTAGTCACAGTAATTATCTTTTTTATAGTATTATGTTACTAACATTGCATATTATAAAGAAGTGTATGTCAAATTGACTGCACTTGTCTGACCATTATAATATTAACGGACCTCATTCCTTACAGACACGTTTTAACATTAACCGTTCTTTGAACAATTTGGCATAATGTATGTGATCAGTAAGGATTTAAAGCTAAAAGAAGGCTATTGGTATATAGACAGTGGCGAAACAGTAAATAATACAAAAAACATAGTACAGGGTGTATCGTTTTCGATGTTTTTATCGGCTGTCTCATAACGCATGTAAAAAATCTGATATTCGGCTTTCGTTTAAATTTGTTATATTTCAATTGTTATAACAGAGATGTAAAAAAGAATTATGGAATGTGTAGTATTCTTCACAAGCAATTATTATAGGTGAGACAAAGTGCAGTTTTTTTTATGAAAAAGAAGTACTTTGGCAATTTTAATCTTAAAAATAGCTGCAATAAAATAACCTATAATAGATGTTCAAACTTTAACATAACAAACGTACAATTTTTCGTGTCGATGTTTCCAATGCTGTCATCATTTAACCGATTTTGGCGCTACGTAATTCTGCTAGTTCATGTTCCATGTTTTTAATTAGGAGACCATAAGACCACTCTATTGTTTTGATCCATTGCTGAAAAATTAAAATTATCAAAATTTCGGGAAAGGTAATAATAATTGAATGTTTTATTAAGTGCCAGAAAGATATTCAAGAGTTACGTGATATATTTTTTCTAAAGTGTAGACAGCCACATTTTTACACGTAGTGTATCGCATTTTTATTTGTTACGTATTTTTTCATATTGCCTAACTTCCTGATTCCTTTCATGTTACTTGTTTGTTATTATTGTTATTACTAGTATTATAATTATTACATCATTTAACAACTCGGTGGCCCAGTGATGAGAGAGCCTGCTCGTGACTGTGATAGAGTCCTACGGTTAAGTGGCAGATTTTTCTGGTGGATTCATTTGAAAAAAGCTAACTTTGTATATTATAGTCTAAAACTAAATATTAAACTATTTCAATTTTTAACTGTTATAACAACGGAGATGCAGCAAATTTGAAAAACAGCAAAAATCCAAATATTTGCTTGTAGCTTTGACACCAATTACAATAGCCATGGTTCGACAGTCCTAGGATGGTCAATGCTTTTATAAGACCCCCTTTTTTGGAATGTAATATTCTTAAAAAGGCCTTATAAAAACATTGAAATCGAAACACCTTGGACATAATAGATATGTGCAAAAAAACTACATCTCGCAATAACTTGTTTTAATAACGATTGCATTGCATATAAAAATAATTTTCAGTAGGTATGTTACACAAAATGGTGATTCGTTTTGGGGTTGCTTCAAATGTATGTATCGTAAGATACTATTAAACATATTTAATAAATTATTAAAGGCACTTTATATATTTTTCTGAAATTATTCCAAAAATATTTAATCCAAAAAATTCAATTTCATTGGGAATACAATAACTTCTGTTATACTTCACTGTAATATGTAATAGATATGATCCAAATAACTGGAAATATACCGTAGCAATATTGTTTAATGCAACAATCAACGAACCCTTGTCCAGTATATGCCGCATTGGACAATTTTCTACCGATATTTTATTTACATATTCAAGTGATCATATTACGTATCAGTTAACTTGCAAATTGCTAATTACAGATATCGTATTAGATTACATCTCCATTACTTATACTCGAACTGTAGCAAAACATATAATTTATTTTCCTATAACTTTTTTTACAACAATTAGTTTCGCATATTTATATATGTTTTTTTTAATCACCAACAGGAAACTGATATAGCCATAACGGCATTGATAATGACCGCTGACAGGGAAGAAGTTGTAGATTTTGTAGCGCCATACTTTGAACAATCTGGAATTTCTATAGGTAAGGGCTGGTAAGGATTAATTTATAAGCATTAGTCCCATACACATAGCGAATAACATTGCCGCCTGTGCTAGGAACGCCCTCTCCATTCCTGTGTCCCTAGACAACCGCACACGTGCGCAAGTCAGTCGCCTAGCATACATGCTGGAGGTATTAGCTCGACACAGATTTTAGGAAATACGTAATATATCTTTTTTTTATCCTATTGATGGACTTTAATCGTTGATTATTTCCAAATAAATACTTAAATGTAACATTGTCGTATATGAAGCAAAGAAAACCTCCTTAATTTAAAAGGAAAAACGATGGATTCCAAAAATAGATAGAACCTTTCGTTATAAAATAACTAGACTATATTTTCTCATTTTTAAATATCCAGTATATTCAATGTTCCAAATGATAGTAAGTACATAACAAATTCATAAACTTTTAAATGCAAATTCCAAAACAGAAACATGTTTTCTAAATCTAATTAATAGATTTTTATGTCAAAATGAATCGTTGAACATATTATTATAATAGATGTTGAAATGAGCAGTCATTTGCAGCACTGCCTCTACCATTTAACGACTTTTTAGTTTATAAGAACATAATTAAAAAGAAAACTATTCTATAGTATAATTTCGAGTCACAATCAAGGCAAATCAAAAATAACCAGGAAGAAAAGATCGAGAAAGGCAAGGATAATCAATTAAAGAAGTAAACTAAAGGTATAATGCATGGCTAAAGTCTAGCGCGATGCTCTTCTGACAGCGGATTCTTACTGATTCTGATTCATCCTCGTCGTGTAACTCCCTGTCCTTAACTTTCCTAGCGAGCAAACGTTGCAACAATGTCCATATATTTTAGCGGTTCACTTTACTATGGAACTTACTAACGCGGTACTTATACGTATAATAAAATTTTATGCTAAACGTGCGATATACATATTGTTAATTACAATATTACTAGATTGTATATTCATGTACTCTATCTTAACCATAGCTCGGACCCTACAAAACACGTAAAGCCTGATTAATTTATAAAATATACATATATTTGTTGAGTCTTTTATATTACCAGTCTTTCCTTCATAGTAATGAGAAAACCAGTTCGTAAAACATCCTTATTTAAATTTATGACCGTATTAAAACTGGAAGTTTGGCTGAGTATCGTGGGAGCACTGGTCGTAACTGGATTCATGGTTTGGTTCCTTGATAAATATTCTCCGTACAGTGCACAAAATAATAAAAAGGCATATCCATATCCCTGCAGGTAATCATTATTACTTAATGATATAATATAGAAACTTACTCGAAGCTGTGTAATTGCAGACAGTTTACACTAAAAGAAAGTTTCTGGTTTGCTCTTACATCGTTCACCCCTCAAGGAGGCGGCGAAGCTCCAAAATCTCTATCAGGAAGAACACTGGTAGCTGCTTATTGGCTATTTGTAGTATTGATGCTGGCTACGTTTACAGCAAATTTAGCAGCATTTTTAACTGTTGAAATGATGCAGGTAACGTATCTACGACTATGATGAACTTATGTTATACACTTATACACATACTTTCTGTTATTGCAGACACCAGTACAATCTTTAGAGCAATTAGCAAAGCAGTCCAGGATTAACTACACAGTAGTGGAAAGCTCAGACACACATCAATATTTTATCAATATGAAGAACGCTGAAGATACTTTGTATCGGTAATTTTCTTCTCATGTTTCCTATTTCTTATACATACACGGAGAAAAATATATCATCATAATTAGAATTATAGTAGATAGTACTAGAATTTCCAGTGAAATATGTGACAAATCCGCAAGTTAGTACTTGCTACAACATTCTTATTATAGCATCGCTATTGCCGATTTTACTAAATGAAAAAAATGGCAGAATATACAAGATACGTATGGTAATATTAAAGACGACGTATTATTGTTGATACAACTGAATACAATAACATTTAATACATAAGAGGGTTAATAATACTTTCCTATTTTATTATTTCGTAGTATATTGTATTGTAACGCAAACTGTCTTTATATAGTCCTGTTTAGAATAACTGCTATTGCTATTAAAGTAATGAAATATATTAAAGCCAGTAATTAATTAAGTACTGCTTATAATACGTGCCAGATATATTACTGATACTATATATACCAAACTCACGTGTAAAGGTAAACATACTTTTACACGTGTCAAAGACAATAGACCAAACACACTGTTGCTACAAGCGTTAAAAAACAGCATTTGGTAGGCTAATTTGCTGACACACAGACGCCGGAGTTTCGAGCTTCCTTGGCTCTCTTCAGTGTAGGGCACTGCAAGTTAGCCTACCAAGCACTGCCCGGGTGGATCTACTTTACTCCCGTTATCCCAACAGATACCAAGAGGAAATTCAATAGACATCTATTGGCACAACAAAAAATTCGGTCTGAACACTCTCATTTGGCACAACCAACACAAGAGGGCGTTCCATGTGTAAATGGTCAAAACTCAATAAGTAATTACAAATAAATAGATTAAATAATAAGTTACTTGTACGCCTATAGGCAACGTAAGCAAACTATTTTAGAAAGTAAAACAATTTTTAACTTCATACGTGAGTTTGTAATATGCGTTTTTTTAGCCCGATTGAACTTGAAATTATAAAAAAAAATACGAAAAATTAAATTCTAATCAAATTTTTGATATGATTCGAAAGATTTATTCATGGCATTAACATTTGAAAATGATTTGGGGCATATGGCCACCACGGCTGTTATTGACGAAGCGCATCCCGGACGTCCGATTTTGGGTCACTTTTTCGTATAACACAAATAACACGAACAATGTTGGCTTCCAAGGCGTCAATTGCTGCTGGTTTATTAACGTAAGCCAATGACCTGACGCAGCCCGACCGGAGATAATCGAGAGGTATCAAATCGCAAAACCTTGGAGGCCAATTGACAGGTCCATTCTTCGAAATTAACTTATCGTCAAATCTTGATTTCAATAAGTCGATGGTTTCCGTCGCCGTATGGCCCGTAGCGTCATCCTGTTGAAACCACATTTTGTCCGAATCAATGTCCTCCATATTTTCAGACAAAAAATCATTAATCATGGTGCGGTAACGATCTCCATTGACAGTAATACGAACTTCGACCTCATTTTTGAAGAAATAAAGGCCAATAATGCCACCGGCATGTAAACCACACCAAACAGTGCATTTTTCTGGATGTAACGGAGTTTGTAGGGTCTCTTGTGGATTGATCCCACTCCATATGCGGCAATTTTGTTTATTCACAAAGCCGTTAAGCCAAAAATTAGCCTCATCGCAGAACACAATTTTGCGATAAAACAAAGGGTCAGTTTCCAACTGTTCTTGAGCCAAATCGGCAAAAGAACGACCAGCTGGATCTTATACGGATGTGGGCCAAGGTATTTGCGCAAAATTGTCCACGTAGTGGACGAACAGAGCCCCAACAGCTGTGACCGACAGCGAATGGATAAATTGGGATCTTTTTCCAGACTTTCGTTTACAGCAACGATATTCTCTTCAGTACGCACACTCCTTCGAGGTGTTGATGTTATTGCACTATATAAAGAGTGTGGTACAAAATCTATTCACAGTTCGACGGATGGCTTGCCCAGAATGACGATTATGTAGGCCATAAAAATTACGAATTCGTCTGTGAGTTGCGCGAATCGATGATTGTCAAAATAAATTTGAATAATTTGGTAACGTTATTCAATCGTGAGTCTATTTATGTCGACTTGCCAGACACTACACATACTAAACATAAATATCAAAAAGTGAACGCAGTATGACAGCTCGTTTGACAATTAACTTTTTCTAAGTTCCATATAAGCAAAAAAAAATACTCTTTGTAAGGTTTGTTCGAGCGGAAGTTACAAACTTGTCAGACACGATTCGATTGGTTAAAAAAATCCGAAACTGTTTTCTGATTCATTTCATAGTATATGATCGGCTCTGATTAGTTAGTGATTTCTGAGTATAAGAGTATGCTTGCTTACATTGCTTACATTGCTACAAGTAATTTACTATTTAATTTATTTATTTGTAGATACTATATCTTATTGTAGTACGGGTTGTCTTTATGTAGCGCTCTTCCATGATGTAATGTTATTCTGTGGCTTCGCTTCAAAAGTAAAGAGATAAGCAGTTCTTACCCCAACTGCGAATTCCCTACTTCTCACACGCTAACGCAATATCCTGTCAAGACAAGCCTTATTTTATATACATTGAAAGATTTACTAAATTGTGTTTTTATTTACTATTTTTTACAATTCGAAGTCGTTGAGTGAACAAGACGTTATCTTCAAACACTATTAACTTCATGTTGTAATTATGTATATACAACATAATAAACACAACAATATTTCTTGTATATTCTTTACTATAAAAATTTAGCAGACATTACAAACGCGTTTCTATTATTTGTTACTAGATTTTCTTAACAGTATACTATTTACTATCTATTTTTCTCTGTGAATACAGTATTGAAACTTATGTTAAGAAAGTCATTATGGTTGTTTGTTTACTTTATAAAAATTAAAAAAATTCATATCTAACTAGAGCTTTCAAGAAATAAGAAGAAGAACCGTTGCACTAATATAAAAAACATTATTTTTTCATATAATCAGACGCGTAAAATTGAATGGCAGAATCTAACACGATTCTTAATTGCATTTTTAATTCCAATATGTACTTGTTACTTGTAGTTATACAAATTGAAAATGCAATTTTTAAATAATTTTATATCTTTATAGATTATGGAAAGAATTAACTTTAAATGCTTCTATCGACGAGACTCAATATCGTGTATGGGATTATCCTATACGGGAACAGTATGGTCATATTCTAGTGGCGATAAATGATTCAAGTCCTGTGGTAAATGCGTCAGAAGGATTTAGACAAGTCAATGAACACATAGATGCGGATTTTGCATTCATACACGATTCTTCCGAAATTAAATACGAGATCAGTAGGAACTGCAATTTAACCGAGGTTGGCGAAGTATTTGGTGAAAAACCATATGCCGTAGCAATTCAGCAAGGAAGCCAGCTAAGTGATGAAATAAGCAAAAGGAAAGTATATACAAACCATGCACACATCATGTGCCCAATGGCGAATTGGTATTGATGTTTCGCAGCTTGCGTTTAAACAATCGATATACATATTTGTTTGTATTTAACATTCAAATGTAGAGGTGAAACAAATTGGAGCCTACACTGAGAGAAATGTAGTGGTAGGGCATACAATATATTTGTAGTTAGCGTGTTGTGATAGTATCCACTTCATTTCTGGTTCTCGCAAAAAACATATACGTAGATCTTACTACAATAAACGTAACATAAACTATTTTTTTATACTTGTAGTTCTAGTTTTAGTAAATTTTATCAACACACAATATGGCAATGAGTGACATACTGTAGTGAAAAGAACAAGACATTTGTAGTTACTTACTGTGGTTACATACGAGGTGTGGCAATTAAATAACCGGGCTGGTGCAACTATCGGCAAACAGCGAGCACGCCACGGCAGGTTTGAACATGTATGTGCTTGTAGATGCTTCCCCCACCCTGAGCTCGATGGGCACGGTTGTACGTCGCTCAATCTCGCTGTAGCAATCGTCCGTTCAAGTCCTTACGCTAACGTCGCGTCGGAAAAATGCAGTGTGTTCAGACCGAGTAACGAGTTAACCTCAAGTTTCTTGTGAAACACGAGGTTCTAACTTTATGAACAAGTGAGAAGACGAAGACCCGATTTGTGAACAAATCCTGTATGCTCCACCAATACAATGCGCAAGCCCATTCCGCCTTGTCTGTGAAGGCGTTCTTTGCGAAATCCGGCATCACTGTGTTAGACCACCCACCGTACTCGCCCGACCTGGCCCCCTGTGACTTTTTCTTATTTCCTAAGGTAAAATCGGAGCTTAAGGGGTCAAGATTTGACAATGTGGAAGCGGTGAAAGCGAAACCGACGGAGGTTCTCATCAAGCTGACAGAAACGGACTTCCAGCACTGCTTTCGACAGTGGAGAATTCGTATGGAGGCGTTGTAGGGATCGGCAAGTAGAGTACATTGAAGGGAATAAACTTTGTAATGTAATTTTGATGATCAATAAAATGTTTTGCGGCACCAGTTCGATTATTTTTAATTGCCACACCTCATACACTACAACATTGATTGTTGAACAAACATGAGTAATAACAAAACAATAATCAGGATAACGCGAATAATAAATAGCTCACGCTAACAAAATCAATGATGAGAAGAAGTAAAAAGCACTATTGCTGTTCATTCCTATCTACATTGATCTCACATCTCTCAGCTTATGCCACTAATCTTCGAATAGAGCAACTGAAATATTTCTGGCGCCACCTACTTTCAGGTAGTTATAGTCATGCCGTCCTAGATAGTGAAAACCGAAATACAGATGCCGCTTGCCCATACAATAACGTACAATGTTACTATTTACACGTGTACTAATTTAAATATAATATATAATAATAAAAGAAGGGTTGAATAAACTTAAACACTAACTCATTAGTTATTAAACTACATCAAAATAATCCCTATTTAATTACAATCTTAAAGAAATTTAATTATACTGCAACATATAAAAAAAACTTGTTCGTTAGTTCATTTCACTTGCTCCTTCTTTTAATTATTAACTTTAGGTTTTTTTTTCATTATTGTAATTTTTCTTTTATTGGATATCCTTGTAGCTGGCCTGGTGTGTTTTTTGAACACGAAACCGGTCGCCTAATTTCTTAATAGAGCTTTGTGAAATCTGGATCATTCTTTTCATTCCTACCTTTAATATGAATATTTTCTTAAATTAAAACTAAATGATTTACTTGGGAGAAACATTTTTCTTTCTTGGATTTTCTTGATTTTCTAACCCTAAGAAAATATTTATTTAACAAATAAACTTTCAAGAAAAAAATAAAATTAGAAGCACGTGAATGAACTAATGAAAAGGTTTTTTTTATATGTTATAGTATAATTAAATTATTTCTTTAATAATGTAATTAAATAGGGATTATTTTTATGTAGTTTAATAATTAATGAGTTAGTTTTTAAATTTATTCATCCCTTCCTTTATTATTATTTCTTATATATTAAAAAAAACTATAGTTAAATTAATACACGTGTAAATAGTAATAAAAAGAAAGAAAATATTACATTGACCGGTATCTTTTGAAAATATTTATGAACGTTGTATGTTTTTGTATGGGTAAGTGACATCTGTATTCTGGTTTCTTTTAACTCGGACGGGATGACTATAACTACCTGAAACTAGGTGGCGCCATCAATATTTCAGTTGCTCTATTTGAAGATTACTGGCACAAGCTGACAGATGTAAGAGCAATGTCGCTATGAACAAATAGCAAGTACTTTTTCTCTCTTTATCATTGATTTTGTTACCGTAAGCTATTTATTAACCGCATTTTCCTGATTGTTATCTGTATGCACTTTTATGATATGTAATTTTACATCAAGTTCTCTTTTGCTTGAATATTATTCAGTTACATGCAAGAGAATAATTTACTGCAGTTTTGAACAAGGATAGTGCAATTAATAATGCGTCTGGTAATGAGTACATTTTGTAGTAATACTTTTAACGATTTAATTTTACTGTAAGTGTACGGTAACTAACCGACAATTTGGTAGTACTTTTTTACCATAATTTTATAGAGCTGTTTACAATCTTGGAGTGTTATTTTTACTATAAATATGGAGTACAAGCAGTCTCTTTAAAAAACTACAATAATAGGATATTTTCTACTTACTTCAATGGTTGTTACTATAGTAACCTTCGATTCTGGTAGGATAACACTACAATTACGGCATAATTTACTATATATTTCTCTCCGTGTACAGTCACCTACTGTACAAATAAAACTAAATACAGCCAGACCTTCTAATCACAGTAAGAACAACATAATAATGTATGTAATATGTAAATGAATTCATTTTTCCTTAAAATATTACAAGGCAGTTGCACCATTGTATTTGATAACACAGTGAAAACACACGACAGGGTAATCAGACAAGTAGACTGAATCTACACTTGAGCAAAACTCATAGACAGTGCATAAATAATCATTGGATCGCACAAAAATCGATACCATTGTATTGATGCAATACCATGATTGTTTTCCTAGTATATTATATAACAATTCCATAATAAATTTCTTTAATGACAAATATTATGTGGATATTGCAGAAATATATGACCTCCATAAATTCCGAGTTGGAACCGATAAAGTTTTGCTATAATTACCTATATTGCAATAAGATTTTTGTCATTTGACATTGTTTTTATTGGCCATTACTATCTTACGCACTAAAAATTTATACAACATATAAACTGACCGACGCAATTATTTCATCACCTGCATTTATTCTCGAAATCCATAAAATTCAATGTACTTTTTTAGTATTTGCAATTAAAGTTATTTATGCAGTTCTAGATCTTACTGTATGAATCGTAAGCCGCATCACGTCAGAAGCAAAGTATAGAATCTCTACCATCCGTAACACGAGGAATATGTAACAGTGATGTTACGACTCGAATATTTCATTAGCTCGAATAACTCGAATAATATTTATTGCCAATTCGAGTTGTAACTCTAGCTACAACTCGAGTCCAAATCGGATTCGTTGGCGTTCCCGAGTAAATTCGAACTCAATCGATTTCATTTTTAACAAGCGGTTAACATTCTAATAACGCGTATTTAGTAAAACAACGCATATTACAATAAAAAAAACAGTAGGTACGTATTACAGTAAAATATAATAAGTTGTGGCTTGTTTGTGACCACACGAGCACAATTGACCACTCTACTTCATTATTATCACTAGTCTGGGCAAACAGCGGTAACAGTCAGTGTAGTAGATATGTGGTCCGGAGTCGGCGATTATTTATTTCACGCGTTCACAGCGTCAGTACTAAATCGATGCTGAATGCGGGTAGTTCTGTGTATATGTAGGCTGTCGTAACTTATTTCGTAATTGTACGCTTATGTTTACTTTAAAAATGTCGCAGTTAAGTATGTCGCAAAAACGACCAATAGCAGACACAGTTAAAAACTTTATAGTGGACATGCCGGACATAATTTTTGATGGCGCTAAAATTCAATGTATAGTTTGTAAAATCCCTTTAATGTGTTGGGCCAGAAGCCATTGTCAACGTCACATCGAAAGCAAACAGCATTCTTCTGCAAAAAATAGCATACGAGACCAAGAAAAATTTACATTTGATTTATGTGTTACTCTTATTTTATGTAATCTATCGTTTCGTTTACTAGACAAAGAAGCATTTGCATCCTTCTGGAATAAATATGCGGACTGTAAATTACCTAGTCGGACATCGGTACGAAATGTAGTCCCATTTGTTCGTGAACGTATAGAAAAAATAATGAAAACGGAATTGAAAGATAAAAAACTGTGGTTGTGTGTGGACGAAACAACAGATCGTCAAAAACATTCTGTGGTTAATGTAATGGTACATACAATGGAACCACATCGACCGTCATCCTCCTTCTTACTTGCTTCCAAAAGAGTTATAAATTGTACTGCCGATGAGATTTTAAAGGTGGTGTTGAACTCATTGAACAAATTTGAAGTTTCAACTAAGCGACATGCGTTCTTTGGGCCGATCCCTTAAAGAACACAGTGGTAACTTCTTACGTGTAACGTGTAAAATCCATACTCTAAACGATTCCTACATGTTTTCCACTAGTAAATGCATTGATTGCTAGTACAAAGGCAGTTTTCTAAAGTGCCCGAAACATACCCGACTATTTCACAAACTGTGTCCTGAGTTACCTGAACCACCACAGCCGATTGGTATACGTTGGGGAACATGGTTGCAGGCTGCGTTTTACTACAACAAATATTTTGATCAAGTAAAGAAGGTAGTTTTAAAATTCAATCCGACAGAAGCTGCAGCAATCAAGAAAAGCCAGGAAATATTTCAAAATAGTCAGGTTAAAAGAGATTTACAAACTATTCACAACAATTACTTCGGACTAGCGGAGGGAATAGAAAAATTACAAAATGTTTCGATCTCGCTAGTGGATTCTGTTCAAATTATGAATGATGTTCACGCACCGTTATGCGCTGTAGAAGGCGAACCAAATTGGTGTGTAATACGAAAATTTGAAAGTGTTTTAGAGAAATTTGTGAAGGTGCGTGTGAAAATGCATTAAGTTGTTTCAAAAATTATTTTAAATATGCAAATATAACATCGCTAGATGTCGAACGGTCGTTTTCGGCATTAAAAAACATTTATTCCGCACGTCGTACTCACTTGACTGAAACTGCTGTGGAAACATATCTAATGATTCAAATATTTAACAGATGTTACCCAGTTTGTGATTTCACGAAAGATTTTTAAAACGGTAAGTGTTTCAGCACGTTATATAATTTATTTCTCACCTTCTATTTTATGTGTAAACTTGTATGCGCTCGCCACGCCTCTGGCTGTTACCGCATATTTGCCCAGGTTAATTATCACTATTACTCTAAAATAGTAAAAATTCCATGCCATAGACTAAGGTGGCTCTCACATAGGGTAGTGCAAAATTAGTACAATGAAAAATTACACACGTCAAACTTTGATACTACCATGACGCTGCATCAATACTTCCTACATTTGTTTTTGAGTTTATATGTCATGATTACTGCAGAAACTGCTAATAAACATACCATAACGTTTCTGTGTAATTCCGTGCATACAACAGATAAATTTAGATTAAGTTACGACAAGAAGAAAAAAATTAAGAAGTTATCAATTAGAAAAAAAATTAAAAAAATTGTAGATATTTATGCAAGTAATTTTTTGGAAATTTGACGGGCGTGACAAGTTACTGTTACAGGTGTGACGGACTTGAAAATAGGATTTTAGGATACATTAAATTAGGATTAAAGACGAAAATAAGTTTTATTTGACATCTAAATAGATTCAAGAGAAAAGTAGGCTTTGGGTTGCAGTATTTAAAAAAAAATTGATTCTTTAAATGTGTAGAATTGTTAGGTAAAAGAATCGATTTTTTTTTTTTAGTTTTGAAGGGCTTCCAGTTTAAAGAGGATGCCAGTCGTCAACTGAACCCTTCTTCGCATCCCATTCGATTTTATTTTGGAAAAAACGAACTTTCAAAGCGAAAAACCAAACACATAACCGAGCACCATTTTCGTGAAAGATGTATTTGTGGTGGATATTTAATCGACTAATTATTATGTAATTGTACATGTATTTGGACGAAACTAAGGTTAAAATGATACAGTAATTGCAATTTTGTTCGAAATTTTGTTCAATTTCACGAGAACATTTACAGACATGCTACTTAACCAGGGTCTTAAATTTCCTATTACGTGGTGTTTTACCTAGTCTATCTTTCCTATTATGTGGTGTTTTACCTAATCTATCATTACTTTTCCCGCAATCATTTTTAAGTAGGGTATTTGTAGAACAAGTTATTATAATTGTTGCAATACGTTCACTGCTGTGAATATGACATTTACATACTATATATCAGTATTCAAAATGGCTACGTTCGGTGATATAATTTAAAATATATTGTATTAAAACAGAACGTTTATTACACACATTTAAAAACATCTCTTCTTGTTCAAAAGTAGTTTTGTTAAATATAACGTAAGAATATAAAACTATTTGAACAATAACATCTTCACGTTTTTTGTCAAATGTGTGAGTTGGAATAGCATCATTTTTAAGCCTAGGATATTTTAAACTTACACTTATGATTTCACCGGTCCTTGAATCTGTAGCTGTTGAAGAATAAATAATATCTTCTTTTGTTTACAAAGTGTAAATCACAAACAAAACAACCGACACCATCTTAGGTTAGGTTATCTCGTTTATATAACACTAGAAATCACTGCAGGTATCACCAATAAAGTACGGAAAGATCACAACACAGTATTTTTTTTAATAAAACCAATATAATTTGGATAAACTAATTCAATACGCAATAATCGATCCTAACGTATGAAAACAACCGACACCATTTTAGGTTAGGTACCTCGTTTTTATCGCTTTAAAAAAGGTTTTATCGCTTATACAACACAAAAACATTGCAGGTGTCACCAACAAACTACGGAAATATTACTACACAGTATTTTTTTTGAATAAAACCAATATAAAACGCAGAGATGGTCTTAGTGTGTAAACACGTTTGTATGGCCTAAATATAAATACGTCACAGCCTGCTAACGTCAAAGCTGTTGAGCCTTATTTTGACGGGTTTACTCGCTCAAAGAAAACACACAATCCAATGTTAAATAACAGTTTAATTCAATAATAATATTTTGCACCATACGTCCGTTACCACTCACTTTTGCTCTCTATATCAAGTAACTGAAGGTAGGTACAATACATGTCGAAAACATAAAAATACTAAAATTCTTACAGAATGAACTTTTCCCCTGAAATTTTCCCTGAACTTTTTCCATGAAATTTGTAAGTGGTATTCGTACCAGCTAACAATGGAAATTTAACAAGTTTAACCGTAACAAAATAATTAGAAAACATTTTACACTGAAATTTTCTGTTTGCTCGAGTTAAGGTGATTTGCTAACTATTTAAAAAATCAAGGCATATGTTTTTTAAATTATCGACAGTGTGCCCCTTAATATTGTGGAATGGCCCTATTGACAGTAGTTCAGATTCAAAAATCACTATAAAGAAAAAATTGCTGATTTTAGACTATTAACCTGTTAGTATTGTTTGTTTAGAATTTTGCAAAAAAATCAAATGTGATAATATACAGGCGTTCCTTTAAAAAAATACTTTTTAACAAAATTATGTCATATAAACTTAACACAATATTATGCGGATCCAATAAGCGCGTGTTTTAGGTCCTTTTATGCCTAATCTACATACCATAAACCACATCTATCTAATGCGCTCTTCCGGAAAAACAACGATTTCTGTAAATGCCTGTAAATGATTTTTCAAAAAAGCCCTAATAATTTTGAAACGCTGAGTTTTAAGACAATAATACCTGATTACATTTTGTCTCAGAATTTAATGAGGATTCCAAAAAATGCAATAATATATAGCGTGTTCTATTTAAAAAATATAATATAATTTTAAACCATGCCCACAATTAGACCTTACAACAAGAAAAAAAACCGTTTTGAAAAATGTTAATACACATTCGCAGAGATGACTCTCTGTAATACAAATTTGTCAGTTTGTCAATTATTTTACATAAATACGTATGTGTATGGTAATTCTTTGTATTATTTAACGATCAAGTGTATGGACGAGAAGGCGAGTAGAAATATTCAGCTGTTGAAAAGAGAATGAATTAAATAATTCCCACAGTCTGCGGATTAGCTCTTTCTGCTGTCTGATTTACCACGAGTATAGCCGATTAAACCTGAACTGAGTTGCAATTGATTTTGAAATTACCCCGATTCGGTCTAACTAAACCCAGCATAAATTAAAACGAATCCAATCGAAATTAGAAATCACTCGAGCTTTCGAGATAAATGCTCGAGCTAACGAGATAAAACAATCAACTCGTTACATCACTAATATGTATAATTAAATTGTATGCAATATGTTCTATGTTGAGCCGTATAATCATTAATCAATTGATGAATCTTAATACGTTAAACTCGAGATACCTGATATAATATCCAATGCAGTATTCAACATTTTTAATAAACCTAATATTACTTTTAGGATTTTAGAACTACAAAAAGATCGTTTCTTTGAACATTTACAAGCCAAATATTGGAACCATTCGCGAAAAGGTGAATGTGATAACTCCGATAACAATGAAGGCATAACTCTTGAAAGTTTAGGTAAGCAAATATAATTAATAATTAACTACACAGTGTACATATTTTCGGTGATTATTTTTTCTGTAGGTGGTGTCTTCATAGCAACGCTTTTTGGTTTAGCATTGGCAATGATAACTTTACTAGGTGAAGTTATTTATTATAAAAGAAAAAAGAGGAAAACAACGCTAACTGCTCCAACTAAGGACTTTCAAACTGTTAAGGCAATATCTGTAAAACCGGCAATTCCCGACTCAATTACTTTTGGGACAACGTTTAACCCAACACCAACGTATAAAGATAATCCTAGAATGTCTCACATAACGCTTTATCCCCGTTCACGAAATCGTATAAACTAAAATTTTTGTCGCAGTTGATAAATTACAAATTCGCATGTATATTAATTATAAAAATTTAACCTTAAGTACAAATAAACTATGTTATTTTACATTTATCTGTGCAATAAGTACCTATCTTATCATTAAATAGATATTTGTCTATAGTCAATGTCAATCATCAATCATATTTACATTATCTGCGCTGAGCTAAATCTGTGACATAAACAACTTAAAAACCAGATTAAAAACATTAACACAATTAATGCTTTACTACCTGCTAAGCGTTGTAGGGAGAAGCATCATGTAAAGGGCGCCGCAATCAGCATACCTTCATATATAAGTATATACATATACTCATTGAGAAAATGTCAAATTAGCTATATCTATATATATATATACGGCGAGAGAGCGAGGAGGGGATTGAGTGGAATTAGATCAATTCGTTGTGCTAGTACGCTTCTAACAACATTGGGATGTAGACCTACTGTATACAACAGCGCACGTAATAATAGTCGTCTGGAAATGAGAATTTCGCATATTTATTTTGTTACTACGAAGCTTAGACATAAACCAATAAGAAATGTTAAAGACGAAAATAAAAACAGATTCCGATGAAATAAAAGAAAAGAAAAAGAAATATTCTAGAAATTCTCACTAAGATCGTCCGCACATAATGCAGTCTACCTCGTAACTACCCACATCGGTAACCGTCGTGAGCCGTCGACTGCCGCTAACCCCTCCGCTTGTAATGAATTCGCGTTTACCGTTGTCGCATGTACGCTTTCTCGTATAGCTAGACATTTTCTTTCCTTATGTGTATAAAAATTAATGTTTTCGTTAGATTCGGAACAGTGGTAAGTTGCAAAGTTATTTTTTGCGTTGTCTAATTTGTTTTTGTACGCACAGTAGACATTTGACTTAATGCTTAAGGGTTTTTTATGCGTCTCGGGTTGTTTTCAAACACCTTCGACTTTTTTTATTTGCCTTTTCCGACTTTTTGTTTCTGTGAAATTTGTCTAGACCAGGGGTTCCCAAATTTTATCAGTCCGCGGCGCACAGTGGTCAATTTTACATTACACAGCGGAAAAAAGTCAAAAAACGACAGTTTTACTTTAAAAACGAGTGCATGCGGTTATATTATATAGAGTATGAACATGTATGTATGTATATATATATACATATATAGAATATATAGCACATGTGATATAAACTAAAATACGCGAGGAAAAAGTTGAATATTCACTTAACCCAATCTAAAGAAAGTGCATAAATATCTCAATAAGTTTTTGGCTTGAAAATTTACAAAAATTACCTTAAATAAATTAATTACCATCGACTAATAACGTTTTTACCTCATTACTTAACTCTAAATATGATTTTCGTGATTCTGCTCTCAAATGAGATATATACGGATCTGAAGACACCAACATGTGAAAAACATCTTCATCTGTTGCAATCCTGCTACATTTCCTTGAATGACTTAAACGATATCGCTTATAATCTTTGTTACGGGCTTCCTATGGTTCTTCTCACAATAAACCAATGGGCAGTACCGAAGCTTTGATAATATTGTCACGGACCACCGTGATAGGGGTAGCTCAGGATAGACTCGCTCAAATTCAACACACAGAAATTCACCTACCTGTTACAAAGAGGTACTGAAGAGGCACGTAAATTCCAAAAAAAACAGGCAACTCCACTTTACGCTCTTTATTTACAAAACAAGAAGTACACCAAACAACAGATCAATACAGCTCTATGCTCGTAATAGATTACCTATTACGGGCAAAGAGACTCTCCAACAGTCCCCTATAATTACAAACAACTTATATTTATATACTATGCAATTTCTTCTACTAACTGTCCCTCCGGTGCTTAGCATCAAAGTTCGATGTCTTCGAATTGACCGAGAGATCATAATCTTACAAAGCAATTGTCCAAACGCTCAGTCAGCTCGACGACACCGGTCACCGATCGAAAAATGATTACAATATAAAAAACATAGACGATGAACGCAAAGCAGCGGAAGTCCAGTTAGCGTCTTTTCTAAAAGTAAAAGCAAAGCGCTTATTCGCGACAATATCACTTCCATGTATAAGTATCTTATGTACTGTGACTGGCATATAGTATCATCCATATTCTTCAACATAAAGTTGGGCAGTTTAATTGGCGTAGTTTCCGAATTTACATGCATCAATATATGCGCCACAATTTATTGCTTCCAATATCGTGGAGAATCTTTGTATCAGTGCTTCACTAACACCAGTCCTTTCGGCAGTTAACTTTGGATTAGAGAAAAATCGCCTAGCACAATTACCATCATTTGTTGTCCCTACTCCCTGTTTTACAACATCGATCTTCAGTCCTATATGTTTGTGAAATTCTTTCTGAATCGTGTCCTTTGCAGCTTCCTTTAAATGACGGGTGACTTCGTTTGTTTTCCACGATTTAAACTCCATATTATATGCAATGTGTAGAATACATTCCATAAATTTTATTCGAGCGTGAAGGGGAAACATACCTAACCGATAAGCGTTGTCGTCTATTGCCCTACATTTAATTTTAGATTAGAATCTAGATTATTCATTTCAGAGGGCTTTGCGTGACAAATGAAGCATGTAGCCGACGAAGGAGTCTGAGTAACCGCTTGTGCTACTTTGCCATCAATCATAGTAAACACCATTTCATGAGTTATTCTCAGTTCTCTATCGTTAATACAAATACTTGTGTCTCTTAATTTTGTAATGCATTCTTGTATTTCTTCAATTTCTTCTCTTGCTTTCTATTGTATCTCCTTTGCATGCTGAAACTTGATCGGTCGACAAAACCGAGTGGATGAAGGTCGTGGATTACTCCAATATATTGATGATGCATCCTTCTTTGCATTTAAAACTAGTGGCACAATAGACGATAAAAACATGGACCCATTTGATACACCATCATCTACGAAAACTTGCTGATATTCGCTGTAACCAGAGGAACCATCACAATCCCACTTTGTCGTCAATTTTAATTCGGTATTTCCAATAGCCGCTAATTCTTCTTGGTTTTTGGATTGTAACAATCTTTTGACTGTATGGTCTAATAGCTCTTGTAATCCGATCCTTGCATAATCTTCTGTCATTATATTTTCGGGGTAACAATCATTTTTAATATTAATTATTCTATAATAAGGAAGGAAGATATCGCAACCAATTTCTTTACATGAATGTCGTAAAAGTTCGTACTGGTATTTCGAAAGGTAATTCATAAGTAAAGCTAACGCCTTATCATCGCTAAAGCCAGTTACTTTATTTACTCTTTTCGCTGCAGTTACAAGCGGCTCATGAGATGTCCCCTCGCAAACCCTCTTAACTTTATATCGCTTGGATCTGTCACAGCAATCATCGAAATCCTTCGTTGGCCGTCCAAGCACACTCGTGGATGGTCCAGGACAGTTTTCCTGTTCGTCCTCAAATTGAATGTGAACTACATTTTCAAACCAATCACCATATTTTAACTCAAATGTTTTACGGCATCGATTTGCACTCTTCCATTTTATATAAAAATGTTTTCTGTATGTAACTACATACCACTTCTCGTTGTTCCTCCGTTAGATGTGAATATGTAGATTTCATATTCTCTCTAATAATGCCATCACGCTTACACAATAGCACCATGTCAACTAATACTCTATGCGAAACACTAAACTTGCTGATTTTTACTGTATTACTACAAAGTTTCGATTGGAACTAAACTTAAATCTAAAGATTATGGCTTTAAATACTATTTGCATTATTTACTTATAGTATTTAAGTATGATTACTTAGTACAATTACACTAATTACACATAGTTGCATTATGTAACTAATTACCTAGTTCGTGCATGCGCATCTATTTTTGGGGTTAATTCCAAAAGCGGCACTTTTCGGCAGCTGAAAGCTATGTGATTACCTTAACAATACCTTAATGATCAGCCACATATCAACCACAGATCGGCGGCAACCAGCGCTAACTAGATATTGTCCAAAATGTAATAATTTTTAACGCATTAGAGATGAAATAATTACAGTTTTGTAGCAATAATTAAAAACATATACAATAAACCCTCGCTACAGCGAACACCGATGCTGCGAAATTGTCTATTTTACAAACAAGAATCACTGTACGAAAACTTCTAAAGTATTTATAAAGCAGTTTATTTCATTATAACGAAATTTCAATCAAGCGAATTACGAACAATTTTAATCCTCCAACGCCCAAAAACTAATATAAAAAAATACCGTTAATACGAACCAGTATAATTTTACACATATACAATTTAGAAACCCTGCGTAAATATTCGTTTCCAAAGCGGCATTTTTTATTTTTGTATTATTTTAGTTTCTGAGAAACTATTTTAGAGTTAGTCATTAACATAAATTGCGAGAGTACACATAATTTAATAAAAATGAGCAACAAAAGACCAGGGATTTCTTTAAAGAGTAAATTGGACATTTTAGATGAGGTAGAAAAAAACAAATGTCCAAAACTAAGATCGCGGAAAAATTTTACATTCCGAAATCAAGATCATCTACTATAGTAAAAAATAAAAATAACATTGACAACACTATTTGAAAAAAATGTAGTTATGTATTTATTATTGCTATAGCATTACTTTAAAATATTTAAGATATGTATTGTAATTACATGTAGTTATGTAATACCTATTTAATAATAAACAATTGAAACATCCTTATTATATATGCACATACATAGATGCTACTATTCTTTATAACGAACTAATCCGCACTAACGAAATTTCATTTATACGAGCACCTCGATATAACGAACGTTATCATTTCCCCCGTGCCTGTTCTCTATAATGAGGGTTTACTCTATATAGAAATTTTCAACAAAACTTAATGTTTACTGATCCAATAATAGCTTCCCGAACTTAATTTAGCCATTTCTATTTGCTTTGCTATTACAAATCAATCGTTAATTACAGCAACAGTAACCCTGTTTTTGTCAACATACAACTCCCCTATGTTTGGCATTAGAAATAACCCATTATAACTCATCCTATATTACTAATTTTTACAAGTTTAGTTATTTGGAGTATTTAGAACCGAATGCAATGAAAATCAATCGTAAATTTGAACCTTCATTTATTGAAACAGTTCACTAAAGCCCTTACCACAACACTTAATTCGTACTGGACGCACGTTTCGATAGCCAAGCTATCATCATCAGCCATTAATCATGTGCAATGAACCGCTTCATTGTAATCTAGGATTTAATAACTCACATCATTCTGCTCTTTTACCTTTAGGCTATTTATAGTCCTGTGCAATGAAGTGGCTCATTAAACTTTACGATTTAAATTTACATAATGCATAATTTTTTTTCCTTATAAGGTTAGTTTTTCACTTAGCTTGTTAGTTCAGTTTTGCTGCTGATGATGATAGCTTGGCTATCGAAACGTGCGTCCAGTACGAATTAAGTGTTGAGGTTTTAGTGAACTCTTTCAGTGTTCCAGTGCCACAGTTTTAGAGTACCCGTTTAGTGTGATGACTTCATTTATTGGACTTTTTTCCGCCGATTTACCACTGTGCGGCGCAGTTTAGTATTTTGCCCCGGCGCCCTTTTCAAAATATGTGTACAATTACATAAATCAGGCATACAGAAATTAAAACAACTCTTAAGATAAACCTCGCAATGTGAACCTCACATTTATTAAAATTGAATAACAAGAACCATCAAACTAAAATGTGAAAATACAAAAAATATGAAATAAGTGGTGAAAACCTTCAACGACAAGTTAGTTAATGTGAGGGGTGAGCTTGCTGATCGCCATACATTTTTTCAAAACGCGGAATAAGGTTTGACACTGCCACTCTCATTTCTCGCTCCACATCGATTTTTGAGCGGTATTTGCTTTTTATTACAGCTACTGCTGAAAATCCAGCTTCGCATAAATAAGTTGTCCCATAGGGAATGAGGATCCTTACAGCTTTTTAACTCAGAGTCGAATATTCATTTTCGACCAAAACTCCACTAAATCGGAAGAAGCAAATTTTGTTTTCAGGCTGTTGCAAGTGAGTTCAATTAGACTCTCTTCTTCCTGCAATGTGAATTCTGGTGGAGCTTGAGTACGGAAAGGATCTTGGATCTACGCAAATTTCTCGACATTGTCTTCCTAAAAGTAGATATTTTGTAAACCAGTCAGTGAGCTTTGAGAGGTATTCCTTGAAAAGAGGCAGCAAGTCTTGTGAAACCGCGACTTTATAACAAGCCACGTATTTGTGCAATTCAGGGAAACAATAATGATAGCAAGGACTGTATGGCAAACAACACAGAGTATCGGCACACTCCTCACCACACAAAATATTAATTAATTCGGAACAGCTGTTTCAAACGCTCGTCGGGCCTCCATTCTCAACCGGATTACCGAATAACAGAATCAAAATGTACATTATATTGCCTTCCAGAGACAGATTGAAGGCATTCAGATTGTCATATATATCTCACAAATACGCTGTGGGGCACACTCCTGGTCTAGATTTCTTTCATAGAATTGTAGTTCGGTGGATTTCGTTTTATGGATATTACTTCGTTTATCCGCGTTATTCCTTGATATTAATCCCATTGTCAACTCCAGTTTATGCAGATGCATCGGATTAGAATTCTTGAGTCTTACACAAATTAAAAAAAAATTACTTTAAATAAGCTTTAGTATTTTTTTGCTTAATTGTATCAAAAATCCTAATTAATAGAAGAGATGAGAATACAAGATGGAGAAAGGATTATTTATTTATTTCATTGTCCAACAAATGTTATCCATATAAGGACAAACAAAAACTAAGTGCACATTGCTATTCGCATTACTTCATCAACTGGAGTGAAGTGAATGTCGCAGTGAGAGGAAACTAAGTTAAAGCTAGGTAAGGTACGTGGGGGCAAAAGTACGCATGAGACAAAAGTGCGTACTCCATCTAAATTTGTTTCCAATTATTTTATTCTATGGCGGACTAGACAAATATGTTGGTAGCTATGCGCAAGCCACGCTTATATAATATGGTCGATAGAGAACGACTTGCAACAGTGAAACGAGGTAAATATGGTTTTTACATGGTTTAATGTAATTTTTGTTGTTCTTCAGTCTTTGCGAATAATCGTTTTATTGCGATACACTACACACTCTGTATCGTTTTTATATGGGCTAAAGCCCGCCAATTCATTAAATACATGTTTAAAAGTAGAAAGCTAGTGTGTTTATAATTGTTGCTAATACTTTTTAAATCTGTTTCAACAGAAGGATCTAGAAATCCTTTCTGGCTCTCCTTAATAGCTATTGCTACGGCAGGGTCGAATTGCAAAATCACAGATTTGACTTCTTGGAAATGTTGAGAATAATAAAAAGCGGCTTGCAACCACGTTCTCCAACGCGCAAGAATAGGCTGCGGTGGTTCGCGAATACCAGGACAAAACCTGTGGAATACTCCAATCCATTTAGGACTTTTGAGAAACACTTTTTTTGTATTTGCTATTAATGCATCTACTTCTGGGTAACATCCTCGAATAGTTTGTGCCACAACGTGTAAAGCATGGACTTTACACGTAACATGTAAAAGTCGCTCACACTTTTCTTTAAGAGAACGGCACATATTGTCGCTGCACCATCGCTCATGAACATCAACAGTTGACTAGTTGACACTTGGAATTGTTGTAACGTATCTAGCACTACGGCCGTAATTGCTTCACCACTACACTCTTTTAGTCTTTTGCTAGCTAATAAAATTACAAATTTGGATTTAACAGGATCTAATACTCGTACTATAATATTCAAAATCGATTTTTTTTTTGCAATTTGTCGTCTCACCAAGACATAGCCACAGCTGTTTATCTTTTAATTCTGCTTTGATCCCATTTTCGATATCCTTACGTATACGTGGTAGATCTCTCCGTAACGCTGCCCGTGATGGTAAGTTCCACTCGGGATTGTATGTACGTCAAAACTGTCGAAACACTTCTTTATCGAGTACGCGAAATGGTAGACCACATACAATAAACATTAAAAGTAAATCCAACTGAAATTGGATTCGAGGGGGCACGCCATTTTTCTTATTTTTGTGCTGTACACTATTAATATGTCTTTTACAGTCGCGTTTGTTCCAGCACATTAACGGTGTCTTACAAATTCTACACAATATTTTGGTTCCATTGTAGTTTAAATCCGGAAATTCACTGATAAATTTAGTCACTTTACTAGCTAACGGCAGATTATTTTCCTTGCGTCCGTTAGACATAGTTACATATATAAATTATATTCATCTATAATAAGTACGACTAACGCTACGAAGGGTTGACGAGAATCTGTTGCAATAAATCAATAAATTGAAGGCCGTGCCGACTCATCTGTGCACATACATATGTGGCGTTATGGGCCCGGCAAACTCATTTCTAACCTGGCGCGGGGCCCTCTTGGCCCGCTCTAATCATTACCCTCCGTTTGTCGTTGGCCAGACTTAAATTAAGTTTGTAGTACCCCACACCAAGGCTAGTCGGCCTGGGGGGAAATTGTGGCTAACGAACAGCAAAATTGGTAGAATACATTTACTCTAAACGTAGTCTCAGTTTAAAAATAGCATGCGCAATGACGTCAGTGGTAGTGGAATATAGAACATATAAGATCCATCAATTTAAACGTTGTTACGAACAAGTATATCTACATATTACTACCAATGACGTCAAAATATGCGTCCTTTACCCCACCGCCCACTTTCGGTCAAATATTGCAAGATAGGAACTGAGACAACCTTTAGAATACACACATTTTACCAACCTTGACTGAACAGAACTAATAGCCGCCAGAGGGAATTTCATATGGAACGATTCTATCCTTTTATAATAGAATATTCTCCGCCTACAGCTCGTTACAGAGTACTACTCGCGCCATCTGATATCGAGATATAACAATAACTTATAGATGACATATAACTAGAGTAACCTAAACTTGCGGACTCGCATAGGCGTCGGTATTACGGGTTAATATAAGAATACGAAAAATTCATAAATAAACTAAACCGGTAGAGAAGCAGGCATGTAGTGTCGACCTTGAATATAAATCATGTTAAACCGCGCTGAGAGAGATTTCGTTTTAGTACCGGTTGAGCTGTTGCAGAGATTAGTCGAACGGTCAAGGTTATGTACTTACGTGTCGCTTTTGAAAATATAGCTAGTGTTTTTTGTGTGTTGTAGTATTATACCAAGTACATAATTAGTGTATCGTTTCATATAGAACTAATATTTACATACTTAAAAAAACAATGCCTCGTAATAGATTTACTAATGTACATAAGTATGTGTCACTTTTTCCCCATTTAAAATATGACGGTAGTGCAGTTTTTTGCTTAATATGCAATGTTCGTTTGGCTGCATTGGACAGAACTGATTGCCAGAGGCATGTCAATGGTATTAAGCATATGAGAAATGCAAGAACTGAAATACCTTATACACCATTCCTCATACATTTATTAATTATATTTACCTCTTGTAATTTTCCGTGGTCGTTGGTGAGAAAAGCAGCTTTTAAAACGTTTTGGCGACAATACGTTCCAAAGTATCCATTACCCCCACAAACACAATTTCAGAATCATTTGCCGCGAATGAAAGAGATGCTAGAAAATGTGTGTAAACGTGATTTGTGTTCCAAAAAAAGATGGATTACCGTGGATGAGACGACCGATATAAAGAAAAACAGTATTGTGAATGTAATAGCTCGCATTTTATCTAGCGAGAACACAGCATCTCGATATTTGTTAGCTTGCAAATGTGTTCAACAATGTACCGCGGAAAATATTCAAAAAGTGATAATGAACGCTTTGAAAAAATTTAAAATTGCCCAAGATCAAGTTGTGATGATTGTGACAGATAGTGCAGCAACGATGTTAAGTGTTGGGCGATCCTTAAAACATATATTTCCTAACTTAATACATATAACCTGCGTGCTGCATGCTTTACATTTAGTTGGTGAAGTTATTCGACAACATTACGGAAACGTTGATCGGATGATTGGAAGTACTAAAGCAGTGTTTCGTAAATCTCCTAAACGTTTAAAAGAATTTCGCAAATTTTGTCCAGGTATTCCAAAACCTCCTGAACCAATTTTAACGCGATGGGGTACTTGGCTAACAGCAGCTTCTTACTATTTGATCCATTTTCAACAAATTCAATCAGTTATAATGCGATTTAATCGTAATGAATCCAAAGCAATTAGATAAGGTCAAAGAGAATTTCAAATTCCTCAACTTTTAGAAGATTTAACAACAATATGTACTAGATGCCATCAGAAAACTACAATGTACTGAACTGTCATTGCAGGAATCATTAGACATAGTGAAGAGTGTAAAAAATAAATTACACACATTAAATGATACGCCAGGATTATGCGCTAGCCAAAAGTTGGTAGATGTTTTAAGGAAAAATCCCGATTTTAATACTTTAGAGGCCGTTTATAATAAGTGTAAGAATAGTGAACTTTTAAGTGATTTTGAAAAACAGTTTCTACATGCAAATGTAACTTCCTTAGATGTGGAGAGATCGTTTTCTATGTATAAGAATATTTTTTCTTGTCGACGCACAAGGTTTAAAGAAGTAACTGTGGAAACATATGCAATAATGCAAGTTTACAGTAGTTCACATCCTGATGCCTCTAATTTGTTGAATAATTAGCAAGTAAGTTTATTTATGAATTTTTCGTATTCTTATATTAACCCGTAATACCGACGCCTATGCGAGTCCGCAAGTTTTGGTTACTCTACATATAATAAATGAAACATATTTCATTAATGTAAGTCATGAAGCATGTAGTTTGTCTTTGTTATACTAATCATTGCTGTTTCCCTACTCCCATAACAATTGTTAATAATACAGCAAATTCTTGGTTAAATATTGACGGAAAAACCTATCTAGCCGTCAATTCAGCAAAACGCTCACTCAATATGAATTTTTGTCCAATAATAGGTATACAGGTATAAAGATAAGTATCTTAAATGAGGTGAGGATGAGTGCTACTTAAGTAGCTTTTATGAATTAAATACAACTAACCACTTTTGTCTCTAGATTGGCAACACTTCGCTGTGACTTCGCTTGACATTTATTTTTTTGTAAAGCAATCAAAACAAAGCAGGTTTAAATTAAATGAAATATGAATTTAGAACTCTTAGGTAAAATATCGCATCTAACATTTTATATTAGTAATACTACTAATTATTTTACATTTCAGAATCTTTTGGTCAGAATTATCCAGAAGTAAGTGATTATAGAACTATTATAATAATTATTATTGCTACTATGTAAGGCTATTATTTATCTAGGAATTTGATGGCACATTGGATTGTTTATCAATAGCTGTAACATGTGCATTCAACAAAAGGGGAACTCTACTAGCAGTTGGATGTAACGATGGAAGAATTGTGATATGGGATTTTCTTACTAGAGGAATTGCTAAAATTATTTCGGCACATGTTCATCCTGTTTTTAGCATTAGCTGGTCAAGAAATGGTCATAAAATGGCATCGGCATCAACTGATAATACTGTCTGTATATGGGATATTCTGTCGGGAGAATGTGAGCAGAAATATAGATTTCCATGTCCAGTGTTAAAGGTACAATTTGAACCTAGAAGCTTAGAAAGGTTATTAGTATGCCCAATGCGTCACCCAGCAGTTTTAGTGGATACTAATGGGAGACATCAAGTTTTACCAATTGATGAAGATGTATGCAAACGAACATGAAGATTATGCATTTTATATTTCCTAATGTTTTAGGCAGATTTAAATATTGTAGCATCATTTGATAGGCGAGGGGAATATGTATATACCGGAAATGCAAAAGGGAAGGTTTTGGTACTAGATGTAAGAACACTTGAGGTCAAAGCAAGTTTTCGTATAGTATTGGGAACTTCTAGTGCTACTGCTGTTAAAAGTATTGAATTTGCCAGAAGGGGAGAGTATGTTTATGTAATCACTAATGTGTGGACGATTTAGCCTATTATCATCAGGCAGTAGCCGGTATATTGCAACCACCTAGTTCCGCACTTTGTATAGATATATGCAAGATACATGGCCACATACTAACTGTTCCATACCCACTTACGTCTTGAGAGAACTGGCATCAACAGTTCTCATTCACGTATGCCTTTTCATTTCATAATTGCAGAGTGGAGATTCAAAACTATCTTAAGTGCCTCACATTTAAAATTTAGGATCATAATAGTTTTATAGTCCATGTACCATTGCTAATGCTGTACAAAACCATCTGAATACCACAATATGAGTATGCATTTTTTATAAGCAATAAAAAATGGTACACCATCTACCTAAAGAGCTTTGGTGGAAAGCTCGTCTGTTATCCAGTTTATATTAATTTGAACGATAATGGAAGAACACGCCGATAGTAATAGTGAAAGTTATATGAATAAACGCAGAAAGAAAGATGTGAGAAATGTTGAAAAGGAACGAAAACGATTAAGAGTTAGTGGTATACAAGTTACAGCAAAAGTTCTGCAAAAGTACGCACCAATGCAGAAATATTTATAACTTAGAAATGTTTTCCATACAATCGAATTTTAAGAGGGAACTAGTTTTTAAGTCATTCGAGGATTATTTGTCTTACTTTTAACTGTAAACATTATTTAAACTTAGTTGCTTGTTATTGCAGTTTCTCTGAAGTTGGTTTTAGCAATTTCATAGATTAATATTTTTTCCTTTAAACAGTTAAAAAGATACGCCTTCTTAGTGTACTTTTTTTCAGGCGACCTGTTCTTGCAAATGTGAATGCCATACTCTGTGTGCCAACCAGAAGCAATCACTTTTTGACGAATTTTAAAAGACAGCAGATTACAACAGAGTACCTATCTACTTACATTAATTGGAAAAATTAATCGAAGGCCAAATGGTACCTATGACAGACCGGAACAGAGCAGATGCCATGCTACAGTATTTCATACAGTTCTAGATACCAGAGGCTTACATGTCCAAGTCTGCAGAAAGACATTTACAGAAATATTTGCACAGGACACAAGTATTAATAGAGAAGAAAAAGACTGGGGTTAATACAATAGAGGATCAGTACGGCAAATAAGCAAAAAACAAGGAAGTATTTTCCAAAAACACACGAAAGTATTAGGGAACACATTGACAGTTTTCCACAAGAAGAAAACCATTATAGTCACAATAAGTCTTCAAAAGAGTCTTTGAGTCCTGACGTGAACATAAATCAGATGCATCTTGCATATTGTGAAAAATTTCCTGAATCCAGGTTCTTATAACTTACAAATGTTACACCAAAGTGTTTTATAGTAACTTTGTCAGCTTACAATTTGGTAGGCCAAGATCTGATACCTGTGGCACATGCGACATGTCCAATAAATAAAGGCATTAGAAGCTAATAACCTTTGAAAGAGAAACTGCATAAATGCTTTAAATCGTGGTATGGCAGATTCTCAAAGAATCAACAGCGACGTTAATGTTATTTCTGTTGATTTACAAGTCTTGTTTCTTCTAACACTAACACATTCCGCAATGTTTTATAGCAAACAAATTTCTTATTGGGGCACATCTCTTGTCGGCTCTTCGTGGGTGGCACATCTCAGATACAGATTTCGCGTACACATGCTTGTGGGACAAATCATCGACAGGTCGTGGAAGCAACGAGATTGCTTCAGGTGTATTGAATACAGCCTACCTTAAGAAGAAGGAGAAAGTTAATTATCTGGTGTGATAACTGTATTGGCTAGAACAAAAACAAAATTATCTTGATATTGCTAATATACCTCGTAGCGTAAGGAAAGTATGATCAAGTAGAGCAAAAATTGTTGGTGTTCGGCCATTCTTATCACCCGTGCGATAGGAATTTCGCACAGATAGAAAAGCGAAAAAAGGTAACAAAGACTTTTGTACCTGATGACATGTAGAAAATGATATTGAACGCATGTCATAACCCTTTAATACTCTGACAAAGACAGTTGATGACTTCATTGATTCTCAGAAATAAGCCCATGACTGTTTAAATACCTTAACATAACAATTTTGGCACTTGGACGGTTTTGAATTTCCCTCTTCAATTAAAAAAAATAATATACAGGATGTGTCACGAGGAACTGCATCCATTGTTATATGAAAGAGTATACATTGAAAAATTCTGAAAACTTGTTAATATACTAAAGCCTACATGTACCATTAAACTAAAATATTTCCAATAATCAAAGACTTCCGGTTATACCGGAAGTGGCTGTCAACTTTGTTACTTCTGAATTCCTAGTTCAATTCTAAGGTTCGTTTGATAAAACAACTATGTTCCTGTTTCTAACTATATTCGAAATATTTGCATTTTTTGAAAATTTTTGACAGATGGGTGCATGTGAACTTTTATAACTGCGAAAGTGTTTAATTTGGAAAATTCACATTTTGTAGAACTGTTGATCATATAGGGTAGGATTAGAAACCGAATGAATTTTCCGAAAACGCAGCGTGTCCGACAATTACGATTAAGCTTTCAAATAAAGAAAGTGTCAAAACTTAATTTTGAACTACCTATTTTTCTCTTTCTTATTAAATTGCTCTTACAAAAAAAAATGTTCTATTCATTACGCATCTAAAATGGATACTTTCCAAGATATTTAGGAAAATGTTTATTGTAACATAATTTTCTTAAAAGAAAAGAGTTCTCACCAATAAGAACGTAGTTTATGTAATTTTTTTTAAATATCATCACACTTTGTAAATATCCAAGTTGGTTACGGCCATTGCGGAACAATCCAGCATTGATGAAAAATATAGATGTCACTTAGTTTTCAATTATAAACAACACTACTTCGCTTAAATTATACGAGTGAAGATTATTTAAATTAATGCCGTACGGTATCCACGAAAACATAAGCTGTCACCAAGCACAGTTAAACGAATGATACAGAATTTGAAAAACTTTTGGATTGGTGAAGGCAAAAATTTAAAAATATAGTTTTTGCGAATTTAGTTTAGTATGGTCTAAAGAGCACGAATTATTTTTGGACAACATTATCCAGACGAAGGAAGCCAAATTTACAGAAAATGGTCTGCTTAACCGGCACAATTCTCATTATTGGAGCAATTCGAATCCCCACGTATTTAGAACGCAGAACTTCCAGGAGAGTTGGCACTTCGATTTTTAATCAATACATCGTTTCCTAATGGTCATGACTAACTTGGATATCTCCAAAATTGGATGACATGTTAAAAAACTATATAAGTTACATTCTCATTGCTGAGTACTCCTTTTTTATTAAGAAAATTGTGTTGCCGTACACATTTTTCTAGATATCCTAAAAAAGCAACCATTTTAGATGCATAATGACATTTTTTTTGTTTTTTATACATATACTATACTTTAGCTTAAGAAATATTACGATATGCAGCGATCTACATATGCATCTGTTTTTGTTGTTATGCAAAGTTAGCTTGATGTTTTTTTACATGGTATCGACCATTGTAGACGATTATAAAATCAACAACAAAAAACTAATGATAGCGATTGACAGTAGGAATCCACGAATTCCCAAAACAATCGTTCTAAATTAATTAAAGATTTTGTGTAGTGCGGAGTGTGCCGATATTTTAGTGTTTAACATAAAAAAATTGAAAAACAAACACATTGTCTATCAAAAACTGACAAATTTAAATAAATCTACTATAATTAATTAATTGCAATAAAGTAAAGAAATAACAAATAAAGTATAACGTGTGGTAAATATAAAATAGGAAAGTTGACGTCATTTTTGGTGATATGAGAAATGTAATTGACTTGCCAATAATACCAAAAGTTACCGCGACCTCTGTTCAAAGTTCAGTATGGGAGGAGCTTAACCGTAATTGTCAGACACGCTGTATAATGTTTTCGGAAAAGTTATAAAAGTTTAGATGCACTCGTCCAAATTTAAAAAAAATGCAAATATTTGAATTATGGTTAGAAATAGCAACATAGTTATATCAAACAAACCGTAAAATTGAATTAGGAAATCAAAAATATAATTATATAGGTGTTCCATTTAAAATAAAGATAGCTACTTTCGGTATAACGGGGTGTGTCAGATTATTAAAAATATTTAGTTCAACAGTACATGTCGGCGTTAGTGTACTGCTAAGTTTTCAGAATTTTCAAATGTATACTTTTTCTTATACCGATCGATGCAATTCCTCGTGACATCTTATATTTATTTCTATAAATTGGATATATTAGGCACTAAGTTGTTGTCGTACATAATTTGTTTACGTTAATTACAAGTATTATTTCTAAATGTTCTTTAGTAAAATTCACTCGTTTCTCTCAACATCTGAGCTTGTTAAAGGTGCGTATTGAAAGTACGGTTTTAATTTATAAAATTGCTGGTCCTTTTCATTATGTTCGAAACTTTTGTGAACCGCTATATTTGATTTCCAAAATCACTTGGAATGTTCTTTAGTTTACTTATTGTGTTACTTAAAGCATTTATTGCATCTGTTGTTTTTAGAATCTGAGTTTCTAAATATTTTATTATATCCGGGAAGTTTCTAAAAAAAATTCCATAAATTCTGAATGTGGCGAAGACGCTTTTTAGGCGCCATAGTAAATATCAAGTAAATTAACAAAAAAAAATAAATAAATATGAGATTCTAAATAAGTAAAAACAATGTAAATATTTTGCAATGAACGAAAATTCTATCTAAATAAATTCAAAGAAGTAAGAACGAACTAGTAAAAAGTGTTGTGAAAGAAACAAAAGCTGAAATTCTAAAGCAACAAACGTAAACTACACTCCTGGACAAAATTAACGCACCACTTTATTAAACTTAAATAAGTACATTAATGAAAATAAAATGAAACCAAATTATAACGAAAACTTACAAATTTGGTTGATATAATTATTTAAGAAAGAAATTAGCGAAACATTACCATAAGGTAATGTTTAATATTTTAAAATAATTTAAAATGTTAAACACATCTTTTGTTGAAAATTAGATATGAAAACGAAAATCAAAACCAAAAACATTTAAAAAATCGAAACCAATAGAATTAGTGGATCCAATGTGACGTTAGTACTTTATAGGTCCTCCTCTACTCCTAATTATCGCAATCATACGCCTTGGCATACTAGCGATTAAATTTTCAATAGTATTCTGGAGAATATTCCCCTATTCAATTACTGCATCCACCAGTTGATTGTGGTTGGCAGGTGGAACCCTACGACCTTGGATCGTTTTTCTAAAGTATGATCCCATAAATGCTCAATGGAGTTGAGGTCGGGACTGTTAGATGGCCATTCCATTAACAGAATATCAACAGCATGCAGATAGTCAATCACCTGTCCAGCCACGTGGAGAGGCATATTGTCTTGCATAAATAAAAAATTAGGACCTACAAAAGGAGCAAATGGCATTACGTGTTCAAGTACGATGTTTTCCATTTAATAATACGCAGTCATAGACCTCACACATATAGGGACGAACTATGTTTGAGTGCCGAAGCAGATTCTCCCCCAAAATTGCTTGCAAATCTCTCTCCTTCCCTTCGCCAGACACGCTCATGTCCAGCAAGGGATTTTATGTTAACCTTCGTTTCGTCAGAGAATAAAACCTTTTTCCAATCATTAACAGAGCAATGTTGTTGATTTCTGGTAAAACGCAATCTTTGAACTTTGTGCCCCTTGGTAAGTAATGGCTTTTTTTGCCGGTCTCCTGCTCCTTAATTCGGCTTTATCTAAACGTCTTCTGATTGTTCGAAACGATATTACAACATTACGAACTGCCGATAACTCATGTTGTAACACATTACTAACGATTCTCCGGTTTCTAAGAACGGATTGTCTGTGAAAGCGGTCATCCCTTTGATTAGTACATCGTTTTCGTCCTTGCCCTGGCCATCGAATGTGAGATCCTGTTTCGTTAAATCGCCGAACCAAGCGACGTATGCTGGAATCATTTCTTGCTAACACACTGGCAACATAACGCATGGGATACTCCTCATCCAGCAGAGTTGATGGCTGTACTGCCTCCTCCGCCGATAAATTTCTTTGGTGATTCATTTTTCTACTTTGAAACACTCGTAGATGAACTTTAAAATACGTATGTGATACAACCGATAACAAAAATTAATTTAATAACTTGTCTTAATCGGCAGTTTCTGAACGGACTTTAAATCAATTGTGGTCAAACGTGACTAATTGACATTTGCAATTTTGAAATAAAACAGCATATGCTTGAAAGGTTAGGGAGGTCCAAAGCTTACTTGTAAGACAGTTAGTAGATTAAAAGTTATCATTACCTCTGAATGTTTTTAAAAAATGTTAGTGGTGCGTTAATTTTGTACAGGAGTTTATTTTGCAGTAAACAAAAAATAGAAGATTGAATCGCATACAGACAAACAAACAACTTACTAAGAACCAACTACTAAAATAATGAAAATAAACAGATATTTTAATACCTAAACATATTAAATCCTTAACAACTAAAAACAACAGACAAATAAAACGCGAAACGTACACTTCAAGTGAATATTGCATCTAGAAAACACAACTACCTATTGTGCGATACCCAAACTGCGAGTTCCATCCCTGCGTTTTCGCAAACTATACGCCTCTGTTTCAGCGTATGTTTAAAATGATTGCTACGTGATAGGAGAATAAATTGACCGCACTTTAGTAATCACTTTTAGTTAGCCAGATTAAACATGTTTCCTTGCAGTTGCTTTCTGGTAAATACCGCTGACAGAGTTATTAGAGTATATGATAGTAAGGAAGTTTTAGCTTGTGGTAAAGATGGTGAACCAGAACCAATACAAAAATTACAAGACCTTGTAAATAAGTAAGTGTACAAGTTAATATTTTTCTCATTGTTTAAAGTTGTTCCAAAGAATACCCTCATATTTAATACAAGCGAACAGTATAAAACAGAATTTGTTTTCTATAGATTACTAGTTATAATTTTAATAGAAAAGATTTAGAAACTTTTGATGTATGCACGTCGGTGCAGATACGAACGGGATATTGCCTTTATGAATGACAACAGAGCATTCGAGTCTCACTGATAGATCGTATCCAATCGCAACGGTACGCGCGCTTGTCCGCTCAATCACGTAATATTATAATTCAACGCCTTCTGACAAAATGTACTAATACAGAATTACTGCGTAATTTTTCTGTATTCTCAGATTAGGCATGTTAGATAGTACAGTTTCTTATATTCATTTTGTTGCTGCTATACGATGTAGGAGAACGGAAAAATAACTCTAAGTAGGAAAATAAACAACGATTCTTATAAAATTAAACTAAAGAAAAATAAATTTGATAATTATACAAAATAAATTGAAGTTCTAACAATGTTACTTTATTAAAGGGAGAAATCTCCTGGCAATATTGAACTTTGTAACTTTTGTATTTGTTGCGTTTCAAAATACGTTTCACAGTACTTCTACTGATACCGATTTCGTCTGAAATTTGACGGCTAAAGCAAGGTTCGCCCATTTCAACTAACGTACAAACCCTCACTTCTTTCTCCTCCCGCTCGGGATGCGTTAGAGGGATTTGAGGCTGTTCGTCCATTTGTTGGCATTTACGGCAATTCGCAAAATACCATTTAATTATCTGTACCATTTCTGCGGTTGTATAAACTAACATAATGTATTCAAAATCAACGATCTCTTACCAGAACCTTACGAGCGCACAGAAAGACAAAGAGTGCGTCAGATAGGCTACACGGCGGCGAGGCTGGCCGGCAGGGATAAATGCAAGTATGCCAGATCGCGCTACGTACAATATCTCTCGCACCCCGGTGAAATGTGGACCAACGTGTATATGTACGAGCCTTGTCTCAGTGAAGTTGGCCCATCTAACAAAAATATGTTTTTTGAAGAAGTTTATCACGTTACCAAAAAAATTACACATTTCTGGTTACATACGAAATGCTTATTTACTTTTGACATGTTAAACTATATTTTAAATAACAAAGGGAGAAAAACTTCAAGAAAGTACTAATATTGTCAATAAAAAGAAAATTTACAAAAATTAAATAGAAGACTACCACTGCGTTACATCGCCTTTTCAACTTATTACAGCCTTCATGTGTGTCCACCAATGTTTGACAATCATCTGCAGTGAAATTATCCTACATTTATTGGAAACAAGCTCACAGTTCTGAAACGGTTCTTGCGGGTTGTGATCGGAGCTTCTTCATGGTACACAAAATTTCTATCGGTGAAAGATCTGGACTGCTGGGCGTTCATTTTAAAAGTGAGATATTGTTTTCTAAAATCCAATTATTCACTTTTTTGGCCGAATGACATGTGGCTCCATCATGTTGGAAACCACATTTGTTATTTGTGGTTTCAATTTATTTTGAAAGACGTTAATGTATTTATCTGCGTCCATGATGTCCTCTAAAAAGTGTAATCCCCAAATCATCACAGAGACCAGAAACTTAACTTTACTTTTAAGGCAATCAGTGTGATAGATTTCTTGTTGTGTTCTTATGACACTGCCAATACAAACTTCAAACCTGGATTCGTCACTCCATATAAGTGAGTTTTATTGATTCTGAGACCAAGTTCTGTATTCTATTGCCCATCGAAGTCTGTTTCCTCTGCCTCTGTGTTAGTGAAAGCTTTTCCTTTGCGTACGGATTGTTAAAGTGAACACTCGTAAAATGCGGAAACAGCTTCAACTTACCTTGTACGTGTACGTCTTAAATCCTAGTTTTCGGGCAGCCCTGTGACAAGTTGCTCTTATCCTTAATTATCAAACCTGTTAGTAAGGGCTGGACTATACGATCTGCTTCAAGCTAGCGATCTCAACTGCAGTAATGCTGTCAGCGAGCTTTGTGACAGCTGTTCAGCAACTTCAAGCTGGCGATCCCGGCAGCATTATGCTATTAAAATGCGTAGTATTTACGCTTACAGTTAAACAAGTTTGAACACTTGTACATATATGCAAACATACATAATGCAACAGATTTCAAGAAAAGTATTCTGATATTATTTAGGACAATGTGGAAAAAGTGTTGTTTTTCCGGTGATGGAGAATACATATGTGCAGGATCGGCAAGACAGCATGCTCTCTATATTTGGGAAAAATCTATCGGAAACTTAGTAAAAATTCTACATGGTACCAAAGGCGAATTGTTACTAGATGTATGTTGGCACCCAGTTCGACCCATTATTGCTAGTATATCCTCAGGTATATTGCTAATACTCCGATATTTTTGTGTGCAGTAAGAAAATGTAGTTCCATATTAATTAAATATGTTGTAGGTGTGGTGAGTGTATGGGCACAAAATCAAGTAGAAAATTGGTCTGCGTTTGCACCAGACTTTAAAGAATTGGATGAGAATGTTGAATATGAAGAAAGAGAAAGCGAATTCGATTTGACAGATGAAGATAAATCAGTTGCAAGTGGAGGTGATGCTAAGGAAGATACTGACCTAGAAGTAGTCTTTTATTAAATAAGGCAAATCCGTAGTATTCAATTGATATTCTTATAGGTTGATGTATGCTCTGTGGATCCAGTCGCAGCCTTTTGTAGTTCTGACGAAGAAAATGAAAATACAGATTGTCTTCAATTTTTACCTATTGCACCAGAGGTGAGCTGACATGTAAATCAAGTATTGATAACATATTACTTATATGAATAGATCGAAGATCCTGAAGATAACTGGACAGGAATGGAATGCAACAACATATCGACGGTGCAAACCACTGGTTCGCCGCCAGCAAAAAAGAAAAAGTATCGATCATATGATATTGAGTTACAAAATACAAGTGATGGTGGTGGGTACTCTTATTAGAAATTATGTTTTTGATAACAAGGTTTTTTTTTATTATAGAAGTACATCCGATGTTACTGAACCAGAAAGTCAAAGATAAGCAAGGTATTGGTGGTGGTAAAAAAAGTGCTGGACGACCTCGCAAATAACCGTTAAAATTCCAAGTCAAATTCAGATACATAATTAAGTTAATAAAAGTTGTACTGCAATAGAAAATTTATTAAAACAATGCATTTTAAAAGTACTACATAGAATGTATTGGATAAATATACTTCATTTTCACAACAAAGTTACTATATATTTATAAACAGACTATCGTTAAGAATACAAAAAATCGCGTAACTTTTCCCGCAAAAATGTAGATAAATTAGTTTTCATACGATATTTTTAGAGAAAAGTAAAACGCTTTTGAGACTAACACGTACTTTTAAAATAGAATAGGGACATATAAAGTGTTATTTCAAGAATTGTAAGACCTAAAACTGAACGAATATTTAATTGAAAAACGAAGAACGAGGATATCAATAAATTAATTCGAGTTTCTAAAAGACAAATAAGAAATGTAATGTTTAATTATTGACAGGATAAATGTAAATAAAATGATTTTTTGGTTTAATTAATTTTTGAAATACATGAATTATACAATAAAACTGATTTAACTTTTTTTTATGCGTCTTATATTAATAAATTTAAAATAATACTAGCGATGTGCACTATTAAATGATATCGATAGTATTATCGAATTAAGCCAAGCATTTCCGCTTTTATTTAATATGTAAATGTGATTTCAAAATATAACTACAAATCATAATTAGTGCATCGTGTTCCTGTGAAAACGATTGATGTGCAAAAAATATCCAGAAAATATTGATAGCCGTATTGCATCTATCGAGAGTAAATAGTAGGCTTGTTCCAACACACTCAGAAAACCGCAAATTTACCGTCCAGTACATGCACAATACAAAAAAAAGAACTGCAGTTAGCATATTGTGCAAGTACCTAACGGTAAACTTACGGTTTCATAAGCGTGTTGGAACGAACCTAGTATCAATTGTATCGAGAGTTACACTAACTGTCGATAGTACTGTTAATAGTATTTATGATTGTACCAACTATTGATAGGTATATTACAAATACATTATTTCGATATTAAACACTTTTTTATTTTTCAAATAAACGTACTTATAGCGAACACCGTTAACACTACGACCGCCGTATGAATCAAATGCAATTCACACCACATTTTCTGTGTTCCGTGAATCACATTTGCTTCACATAAAGATTTTTCTTTCGGGTCGCGTAGTTCACCTGTGATTCATATAAAATACTTATGGACAGCAGTAGTGGTGGGTGATAATATAAATGGGAGGGCGCGGACAGCAATTCGATTGCCTTGTGTATTTTCCTTGTGTACATTGTACTATGCAAACGGAAATACACGAGGAAATGGAGTCGTTGTCTGCGCCCTCCCGTTTACATCATACCCCACCGCCACTGATTGCATATAAATTTATATACTAATTAACGCGGTAGAACTGCTACACGTACAACTGGGGTTTTGTTTTTACTTGATTTAGATCAATTTCTAATATTGCATAAAACTACAATGATATGAGATATTTTTTATAAAGCCAGTTTTACACGCCGCGATTTATAGGCCAATTAATTGAACAAGTACTTGGCCAAGAAATCGGGAGAAATATGCCGTTTTACATTCTAGAATAAATTGGACAAGTTTTTAATGATTGTAAATACTCCTTTAGTTTCGTTAATAGTTGAACGGGGGAATTATTAAATAGGAAATTTTCATCTGCATAAAAAATAGATTGGCAATCTGCTTTTGTTCAATGTTTTGGTAGTTTTGACACAGCTATAAGTTTAGGTTAGTTTCGGTTAGTTAATTCAAATTATCCACTACATCAATCCCCGCAAATTTTCGAAATTTACCTTCACTTTACTCTAGAAACTTGGTATTAAAGCAGCAAAGTTAGTGAGACATTACAGCAAAAATAAAACTAAAAAGTTTTATTCAATTCTGTTAATCGTACGATAAATTGTTCAAGAAATTGGATCGATTTTTGCTGTTTTACACAGTACGATAAAATTAAAAACACTAAAACAAAATTCGTAAATACCTTTCTGTGACTAGGTTGGTAATAAAGTAGCAAAGTTAGTGAAAAATCGTGGCAAAAATACAGCATGTTCTATTCAATTCAATTTCGATTTTTGCTATTTTACATAGTACGATAAAATCGAAGACCAACTTGTTCAATCAATTGACCGATAAATCGCGGCGTGAGGAGTGCAATGCTCGGCCCAGTCAGTAAAAAAACTCTCAGACCGTGCGGTGCACACGCGATTCACACTTGCCAAATCTATTTAGCTGCATGAAATAGATAAACAATCATAAAAATGATTATTTTATGTTACTTTCAGCAAATTGCAAAACAAAGAAATTGGCTCGGCGAGCACATTTTTTAATATTACCGCGGTCAACGTATTAAATGAAAAACTGTATTAAAAATAATATTTATTACCCAAAAGAAATGAATCCAGTTACAAGACAATATATTGAAATTACATATGTAAAAATTGTAAACAATGGTCGAAAAAGACATTGAATTATAAGTAGACCACAATAGTAATATATCTTTATTGTACTATGCATCCCTATTTAAGAAAAAAAAAAGACTGGTTGACGTCAAATGTCACTCAGCAACCTCAACGTTGCATTTGTTTCTCTAGTTTCAAAATTGGGTAACAAAGAAATTATGGCTTACGCCTACGTTTTTTAGGAAACATTCGGTATAATTGTTGGAGAAAGAAGACTATAAGTTTATTTACGACAAAAAAAAAATACGAAAAATTATTTCTTTTTATTTTACCAATGCATTACGTTGCAGCGCTTTTTTCTAAGCCTAACTCGTATTTCCAAGTAAAGATGAAGTCGGTAGTTTTCTAGCTTATTAGGCTCTACTTTGCCTAAACTTGTTACAGTAAAATCGGTTACAACCCTCAAATATTGTTTAAATTTATTTCTTGTATTTTGAATTGCTTCTTGAGATGTTGAAACATTCTAAGAAAAATACTATTAATAAATAATTATAAACAGATAGAGTCGAGCGCACTAGTTTTCTGACGAGGTCGTTCGTCCATTGTCGTCAAGAACTGATTGGCATTTTTTAACATTGCGTCGACTTGCTATATCTATTCCTAGGTTATATCAACTACTGATGATAAAATTTATCGACAGTGCCCAACACTAAATATTTAATTTGACACATTGTAGTGTGAAGCACCCCAAGATTCTGTTGAAAGATGTCATTATTTTTTAAAAAATAATGTGCAAAAATATCTAAAAATAAGGCTTCCGCATTTTCCAATGTCAGAGAATTTTTTACATAAGTGAACTTGTTCTGATTGGTTTATATAACATTATAGGTGACACTATTTTTTTTATTAAAGGCAAAAATTAGGTAATCTTTTTTCAATCTAAAGAGGGAAACAATACGTGATGAATGTACAAGCTACAAGGCATTTTTAATTTCGATAATAATTTAGGTTGGTTGTTCCGACAATAAAAGACATATTCGCCAAATTCTTAGCATAATGCATGCGAATATGTCTTCTATTGCCGGAATTACCAACTTAAATCAAGTGGGAAGTCGCAACTGCGGCTATAATTTAAATGTTTTTAGGTAAATAAATTATTTAAAAAATAAAAATCTTTTTAAACAACGCATTTAATTCAATTTTACAGTAGAGTGTATTTTCTAATTATATATTAAAAAAATAACAAAGGTGTTCGACATATAAATGGATGGTCAATTGAGTAGGACTGGTACCGTAACTGCCATCAGTTATGATTAGCAATGAATCTTGGACTAATTGTAGGACAAGAAATCATAGTTATGCCTTGGTAATTTAACTAAAAGTAGTGCAGTACTATAGATCGCTAAACTTTACCTAGTACCAATGCCAGCGTCACAATACTGCAATTGTATGTCCAATATTCGTCATCTGCTTAACACAACTAATCACAGTTACTAACGTTTTCAAGCAATATAAAATACAAATTATGACTTAGAAAACTCATGCCTACATTAAAAGTGCAAAAAAAAAACTGTCAATTATCCTTATATTTATATAGTTCGATTTAAATAAACAAAAACTGAGCGCTCACTGCTTTAATTTTACGATACTACATAACTGGTGTTAAGATCTTTTTAAATATTTACAAGTAAATGCATAGTTCAAAAGATGTTTGTGTGTGAATTCATTTTTGAAGAATTATGATTAAATAAATGTGTTTTATATACAAATTTGATAATGTACTTTCATATATAACTGTTCATGGTTCTAGGCTTAAACTTTATTATATAGGCAATAAATTTAAACTATTGCACCAGCGTTAAAAAATGTTTATCCAATAATAATACCAACTCCAAGCCTAAATTGACCTTTTGTATGGTTCATTAAACCGCTAAGGGCTAACGTGAAGGGTAATGGATTTAATTTTTTTTCTAAAACGGCACCTACTGACCAGTTTGAATCTATGTGTCCTGAAAGAAAAAGTAAATATAGATTAATTCCATGTTTTCGAAATTTTGCACATTTAGATTAATATAAGTTAGCAACGCAAGTTACCAAAGAATGAATGTGGTATTTTCAATAATGATTGTTCCACTTTTTAGGTTTAACAACTTTCTAAAAAGTTGATTAATTTTTATGGGGGCAGCCATTACGAAATAAATTCAAAACTTCGTGAGAGCTAACTCAAGGGAGCGTTCGAAAATTCCGTAGGTAATCCCCAGGTACTCCCCTACCCGTTCGAAAATAGCGGATAACGCGAATAGATGCTCCACTGTTACCGACGTCGGGAAGAATTACCTGTCATGCGCAGTGTTACTTCATTCCTCCAAAAGTCAAAACAAAACTTTTGGTGGTCATGTATTGGCAGAGTATTTGTTATAATATATATGTTTATATAAGAATATAAGTAGTTATATGATAAGCATTAGGCTATATTTAAATTAAAAAAATGAATATAGAGGCATACAAGAAAAAAATTGTACCAATGATTACAACCCGCTTTTTTCTTTGCAAATCCATATTATGTCAAATTATAGAGGACATATAATTAACAAATTTCAAAATATTGAAATGTAACCTAACTAACAATATTTCAAACTTCACCCCACTCCAGCATCCATTTGCGTTCGCATAATAAGTAAAGCGTGACAGCTGTGTTTACTATGCACAGTGAGGGAATAATATTAAAACGATACGAAAACCACGCGCAGGATAGAGGGCAACCCTGTAACGAGGCTACGTCACCTTGAGGACGGTAGACGAAGACGCAAGTAATATTTGTCTCGTAATGCATTCATTGATTTACAGCCGGAAATAGACACTTTGGGACGTTACGATAATTTTAGTTTAAGCATTTCTGTCTTTTACGTCGTCTTGAGGTTTCTTTCGGAAATAATACTTATGCCTGTGTTTTTATCTCGTATAGGCACGAAATTCTTTTGTTAATTTGATTCGTTAGAAATAGAATAAAAGCATTTTATTTCATTTTTGCCGCGCTAACTATATATACATGCCTATAACAATAATATTATTATATTATGCCCCCTTATGTTTTTCTTAATGGAACATCCTATATCTTAATTTAAATTTTGGTTAAGCTCATCTGCTCCATACTCCCAATATAAGGTTTCATTACGTTACTGGTATTCGAAAAGTTATGGCCAATTTTATTCTAAAATCATGACAACCCGTATCTTGAGAAATAATGAATACTCAATCGTTTTAATACCACCACGAGTTTAGGAATATAAAACACCAAGGAGTATGGCGGTTGTTAGGAACTAACACATGGTTTCAAAATGTCGGGATGACGACCAAGGTTTCAGAAAAATGTAACTCTTAAATTTTCTCAGACCGAACTTATGAAATTTGAAAGAGTTACATTTTTCTGAAACCTTGGTCGTCATCCCGACATTTTGAAACCACGTGTCTAGGAATATACTCTCACTTTGATATCAATTGTAATTTGTTTCTACGAGTGTCGCATTTATACAAGGTAAGTCAAAATGGAAATTTACGATTTTCTCATTTTTTTTTTTTTCAGACGGACATCCATGTGTTTTATCAAAAGTAGAAGGGGTACGTTACGTATTCTCATTTCTATTAAGCATTCCCTATACCAAAATTCAATAGTTGAGGAGATATTTCAAATTATTACAGAAGTCATTTCAATACATCAAGTTATTCGTTAAATTCAATATAAAAAAGGTTGTTATAACATACATTAAAATTAAGTATAACATAATTCCAATAAACAACATTTGCAATTAAACAAATTTTATAACAAATGATCAAAATGTCCACCCATAACATCAATACAGAATTGTAAGCGTTTCTCAAATTAACGGCTTACATTCCTTAACATATATCTATATGAATACTATGAAATGCTTCTTTTATTCTGTTCTTCATATCATCTGATGTTGGAGGGTTCCGATACACTTTTTTTCGTAGTAACAGTTTTTGTTCTTTCATGTTTCTCATGCACTACCGAGTCTGTACTTCAAACGCTTTTCTGTCAGATTATCGTCTAGGATATCTCTACATAAATCCTTTTTGCAAGTTAGCAATTTTTCATACATCCACTCAAGACCCAAATTATATCGGTTAACTCATCAAAAGAATAGTTCATTTTGAAGAATATTTGCCATTTTATAAATTAGTCAAACGACTGATATTTATCAACGACAAATGTCTAATAGTTCGTTACTTACAATTAGAAAGTTCATTGCAAATATTTCACGCATAACTTGGTTATTGGAAGTTTTTATAATAATTTGAAATACTTGCTCAACCATTGAATTTAGGTATAGGGAATGCCTAATAGAAATAAGAATACGTAATGTACCCCTTTTACTTTAGATATAACATACATGGGTGCCCATTTGAAAAAAAATTAGAAAATCGTAAATTTCCATTGTCTTACCTTGTATAAATGCGACACTTATGGAAACAAATTACAGTTGATATCAAAGTAAGAAAATAGTCCTAAACTCGTGGTAGAGCTGACTCAAAATGAGAAGTATATCTGACGTCATATGCGTAAAGAGACTATTTTCGTCGGGCGAGTATATTATTACGTGGCATTTGAAAAATAGAGGTGGAATGATATCAGCTGAAACTTCAGTACCCTGCCAAGCTTTGATTAGGTTCATACAGCTTGTTATCTTGGATAGATTTCAATTGTTTTGTTATTCTAGGCTGTTATCGTTCCATTTTTTATTAAGGAAACTGTCCTTTTCAAGGTATTTAAAAGGATATATTACTACAGTGGTAAATTGTAGCGATGGCGTCGACATCGAAAGGAGTTGGCGTCAAAGGAAAAGTTATCCACAGCCAAGGCAGAGAAATTATCGCTAATATTTTGAAATTCATGAAACGAGAAGCAGAAGATGATAAATCTTGAAACATTACAAGGCCAGATTACTTGCTACGACAGGTATATCTGAAAAAACATACTGAAGTATTGCGAAAGAGTGTGAGGATACACATTCAGGAAAGGTTATTTATTTTTCTACTTCTCATAAGAAGACATCACATAAAAGTCCGAAGAGTACAGTTCGTGGAGAAGATACTGCAACAACTCGGTCAATTATTCATAACTTACATTCATGAAAAGAATCGTCCCACTTTAAAAGGTATTTCAAAATATTTTTCTTTTATCATATATCAATCATTAAAATAAAGTTGGCATCAAGTTGTCCCTTGGACATAAAGTTACATGTCGACAATTCGTTAAAATGTTAACCTACGAATATCTTGAGCATATAGTGTGTATGTAGTTATGTATATATTGTTTCAATGCCAAATTAAATTAAGCATTTAGTATGAAATAAATAATATTTATTTCAGGTATTTATAATAAAATAGTCAAGAATGGCATATTGTTTCCTGAGGGACTAACATTAGCGACTGTGTTAAAGAAAATGGGATTTAAGTAAGAACACTATTTCTATTAAATAAGTGATAAAAGGAAAGTTTTAATGGAAACATGACATACGAGCTAAGCGAATAAAATATTTAAGACAACTTCAGCTTTGTTTTGTAACATCGTGAAGAAATAAATATATACCTTTAAAACTATTTTTGAATAATCCTAAATATAGTAATAAAACATTACACAAAGTTTAATAATTTTGTTGAAAATATTTTACAAGAAAAAGAAAGTTTTATAATTGGCATGTTATTTAGATCCTTTAACAAAGCAAAAATAAGTCCTGGGGTGGGTATAATAATAATTTGTTCCGTTTCCTTAAATTACAAAACGCAGATATTTTTAATCTGGGTTTTAATGAAGCAAGAAAATTATATATCTACTATTTCGAGACTAAAATATTATTATATGAAATTGTATCAAAGTTTGCGCAAAACGTTGTTAAGTGTTGTATAGCAATATTTTCATTTATTAATTCTTATTGTTTATCAATCATCAAACTATTTTCGTTCTATTTTTACCCTATTAAGCAACTCTATTTGTTTAAATTACCAACGCCGCTGGCACATTTTGTTCGCGCAGCTAACAATGACGACATATGTACTTCTCATTTTGGGTAAGCTCTAGTATTAAAAAGATTAAGCATTCATTATTTCTCACCCTATATACCTATAAGATATGGGTTATTAAGTTTGCCATGTTTTTAGAATAAAATTGACCGTAATTTTTCAAATACCCAGTACAACGTAATGAAACTCTATATTGGGAGTATGGGAGAGATGAGCTTAACCAAAATGTAAATTAATATATAGAGTATCCCATAAAAAAAAAAACATAAGTTAGGTACACCCTGGAATTATGGGACATCTTGTATAAATGTGAATAATTTTAAAATGTTACGTTTAGGAATGTCTACAATTTTTATTAGAACATTTTTTTTATATCACTCTTAATAGCGGATATATGGAGCCGCACTATTGCGCACTCTGTATATATGTATATATATTACATTTAGCGTTGTAACAAGTCCAGAAATGTTTATGTATTAATGACTTTTAATAAAATTATGGATTAGTGTGCATCAATTTTATATAAAAAAAGTTTTAATTTTTACAAAACATCGTTTTCATCTCAATTATTATTCATTTTATATTAACAAAATCAATGCATGTAATCCTGCATTATTAACTTATTCAAATATTTTTTTATTTGTGGTCCAGTAGATAGTATGTTTTAATTCCTACATAACTGAAATTATAAGTAAAAGTAGCCACCACATCCAAAATTTTACTTGCTATTTAATAATTTTCAATGATACCAAGATAAAAAAAGTATTACTTAAATTATTTCATTTTTATTTATATGTGTATATAAGTATACACATAGATATGCATACATACATATATAATTCTTGTGTCAAGGTATATATGTATATACACATGCTTTCAAACACTTCTTTCTGAAATTAACACCTAAGCAATCCGTTGTCGAGTAATAAATCGTTGAGATGAACGAGGAACTATTCTTTCCGTCTTCGCCTAACGTTCTCGTCAATCTCATCTACCTGTTACGAGGGTGACATAGCCTCGTAACAGGGTCGCCCTCCAAAGCTGCGCGTAGTTTTCGAATCGTCTCGATACTTAATTCCCTAACTGTACATACAAGCAATCGAGTGAACGTTCGGTTATTATCGGTTGATCGGTGTGCGTGACCGATCAACCGATAATAACCGAACATCCACTCGATTCCTTGTATGTATATAGTAAACACAGCGGGTGCAACCGTTTGTCACGCTTTAATAATAAGGGTAACAGATATTACGTGACCATTACCTCTATTACCAGTACATTACCTTTACCCAGCTTTTTCGAATGCACCCCAAGAGTTGCAACAATCTAGCGGAACGAAAGTGGCAGCTTGAAAAATGTAAAAGGATTTAATAAAAGAAGGATTATGAGACTGTATTGCACTACGAAAGCCACTTTCTTGGGGTGATAATACACAGAAATGATTGAAGTATACTAGAGAATGCAAAGACTGGAATAAGGTACTTTCATATAAGGTACAAGTTAAAATTTAAGGTTTTTAGTACCAAACATTGCCAGTATGTTCGCGTAATTTAATTTTATCAAAAATACAAAATAATTGGATAATTTACTTAGTAATCTAAAACATTCCACATATGTACAACTAAGCACAGAACGTTTTTGTCTAGCCTAGACTTCAGCCAAATATGATTGGACCTGGAAATTAGCTTCTTAAAATATTTACCTTTAAAAACAACATCACTTTTTGGTAGATCGACTTGATATCCTATAGATGTTACTGCTTCTTGCATTCGATGATTAGCTTCTAACTCAACTCCAAGTTGCAGCTGCTTACTTGCCTTTTGATAGTAGCACAAGTGTATACCCGAGACGCCTATCGTTCCAGACCACTGATAATTTTCTGTTGTATATCTGCAATAAAAAAGGAAATTTTACCTGACTACTCCAAAATTAAAGCACATATTCATAAATATGCATTTAACAATCAAAATAAACAAGCAGAAGAGAATATTGATTCAAATGTATTAAATTTTTATAATTACAAGTATTTGACGACTGTTTTCTCAAATTCAGTTTTTATTATAACATTTATTTCATAGTTCTATAAATATTGTTACCTCAACATAATCATATGATTGAACTAACTGTTGAAACTGCCAAACACTATGTTAAACCAGCAGTTGAGACCGCTAAGCAGTACATTGATCCCGCAGTTGAAACTGCAAAGCATTACATTGATGCAGGAGCGTAAGAAGCTTGTGCAATTAAAGATTATGGTACCCAGCAAGTAGATGAACTTTTGCATCCAAATTCCGAAAAATAAACGCTGGAATATAATGGCAAAACCAGAAGGAACAACCAAAAGAAGAAAACATAGATTATTTGTTGCAATAGTTCTTTTACTTCTTCTATTTTCGATATTATAAGGCTGCCATAAATACGTAGATTTTATATTATGTTAATCTATTTAATAAACATTGTTACTTTTACATCAAAAGACATACTTGGCAGCTGCACTGAGTAAGGCTATTTCTCCTCCTGGTATTGCTTGTCCTCTTTGGTAGGCTAATTCAGATCCTAGTGCTAATCTTGGTGTTACAGCTTGAAGATAATGTAGAACAACTACACCAGATCCTGATATTATATCAGGATTAGCAACTGTAACACTGGCAGTGTAATCAGAACCTTTAAAGTTTGTTATCAATTGGGCAACGGTAAACTTTGAATTTTGTATCTGTAATTATTTCTTAGAAATTAACGTGTTCTAAATTAAATTAATTAAATATGCATACCTGAGCTCCAAATTTTGCCTGAATACTAGGATGAAATTGGTGAATGATAGTGGCATTTAAATTTCCTGATGGGTCAATATCTCCTAATAAAATTGGATACGCTTCACTAGGAGATATCTGTTTTGTCCCTACATATGTTGCACCAAATCTATAACCACTTGGAGTAATAGAACTCATATTTATAGTATGAGATATCTGAAAGTGATTACTAAGACCCCTTGTTAACATAACCCTTGCTCCCTCAAAACATGTAGGGAAAACATCTGAAATATTAAAAAAATAAGGTTATGCATGTGAATATATTTAAGTCAAATACATACTTTTACACTTAATATGAATATCCTCTAATGGTCCAGGATTTTCTATTTCCGAGCTTACAGAGTCATTAGAAGTACCGGTATTCATTGAGGGGGGTGGCGTCGTTGGTGGCGGAGGTGCACTTGAAAACGCGTGTACATTTCCCATTTTCTCACACAAAATTTGTACCTTTCTTCACACAAAACCACGGTGTTCTTTTTATTGTCTGTCTAAATGTTTAAACACACATGTAGCACAAACTAGCTCTAAGAATGACAATTAATTACAAAGAGAGATACCGCACATTTTGTAAATTTAATATTTGACAATTAATAAATAGTCGACTGCTCTATCGACTTGCAGTACGGTTTCATTTGTTTTGCATAGATGACGCGACTGATGTGTACTCTCGACACTCTAAAATGGGGTGGCAGGATTCACGTTGACATGGATGTTGTGGCGCCACGCCGCTGTGGACGCCGCAAAACTAAGTAGAGTAGCGAACGTTATTGCAGAATTTAAAATAGGCACTACAATTAATTAAATGGGAAACATCTTAATAAATAAATCAATCAATATTACAGCTCTTATTTCGACGGCATCAAGAACTTGTTCCCGCTTTATTTTCTAATTATTTAGTTTATTAATAATTATATTCTTCCATTTATTTCTAACATCGTTCATTTACACTTGAAATTCATAAATTTATTTATTTGCATACACTACGCTGAGAAACTAGCGTCTATGTTCTTTCTCACTTACTTAAATCCAGGAAATGAAAAAAATACCAAATGGGAAGAATGCTATGTTTCTTTACAGCAACAGGCGTAAATACTGAGTGTTTTTTTTAATTTCTGGAACTCGTGATCGAACAGTCGTTTAAACAATTTCAAAACGACAGCTCTATTTTACTCCGCATTTTTTGTTGCTCGAACTATTTGATGGAAGCTTCAAGCAATTAAAAAATATACCTAATGCTCCCTTTTTTTAATGAACACTGTTTTTGTGTATTTCCTGTTTCTTTGTTTATGTGTAGGTATTGATTTCTACTCTTTTTTATTTTAATACTAATCTAAGAAATTTGGTACGTACCAGCTTCTCTTCAATATTCAGTGAAGATTATTTTTTTTTGATAACATCAGGATTACGTTATCTCCTAGTAACGAGTATATTAAAGAATATTCCGAACATCCAGTTAATACGAGGAAGGCATTTGGACTATAACTTGTTTAATAAGGAATATAATTTCTTAGCCCAATACATGCCAATATCATTTTTATTAGCGTAACCACCAATTTTAAGTAGCGTTCACATAGGGTAGCGCGAAATTAGTGTAACGTGAAACTACGCACGTCAAATTTTAGCGTCATTTTCTGCATTTATTTTTGAATTTGTATGTCTTGATTACTGCAGGAACTGCTAATAAACATTATGTGCAATTTCGTGCATTACAAAAACAATTGTTAATATCAACAGATAAATTTAGGGTAGGTTATTAATTACACAGCAAATCATTGGTCTCACTTGTAAAATTCTTGCACTAATTTCGTGCTACCCTATGTGGACACTGTCTAACTCAAGTTTAAATATTTCAAATTATAATCTTTTTTCGTTAAAGGTTTCAGTTATTTCATGGTATTCAAACTTATGAAGGAAGAAGTGGTAGTTTTGTGGAGAAAATAGTTTATTTTTTAACATTGACAACAAAAAATAAACAAGACATAACAATATTGAACTCTAACTCAAAACTATATTAAATTACGTTACTTTGAAATATTACTTATTTTAAAGTGTAATTTCTAGAACAGTTTCCGTTCATGTCCTAATTCACCGAGCAGATGAACAAAATTCGTGAATTTTTCACGTTTCTTTCAATAATTTTGATAATAACTCAAAGCACCTAAGAAGTGCCACTAATTCCAGTTTTTTATTAATTATATCAATTGCGAATGCTTTAAGCAGATTAAATGTTGTAAATGTGAAGTGCATAAAGGATGATCCAGAAAAAAGGCAAATTCTTTATTTTTGAGATAAGAGGCGGTGATTTTATATTTGAGTATTACCTACTGTTAATTCTAATCAACTTCTCATAATATTTTCCTCAATTTTGAAAAATAAGGATACTTTACTTTTGAGCCTCCTTCAATTTTAAATGATCATCCTGTATGCGGTAGAAGATAAACTGGGATTAATCGGTGTCGAGTTGGTTTTAAAAGGTGCTCAAACTTTCTGTATTTCTATAATTTTATAAAAGTCCATAACAAAAAAATTCCATATGGTACAAAAGTACTATACTTTTGGTCTGCATTTATTGAAATCAACATTTTAGAAAATTTGAATTTGAATTGAAATCTGTTTAAGACTTTTAGAAGTCGTTCCCGAACAATAGGCAGCATATTTGTGAAGTTTTTGATTGTTGAATAAACTGTTTTAACTACCATTAAATTATTACCATTGGATTTATCTTTTACATATTTATTCAAGTAGGAATAACACAAGAATATTTGTCACTGTATCAATATAGATCCATCCTGTGACTATAGGTTTGTTCGTTTGTCATGCTCGCGTTAGTTCTAGAGTGTAATGAATGATAGGATTATGATCACGTGATCGTGTTGATTGCTCAGAACTATTCTAAATAATTAGGTACAAACAGTACAAATTGGCATTTGTATAGTACACATAACCTAAAAGATCGAATATGGTGACAATTAGCAATCAAGATGACATTAGGTTTGTTTCTGCAGCCGATTTGTGATAGTTTGATCAGAGGCTAATTTGCATTAATCTACGCATGCGCAAACTAAAACTGATTTGAAACTGATTTAACAATTTAACTGCACGAACGCTTTTTTACAATTATCAGGCGATGTATAAGTTACAAGCGTATTTAATGGACTTAAGAGAGAAAATATATTCAAATATGCAGATGAAAACAATAGATTTATCTTACATTCAAATATTACAAGAAGAGGTAAGCGAAAACAGAAATAAACGCGAAATATTTAGACAGGATTACAAATTTATTACAAAACCACTGATGAATTTGTTCATTACTAGAGCCGGCTAATTGGTAAACCATCAAAACATTGCTTGGAACAAATAATCTAATGGAAAACAATTTAGTCACACTAATATTTTTTTGCATCACTTTATACTTTTTGAGTGTCACTAAAATTTTCACTAAACCTAAAATAAAACACAAAAATTACTTCATTCATTTTTACATTAAACAAATTGGTACAAGTTACAAATTTATATAATTTATAAATAGCTACAATAATACAACATATAATATTTAATTAGCAGTGCTTCTTACCTAGTGACTAGAATACTGATTAAATTAAGTCTTTTGTATATTCTGTTTCTCTTATACCTAAAAGCACTGTGAGGCAAAGCAGATAGGAAATTACTTAGTACTAATCAATATATTGAACGTCTATAGCCCATTATTTACTTTGAAATTAAACAGGCGCTATAGTTATAAACAAAATTTCCTAGTTCATATACATATTATATGAAATGTGCAGGACTATTACGCTAAGTAGAGAATTTATACATTACACAGGGACTGAATGTAATACTGTATAATTTATGTACTGAATATTATGGCATTGTATTAAAGCATGTATTCTATTGTTTCAGCAACATAAAAATACGTTACTGTTCGGATGACCACTTAAGTACATTTTTATAATTTCTTTAAGATTGTGAGGTATAAAAAGATTATATAATTAGATATAAAATTTTAATACGCAATGCAACTATCAACTATGAATACATATGAAATATCACTTTAGTGATCACGAAAGTAACAAAAATATACTTCCAATAGAGAGTAAAGTAATTTTTAATTAAAACATTAAAAATTATTTCTTCTGTTATGACATTAAATAAATAATGGCAATTTGGTACTTAAAACTAATTTTGTAAAAATATATACAAAGAGATGACAATTATAACACATCAGAATTAGAGTAGGAGTATTACAATTCATACACGTACTTTACAGCATGTCGAAATGATAGCGATTTATACATATACATATGTTTAATGTACATTAAATATCCGTAATCCTGGATATAAAATGTTCTGATGTATTATAAGGGAAAATACTGCAGTATGTTACATCAAGGAGTTAACATAAATATAAAGTATAATTTATAAAGGTACCCAGGTATCCAATGTAGTAAAACGAAAACAATTCATAAACATCTTAATCACAGAATTTTATACAAAATATACAAGATGAATAAAAACAACAAAAATACTTGGATTTTCATATTAGATTTAAGACCCGCTTCTTTTAAAGTCGGTAAGAAATAGTTTACAAAAAACAACTTAAGTAATAGCTTTTTGCTTTTTATCGGTCAGTGATAATCCCAAACTGGGTTTATTACTTTTCTATTGTAGTTATTATTATCATTATTATTGTTCGAATGAATAACAAAATATGTTACATTTGGAATTTGTAGATAAATATTAAAAGTACTATAAATCGAAGAATGGTTTAGTACCAATATTAACAAATTTCAATTCAATATTATATATTAATACTTCTGGTTGTTTTATTACATGATATTTTAAGAAAACCAATAACAAAGTGTATTGATAATTTAATTATTTTTTTAATTCAATCTGTAGTTTGGTGCACTGTATTGAGAACACGTTGAATTTATATTCAACAGTAAATTGCCTTAGATATCTTATTGAAACTGGATGAAAGGTTATGCATACAGTTAAATTTTGTTTTTAATATAAACAAAAAGGTAAGAATGGAATTGATTCTCTTAAGGTGAGCGTACATCCCATTTTTGAGTAACGTTTAGCACAATTCCTCACTTGCAATTAAATTAACAATGAACATTTGAATTATCATCGATACATTTTGTTACAATTGAGCACTGGAAAAAAATGGTAAGACTCCAAAAAATTTGAAGTATTAACTGAAACCTTTGCATATATTGTCCTTGCACTGCATCAAAACCACTAGTCGGAGTAGCATCTTAATAGTGTATTGTGCTGCTATTTATGGGTAGGCTTCCAAAATGCAATGCACCTACGTACGAAGAACCACTTAACGCAGGAATTGAACGGTAACAATCAGAAAAAGAAACATAACAATATTAATATTATTACAATTAATTTCATTGTCCTTATTAAAATCAATTAAGAAATACTCATTCACTTCTTTACAGATTAGATTTTAGGTCTCCATAAAAAAATAAATTCCAAAAACGTAGTCTGGGATGTAATATTCGAAGTCGAAATTTCATACAATTGCGAATCTAATTGGTCCTTGAATCTCTAATACACCAAAACAAAAAAAAACCCTGCTCCACAGGTTCAAATTAAAATACATCATTCTACGTAAATCAGGTCATCAAAATATTAAATATCATCTAAAATTGCTATAAAACCACTGGTTCTCCATTATGAATAGAAATTAATAAAATACTTATTTGTACAAACATTCACGTTTTAAAATGTCATTTTCAATTTACTTTTTAGGCGGTGCTTCCTTCAGCTTTCAAACTTTTACATCGTTCTTTTTCTTGATTGTTATCAGGTGGTTCACACTCGAAACTAGCAAGAGCTAAGGCATTTTCATTTAATATGGGACTATGTTGAAGCACGGTGATAATTTTTTGATCTCTTTCAAAAGGGCACGTAACTTGCTTCCACGCCATAAATTCCGTTACTTGCTTCGCTAACTGCCAGAATTTTTCAAAGTTTATATGTCCATTGGGTAACCTAAGAAACCAAATTAGATAAAGAATGACAATCTACATACAAGTACTTACTTATTAGAACACCCTTGGTTTAAAAAGTACAAGTCTTTAACTAATAAACTGAAGAACGGTATAACTATTCTTTGCCTCTGATCAGTAGCACCTGCACTTCTCCACATTGCTGCTTTCAAGGTACTTCTATAGCTGCTGAAATTGCTGCTAGGATCCATCTGATGCTCTAATATTGCGAACTTTCCAGAATGTATTTTATTCCACTGAAATTACATATTTAATATTAATATCAAATTAATAATAAAATGGCAAAAAGGAAATATATACGTATATACAGCCAGTGACAGAAAAGATGAGCAATTCGAGGCCACAACAAGAACAAGCGGTTTAGAAATCTCTAATCCGAATTATCAAAGATCGAGTTCTTTACAGTTCTACTTTCGTCTAGTGGAGAGCACGAGAGTACCTAATTTGAACAAAGCTGAATATTATAATACATGAAAGTAGTTAATATTGGTAGAATAAAAAGATTATCAAACATGTTTAAAAATATAATAGAATGAAATTGTCATAAAATGTAGTATTGTACAATTTTATGTTTAAAAAAGTAAAATGTACTAGATATAGAACAATATTGCACTGCAACGACATGAATGGATGAAACCACAGGTAAAAAGATATTTTATTGTGTTTATAATTTCATTGCACAATTGTATTAAGTAAAATGATTACTGATACATACGCCAAAATTAAATTTTTTAACTTAATTTGTATAACTCTTTTGCAAAGAACACAATCGAGAAGAGAATTAAACAAAGAACACAGAGAAGCTGATTTTAATTTTCCGCGTTTACAATGCTTCAAAGTGGCGGCATTCAGTTTTAACCTTTATGCGTAGATTTAAACACATTCTCCTTTCCTGTGAATTTCTGTATAATTCACATATGATAATGTAGAAATTTAAGAATGCATCACTGACGTCCCTCTTACTACTCCAAAGTGACCAAAAATGTGCGTAGAATTAATAGCATTGCATTGACTATCTGTGAACTCTCTTATTTGTGATTAAACCACAGAGATAAATTTCTAATAATGTAATTGATGTGTTATTTTGGAAAACGAATACCAGTGAAAATAGACATTTTCTGCATGGACATAATACGTGTGTTCGCAAATAAAGAAAATCGTACGGTGTGATATCGCGTTTGTAAGTTCAGTAGTAAAATGCGCTGCTAAAATATATGGACGCTGTTGCAACGTTTGCTCGCCATGAAAGTATAAGGGCGAGGAGTCGCGCGACGGGAATAAATCAGAATCAGTAAGAATCCAACCGCTGTCAGCAGAGCATCGCGCTAGACTCTAGCCATGCATTATACCCCCACATATTTCCTTAATTGATCATTCTTGCCTTTCTCGATCTTTTCTCCTTGGCTATTTTTGATTTGCTTTGTTTGTGTCTTGAAATTATACTGTAGAATAGTTTTCTTTTTAATTATACTCTTCGTCGTTAAATGGTACTACGGTAGAGGCAGTACTGCAAATGCCTGCTTATTTGAACATCTATTATAATAATAGGTTCAACTGAATTTTTACACATACATATATGATTTATTTTAACATAAATTCCATTAATTAGATTTAGAGAACATATTTTTGTTTTGGAATCTACATCTAAAAGTTTATGTATTTATTATGCGCTTACTATCATTTGAACATTTAATGTATTGGATATTTGGAAATGAAAAATGTAATCTAGTTATTTTATAATAGTATTTATTTGGAAATAATCAATGATTAAAGTTCATCAATAGGACAAAAATCAAATGAGATATATTGCTAGGCGATTGACTTGCGAGTGAGTGTGTGCGGTTCTCTATGCACACTGAGGAATGGAGAGAGCGTTCCTAGCACAGGCGGCAATGTTATTCACTATATCTATGGGACCAGCGCTTATAAATGAATCCTTACCAACCCTAGTATACATATGTTCATAAGTAGCGATGGAAGACGAGCCTCGAATCGATTTTCAAAGAAATGCCAAAATCGTTTAGTTATCTTATTTATATTATAAGCATATTACGTTGCTTGCAAATTCGTTACAAACACTCACTGTGTTCAAGCCACATTGGGACAAATGCTCATGTTTCCTTACTTTCGTCAACATTTCTACGGTAAAACCAGCTGTTAAAACCTTTATAATGCTTATAAAAATGAAATTACGTTGCTTAAAATAATTCCCTTTTGGAAACGCTAAAACAGATCTACGGTGAATGATTTAATTCAGAAACAAATTGACATTTGCGCTTGAGTTTCTTGGCAAGACTCTCAAAAACCGGACTTTCTATATGTATCTGTTCTCTAATTACACTTACCGTTTTCTTCAATCTGGATATAGGTGACATATTTAATCCTGCAATTATGGCCATTAAACTATTGAAGTTGCCTATATTGAAACATTCTCTTCCTACTTCAATCCAATATTCTACAACTTTGACACGTTGCTTCTTTTTTGGATACTACAATTCCATGCACATTTTTAATACCATTTCACCTTTATATATGATGAACTTACCCGACAAACTTGAGTGGCAACAAAATAACTCAACCTGTTAAACCATTGGACGTATTGCTCTAAATTATGGGTTTTTTTCATATCTTTGAATGACGTTTCTAAATGTGGATTTTCTTTAGCAAAAGCTTGGACAAATTCTTCGGGTCCAATGTATGACAATCGTTCTAATTCTACATGTGTTAGTTGTTGTGCTAAGTCACCCGCATTGGAACATAATTCTGTAATATCAACACAATTTTCATCTACGGGTACAGGGGGAATTTCCAGTGATCTTTCATATGTCTCTAAGGCAGTTAATCGCTGAAGTAGATTATGTAACAACGATGAAACGTTGGCTCGGAGTGAAGTATTCAGTGCGCAGCACTGCTGAGTAATGGTGCGTACATGTTGCATAACTCGTTCGTCCCTATTTTTGAAAATCAAAATTAGTTTCATTGAAGCAGTTTAACTATTTTGGGAAGTTCGATTAATTTTTTTATGTTTATCAAGTTACGTATTGCCTTATAAAGATATACAGCGTGTAGTACGTAATTTACTTAATCTGTGTATTCGGCCAAAATACACTTCTGAACAAAATTAATGCACCAATACAAATAAATCCCAAAATTTATATTTCAGTTAGTGTGTATATCTACGAAGAATGTTAACAGTAGGCTTTGGACCTTCTTTGACAAATCTACAAACAAACTATTTCTTTGACGATTTTAAAGTGACGTTATTAAGTTAAGCAATACATTGTTCGTCAATTGTAATAAAATCTGTTAGAAATCGAGTTTATTTATTTTCTTATCAATTTAGTGTGTTTATCGTCGTTTGTAGGGTAGTTTTAAGTTGGAATATGAAGCGTCCGAGGAATATGACGGAACGTAAGGCAGTGCAAACAGTAACATTACACAGTGAGGAATATTCTCAGCGTTATATAGCCAATTTGTTTGGAGTAAACCACACTAGAATAAGTCGTATGGATAGACGTTTTAACGAAATGGGAACTTAGTGTGGGAGGGCAGGACAAGGGCTAAAACGACGTACCAGTGCAAGAGATGAACCAGGTCGATCACCAGCTCGGTGATAAGAAGTGATCTCTAAATTATCCGTAATGTTTCAATTTCTGTCAAAAGAAGGTTAAAAAAAATTGGGCTGGTTAATATAAGACCAGCAACTGCGCCACTGCTTACTAGAGAGAACAGAGTTGCGTTTTGCCAGAGATCGTAGCAATAAGTTTGTGAACTTGTTTTATACACTGATTAAACTAGAGTGACCCTAAAACCTCCTGATGGACGGAAAAGTGTCTGGCGAAGACCTGGAGAGAGAATTCCGCAATTCAATGCTTCTCCAAAGATTCCATTTGGTGGTGGTTCTGCAATGTTCTGCTGGTAACCATGCTGATGACGCCGGGTAGGCAGAAACATGCCCGTGCGTTAGTGCTTCTTTCTCTCTTTCTCTGCTCGCGTTGTTTTTACTGGGGATGATTCCATCAATACCATGAGCAGTATTAGTTTTGTTTTTTGTTACTAGGCATTTTTTCACGTGTATATCTATGGGACGTGCTTAAAAGAAACCTGCGATGTTATACACCTGCACCTGCTAACCCGAGGGAACTCGAAAATACACCTCTTATAGAATGGGAGAACTCTCCGCAGGGAGCCATCCAAAATTTGATTAGAAGCATGCTCACCCTTTAAAACGCTACTAATATCTCAATACTATTATCCATTCGTATTATCATTTAATTGCTTTCACTTTTTCTGTAATTTTAAGAATAACATAATTTTATTGAAATTAAGTTCTAACAATGTTATTTTTGGTGTAATACGCTTCTAAACTCTTAAATAATGCAATTTGTTAGTTTTCATTTAGTTTCCGTTGATCTATAAAAAAAAACATCTTTTTGTAATTTAATAATGCGTTAATTTTGTCCAGGTGTGTATTTTATTGTATCAATTTCTTTTTAAATGATATATTGCAGCTGCTTATTGGTATAATATCTACATGAACTACTTGCTAAAATTTATTGATTGTATTATTTCAACATTTTGAATATATTTCAAACAAACTGAACAAGTTGGAATCCAGAATATAAAACAAGTAATTATTAGAGGCAGCATGGGACGTACTACAATTTCCATTTCTTCGGCAACCTGTTTTCTTTTACAAAAATGTTTTTGTTTCTATAGTATCGCAACAATTTTTTATTTTCAATAATATAAAATTCAAAAACATCAACCAGTACTACACTATACAAAAAGTAGCTACAGATGGATTTAGATTTTATGCACTTATGTTTACTACTGTCTTCTTATACTAGTACACAGTCGATCAATGCATTACTAGTTCATCGATCACACAGTGTGTCCACCTAGTATGTGAGTGGAAAATAATTCCTTCCTTAAGCAATCTAGAGAAAAACAAAAATTATTATATTCAAATATACGGGATGTCCAGTTTCCGCTGTCCACGATACAAGTTTGTTTTTTTTATGTGGAACACCAATATGAATGCGTTTTTTGATGCCTCCCTACAATTCACATCTTCTTTCAACATTCCCTATACCTTCCTAATAAAAGTTTATACCGAATGACAATAATTGATTGATCAGCATGATGAAACAAACACGTAAGCATAAATTTAAGATTAAATCACAAAATTGATTGCAATAAATAATAGCTATCTAATTATTTATTCATTTACAGTGGACCTTTGAAACTTCTTTTACCTCGATACATTTCTGTAATCGTTTGTAACAACTTACTCCGAATTTTCTTAGCATATTGACTATTGCACTCCGGAATGCGTACGTTGTCCTTAAATTCGTACATAAATCATATGTATTAACTCCTTTTTGTGGAATTCATTTTGTTAGTAGCTAATTTGGCTTGAAATTTTGAATCAACAGTTTAAGCAAAGCACGTCAATATTTTGTTTACCGTTGTTATAGTAACCAAAGAATACTAATAACAGGCCCTTCGGACGTAATATCCAAATGCAATATTCGCATTTGTCCGTAAATAGCTCTTTTACTGTGAATATTAGACATATACATTATACTAAAACGTTAGGGATAATTTTCTACGGAAAAAATATGTGGTGATATTCAAAAAATGAAGTTTCCGGTGTTGGAATTTAGCAAAATTTTGGGTTCAACACTGAATATTTTGTATATTTCGAAGACGTTCTGATACCGTGTCCAGATAGAGTTAGTTGCATTTAGATTTTTTTTAAGGAAATAGGTATCTCTACATGTACGCTATTGAAGACAAAATTATATCCTGAAATCTGTTAAATAGATGAAACCCCTCTTAATTTGATTCATTTATATATACGTAGAAACTGAAATCATAATATAAAAAACAAAGCAAGTGTCTTGCTTAATACTTATCGATCAGCCTGTATATATGAAAATATATACTTTTTAAAGATACTCTACACGGTGGCGCACCACATTCACATTGGTTTACATACGAAAAGCGGCAACATATTTTAAAAATATTTTCGTTAAAAGCTATGTAGGTTCATTGGGAGCAAGTTTTAAAATTGTTTTGATATATATAGGCTGACCCAAAACAAAGTTACATACCAAAGTTGTGAAAATTTAAATTGAATACCTTATTAATATTACCCATATTTTGATAGTGCGGGCTAAATAAAGGCAAGTTACTGTTATGTTTCCTATACCTAACTCAATCCGTTTTTGAGACATTTAACTATTCTTGAAAATATAGACCGAAATTTAAGAGGCGCATATCTTACGTATTTAAGCTAGAATTTCTGATTGTATTCATATTTAGTCGAAGCGTTAGGCTTGATAATAAAATAAAAATGATCGGTAAAAATTATATATACCTAACTCAAGCCGTTTTTGATACATTTAACTATTCTTGAGAATGTGGACCAAACTTTAAGTGGCGCAGCTGTCTTACGTATCCAAGCTAGATATTTCTCATTGTATTTATTTTTAGTTGAAGCATTAGACTTGATGACGAAATAAAAATTATCCCTAAAAATTATGTAGGGTGGATGAAAATACACTTTCAATTTGGACTATCATTAGGGCTGGAATACACGGCAGCAGTTTGCTGTCGGCCAGCTACTCGAGCTACTCGTTGCGACAGCTGTCAGCAGCTTCGAGCTGCCAAGTCGGGCAGCATTTTGCTGCCAGATTGAGCAGCATTTTGCTACCGAAGCGAGCAGCATTTCCACTTGCCACTGACAGCTGTCCATTAGAAAATAATGGATTTCTATGAGGAAGCGCTACTACGTGGCAAAAAAAGGCAATGGAAAACTTGTAGATTTTGGATCCACCCCATTCTAGAACTGGGGAAAAAACACGGAGCTTTTCATACGTTATTTATTCAGCTCCGCGAAAACGAAAGAAAATTTTCTAATTATTTTCGCATGTCAGTTAGGGCGTTTGATGAAATAGTAAACATTTTGGAAAATAAAATTAAACGTAGTGACACTACCACGAGGCGAAGCAGTTCAGCTGAAGAAGGAATTGCGGTTACCTGTATATTTGTAATAATATGTTTTATTTTTAGTAGTCATAACAATATAAGTGCATACCTAGAAAATTCATCATACGGCTACAGAAAAATCGTTATTACATTTCGTTGCGTTACCAAATGTTTAATTTAAGAAATTTACACACACGTACACACATAAATACCTACGTAAAAATGTTGGAAATATCCTTTCGCACTAAACAAAGTTGTTGCGGATAGAATAAGAAAGAACAGTTATTAATAGCTTTCTAAGAATAAATATATAAGTGTAATTTATCGAAAAATTCTTATAACTTTACCTTACACAACAAGAATAAACTTCATCTTTTTATTTATTACTAGAGTTTGTTAAAAAGGTGGTACCGGATGGCAGTAGCGTAGCGATAGCGACGTGCGTAGGGGTAATTTTCAACTCATAGTCGATCTCGACAGTACCGCGAGAGAGTTCAAAGCGACAGTACATTGCACGCTGCACGCCAAATAAGTACGCGGAGATGGGACGCCCAAAAGGTGTAACATTCCCTTCAAATGTACGTGTTTATTGCGCAATATGCAGTAGCGGATTGCTAAGTCGCGATAGGTTTGAATATAGAAAATATTGTAAAAGTAAACGTCATGTATTAAATCTAAGAAACAGTATTCTATACTGGCAATTTTTATATGATTTTATTTTTATGTTAAGTGTGTGCAACATCCCACAACATCTAGTATCTAATGAACACTTTCGTCTTTTTTGGGCTAAGTACGTTTCCTCATGGAAGCTGCCAACATCTATGCAATTACGATACAATTTGCCACGTGTGCAAGGTACAGTAAAGGAATGTATTAAAGACGAGTTGAGAAATAAGAAAATCTGCCTATGTGTGGATGAAACAACTGATGCTCAGAAACACAGCGTCATTCATGTTGTAGCGCGTCCTTTAAAACGTGATGGTCCACCAGCTTCATTGTTGTTATCCAGTAAAAGGATTCAGAAAACTAATGCAGAAACCGTTGTCGGGATAATAAAAGATTCGTTGAGAGAATTTTGTATCACAGGAACCCAAGTCACAATGTTCGTTACTGACGGAGCCGCAACAATGCTGAGAGTTGGTGGGATGTTGAAAATATGCTTTCCGACTCTTTTTCACATAACATGCCTCATACACGCATGTCACCTCGTAGCAGAAACCATTCGAAAGAAGTATCCAATGGTGGATAAGTTAATAGCATCTACCAAAAAAGTGTTCATCAAATCTCCCAAACACATCCGTGTATTCAAACAATTGTGTCCGAAATTACCACCACCACCTCAGCCTGTAATAACGCGATGGGGAACATGGCTCCAGGCAGTATCTTACTATCAGAAATATTTTTCACAAGTGAAAAATGTCATCTTGAAACTTGATTCAAATGATTCTGCAGCAGTTCGAGATAGTCAGCAACTTCTTTTCCGGTTCGGACGCTCAACAACAAATAGAAGAAATTTCCATGAACTATTCTGAAGTTGCACAAGCTATTGAGCAATTAGAAAACAGTCACTTATCTGCACGAGACGCATTAAATTGCATAAACAATTTACAAGCCGCTCTAGAAAACTTGACAAACACTATAGGAGTCGATGTTGCTCAAAAATTTGGTGCAATTTTAACGAAAAATCCTGATTTACAAAAGGTTCGGTCTATAACTGAAAATCAAGAGTGCCCAAATGAGGAAAACGAATATCTGACATTTGCAAATCTTACTTTACTGGATGTCGAACGATCATTTTCGAAGTATACGACAACGTATTCACAACACCGTCGACGGCTAAATGAATCGACAATGGAAGTGTTGCTGATGTTGCAATTCTACGCAGCTTACCAGGGCGGTTGCCAATTGCCACAGTGGACATCAAGACGACAGGAAAAGGTAACAATATTATTTTTCACTAATATTGTATATTACGCACCTACTTTTATACGGTGCGCCTCTGTCGGACCACTTTTTTAACAAACTCTATTTATTACGCTGAAAAAGGCGATCTTTTTGTAATTTTGAATTTTATTTTACATATAGGTACCTTATTCAATACAAATAAACTGATAAGATAAATTCATGCGTACAATTAATGATATATGTGTACTTTTATTATAAAAAGTGTGGTTATAGATATTATACAATTGGTGGTGACAGGAGACGTATGCGCGTTTTCTTCCCGAACGGCTTAAACCAGTTCATATGTGATGCACAATTGTCAATTGCACGGCGGGGTAGCGCAGCAAATTGACAGCTGCTGCTTAGATCGGCAGCTCGTTGCAGTCCCTGCGCGCGGTTATATTTGAAACCATAAGTCCGCCCAACTGCGACAGCTTGAAACAGCCAGCTGCGGCAGCTCGTTGCTGTTTGTGCATCCCGGCCTTTAAAGTCAAATAACATTCTTGTATTAAATCAAATAACCTGTATTCATTATCGTATTTAGATTCTAATTTTAACCATTTATGAAATTGTATTAAGGTTTCCTATACTTATATCGTATACCTTCTTAGTAATTTAGCATTTTCAATTTTGAATATTCATTTCTTGCCAATTATTTCACGAAAGTAGGCTTTGTCGGAACTATCATTATTAATACTGCTCCAAGTTTTCCGAAGAACATGTGTATCATAAAAAAATGGAGCGACAAAAGCGAATTACCCGAAAAAAAAAAGTTAATTATAAGCTATTTCTTAGATTTTGTACTTTTTTCAGAGTCAACTTTCCACAATAACGGATTGATTCACATATATAATTTTCATTATTACAGTAATGAAAATCCCATTTTTTTCAGAACCCTCGATCAACAGCGCAGATGGTCTGCTAATGTTTGAGGTAGAATAATGGAACGCGTGTGGTAGGTCCATACTATTTTATTGGCCATTTAAATAGTGCCATGTTGCTTGGATTTATAAAAGGCAATTTACCTGTACTTTTGAAAAATATACCACTTGATATCCGAAAGAGAATTAGGTAGGCAATTCCCAGTAAATGGATACAACGCGGAGGTCCATAAAGCTGGCCAGCACGGTTCCCAGACCTAACGAGTCTCGAGTTTTTCTTATGGGGATATATCAAAAATATTGTTTATGATCAGAGCAACGCAACAGCGCTGAAAGCCAGTGGCGGACGCATAAAAGTTTACACATAATAAATTAAATGTGATACGTGCTCAAACACTTGCCGTTTTAAGAGTCCTCCGTGAAATCACAAAGTGGATAATGTCTATTTAATATTTGTAACACTAGATATGTTTCCAAAGTTGTTTCGGCAAAGTGAGTGCGGCGTGAAGAAAAAGTGTTTCTGTATGCCGAAAACGAACGTTCTACATCTAGTGACGTTATATTTGCGTAAGCAAAATAATCTTTCAAATAACTTAACGGTTCTGTTGACGCACCTTCACAAATTTGTCTTAATGTGCCAAAATCAGAGTTTTTATCTAAAACACTTTCAAACATTTCTAAAACACAAACATTTCTTGCGTCTTTTATCGCGCATAGCTGTGCGTGAACATGTTGCACTATTTGCAAAGATTCCACTAACGACACCGAAGAATTTTGTAGTTTTTCTATCGCATCCGCTAGTCCCACGTAATTGTTCTGAATAATTTCCAAATCTGTTTTAACTTGACTATCCTGAAATTTCAAGTGGCTTACCTTGACAGCCGCAGCTTCCTTTGGGTCGAATTCTAAAATCACGTTCTTTATATTCTCAAAATATTTAAGATAATAAAATGCAGCCTCTAACCATGTTCCCCAACGAGTAAGAATAGGTTGTGGTGGTTCAAGAATACCGGGGCATAGTCTATGAAATTCCCGAATACGTTTTGGGGATTTTACAAACACAGCTTTTGTATGTGCTATTAGAGCGTCTACCTCGGGATAACATTTTCTGATACTATCTGCTACGAGACTGAGAGTATGAACTTTACATGTAATATACAACAAGTTAGCACAATGTTTTTTAAGAGATCGACCTACAGCAAGCATGTTTACGGCACCATCACTCATAAACATCAACAGTTGATTTGTTGAAAGTTCAAACTTTTCCAATGTATTTAACACCAACATTGAAATTACTTCGGCAGTGCATTGTTGTATTCACGTGGAAGCAGTAGTAAAATTGAGGGTGACGGTCGATGTGGTTCCATTGTGCGTACCATTACATTAACCACAGAATGTTTTTTACGATCTGTTGTTTCGTCCACACATAACCACAGTTTTTTATCTTGCAACTCCCATTTAATTCTTTTCTCGACATGCTCACGAGCAGACGGCACAACTCTCTGTAATGTTCTCTCACTTGGTAACTTAGTCCGAATATTCATTCCAAAACGAGACGTATGCTTTCTTCCTTAGTAAATGAAATGGTAAATTACATGCAATAAACACATAAATTAAATTAAAATTTGTCATAATCTCGTGTGGATTTTTTTTAAAACATGCCCTGCACTATTTACGTGCCGTGGACAATCACTTTTCGACCAACACATTAAATCTATTTTACACACTACACATTGAATTTTAGCGCCATCACACTTTAAATCAGGCATTTCTGCAATAAATTCTCTTATTGTGTCCAACTTTGGTCGTTTTCGCGACGTAGGAAACATTTTCAAAACAAACGTAGAACTACGATATAGTATACGACAGCGTAGATGCATACACAACAGATCGGCTTTCGAGTCGCAGTTATACTGACGCTTATACCGAATTGTCCCGGCCGTGTTTATTTTTTGTAGACTTTTATGCGTCAGCCACTGGCTTTCAGCGCAGTTTGCGTTGCTCTCATCCGACAATTTGGAAGACCGAATAAGAACAGCGTTTCGTTCTATAACACCAGATAATTTGTTTAAGTGGAACAATCATTTTAAGTAAAAGTTCGCTTATGCAGCGAAAATGACGGATATCATTTTGAACACTTGTTAAAACATTGTTTTTTTTTACATTTAGATATGTTATTTGTTCAATAAAGTATGTATGTATTTGCTGTTTATAGTTATGCCTCTTTTTAATTAGTATGAAAGAAAAACCTGTTGAAGAGTTAGACTGATAAATATCATCCATTTATGAGCAGCAATAGCAACGTCAGTTCCGTCAAAGCCTACTTTCGTAAAATAAATGACAAGAAATGAATATTCCAAATTGAAAATGCTAAATTACTAAGAAAATATAAAATATAAGTATAGGAAACTCTAATACAATTTTATAAATTGTTAAAATAAGAATCTAAATACGATAATGAATACAAGGTGTTTCATTTAATATAAGAAAGTTTCAAGATTCATTGTGACCGATTCGGACCACTGCGAACAACATAAAATGGCCGCCATTATGTAAGATATTCCACGACCTTGATCCTGGTAGAAACTCGCGACAAGAAATTTGTGAAACTCCCTTTCCATAGAATATCGAAAAGTATCAGTAAAGCTGTTAGGGGAGAAGATATGAACGTATGTTTCAATTCACAGAATACACTTAAAAACATTCTTAGTAATCCAAAAGATAAACCGGACATGAAAGAAAGGTCGGGAATTTATAAAATTGCATGCAGCGGTTGTGATGCCTATATTGGACAAACAAAACGAGCGATAGGTACTAGATTTAATGAATACATGAGATGCTACAGGTTCGGCTGAATTGGAGCGTCAAGTGTAGCTGAGCACATAAATGATACACGACACAATATCAAATCAGAAAACCTGAAATTAATTAAAAGCCTAACCTCGCCTCGAGAATTAGACGCATTTGAGACCATATATATAAAGACACATTTCAATCTTTTAAACAAAGAGAATGCCCCACTTCATTTTTCTTGCCTGTTCGATTTATTAGCGTAAAATAATTTTTTAGTCCACACTTGACAAAAGACCGGGTCGTCGTATCTTGTACATATTGATTTGTTTAGTTTTCTTAGAATGAGTAGATAAAGAATTAACGGGAAGGAACCTTACCGTTTGTCTCGCTCTACTTTATGAGGGCGGCACGAGGCTAGGGACCTTTTCCGTTTCACATATACCCAGCATGTTAGAGTTAAACGACAGAAAAGTAGGTATTCGTAAATAGATATACACAGATACATATACATTTAAAGATATATGTACATATGTACTTTTTCCTCGAGAGGAGAGATAGATAAGCATGGTAGAATTAAGAAAAAGTTTTTAGTTTTTCGCTCAGATTTATTCGGTAACTCGGTTGAGAATGAAGACCCAGTGAGCCTTTGAAACAGCTGTTCCGAATTAATTAATATTTTGTGTGGTGAGGAGTGTGCCGATACTCTGTATTATTTGCCATACTACCCCACAGTCCTTGCAATTGTTATTTATAAGAAAATTATTTGACTTTAATGATAGCCCAAATCAAAAGTATATTTTCGTTTACCCTGTATAATTTTTAGCGATCATTTTTATTTTATTATCAAGTCTAACGCTTCGACTAAATATGAATAGAATCAGAAATTCTAGCTTAAATACGTAAGATATGCGCCTCTTAAATTTCGGTCTATATTTTCAAGAATAGTTAAATGTCTCAAAAACGGATTGAGTTAGGTATAGGAAACATAACAGTAACTTGCCTTTAGTTAGCACCCACTATCAAAATATCTAATAATATACAGGGTATTCCATTTAAATTTTTGCAACTTTGGTGCGTAACTGTTTTTTGCGTTGCCTTGTATATATCAAAACAATTTTAAAACTTGCTCCCATGTTATCAGAAAATTTGGACGTCCTATCATTTACGCAATAGGCTCAATTCTCGTACAATTTCAGAGGGTTGAGACTCCTGTATGCAGTGCAGTTTTTCACCCCCCCCCCCTCGTTTTTAGAAAAAATAAGACGATTTCTATTTTTTGTCACCGTTATCGGCAGTTCAATTGTATTTCCGGTGCCACTGGAAGTGACGTCAACTTTCTTATTTTGAATAGAACATCCTGTATATTTTTACGTTTTTGGAAAGGTAATCGAAAAGAGGATCCAACGATTCCACACATGTTATACTTTAACTTAAGAAATATGACGATATGCAGAAATAAAAGTTTTGGTAATCTGTTCTTGTAACGCAAAGTTGGCTAGGAAAGCGCTAAATTATTTCTTGTGACGCCAGATTGATCTAAAGAGCTCGTTACTAAGCAAAGTAATCATAACTAGAGCGGGCCAAATTGCGCCATCCAACAGAATCGGAATCAGGCGCAACGGCCGCTTATTCTAAATAGCGTATATGTGAGTCACAGCAGATATGTGATATTTCGAAATTAATACACAAGAGTAAAAAAATAAAAGTTGACGCAATAATAATGTTTAGTAATTAGAGCGGAATATATATATATATATATATATATATATATATATATATATATATATATATATATATATGTACACGCTGAGGTGTTTTTATTTTCATTATGATTTTTTATTTGATTGAAAACGGTATGCGTTGTAAATGGGATGTAATAAGGAAATAACTGAGAAACTGAACGCTTTTTTTATTCTGTTGTACTTAATAATGTAACTGTAAATAAAGATATAATAAATAAATTCTATCCTTCTTAATAATGCGGATAGGCTTGTTTAAAAAGTTGCACCATCAGATAAGTTTCCACATTTGCCTCGGTGAAGGATGTTCGCCGAAAAATGTTCTTATATTTCGAAAACGACCGTTCCACCGTAATTAAAATAATCTTTAGACTTAGTCAAGGAATCTGCAGATGCCCCATCGCACATTTGTCTTAATCTCGTGTAGTCCGGATTCTTTTTTAAAACATTATCGAACTTAGCTAAAACTCGTCCACTTGTTGCATCGTTTATACTGTGTAACAATGTACTAACTTCGTCCACGACTTGCACTGATTCTACCAACGACAATCCAGAATTTTGCAAATTTTCTATCGCGTCTACTAACCCTTTGTAATTGTTGCTAATATTCTTTAGATGTGTTTCAACAGAAACATCGAGAAATCCCTTCTGGCTCATCCTAATAGCTCTAGCTTCGGCAGGGACGAATTGCAAAATAACGGATTTGACTTCTTGAAAATGTTCATTATAATAAAAAGCGGCTTTTAACCACGTTCCCCAACGCGTAAGAATGGGCTGTGGTGGTTCTCGAATACCAGGGCATAACCTGTGGAATGCCCTAGTCCTCTTAGGACTTTTGAGAAACACTTTTTTTGTGTTTGCTATTAATGCATCCACCTCCGGGTAACACTCTCGAATAGTTTGTGCCACAAGATGTAAAGCATGGACTTTACACGTAACATGTAAAAGTCCTTCACACTCTTCTTTAAGGGAACGGCCTACACTACACATTGTTGCTGCACCATCGCTCATGAACAACAGTTGACTGGTCGACACTTGAAATTTTTGTAACGTTTCGAGAACTACGGCCGTAATTGCTTTACTAGTACACTGTTTTAATCTTCTGCTGGCTAATAGAATTGCAAAATTTGGTTTAATAGGATCTAATACGCGCACTATTATATTCAAAATAGATTTTTTTTTTGCAATCTGTCGTCTCATCAAGACATAGCCACAGCTGTTTATCTTTTAATTCGGCTTTAATTCGATTTTCAATGTCCTCACGTATTCGTGGAATATCTCTCCGTAACGCTGTCCGAGATGGTAGTATCCACTCGGTATTGTATGTACCCCAGAATTTTCGAAATGCTTTTTTATCAAGTATACGAAGTGGTAGACCACATACCATAAACGTTAAAAGCAATTCTAATTGAAATTGACGTTGTTGTGACACACCATTTCTTTTATTTCTGTGGTGTGCGCTATTTATATGTCTTTCACAATCACGTTTGCTCCAGCACAGTAGTTTCTTTTTACAAACTTTACAGAAAATTGTACTCCCATTGTAGTGTAAATCCACAAATTCATTAAGAAATTTATTAACTTTCGTAGGTAATGGCCGTTTATTTTTAATAGTTACGTTAGACATAATCACTAAAGCGAGCACACCGACGCTTGTTTCTAGTATGCCACGAAGTGGTGCAAACGTAACATCTGCAGACTCGTCATTTGTTGATGAATAGAGCGCGTCATCCGTAAATGAATAAGCGCGCTGTTAGTTCGTAGCCGTCGATGAATGAACTTTTTTTTGTAGTGGCCCACTGTGAACAACGCCCTATTTATCAACGAACACCTAAACTGCAGGTGTATATTTGCGCGTCTTCACGACGTAATAGACAGTGGTTTTGGTCCTCGTCCTAATAATTACATATTTAAATTACCTATGTTTACATACATATATGCGCCCGGCAGCCTGATTGCGAACCTGGCGCGTGGCGCTCTTGGCCCGCTCTAATCATAACAATAGCCACACTGTTAAATCACAATTCTAAAAGCATAAATTATTCTTGTTATTTATTGTTATTATAACCTGCATTTGTCATACTTTCGTTCTTTGTACTCGTTACGGTTATATCTAAATTTAACTTGTTTTGTTCATTGTTGTTTCTCCTTATCTTTATCGAAATTTATTGTATTTAATTAATTGTGGTAGGTTTGTTTAAATTCGTTAGTTTTTAATAGGCAATGTGCTTAAGTTTGTTTTTTATATTGTTGATTTTACAATGGCCTCCGCATGGACCACGTAAGATAAACAAGTACCTAATTTTAATATTCGGTGAATTTGGCAACAATTACCACGAAGTGGAACATAATGTACACCGCCCTTGTACAGCCGAAATTATTTGAACTTTGCGCTAAATAAGGATAGACAGTATGAAATTTACAGGGCTAACTGCATTAACAGAAGATAATATGATTTAAATTATTGTACAATTTGTTGCGCAACCATGGCAAATAAGGTGATAATTGTTGCCAAATTTACATAATATTAAAATTGACCCAGCAATTTTGCATAGTTAGTGCCGCCATCATAAAAGTAACAAAATAAAAAACCTAAAAAACAGACATGTTGTCTATCAAAAACTAACACACTTAAACAAACTTACCATAATTAATTAATTGCAATAAAGTTCGACAAAGTAAAGAATTAACAGCAATTTACAAAACAATTTAAAACGAGAGAAAATAATAACGAGAACAAAGAAGGAACGTATAACAAATGCAGGAGGATAATAAAAATAAACAATAAGAATAATTTACGCATTTGGAATTAAGATTTGACAGTTTGGCAATTGTTGTGACTACTTTGCTTAGCAATGAGCTCTTTACATCAGTCTGGCGTCACATGAAACAATTTGGCGTTCTTTCCTAGACAACTTTGCGTAACAACAAAAATAGACTAACAAAACATTTATTGCTGCATACCGTCATATTTCTTAGGTTAAAGTATAACATGTGATATCGTTTGATTCGCCTTTCGATTGCCTTTCCAAAAACATAAAAAACATAAAAAATAGGGTATTCTATTTAAAATAAGATAGTTAGCATCATTCGTTCAAAAGTTAGCAGCAAAGACCGCACTTGAAAAATATGGCACTACTAAACTTTACAAAATATAAACTTTCTATACCTGATCATAAGAGTTTGTTTGAAACGAATTGAACCAAAGATTAGTTGTTTCAACCTAGCTGGTCAGGCAAGTTACTGGTTGATAGTAGAATTAGCAACTCTATGTTAGCTGCATATTTGTCTAAAAGTAATGCAAACATTTTTGATTTTCTACTTATTACCAATGACATGTGTAAAAATTTAAATATAGTGGGTGGCCGCTTAACGAACATTGTGGACTGAAAACAAATTATTTTCGCGAGGGAATTTGTGTTTGGAAAACGAACATATATCTGCAATGAGCGCTGACGTTTGTTATGACAGCGTTGTAAAGTGGCTAGTTAAGGACTTGTGCTTTTAAAGAATGTTCCTAAAATGGGTTTTTGCTGTTTTTAGAACAAATTTAATTAATCTATTTCACGCCTAGGGGGGACCTCCAAAGTAACTCAATTCTGTTTTTCTAATATGTTTCAAAGAAAAAAGCACATTTTTATTAATTCTGTTAAAAACAACTTGTGCGGTTAAGTCGATTGAGACACAACTGATATTGGGTTAAAGATTTTTTAGGAAGTGTGGGAGGATTTCAGAACAAAGGTCTTATAATGGTATCCAAACCGGGTTGAGGTTAATAGAATTGGGGAGCTTTGCAACCACAATACCATTTCCACTTTCAAGAAACACTGTTGAAAAGAGAAAAGCAATCGACATTGGACCGAGTTTTTAATGCTTCACGAACAAAAAACCTAGAACTGATTAATATGTAGATTTTTTCATTGGATCTTTTGTATATTATTTCTGCAATAAATAAACTAGGAACTATAAAGTTGTTTAACTTTTTTGATCTACAGAACGAATTATGCGGTTTCTCAAATCGATGATCAGTTAACGAACTATTCGGGTAGCGAACATAGTCTTGGAACGGATTATATTGGTTAACCGGTCACCCACTGTACCTCTACAGGCTGTATACATGTCAGGTAAGTGCTAATAATACACAAACTCAATAAATACGTATCTAAAGTACTAATAAATAACAGGGGTTTTTTCGTACATACATGAAGTAGCATTTTTTACAAAAAAAAGATAAAAACATCCATTTCTGGGTGTAATTTCACTCATTAACGTTACTAATGGAAAAAATTAAGCTTACTTCCACCAATTATTAACATTGTGGAATCAATTTCTTTATACATTACCTAAAGTCGTAAGGAAAAGTTTCTGTCCATTCTGCAAGCAACTGAACTAAATGTTCCGTAAATCGTATGTTTCCAGGTTGTACTGATTTTCCTGATTGACCTAATCCCTGTTGACTTTCGCTTAAGCTTCTAATTGTGTCCAGTAAATCATGGGGCTTAATGTATAATCGAGAAGATAGTAAAAATGCGAATATGTACGCTCTATCTGGATAGTAGATATCTGTTGGAACCAAATGCTGTATCAAGGCGTCTAAAGAACCGGAAACTAAGTTGCCATCTCGATACACCAAGGCCTGAAAAATATATTTATTTAATATCCAAATCTTTCCCGTGAGAAATTGTTTCATTAAACAGTAAGTGATATCTTACTTTATCATGCGGCATTGTTGGATCTGATAAATTTTCAGATACTGCTTCTCCATTGTTATAAAGACCAAAGCTTTTCGTTTGGGGTGTTTGTGGTAAGCTCTACAGAAAAGAAAATGTTGGTGTAGAAAGAAATGAAATTTAAAATATCAGGAGGTAAGAAATTAATATAGATGTTTGAATATCTACAGACACAAACATATTCATAAATTTACTAAATATCAGTTACCAATTTTTACAAAAAAGTAAGTACAATTTAGTTTTAACAACATGCACAACTTGTATATGTATGTATTTCTTTTATTTTAGATTAAACAGTAAGTTACGAAATGATGAATCTATCACAAAAGTTTTAATGTAAAGCAAACAAACGTATTTAAGAGACTTCACTATTAATATCACAATTGATTAAAAATAACTCACCCTTCTGTTCGAACAGTCTTTTGGAGTGTGATCAGATGCGACGGTCCCAAAAATTGTGGGCTAAAAATAAAATAGTATTTTAAAATATATTGAAAAATTGGCAAACAATTACAAAACGGTATATCACACAGTGCACTAGTGTATATTTCTTGTTGTTTAAGACAAATTGAATTTCTGTGTATATATTATTTTTGTAATACATTCAGTGACTAATAGCTAACAATTATCTCAAGAAATAAAAGCCTCTGATTATTACAGTATCTTTGATATTAAGAAAATGCATTTATTTTGTTTGATTGCTAGTTTTTTTTGCAGTAATGGGTTACTAAACTTACACAGGCTTATCGATAATTCGGAAAAGTATGAATTGGACATATCTCAAACTTTGATCAAATACTTATATCGGTGGCGTCAGCTCACCTAAAATATTTAGACATGCCTGTCATTTCCGCTGATAACAAAAATCAACTTGCTTGTATTGAATGAAACACCTTAAATATTAGGAGTATTATATTTTTGAAAATTTTGAATGGAAATCCCCATTTTTTGATGTATTTCGATTTTAGGCAGAAAATAGTTCAACTTTTTTTAATTAGTGATTTAGGCTGCTCAAAAACGTAATGCAAAAAGATGTGTGCATATAAAGTGTCAACACCATGAAGTTATACCTACAATCATTTAATTGGTTAATTGTTTAATGGAAAATACAACAAAGTACTATTAAGAACAAAATGTACATTATTTGCTTGTATCCACAAATTTAATTTGAGAAACTATAAAAATAAGCTATGTACTCGTTAAAAAACACACAAGATAATATGAAAGAAGTTAGAATTGCAATTGAAACATTGTGATTGTCATCAATTAAAATTAGAATACATGACGGTTCGGTAAAATGTGAGACCGTTTGCAAGAGCGAGAGAGACATTTTGAATATTTACTGGGTTGTTCAAGTTTACTGTATGCTAGAACTAAATAATAGACGTTTTCCTCGGCAATATTGTTATTAAATCTGTAATGTATATGATGTAATTTGTTCTTGGCAAACTTTAATGATATGTATTTGTTATTGTTGACATCGAAGACGAATCTGTAACATACCAGTAACGTTGTTGTAACGCGTGTTTTATAACAAATGATCAAAGTTACGCCATTGATGTTAATTAGCGATCCTAACTATAACTTAAAATTGTTAAATTAGTTGTGAAAAACGTATTTTTCAAAATAAGCGCAAGACGCTTAAAATTAGATGTAACCTCCCTGATTTTTAGGGCAAAATAAAAAATTGTTAAAAAATGGGGCATTTCTTTTTAAAATGTTCGACTTTTGAACATACTTCCAAATTAATTTACCATCTCAATAATGTAATAAAAAAAATTGCATAGTAACATATTTAAACCTATACTACAAAATTCAAAGAATGCTTCAAAAAGATTTGTAAAAAGTGTTTGTAAGAAAGTTATATTTTCCATTTTTCTATTTCATTTTTGCATATGAGTATACAGCGTCATATAAACTTGCTGCTGAAAATGTTATGTAAAATTAAAAAATTTAGTAATATACAGGATATATAAAATAAGCAAGACTTCCAATATAACCAAAGGCGGCAAGTATGTCAAAATATCTCTTTATTAGTAGTAATTTTCAGTTTTCTCCAATTCATACCAATGGATACAGTTCTCGATAGATCACCTATATATGTATATGTACAGAATTTTGTATTAAACTCACCACAAATTCCTTTCGATAACCATTTTGATTTATGCCACATTTTCTAAATTTATTAACTAAGTCAGTTTTATAATCAGTCTCATCCAACGAACTTAACGAATCTATTGAACTTGGAGTAAAATCTACTTTGGTCGTAGATACCGAATTCGTTAAATGTCCAGAGTCTTTACTTAGACAGTTATTCGGTTTGTACCCTGATAGACAGTCAGATTCACAACTCGATGCGCTTGAACACGAACCAAATTTATTTTCACTTGCAGTTTCATAACCATTATGATCCGAGTATTTTCCATTTTCTGGAGATCGACCGTTCGAATAGTGTCCACCCAATAATTGAGGAACTGACGGTAATACTCTTACAGCTTCGTAGACTTCAGACGTTTCGCTAGTATAGAAATTATGTTCTTTCGTTTCTCGACTGCGTTCGTCAATTATTTTACCATCTCTGCATACAGTTACTTCTTCCTTAGTTACCGTTGTGGATTTTACACTTAAGGATGTATCCAGTTTAACCGGCGCCTTGAGAATTCCAGTCTTTATTAGGAGCGTGTTTAAGAGATCGCAAGATGGTATTTGACCGGTCATCAACGCTTGCTTGATAGCCATACCATCACGACCTTCCAAAGGAACCGGCATTCCGTTTATGAAAAGAACTTCTTCCTCTTTAATGGACGACTTCTTTTCACAATCGACTACTTTCACACCTTTTCCCAGAATCGATTCGACAGTTTCTTGTATCTCTGGATCATCCATGATTTACTATTAAAGGTAATTATTTCGCTTAGATATTTAGTGTATACCGCCGTATAATAAAATCTATATGTATAAAAAGTATCCATATCTGCCTCTCTCATATATCATATTTAAGCTAATCCATATACAGATCAGTTCGTTCAAGTAAATATTCCAGCGTGTTGGGAAATAACCTGTCGAAAATTGACACACGAAAAGAAATGGTTTCTTGCAAAAATCAGTCTCTATTCAATAAAATATTTTTATTTCAAGACTATAAAAATGTATAATATAAGAAAATAATTTTCTTGAAAGTTTATTTGGATTACATTAATATTTTCTTAGGGTTAGAAAATTAAGAAAATTTGAGACAGAAAAATGTTTCTTCCAAGTAAATCATAGGCATAAAAAAATGGTCCAGATCTCACAGTTCTATTGAGAAATTAGGCGACCAGTTTCGTGTTCAGAAAACACATCATCGGGCCAGCTATTAGGATATCCAATAAAAGAAAAATTACAATAATGGAAAAAAAAACCTAAAGTTAATAATTAAAATTAGGAGCAAGTGAATGAGCTAATGAAAAAGTTTCTTTTTATAGGTTACAGTATAATTAAATTATTTCTTTTATAATGTAATTAAATAGGGATTATTTTTATGTAGTTATTTATTAGCATTACCTATCTTGGTTATTGTTTCTATGTACTCTTTTCATGTGTACTTCTACATTAAGCTCACTTTTGTTTCAAGATTATTCTGTAGATAATCTCTACTTTTAGCATTTTTCAAATCATAAACAATGTGAATAATTTACTGCATTATGTACGGATATGTCGTACTGTTTTAAACAAGGTCAGCGCAATTAATAATGTGGATATAAATAATATGGATTTCAAGAATTCTAAGTAAAAAATGCTTTATTTTAAGAAAATGAAACTATTGATTGATGAACAATACCTAAACGCTTCCTGGAATTGAGAAAACTATTTACTATCCTTAAGAAAATATTGTTTTGTGTTATAATGGCGATTTACTTATATGTACTAAGAATCGCTTTCTTCAAATTTTCTGCAAGATTTTCTTGAATCAAGTTAACAAATGTCTTAGACAAAGACATACAATTATTTCATTACAAGTGTATACTTCTCTTAAGCGGAGAAAGAAACGCTATGAAAATATTTTTTTTTTGATTTAAAGCAGTTATTTTATTGCGGATAATAAACAGTAATTGTCTTGAATTAAGGTGGACAACTTTAATACAGATAAACGTTTTTCTGCGTGCAGTTCGTAATAATAACGTTAATCGGTGTCTTCTATTTCAACGTTAACGAATATTTTACACACAGCACCGATCTTTGGTGACAAGGCAAGCAAACGTCAATTTAATGTCATGTATGTATCTAGTTAGGCGAACTGATGTACTGTTATACAGAATAACACAGGCTGCTATCAAACAATCTTTTGGATATTTTCGACTAAAGATTTGTGCAAATTTAAATGAACCAAAAAGTGAGTTTACTGCAAACGCCCACGACATGCATATTGTAGCAAACTGGATAGATTTTTACACGCTTAATCTCGAGCCTAAATACAGAAGAATCTTCAAGGAAGCGCGACTGAAGTTTAACGGTTAACGTTGTATATGTCAAACAATTATATTTTTCCACTTACTTATTGTACATTTTCCAGAAATTCCAGTAGTTGTTTTGTACATATATCATAAACGTCACATGAAAATTACATAATCTCTTTAATTGGCAATTTACAAATTGTGATCTGCAGGAAGCAATCGCAAAACCAGCAATATTATAATCGCAGTGAAGCGACAACTATGATATTAAAGCTATGCATCAGTCTACAAGGTTGTGGGAACCAGTGTATCGTGATGATACATGAGCAATTCGTATAAAATTATCAACTTCAACTTTATTGATAATAATGGTAATAATCCTTTATTGACTCAGATAAAAAATATTTGCAGTCATTGTTAAAAGATATAAAAACAACACAGCAATAAGATGATAAATGAAAAAGCCATATATTGATGTTATAAATTGTTTCGTACTTCTAATAGCTCTACTTATTCTAGTTTTACTTGATTTTCAATTAATGAGCACCTATAGCTAGGAACTTTAAAGGTTTTTTTACAGTACAGTAGTGTCTCTACATGCGTGGTTGAAGAGAATTACTCAAACACTTACACGGATTATTCGAGTTACACGAGCGTACAAAATGCGTCCGTTGTAACGTCCGTCATAACGTGCGTGGTAGCTTTCTAAAGCTTATTACCTGGGTGTACATTTCCAGCAGACATACCCAGGTAATAATGTTATGAAGCTACAACGTACACTGCCCGTATTGTATTATGTCTCCCCCTTGCGACGACTAAATATCGATACTATCTTCCGCACACTAGGCCGAGTAGCTCGGTTCAGCTCGGATTCACAAATAGAAGGACAGGGAAGGACATTATATAGGTTATTCGCAAAGTAATTGCAAAACTAATCAGTTGGATGCTAGTTGTGGATTTCTTCCTACCAATCAAATTACGTAATACGTAATAATTACGGAAATAATGCAAAAGATTAAAAAAAAAAATTTATTGCTAGAAATAAAAACATAAACAATTAAGAAGAAATAACATAAAAAAATAAAACAAAATATTCTCATTTAAATATTGGGCTATATCTTTTGCTATCAAAATACCCTCCTTTGGTTTGTAATACTCCCCGGACCACTCGTGGCATGCGTTCTGTTACTTTTGTTGAGTTTCACCGGAAATGTTCCATTCAGTTTCAAGAAGTTGTTACAGGTGCTCTTTCGACAATTGAACAAACTTTTCGTATTCGTTTGTCAAGTTCATCCCACTGTAATTCGATGGGGTTCAAATACGGACTCTGCGGGGGTCACTGCATGATTTTCAAAACGTGCTCTTCTATTTGAGACGTTAGAAAATCTATACAGATTCGTGTTGTATGTTTGGGATTGTTATCAAGCGCAAACACGAAGTTCTCCCCAATTAACGGCAATCCGGATGTCACAGCGTTCTCTTCTAATATTCATCCCTAATTTTTTTTTTTTTTTCATAATACCGTCGATTTTTACTACATCTCCGGTCCCGCACTATTAACAACCCCAAATCATTACTGAACCACCAATGTTTTACTGTCTTTCGTCTTTCGTTCTGTAATTATAGGCTTTCCTTTCGGCATTTTAAAAATATTACTTACACAAGCACTGCGACCGAACATCGGTATCTGATTCACAGCGGATATGATAAGAATTACTCCCTATTATAATCATTCCCTCGTTTGTAAATATGTAAACAGTATCGGTTCTAATGATTTTATTACCCGCAAATAGGATGAATTGAAATTTCTCTCTATAACATTTATTCTAATGAGTAAAGCTGGCCACGAGCGGTACCGCGCAGTAGCGTCGCGTCGACCAGGCTTCGCGTTCCACTAGAGTTATTCTGCTAATAGAGATGTTTGCTGCCGCAAATAATTTCGCTCATCTTTTAAATAAAAATTAAATAACACGTGCTCAAACACTTACCATTTTAAGAGTCCTCCGTGAAATCACAAAGTGAATAATGTCTGTTAAATATCTGCAACATTAGATATGTTTCAACTGTTGTTTCGGCAAAACTAGTACGGCATGAGGAAAAAATGCGTTTATATGCAGAGAACGAACGTTCTACATCTAGTGACGTAATATTTGCGTAAGTAAAATAATCTTTCAAATAACTTAACGATTCTGTTGACGCACCTTCACAAATGTGTCTTAATGTGCCAAAATCAGAATTTTTCTCAAAAACACTTTCACATTTTTCTAGAACAGAAACATTTTTTGCGTCTTCAATCGCGCATAGCTGTGCGTGAACATGTTGCACTATTTGTAGAGATTCTTCTAACGGCACCGCAGGATTTTGTAATTTTTCTATTGCATCTGCTAGCCCGAAGTAATTGTCGTGAATGATTTTTAAATCCATTTTAACCTGACTATCTTGAAATTTCGACTGGCTTTTCTGGATAGCGGCAGCTTCCCTTGCATCGAATTGTAAAACCACGTTCTTAATATTGTCAAAATATTTATGATAATAAAACGCGGCCTGTAACCATGTTGCCCAACGAGTTAGAATAGGTTCTGGTGGCTCTGGTATACGGGGGCACAGTCTGTGAAATTCGCAAATACGTTTCGGTGATTTGACAAATACTGCTTTGGTATGCGCTATTAAAGCGTCCACCTCAGGATAATATTTTCTGATACTATCCGCCACAAGATTGAGAGCATGAATTTTACACGTAATGTGTAACAAATTAGCAGAATGCTTTTTAAGAGACCGGCCTACAGAAAGCATGTTTGCAGCACCATCACTCACTAACATCAGAGTTGGTTTGTTGAAAGTTCAAACTTGTCCAATGTATTTAACACTAACTTTGAAATTACTTCGGCAGTACACTGTTGTATTCGTTTGGAGACTAATAGAATTGAAGGTGCCGATTGATGAGGTTCCAATTTGCGTGCCATTACATTAAGAACAGAATGTTTCTTCCGATCTGTTGTTTCGACCACAATTTTTGATCTTTCAACTCCGATTTTATTTTTTGTTCAATATGTTCGCGCGCAGATGGCACAATTCTTCGTAACGATGTTCGACTTGGTAATTTGCACTCCGAATAGTTATTCCAAAAGCAGATAAATGGTTCCTTGTCTAGTAAATTAAACGGTATACTACATGCAGTAAACGTAACGCATAAATTAAATATACATTTTTCATTGTCTCGTGCGCAATTTCTTTTTGAGACATGTTTTTCACTATTTACGTGTCGTAGTCAATGTTGTCTGGACCAACACATTAACGGGATTTTACAGATTACACATTTAATTTTAGCACCTTCATATATTAAGTCTGGAATTTCTGCAATAAATTTTCGAAGTTTGTCCGGCCGCGGTCGTTTTGCTGACGAAATCATAATTTTTCTAGGACAGATAAACAATTGCGCAAATGACCGGCAGCGAAAATGTCCGTTCTGCTCCGCAGACGAAGTAATACTACCGTTCCTCTCGGTCCGAACTGATTCTACGCCGATGCGCGGTACCGCTCGTGGCCAGCGTTACTAATGAGGATTCCCATCTGAAATACTTTATTATCCCAACTTTGTTGTAAAAGTGTTTACAGTAATTCTAAGGGTATTCAATATTTGAAAAATTCGATCTTTTAAAATTCTAATATTTATCCTAACTTCAATGGTAGGCAGTGTAACAAGTAACGATAGGTATATACAAGAGAAGGAACAGGAAAATTAAACATAATCATAATCATTACAATTAATTCCAATATTTTTATTGGTGCATTATTAGCAATTAGGTGGATAAAATATCCGAAACATGTAACTGGAGTTACATTAGTTTAGTTTAGTTCTTTATTCGTTTCTATGATACTTAGTAGTATAGAACACGTCAAATATATACAAAAAGACAATACATGTACACCACAAAACAGAAAATAAAAATATAATAAAACAATGGAGAGCTATTCCAATAACATCTCACAATTGAAAAAATCTTTTAAGCTGTAAAAAGAATGTTTGTATAATATTAATTCTAATTTGTACTTAAACTGTCGGTTATTCAAAAGGGGTAATGCTATATATAATTATAAATCTTAATTAATTGCAAAACAACATTTTTCTGGACTATCGTCAAATTAGGTCTCGGTCCTAATATATAAGCACTTACAGTTGTCGCTCTAGTGGGGTATGCATGGGTAAGTTCGAATTGTTTAAAAAAGGTGTGGTAATTCTTGCGAATAAACATTGCGCACTCAATAACATACAAACCGGTAAGTGTGTGTATCTTCTGGTTGATAAAAAGGTCCTTACAAGTGTCTCTACTTTTTAGACTAAACATGCTTTGGATACAACGTTTCTGGATAATAAGTAATCGGTCAGCATCACTACCGTTTCCCTAAAACATTATCCCATATCGGAGGCGGGCATTTATAAATATCATTAAACAAAAGCACTGCACCAAACCAATTTTATTGGGAATATCTATCTATGAATCGTAAACTAAAACAGTAATACCTAAGTGTAGAATGTAAATCATACCTGCCAATCCGAAATGCACGATTTATGGCGTGTGGTAGAAAGTATAGATACATCATCGCAAGGGGGAGACATAATATACTACGGGCAGTGTACGTTATGACGGACGCACAGTGGGGCAAATTCCCGAAAACTAGGCCAAAACCCCAAATTACATTTAGATTACTCCAAGTACACTGAAATGGAAGTTTTTCTCGCCGAATCATTAAGCCAGATTACCAGGCGATAATCAGGATATCTAGTGAAGAGGGTAGTGATGCTACTTGAAGACCCAGCCCAGTCGAAAGTTGACTGTAACAACGGTAACAGCTCTTACGTCAAACGTATACGAATTTCTGAAGATAAGTGCTTTGAAGTGCTTTCAAGTGCTTTGAACTAAATCTATGAATACGTATACTTCCATTCGGTTGTCCGATAATGTGTATAAGGTTATTCAAAGTAACAAGATCTATTCCAAAATATAGGAGATACGGATGAGATACTGGATAGTAAATCTGGAAGTGTTTGATAACGAATCCGGATCCAAAGAATCAGATAACGAATCTGGATCCGAAAAGTGGATAACAGATCCGAGAACCGGATGGCGGATTTAGATCCCAGGACCGAATAAAAGATCCGGATCTGATTACCGGATAGTCGTTTCGAATCCTAGGATCCGGGTATCCGATAGTGGTTCCGAATCCTAGAATGCGGGTATAGGATTTTTTATCGAATTTTCGGATACCAACAATACTAATCGAAATCCATGCTGAATAAAAAAAATATGGAACCATTTGTAAGAAACTTGCGTTTTTAATTCGAGGCGCAGATGCTATTGTTTCCAAAACTATAATTAACTCAAAAAATTAAAAAGAATCCAAGAATATAATAATATTGGCTATGTTTCATTTAAAATAAGTTAATAGCAAATTCCGTTATAACCGCACAGAAACAACAGACGTGTCAAAATGAAGCAATACTTACATTATAGATGTGTACATTTCTTGCATATTATTGCTGTTATTTAAAAAATAATCGATATTTGTTGTTCTAAACTACCACAAAAGCATTGTGCTTTAATTAACACGCAATGAACCAATGTCAGCTGTGTCAAACCTCAAGGGGGTAACAGCATTTGTTTCGAATTTTGTTCCCGAGTAAAAAACGAAAACGTTTGAAAATTCAATTCGCCACCCTTTTCAAATAAATTGTCCAGATTAATTAAATGTTAACATTTCCTCTGTATTTAGTGGCAATTTTAATTGTCGATAACACGATGGCAATTTATTCCTTCTGTAATGCTTATATTTTGCGTACGGAGTATGTAGTTGTAAACAGAACAAGCTTTGGTAGGGACAAACAAAGTTGATTTGATCAAATTGATTTCGGTACTGCATATTGGAATATCCACCGTATCTTTTCATTTATTTTCCACATTGTTTGACAATACATATTATATCCGCATCTGTATTTATGTATTCTGCAAGTAGGCACTTCACTATAATAGATCTTTATAAAATTAGTAGTTTAAATAGAACGTATACAATGAACCAAAATAGCAAACCATAAATTTAATAACCTGTACAATATATTGTAGTTACATTCCGTAATAATTACATAACTTTATAAGCATATCATTACATACCTATGTATGTGGATGGGATAATTGCTCGTGCATAAAACCTGGAAAGCAATCTATCTTTGGTGTTTTTGAAATGGAGTTCGTATTCATTAGAGCTCATTATGTCTCTATTAGCATCTTCTAAAATTGAACGCTCACACTTATTATTATCAACGAATGACAGGCGAGGCTTTACTCAATAAATGTTATCTTCCCGTTCACATCATGTCTGCGTGATCTTATCCAAATGCACCAGATAACCTTCAATGCAATTGTATGAAAAGTATTGACTAACTATAATTGATAACAACTTGCATGTATTATAAAGTAACTCGCCATATTCGATAATTAATATTTCTTTTATACTACAAATAAATCATAAACACGCGAGACTAACAAATGTTTGATGTATTGCTGTTTGCTCACAGAGAAAAATGGGACAGCAACCCTTGCATTGTAAAAAAATTTTAGTTGAATTGAAGATAAAGTGTTGCTGTCACATGTTTTACAGCAAAATTTGCGATACAACCACTTTATTTTCAATTCAACTATAATTTTTGTTAGGACAACTACATATTTTGTTAGATTAAATAAACGTATTACAATTCTTAGTATACATTGTTCTTATTTTCAAAATATAAGGGTTGCCGTCCTGTGATATCATAGAGCGCCATCTAGGGCAGACCATTGCAAATGACTTAATAAATCAGTCAGTATTTGTAAGACGTAGACATAGAAGGACGTGTTTTATTAGAAAACTTAACCCTAAGTACCAAACATAACATGGTGCCGAAACCCGCCCGAGATAGTATAAAATCGTATAAGTAAGAAATACATGACAAAGCAAACATATGACATTATTAAAGAGTTTATTAAATCGGGTTATCGACGAGTTCAGAACATAATAATAAGGATGATGATGGATAACACAAAGGGTTGCGGAATTTCACCAATGCATATAGCAGGCAATTTATATGAAAATTGACTATTTTTTAAGAAAAGATTTTGCAATTATCTACAGGCCACGGAAACCAATAAGAACAGTAAAGCAACACAGTCTGCGCGTAATCGGGGAAGAATGTTTTAACATTTACAATACCTTTACATTTAAAACCGAAGAACAAAACAAGTTGGAAATTTTAATAAGAAGATATGAAGAGCATTTTAAACCCAAGAGTAATTTAGCACATGAAGGATATAAACTATTTATGTCTAGACAACTACCGTCCGAATCCCTAGATCAGTTCATAACCGAAACCATAAGTAGGGCTAAGAGGTGTGAATTAGGTGAGTTGGAAGAAAGTTTAACAAAAACATGCATCACAGTAGGAGTTATGGATGAAAAAATTAGACAACGATTATTGGAAAATGATGATATATCCTTGGAAAAAGCTATACAGTCTAGCAAAAGCATCGAAACATCACAAATGCAATCCCAGGCAATGAAAATGAATTCGAAAGAAGTTAATGTATTGCAGAAGAAGTCATCGAACAAAAGAATTAAAGAAGAAGCAAAGTATAAATCAAATCAAAGGAGAGACACTTCATCCATTCTGATAATGAATTATGCTTAGGTGCAATTAATAAAGTATGTACGATAAATAATAACATACGGTATGATGATGATAAGGTACAACTACTCATTAATAATAAAAGTACTAGTGTTGGGCATAATCGAATGAATTGAAATAATCGAATAATCGTTCGGAATTTACTAACGATTTCGATTATTTTCCACGATTATTTGACAGAATCCGAGTGACGAGTGAATTATTTCGAAACATGAAACCTCGAAGTTTCGAATACAGATCTCGAATCGTAATCCGTTTGTGTGCTCCTGCGCAGTCGAAACGAATAATGAATGATTTCTGAACCATAATCGAATGACCGATTATTCGGGTATAACCGACATATCTCGATTATATCATTCATAATCGCCCAACACTAAAAAGTACTTATAACTTTTAAATCGGATACTGGTGCCACGGCAAATATTATTTCATTATTAAACAAATTGTAATTGCATTATAACCAAGACAGATTGTAAATTAACAACTTATACCAATCAAAACATTAATGTCTTAGGTAAATGTAAATTGAATTGTGATTACAATAACAAGTCACATTTTAATATTCTATGTAGTAGATATAGATGCTCCATACATCATGTAAATTTACAGAATAACCATGAATGTAAATTTAATGTAGGTTATACAAATATAAAGCAGGAATACTCAAATATTTTTCCAAGTGTAGGGTGTCTGAAAGAATCTTATAAAATAGAGGTTGATGAAACTATTCCACCTGTGGTACATCCACCTAGGAAATTTCCTTTAGCATTACAAAAAACACTCAAAGAAACAATGGATGATATGGAAGCAAATTGAATTAGAATTGAATCTAGTTCTAATTTGTGCAGTTTTAATACATGTTTTGCTAGGTATAAATTTCCTCGATTACCATATGGTTTAAAATCAGGAAGCGATGTTCTTCATAAAAGATTCAAACAAATATTTGACATTGAAGGTGTGCAAACCTAGATAGATGACACTATAGTTTATGGATCATTCAAAGAGGAACATGATTCTAGACTGAATAAAGTTCTTAAATTATCCACAAAAAACAACGTCAAATTTAACTTTGAGAAATGTCAGTTTGGTGTTAGAGAAATAAAATGTCTAGGCTTAAAGTTCAATGAATCAATGATGTACAGAGAATATTAAGTACGATAGATTATTTATCAAACCATATCAAGAATTCATCAAAAATCACTTCACCTCTAAGACAACTTATTTTAAAAGATGCTAAATTCATCTGGAATAAAAAGCATGAAAATATATTCAATGAAATCACACGGGCAATTAGTAATGCTTCTCTTTTATGTCGTTTTGATGTTAAAGAACAAAGTGTGATTTCAGTTGATTGTTCAAAAGAATCAATTGGTGGTATTCTTATGCAAAAGAATAAACCAGTATTGTATCTTTCCAAAGCGTTAATCCTTACCCAAATAAATTGCGCACAGATAGAGAAAGAATGATAAGGCATTCTAGTAGCATGCAAAAAGTTTCATAATTATATTTATGGAACAAGAGTTGTGATTGAGACAGATCATCAACCTTTAATATGAATTGTAAATAAACCACTCTGCACGTTGGCCCAGATCTCACCGGGGTGCAAGATATATTCTACGTAGCGCGATCTAGCATACTTGCATTTATCTCCGCCGACCAGCTTCGCCGCGCGCTACTGCTGCAGCTCTGAGAGACCTATCTTACACACTCTTTGTCTATCAATGCGCTCGTAAGGTTCTAACAAGTGATGGTGGATTTCGGATACACTATGTTAGTTTATTTTGTATAAACTAACATAGTGTATCCGAAATCCACCACTGTCGATCTGTTTGCCGTAGAGTACGAGGATCGTCATATTCCTTCGCATTCGACGATTGAAAGGATCGTCAAAGCGTTTAGGAAATTTGGCTGCGTGGTCGGGAATTGCTGTAAATACCAACAAATTGACGAACAGCTTCAAATCCCTCTAATGCCTCCCGAGCGGGAGGAGAGAAGTGAGGATTTGTTCGTTAGTTGAAATGGGCGAACCTTGCTCCAACCGGCACATTGTAGACGAAATCGGTGTTAGTAGAAGTACTGTGAAACGTATTTTGAAACGCAACAAATACAAAAGTTACAAGGTTCAAAATTTCCAGGAGATTTTTTCCCTTAATAAAGTAACATTGTTAGAATTTCAATTTATTTTGTATAATTATCGAATTTATTTTTCAGTTAGTTTATTTTTATCGCAGGCAATGCGATAAGAATCGCATAGCAGCAACAAAATGAATATAAAAAACTGTACTTACTAACATAATCTGAGAATATAGAAAAATTACGCAGTAGTTCTGTATTAGCACATTTTGTCAGAAAGCGTTGAATTATATTACGTTATTGAGTGGACACGCGTGTTTATAATATGCGTGCGTACCCCTGCTCGCTTTATGATATACTGCGTCTGAATGAGATCTTTCATTTCAGTGAGACCCGAATGCGCTGTTGCCATTCACAAAAGCAATCCCCCGTTTGTATCTGGACCAACGTGTATAGTAGGCCTCTCAGACTACAGCGCATGCTACTCAAACTACAAAAATATGATTTTGACTTACAGTATAAAAAAGGGAATGAACTGTATATTGCAGGTACACCGTTTAGAGCTTCTTCAGAAAAACCCTTGTTAAAGGATAAATTAGATATTGATTTGGAAATTCAAATATGTTTTATAAAACTACAGTTTAATGCAACTAGTGACAAACTAAAAGAAATAGAGGATGAAACCAAAAAAGATAAAGACTTAAGTTTACTTATAGAATAGATTAAAAATGAATGGCCTTCATACATAAGCATGTTATCAAAAAAATTAAGACATTTTCATACAATAAAAGATGAAATCACTTACGCAAATGGCATATTATTAAGAAACAATAGAATTATTGTACCCCAAAGTATGTGGAACGATATGTTTAATAAAATTAATTATGAATATCAAGGCATGTCTAAAAGTAAAAATCTCGCAAGGCAATCATTGTATGTGCAAAATATGAACCTGCATATTGAAAATGTAGTAAGTATGTACACTACCGGCCATAAGTCATTACCCACCTGCATAATTGGCGATTATTCAAATAAACGAAATTTGATCACTATGAAAATGTTTGTATTATTAAAGTGTAAATACGAGATAGATTATAGTCCCTCTGTAATGTTCTGTGTGTACGTAATGAGCTGGTTAAAATTAAGATATCGCAAATAACCTTTTTTCGGCCAAGACACGTTCAGGTAGACGGATTAAAGACCGCTTTCTCGAAAATGTTTATTACGGGCGTCAAAAAATGGGGTAATAGACGATACAACAAGCATTTTAATATAAGGAAAAGTTTAGTTTGCGTTCACTTCTCGTATTGCAAGCAGTGAATAGTCTAGAATATTTTAAATCAGCGAGTAACGTTAAAGTAATGTCAACAAAAAAGGAATTATCGATACAAGCGCGTACTCAAATAGTGGTATACCACAACATCGGGAAAACAACCGAGAAATTCCTAAGTTACTGAAATTAGACCGTGGAACCGTGGATTATAATGTTAAAAAGTTTCAAACAAGTGGTAGTGTATCCGATAAACAGCGACCAGGACGACTAAAAATAACAACACCCGCAGAAGATCGCGCAATGGTAATCACAAGCAAACGAAATATACAAAAAACGGCGCCAGAAGTTGCTGCCGAAATTAATATGTCGCACCCAAACCCAGTTAGGGTCACCATAGTAAAGAGACGATTACGCCAAGCTGGTTTGCAAGGAAGAATTGCTATGCGAAAATCTTTACTACGCACAGCTAACAAAGCAAAACGGTTAACATGGGCAAGAGAGCACAAAAACTGGACGTTGGAAGATTACAAGAAGGTGCTCTGGACCGAGTCTAAATTTCTCACCTTTGATTCAAACAGGAGAACATTTGTCCGTAGATCGAAAGGGGAACGAGCATTTGAATCCTGTATTGTACCAACAATAAAACATGAGGAGGATCAGTCATCGTTTGGGGATGTTTTGGCGCTACTTCCACGGGCGATTTGATAAAAATAGATGGCATCCTTAGAAAAGAAGGCTACAGGGAGATTTTGGAGAGGAATGCCATTTCATCTGGAACATGAATAATCGGTGAAAACTTCGTGTTCCAGCACGATAACGATCTGAAACACACTGCCAAGATATGCCGTGAGTATTTAGAACAATTGGAGCAGAGAGAGAAAATTGTCGTAATGAAATGGCCGCTCCAAAGTCCGGATCTCAATCCGATCGAGCTTTTGTGGGATGAGCTCGACCGAGAAGTTCGAAAATCTGCTCCAACATCGACAACTATACTTTGGGCGCAACTGCAGGATGCGTGGAGGAAAATAGAGCCATTAACACTGGCGAAGTTGTTGGAAAGAATGCCGAGATTGTGTGCGGCTGTATTAAATGCGAAAGGTGGTCATATTGACGAATCGTGAATTTAAGTTAATTTATGATTATCTTTGTCAGCGAGTTGACAAATACATTGATTTTAACACTGTTTAAGCTATTGTTATAAATACAGACTAAAGTTTTCTTTTATAATTAGTAATTCACTAGTTTTTGTAATATTTTCAGGGTGGGTAAAGACTTATGGCCGGTAGTGTAAGTGCAAGACGTGTTTACAGTCCATGAAACATAAAAGAGAACCAATGATACCACATACAATCCCTAATTTGCCGTGAGAAGTTGGATTTTTAAAATCGGTAGACTCTTACTTGACGTAATAGATTATTTTAGTAAATATCCCGAAATTACGCTATTAAGAGACCTCAAGTAATAATGTCATCACCCATTTGAAGTCCATATTTGCTCGATACGGATTTCCAAAAGTATTTTACTCAGATGGTGGTACGCAATACACTTCTAATGAATTTGAAAAATTTGCAAAAGAATGGAGTTTTATAAGTACTAAATCCAGTCCGGAAAATGCAAGAACAAATGACTTAAGTGAAAGACATATTCAAACCTATAAAAGCGCAATTCAAAAAGTCATGATAGATAAAAGAGATCTTTATTTGGCATTGCTACAATTGCGAAGTACACCTATAGACACGAAAATGCCATCTCCCGCACAATTATTAATGTCTAGGATTTTTAAAAACATATGTACCTACTACCAACAAAACCTTAAAACCTCGGATATATGACACAGAACATGTAAAAGATAATTTATACAAGAAGCTATGTATCAGAAAACTTATTATCATCGCGGAACAAAAAAATTACGTCAGCTAAACAACGATGAGGAAGCACTAGTTAATGATAATAAAGGTATATGAGAAGGAAAAATAACATCGAAAGTGAGATATAGAACATATGGCATAAAACTAAAAGACGGAAATATGGAAATAGCACGGAATCGACAATTTACAATACCATTTGGAATTGAAAAGGATATTGAGAATGAAGAAGACAAGCTAGAAGATAAAGATGAAAAACAACAAGACAGAAGAACATTAATAGATACGGAAAATATTAGTTATAGCTCTTCCGGTAGACCAATTAAGAAACCAAATAGGTGAAATTAATAAATCAGTCAGTATTTGTAAGACGTAGACATAGAAATAAGTGTTTTATAAGAAAACCTAAGCGTACAAGTAAAAAAAACATAACATGTTTCAGAATTTTGCTCAGTGCAAGGTCAAAAGTTCGGTAGAAAAGTGCTCGTTAAAATCAGAACAATTAACGACTAAAATTTCAGTCGTATTTTTTAATCGTGAAAACGATTAAATTTCGAGCGATTAAAAAATTATCCGATTAAAAAATTTACTAAAAATTCAATCACCTATTTTTAGTCGCTCTGAATGATTAAAATTTCAATCGGATAATAATTTAGTCGGATACAAATTTAATTAATTAAAGAATTAGTCGGATAAACTATCAGATTTGTATATGTATTTTGGTTTAAAAACTAGCCAGGTACTATTTAAAATCTACAAAAAGCAGCTTTTAAATTTTCCAACAATAGCGGTTTTGTAAAACTTTATTATATACAACAATAACATAAAACATTATGACACATGTATGTATTAGATATTAATAGAAACGTACAATATTATAAGGAATTACAACTTAAATTAAGTTATAATAATCGGTAACACCTACATAACATGTTCATTATAACAAGCCTGGAAAAAAGTTTGAGTTTGCTTTTAAAATAACTCTCTTTTCAAAGTTTTCATCAGACAATTTGTTTGCTTTTGGACGATTTGTAATTGTCGCCCAAGAAAAAAGCCTTTCCACAACAGCTGAAGATGGCAAGGGCGTGTTAGATTTGATAAATACCTTTAACATAAAAGCAAAATTAGTGTCTTGATACAGTACTCACATGATGAAAAAACGTACCTTTTTTATTGCAGGAAAACTATTAAGGCTTTCTAAAGTAAAATTTCTTTTACCGAAAAAACGCAACACTTCAAAGTCAGCGGATGTAGCAGACGATGTTCGGATAGTTGTTTCATCAAGTCCAAAATCGAAAAAAGTTGAAGAAGTATCAACAGTCTCTGATTCAGGCGTATGATATGAAATTTCATTTATTTCAACTGCTACAGCTGCTTTGAACATACATAGTATGCGGTTCTGTTGGTCTTCTTCTACACAATTTAGCCACTTATTTTTAAAGTGAATATGGGAAAAGGCAGCTATGGCCGCATTTCTCGATCTTGGTGTTTCGAATTGAAAATATTCATGAAATCTCATGTTGATTGATTGAAGGTATCCTTCAATCATGTCGTTGCAAAATACCCATGGCTGCTTTGAGAGTAATTGTAATTTTCGTCCAGAACATAAAACATAATCATGTAGTAACTTGCATAGGAAATCCTCCCTCTACAATACAGTACTACGTTACAACTAGAGACCATACTAGGATTATTTTTATTTTTCAGGTGTTGTTTTTTATGAACGTTTCATTATTCGAGTATTTTTTGCCAAGGATCGCGAGTCCATCGGAGCGGTTGGTATTTAAAAAGAACTTATTAATTGCAAAGAAACATGGTGACTTTACAAACCAAATGGCGTACAATTGAAATTACTATAATATTATTGTAAGCAATGTTTTCAAAACAATGAGGTCATATTTTCACAAAATTCCTAAAGTATCATTAGCTCGCAAACTAACAGCTACGATATAATGCGAAATTTACTGTTGACATTTCTATAAAAGAACTACTTTTATTCGAATAATATTTTAGTTAATTAATTTTTTATCCGACTAGATTCTCATCCGATTGAAAATTTAGTCATTTAAAACAATTAAAAATAGGCGATTGAAGTTTTAGTCGATTTTTTAATCGGATAGTATTGTAGTCGTCCTAAACTTAATCGTTCTTATGATTAAATTTTTAATCGATTGAAATTTTAATCGAATAACGCCCTACTCTGATTAAAATACATAAGCAATGTTGTAAAAATTGCGTTTTGTTAAGTTTCGGAACACACATGGTACTTCGTGACACGAAAATACGCTATTTTCGAATAAATGCCACTTAGTAGCAGACTATTAGCAAATGTGTACGAAAAGAGCCTGCTAGTTAAGCAGCACGCTACTAGGTTGCACAACAGTCCCTTTTGCACTGTAAGTGAAGGAAAGCTTGGCCATAAGCAAGTCTGAAAGTGTTTACCGAACAAGGAGCATGCTACTCACAGCACGGAACTCATTCATCGTGTGAATAAATATATTATTTAAAACAAAATATAAGTATGTCCATAACAGATAGCCGTGAAGCTGCGCTAGTAACTGTCAAATGTAAACGCACGGAAAGTATGTTGTAAACGAGCATCCTACCTAGTAGCAACCAGCATGCTTTTTTTATAGCATGTGTATACCCGGCGTTAAGAAGTATGCTACCGCGGCACCCTGACACCGTAAGTCTACTTTCACACACACGACATTTTGTCGTGGTCGTGCAGTGATCGTGTCATGAAGATAAGTGTAACTGTATTCACACGGCACGATTTTTTGTCGTGGTTGTGTCGTAAAAAAAGTAGCTTGTATTATTAAATAAATCTTGCTTGGCAAGTGCGTGCACTACGATGGATGCAAGAAACCGACGAATATTGCTAGTAATGATATGGCATTATCGTAGAAAAACTAGAAAATATATACTGTATTCATCCACTTCTTGAAAAAATACATTTAGTGGGTGAATTTGTTGCAATATTTCACGATCTGCGAGAGGACAGTACCAATCTATCTATGTAGACAGACATGTTCTATTCGACAGCTTATATTGTTCACAGAAATATACCTACTAAGTTTTAAAGTTTTTGATTTTGTCGAATCAACGCACAACAGGTGTATAAACGTGAATAGAATTACTTATACCACTGCTGTCGTGTACGACTCCGACATCGTGTCGTGGCAGTGTTCTTGCCGCGATACTACGACAGTCGTGTCGTGAATTAAAATCGTGTAACGTGAAAGCTTGCATTTAATACAATGCGTAACCACTATTCACGATGTGTGTGAAAGCAGGGTAAGGTAGAAGAGTATAGGATGACGTATATACACGTTGGTCCAGATACGAACGGGGGAGGGAAAGATCCTATCCAGTCGAAGTATATCATAAAGCGAGCAGCGGTACGCACGCATATTATAAATACGAGAACGAAAAAGTAATTCTAAGTAGGAAAATAAACAACGATTCTTATAAAATTAAACTAAAGAAAAATAACTTCGATAATTATACAAAATGAATTGAAATTTTAACAATGTTACTTTATTAAGAAGAAAAATCTCCTGGCAATTTTGAACTTTGTAACTTTCGTATTTGTTGCGTTTTAAAATACGTTTCACAGTACTTCTATTAACACCGATTTCGCCCAGAGCTACGGTAATTGCAGCGCAGCGAGGCTGGCTGCTGGGGATAAATGCAAGTATGCCAGATTGCACTAGGTACAATATATCTCGCACCCCGGTGAAACATGGGCCAACGTGTATGTATGCATGTATTTTGTCCAAATTCTTTATTCTAAAAATTTGCCCAGATCCAAAAGTTTTCCATTTTACAGTTCTCCACCCTCCTGCGATTATGAATTATTTTTTTGCTGGTACAGAAATTTTATATTGCTCACAACATGCACGTATTTATAAAAATAAAGAATAAATATAAATAAATTCCGACAGTTGAGACTAACTAAAAGCAAAATTTTCGAAAACGCCATTAGTGTGGTCCAGTTATAGAAAAGCCTCTTGACTGGGGCGCGTAAGAAACCGTACGTTTATGACCTGGCCAATTATAATGGCAGATTTTCTGTACGGTACAATTTCGAGTCGCTATCTACAAGTTGAAAGATAATTAAGTGCGTTTCACTTCAGTTTGTTAACACCGTTGGGTCGCTCACCACATACTCACAGCAACTAGTTCGTATTTAATTGATATATAATTTTTGTTTAATTCTTCTGATAATACATCAGTTAAAATTTAAATTAAGCTATCACCTAAGCTAATAATTCTACCCAACTAAAAAGATATTATGTGCAAGATGTATTGGAATCTCAGGTGAAAGTGTCCAAATTATTTTAATATAGTACATCTGGAGTAAATCGAAGAACAAAAAAATTGTAAGCGTCGAAGCAAATCATTTTTTGTTTGTTATATATAGGGCACACAATAATCTTTGCTACATTACAGTAAAATAAAGTTTTGTCTTGAGTAAGCAATTCTTGACAGAATGTGGTTAAAGAGAGAACTTTTAAGAAATATTCCAGTTGATGTGAGCGATCAAAGTATTTTTATAATAAACTAATGATAGCGCTCCTTATGAATTTCTGCGTTGTACTAATATATACCAGCCGGTCGAAAATGACCTGAACGCTATCAGAAAATTGAATGCTGCACTGCGAGGCTGTTACATGTAGCTTTTTTTTTATTTAAACGTGAGAGAGTCATAAAAAAGAAGGAGTATTCGAACTAATGAATCAGTAATGTGGTAAGGTAATGTTAACTCTTAGTTAGTTATTTATTTCCAATGAATATACTTGTTCATAGAACCTGGGGCTCATAGGTTATTAATACTAACGTTTTTTTATCTCCGGTATATTGCATTTGCGCGCAAAGCCTGAGAATTAGACCCTTATAATCTCTTTTCGATTTTCAGGTATCCAAAAGATAGGTACCTTTCGGTTGCCCGCAACCCATTTCATCCCACTAATCCCCTTTAATGATTTTATCACTTAGTTCATTAATATGTGGATGTAATGAATAGAGCCCGGTAACAGGAAGCCGTGCCATAGCCGTACCTGCCTGATATACAAAAACAATAATAAGAAAATAGAAAAAAAATAACAGAACTAATACATAATTATAATATGTGAAAAGTAGTGAAACATTCACCCTTTTAAGCAGCATTGGCTACGGAACAGTAACACTAGAAGAACCATTATCAGTATTAACATCATATGGAGCAGAGTGGCAAAAGTTTACACCATTAGATGTGTTTCCACAGTTGTCTCGGTGAGCGATGTTCGCCGTGGTGAGCAAATGTGTTTATATTTTGAAAAAGAGCGTTCAACATCTACCATGTTATACATGCATGATTAAAATACTATTTGCACAAATTTGTTTTAGTGTGCTAAAATCGGGATCTTTCTGTAGCACACTCTCGAACTTTTCTAAAACGCGATTATGTTTTACGTCATGTATTGTCGGTAGCTGTGTATGCACTCCGTCCATAATTTGCAGATACTCCAATGATGATAACGATCTATTTTGTAATTGGTCTATTGCGTCAGCTAATCCTTTATAGTAGCTACGAATATTTTTTAAATCTGTTTTAACGGAAATATCTTGAAATTTCGACTGGCTCTCCTTAATAGCTGCAGCTTCGGCAGGATTGAATTGTGCAACAAGAGCTTTTACTATTTTGAAATGTTCAGCATAATAAAAAGCTGCCTGCAACCATGTTCCCCAACGTGTAGGAATTGGCTACGGTGATTGATGAATACCAGGACACTCTGTGTGAAATGATCGTAGGCGTTTGGGAGATTTCAAGAATGCTTTTTTTGTGCTTGCTATTAATGCATCTACCTCGGGAGATGCATTGTCGAATGGTTTCTGCTACAAGATGTAAAGCATGCACTTTACACGTAACATGTAAACACTTGCAACCATGTTCAAGAAGAGAACGGCCTACCGAACGCATTATCGCTGCGCCATCGCTCATAAACATCAACACTTTATCTTTGAAATTTTTCACGTGTTGTACTTAGTACGTTGGAAAAATTTCAAATTTCAAAAGATAACACGATAGGGAACATGGCAGCAGGCAGCTTTTTATTATGCTGAACATTTCAAAGTAGTAAAAGCTGTTGTTACACAATTCAATCCTGCCGAAGCTCCAGCTATTAAGAAGAGCCAGTCGAAATTTCAAGATATTTGCGTTGAAACAATTTAAAAAATATTCGTAGCTACTATAAAGGATTAACTGACGCAATAGACCAATTACAAAATAGATCGTTATCATTATTGCAGTCTCTGCAAATTATGGACGGAATGCATACACAGCTACTGACTATACATGACGCAAAATATAATCGCGTTTTAGAAAAGTTCGAGAATGTGCTACAGAAAGATCCCGATTTTAGCACACTAAAACAAATTTGTGATGGTGTATCGAATAATCCACTGACTAAGTACAAAGAGTATTTTAATCATGCATGTATAACATCAGTAGATGTTGAACGCTCTTTTTCAAAATATAAACTCATTTTCTCACCACGGCGAACATCGCTCACAACTCCACAACTGTGGAAACACGTTTAATGGTGTCAACTTTTTGCCACTCTTATCCATATGATGTTAATACTGATAATGGTGCTTGTAGTTTTACTGTTCCGTAGCCAAGGCTGCTTAAAAGGGTGAGTGTTTCACTACTTTTCACATATTGTATTTATGTATTAGTTCTGTTATTTTTTTTCTATTTTCTTACTATTGTTTTTGTATACTAGGCAGGTACGACTATGGCACGGCTCTCTGTTACCGGGCTCTAGTAATGAATATATAACAAACATAATAACGGCATTCACAAAACGTGAAATCGAAAGATTTGAGTTTGTTAAGTGTGTGAGTTATTATTACCGCAAAAATTTATAAATTATTATATATCTATATATTTAAGTAAATTTTCATATACATAAATAAGTAAATATACTGTTTCTTTAAGAAAACTGACTATCATTTCTCAGTATTTAAATATCAATTCTAAGAACTATTTGCGCACAAATGATAGGTGCCTGAATTTCTAACCTGCGCGCAAATGCAAGGTAGGATTAAGCCATTAGCAGGGATTACCTGGCTTCTGCGCGCAACTGTTATGTACCCTTTACTTCTTGGGGTGGGACAGATTAACTACAAAACAAATGCCCGTATAAATATTGTATGTACCCGATCTAGTAGTTTATTTCCACATCGGATAATCTTTTATTCTTATTATGGCAGGACATACGTATACTTATTACTTAGGCCAATTGTTTTTGGGAAATAAATGGTTACATTATCTGTGTTCTTGATGTAATTTGCAGTAGTAATCCTGTGACTATATTTAGTACACAAAAAAATAATCGCGTTTTCTCTGTTCTTATTGACGTCATTAACATCTGGTCCCTCACTTAAAATAAAAACCATTTTTAAATATGAAGCGTAATCTGATGTGTAGATGTAAACGTATATTTTCATACATGCAAATATTATCGTGCAAATATCATCATATTATCAAAATACAAATAAGAATAAAGTGAGAAATTTCAGCATTTTGCAAAAATTTTAAATCCCTAATAGTTTCAATTATTTCTAGAAGGTTGACATGAATTAGATCGGGTAATATACAGAATGTTCCGCTAAAAATAAATAAATATGCATCGTGTGCAGTGAAACTTGAACACCTTTTATACTTGAATATAATTTTTGTTACGAGCGATACCTTTTTAAGTTTTTACAAAAACAATGACAGACATTTTTTTTTGTTTTTCATAATATTCGTCATTAAGATTTATACACTTTTGCATGCGTTGGAACCAATTCTCGAAATATTTTTTCCACTCTAAAGATGGCATCTTCAAAACATGGTTTTTGAAAACCGCAACAGCTTCTTGAGGTGATAAAAATCGTTGTCCACGCATTTTCTGTTGGACATTCGGGAACAAAAACAAGTCGCTAGGCGATAAATCAGGTAAACACGGGCAATGAGACATTTATTCGATGTTTTTCTCTTTCAAATAATTAATTGTTTGACGTACTGTGTGAGAGCTGGCACTGCAATGATGAAAGATGATGCGACGTTGTCGATTGTTTTTCCTGATTTCATCTATAACTTCTGATAAACAAATTGCTGTATACCATTAACTGTTCTTCGACCCCCAAAGCAATGCTTGCGACATGTCCAGTACAACGAAAGAAACAAGCGATCATTTTCTTGGAAGGGCTTCGTAAACGAATAACTTCTGTTGGATTCGGTTCATCTGGGAACACACAAACAGTTGATTGTTGCTTAGTTTCCGACTCGTATTAATATATCCAAGTTTTGTCACCCATTACGATGTTCTGTAGGGATTTTGAAATTCCTCTATTGAATTTTTTGAGCATTTCCTTACATCATTTAACACGAGCCTTTTTTGTGCTTGAATCAAATTATGCGGAATCCAATGGAAACATCATTTTCACACTTAAATGCAGAATCGATTGTACTGTAGTATTCGATATGCCTAAGGAGCCTCTATCTCGCGGTAAGTCACATGCCGATTCTCAATCATGTTGCGCACGGCAAGTTTTTTGGAAAAGCAACCGATTTTGGCCGACTTTTACGAAATTCATCGCTGACGGAAACACGACCACGGCGATATTCTTGCGCCCTGTCGGTATGCGACGTCCTGGCTTAAAATGCGGTAATAACGTGTTTTTTAACACATTTATGTACTGCTTTTGACGCATTGTACCTTCTACAAAATACAAAGGGCCGGGTCCGTCTCCACTAATCACTCCCCAAATTACCTGCGGAGGGTGTTTTACAGTTCGAAGAACCGTGGATTCCGTGAGACGTTCGCCAGGTCGTCTACGAACAAATTGTGCTCGCTGCACTAACACACACAGCGAGCACTCGTCACTAAAAAAAAAACCTATTAAATAATGCAAACATGAATTCAGTAAAAATCATGTTGTTAATTTATTCACCTTTTTCCAATTCTCGTCTGTGAAATGTCGATATTTTTTCTGTTAAACGCGGCTTTCTTACAGGTCTTCGGCCCATTAGGCGATTTTCGCGCAATCGGTGCCTGGCAGTTCTGCTCGAAATCTCTATTCCTCTCTCTTGTAAATTTTTTTGAATCATTTTAATTGTAGCAAATCTATTGCTCAAAACCTGATGAACAATTTCACGGTCAGATCTCTTCGAAGTTTTTCTTTTTCGACCGCACTTTGCCCGTCTTTGTGTCGATGTGCTTAGCTCCTTCGTTTAAGTTTCTAGCTAAACGCGATACAGAAGAAGGAGATACTTTCTGTAATTTTGCAATTTCTCGTTGTGAATGTTTGTTTGATTGTAGAAGAGCTTGTATAGCGGCTTTTTGTTCACTTGTTAAATCTTTCCCGGGCATTTTCTACAAAAAACCCCAAATATTTCAATTTTTTTCAAATTCCAAATAATTAATTATTAAGAGGGAGATTGAATAACAATTTTACCTTTGCAATAACGATATATCAACACAAAACACTTAACGATACTCCACAACTTAGCTTCTATACGGTTATGACGAAATATTTTAAAAAATATCGATGCATTCTCTAAACTGTGAATTCGCTAAATGTAAGTTGATAACTGAAATATTTATATATACGTACTTTACTCTTCTAAATATCATTTCTCTGGTATTTTTATTTATTGATACAATAATCTAGTCCCCCTATAAACGATCGGATTCAAAGCAAAAGAATATCACTATAATAGGATGGGAATTTCCAGGTAAAAGGGTTGATTTATGACATGTTTCAAGTAATATGACCAGGGACTGTATATGCCATTTTCAGTCGTTTTGATATTGCATTAACACTACTGATTTAGAGTGGATTAGTATTGGCTAAGTTGAAGGCGAAAATAAATTCATTGCAGTTAGATAGCCTTTCAAGGCTTTGGAATATGAGAAATGATTAACGGCTAATGTTTGCTTTTGATCTCATGGTGTTTTTCTACTCGCAGTTTCTAGAGAAAAACATGTTCCTTTTTATAATATTGTGACCATCATCCTTTGAAATCCTTAATAATACTATTTCCTAATAATGTCACACTTATACGTCATTTGCTTTACACCTTTTTTAGGTTTTTGGTTGTAACACTTTTCGACATGCCTTTTGCTTTCAATAAGGTTTTAAATAACCTCAATATGTAGTTCGTACGTTAACTGTAAAAATATGTTCCATAGCTCCATCTACGTATGAAATTAATTACCGTAAAATAGTACTAACAAAAGTAACCCAACGGGGACTGGGACTCCGTATAAGGAATCTATACAAGCTAAAAAGTATATTTTGACAAAAACTAGATATATGTTGTTTTTAAAATGACTAAATCAATTATTTTTCAACCAACAATAACTTACGATGCGATTTCCATTGAAAAATATTAATTGTTTTTTTTTCGTCCAAAATGGGGAAAAACGCTATAATTGTGATATTTGCAGATCAGTATGGCAATAGGACAAGAACAATTTCAAAAGGGATTGAGGACTGCTGAATAGCTGAAAATGCAATGAAATATTGAAACACTTCACAATCACCCATAACACAACGCACTCAAACCAGACGCACGTTTCGATTGCAAAAAAAGAACATGAAAAATATAGTCTAAAAAATAAAGAGTAGTTTGGATCACATGCTTATTATAACACAAGTAATTGCATCGATTACGTAAAAATATGTGTAATAAATAGAGCAACGCAGCTGCGCTGAAAGCCAGTGGCGGTCGCATAAAAGTTTACACAAAATAAATTAAATGTGATACGTGCTCAAACACTTACCGTTTTAAGAGTCCTCCGTGAAATCACAAAGTGGATAATGTCTATTTAATATTTGTAACATTAGATATGTTTCCAAAGTTGTTTCGGCAAAGTGAGTGCGGCGTGAAAAAAAAGTGTTTTTGTATGCCGAAAACGAACGTTCTACATCTAGTGACGTTATATTTGCGTAAGTAAAATAATCTTTCAAATAACTTAACGGTTCTGTTGACGCACATTCACAAATTTGTCTTAATGTGCCAAAATCAGAATCTTTATATAAAACACTTTTAAACCTTTCTAAAACACAAACATTTCTTGCGTCTTCTATCGCGCATAGCTGTGCGTGAACATGTTGCACTATTTGCAAAGATTCCACTAACGACACCGAAGAATTTTGTAGTTTTTCTATCGCATCCGCTAGTCCCACGTAACCGTTCTGAATAATTTCCAAATCTGTTTTAACTTGACTATCCTGAAATTTCAAGCGGCTTACCTTGACAGCCGCAGCTTCCTTTGGGTCGAATTCTAAAATCACGTTCTTTATATTCAAAAATATTTAAGATAATAAAATGCAGCCTCTAACCATGTTCCCCAACGAGTAAGAATAGTTTGTGGTGGTTCAGGAATACCGGGGCATAGTCTATGAAATTCCCGAATACGTTTTGGGGATTTTACAAACACAGCTTTTGTATGTGCTATTAGAGCGTCTACCTCAGGATAACATTTTCTGATACTATCTGCTACGAGACTGAGAGTATGAATTTTACATGTAATATGCAAGTTAGCACAATGTTTTTTAAGAGGTCGACCTACAGCAAGCATGTTTGCGGCACCATTACTCATAAACATCAACAGTTGATTTGTTGAAAGTTCAAACTTTTTTAATGTATTTAACACCAACAGTGAAATTACTTCGGCAGTGCATTGTTGTATTCGTCTGGAAGTTAGTAAAATTGAGGGTGACGGTCGATGTGGTTCCGTTGTGCGTACCATTACATTAACCACAGAATGTTTTTTACGATCTGTTGTTTCGTCCACACATAACCACAGTTTTTTATCTTGCAACTCCGATTTAATTCTTTTCTCGACATGCTCACGAGCAGACGGCACAACTCTCTGTAATGTTCTCTCATTTGGTAACTTGAAGTCCGAATATTCATTCCAAAACGAGACGTATGCTTTCTTCCTAAGTAAATGAAATGGTAAATTACATGCAATAAACTCATAAATTAAATTTAAATTTGTCATAATCTCGTGTGGAATTTATTTTGAAACATACTATTTACGTGCCGTAGACAATCACTTTTCGACCAACATATTAAATCTATTTTACACACTACACATTGAATTTTAGCGCCATCACACTTTAAATCAGGCATTTCTGCAATAAATTCTCTTATTGTGTCCAACTTTGGTAATTTTCGCGACGTAGGAAACATTTTCAAAACAAACGTAGAACTACGATATAGTATACGACAGCGTAGATGCATACACAACAGATCGGCTTTCGAGTCGCAGTTATACTGACGCTTATATCGAATTGTCCCGGCCGTGTTTATTTTGTGTAAACTTTTATGCGTCAGCCACTGGCTTTCAGCGCAGTTTGCGTTGCTCTAGTAATAAATGTGAAGGCATTGTTCAAACAGGAAAAAACTTTAAATAAACACCTTTCACGTATTCTCATATTTGGTTTCATGTATTTATGTTCTCCTATATTTAGTTTCATGTATTCATGTTTTCTCATATTTAGTTTGATGTTTCTATTGTTATTTAAAGTACTTCTTCCCCCATTATGTTGGTTTCATAATTTATAGATTTCACCTGCTTGTCGATATTTCTCCCATAGCATTATCACCATTCCAGAGATACCCTATACAGAGGGAGAGAGCAAAGTTAAAGGAAACTCTACAGCCATAAACTCGTAATAAAAATAAGAAAACTGTTATAAATGAAAATAAAAATAGTAATATTCAAATTCATAGCAGGATGCAGCAAATGACGCAATTTTAAATGAGATAGTCACAAAGTTACGTAGAAGATAAATACATCATAAAACGCAAACAAAAATAATTATAGTATGGGTAGAGAAGAAAAACAGAAAGTTTACGCGTAATAAACGTTTTTTTTTATTATTAAATCTTTACAGCAACCTATGATATAAACAATAACATAAGTACTGCTATTACCTTCACTTAAACAATTGCTATGGATTTATCAAGTCGGAAACATAAATGGCGGCTAAGGTCGTCCGACAATTTGTAACACGTATCATCTTTCCTCCTTGGCGATTTAATGCGCTAAAAAGAAATATACACAATTGATGCCTATTACGTGTGCGAATGAAATCGAAACATTATTCAATTACTGAGCGAATTTCCGTTGTGACATGATCTAATGACCCAATTCGTTTTACAGCATTTATATTTAGAGATACAAGGTCAGATCAGTATAGAAAAAGTACATGAATTATTCGTAAGTTGGTCTTCGGTGCGTAAACTGCTCATCAGAAACACCAACGTATGTTCCATACGCCGCTGAAAGATAATCAATGACATTTTATTATTTAGAGAATGTTGATACCTGTAATGTATGTCGAAATATATTTAGAACTAAACTTTCGTTTTAATATTCCCTATTTGTAAGAAATATGTCAAAGGGTACGCATATTCAGCATACATAGTTCTAAAGTAAATAGCGCAAATACACAGAGGAAAATTTTGGGACAGCAACACTTGTATTTTTAAAATAAGAACAATTTATACTAAGAATTACAACACGATTATTTAATCTAACAAAATATGAAGTTGGCCTAACAAAAATTATAGTTGGAAGATAAGGTGTCACATATTTTGCTATATACAGAGTGTTAACTAATTGGCGGAAAATGGCCTCGTGGCGATATTATCCGCATAATTGTGAGTTGAAAATCTTAATATGAAATTTTCGTAAATATCTGGCCACAGGATAAATTTTTGTAATTCAGAATTTTAGCAACGTTACATGACATTTAATTAAATAAGACTATTTATTGATTCAACAAAGTAAATGAAAACAAACATAGTAAATAGTAACCATGATAACGAACATTTTAAAGAATTATTATGACAAATTTTCAAAATGAAAACCATTAACTTCGATACAGCGTTGAAGTCTCCGAGGAATAGCATCTTTGACTGATTGTAACATTTCAGGAGTACATAATTAGCTGGACGGCTGCGTTAATTTTGTTCCTCGCGTCTTGTTGATTTATTGCTGGTGTCGCATAAACTTAATCCTTTAGAAATTCCCAAACAAAGAAATCAAGGGGATTAAGATCTGTAGATCTCGCAGGCCATGCAATGGGGCCATTATTCGCAATAATTCTGCCCCAAAAATGTTCCTGCAGCCAGATGCGTCCGGCACATGCATTATGAGCAGGAGCCCCGTCGTGCATATAATACATATTTGGTCTTAGCACTAAAGGTAAATTGTCTAACATTTCTTCTAAGACATTTATGTAGCTTGCAGCATTTAATCTATTTTGAATAAATATTGGACCAGTAACCTGCAAATTTATAATTCCGAGCCAATTAACAGAGAATTTACGTTGATGTCCAAATTCATGAATTGCATGAGGATTTTCGTCTGCCCAAAAATGTGTATTGTGAATGTAAAAAACAACCATCTCTTGTAAATGTGCATTCATCTGTTCATATTTTTTGTAAAAAAAATCTGGTTGTCTATTTATTAATGCCATCATTCTATTACAGTAATTTACTCTTGCAACGTTATCTTCGAGATATAACGGTTGCACTTTTGTTGAATGGTATGGCCGCAGAAGATTCTCAGTAAGTACAGAATGTACAGTGCTATTGGACATATTAAAAGTTCTACCAATTTTTCTCGTGCTAAGTTGAGGGTCTACGTACACAGCTTCCAAAATACGTTCTTCAACATCCACTGTGCGTCGAATCCTTGCTTCTGCATTATTACGCATAGGTATAAATGTACCTGTTTCTCTTAACCGAGTATCCAATCTTCTAATTGTATTGTAAGAAGGCACACGACGATTTGGATATCTCACTCCATATTCCTCTACGGCTGCATAAACGTTTCCATTACAGAAGCCAAATACCATATACATCATTAAAAGTAAAATCCATTGTAATAGCAACACAAAACCAATAACCTAATTATAGCAAAAGTGAAGTACAATGGATGTAATGTTCTACTTTGATACTTACAAAAATGACAACAATCAAAAATAGTCAATTTTCATAAATACATATTACATTGTTGTCAGATCTATTTCTTTATAATTTTCCCTAAAGAAAAAAACTGTAAATTCTTAATTAAGTAATGAAACGGTAACGAAGTTCTAGCATTCTTTACCAATGGCTTCCTCAATGTCAATAATTGACATAAAATCCTAAACATTGAAAGATTTATCTACTTGTAATATTCGAAATTCTGAACTTTGATGAGCCGGTGTAACCGGCAGTTAATTTTCAACGTGGTCGTATCAGCTTGGTTGACGGTGAACGTTTGGGACGGCCAAAAACTGCAACCACTATCGATAACATCGGAAAGTACAACAAAAGGGGCATACTGCGTATCATTACTTGACAAGTTGAAGATAGAAATTGCGGAGAAACTTTGAAGAAAAAGAAACCTTCATTAAATTTTCAAGTAGCAATGTCGTGGCGAAACGGTGATCAGTGTGATCACTGGTTGTTCATTGGGAATTGAATATATCAAATAAACAGGTGAATATACATATACAATAAGCAGTTAATTCCGGAGGTTACCTTCTTACATAGATGCATATATTTATATTGATATCCTTTTAATTAATATTTATATTTACAATTATAAGGAAAATATTATAGAGATTTATATTTTACTTATTACGTAGAAGGATATATTGTAATAAGCTTAAAATTTAAATGATTCGTTTTGAAACATTTTAAAGCACTAATGCAAATACAAAAGTATTTTTATTATGTGGGTCAGTCGGTAGAAGGATAATAAATAGATTAAAGGAACATAGACATAGCATTAATTGCAAGGTTAGTAATACGGGATTGGCAATACATTGTTTAGATAATGGACATAATATTAAGGATTCATAAACTAATTCACAGCCAACAAAAAGGTTTGAAATTAAATATTTTGGAAATTCTAGAAATTAAAAGAGGTATAAGTAAAGGTCATTGGACATTACCCACTATTAGATGTAGTTCTGAGATTAGCGGCGAATTGGGATATACATATGTATAAGAACCTGTACATCTCTTTTACTTTAGTAGTAGTATTACTCTTGATAATGAACTAACTGTTCGAAACAATATTGTGGGGTACAAATATATTTATCCTGAAACTAACCAAGTGTTTTATTTTCTTTCTTATTTTGTGAATATGTTTCACCTAGAGCCGACCACAGACTCAGTTAAGTGTATTTCTATTACATTATAAAGCATATGTGTAGAAATTTCCATTTGTTTTAAGAATCATATATGCATTTTATTAATGTAAGTTGGTATTACAAAATGAAGTCACCGTTGTTATATTGTTTATATTTACTATTATTTTATTATAGTTTTGAAAACAAATCTGTACGCAAACTTCTGTGTTAATGTTCAGTGAAATATGTTATATTTTTATGAAGACAAGCTTGATTTGCAATATTTTTCGCTTGCATTAAAATTTATATACTTTTTATTGATCAACCCAAATTTTGTTTTGCTTTATAGGTACTTTATATATAATTTAGGACACACAACTTTAAAATAGAATAAATTCTGAATAGGTTTTACTTTCAAAATGTTAAATTGAAGTACATAAAATTGACAACTTCAAGTTAACGAATTATTTTCATTTATAGTAAAAAAATGCATTGTAAAAATGGAGACTAATTACACAATTTGTAAAATTGTATGAAAGCAAGCCGGTGTTGTGGAACACTGGTAATAAACGCTATAAGATAATAATGAAGAAAAATTATGCGTATGCAGACATTGGGAAAGAAATGCGAATTGATATTGCCAAATTTAAAAAAATGAATGCCTTGTTAGCCGCATAGAAAATTACGAAAAAAGATAGAAGCAACGCATTGTGGAATAAAAGTGGCACTTGCCAAAAACAAAATAATTAGTAACACTCCTCACGTAACAGTGGGAAATATCGATACGAAAGATACGATACCTACGAGTCAAAACAGTGATTACGATCACCATTTAGAATCACCGTTATTTATAAATGACGATACCGTTCACGGCGTGATTTAAAAATCACCGCTTGCGTTCATCACTACAATCTAACAGCTGCCGAAAGGACTGCACTAGACTCTAGACAAGCGTTATACCCCCAGTTTATCTTGTTCCTTTGTTACTTTTGATCTGTTGTGTTTGTTCTCGAAGTTATACTCTGGAATAGTTTTCTTCTTAATTATATTCTTATAAACTAGGAGGACGTTGAATGCAGTAGGAGTGCCGCAAATTGTTGCTTATTTAAACATCTATTATAATAGGTTCAGTTGAATTTTTATACATACAAACGTTCATTTTGACACAAAGTTTCATTAATTAAGCTTAGAAAACATTTTTTTATTTTGTAATTAAATTTACCTCTAGAAACTTATTTATTCGGTATGTATTTACTATTATTTGAACATTTAATATGTTGGATATTTAGTAATGAAAAAATGTAATTTTAATTATTTTTTTCTGGAATTCATCATTTTGCTTTTTAAATTGATAACAACTTCTTTGCTTTATGTACGATAATATTACATTTAAATATTTATTTGGAGATAATCAATGACCGTTCAAGTTCGTAGGTAGGATTAAAATTATCAAATAAGATATATGTATTTCCCTAAATCTATACTGATGTGAAGTACGTTAATGTATAGGAAAAGCTCTTCGTCATGAATGCTTACCAAGCTAGTATGGCGCACTGCAGCTTTCGACTGCCAGAGTGCCATACGTAGAATTTTTTTATTTAGATGTGACCGAGAAAGAATGATTATTTGATCTAATGAGTGATTGAATTTAAAGGAATTCTTGTACCTATAGTTACATATTTTAAATGAAGAAGATTATTTTGTTATTGAACCTATGGGAATCGTAGTTTATTTAGTGTTAATGTTGCTTTATTTTCTTTCCAGTGCGATGGATTAGATACAAGGCAAATATCCGTGTAAATATTGTATATACCCGATCCATTAGCCTATTTCCACATAGTATAGTATTAAGTGCATGATTTTATCTTCCCTGCGTATATCTTCTATCTACAGGATTAAATTGTGCATTTAGGTATGCATGTATGTATGTACATAGCAGTTCTCATATGCACGAGTGTACATATACGATTATTGATCACGATGATATGAAGGACGCAAATGTAAAGCTTTAAGAACTATTGAACCGTAATGTTCAAGCTAGAATGGCCGAGATCCCCAACGTTCTTCCCTATATTGTATGCAAATAAGTTTCCGTTTAATTTTTGGGTCCGGCATAGCAAATAAATTGAAAGCAATAAATGAATTCAAACGGATATTTTTCACTTATTTAAGAACAGTAAAATTATTATCAATAATATTGATTTTGTGTGTGGTATATAAAAACACCGTTCGAAATTCGGTCGATATTTCACATTATTATCAATGTTATTATACACGTATAAAGTTCCATCAATATTTACGTTTTTCATACCTGCACGCAGGCTGCCGATAAGACGGAATATTTGGAAGACATTATTAAATTGATAATCTTTAATAATTAATAATAATTATCAAAAATCGCCTGAGTTATGGAAGGTAATATATGAAGATTATCAGAAAAAAAAAGGAGAAGAATTTTTAAACATACACTAAAATAAAATCTAACACCAAATTGGAAAACGTAAATCAAAAAATATAATTATTTTAGAATGAATGTTAGCATGTTTGCAGTTTGTTTACTTATGTACGAAAATACCATCAGGATGTTATGAACCTGTGGAGTAAGGCTTCGGTCTACATTTTTTGACTACGCAGTATTCAGGAGGCGCTTGCACCACAAGACTGACATCGCGATGTATGTCGAGCCTTCAAGAGGTGCCCGTGTCCAAGACCGAAAATGCCGGAATTAGACTTGCCAGTTGATAAACAGGCTCCCTGTCCAGCTGTCGTATCGTGGCTAAGGGCTTGCACAGGGACCAACGGTGCCGGCGGTCTGTTCTAGTTACTCAAGCTAGCAGCTACTAATATACCATATACCTGCCCGTTTCACAGACAGACTTTGGCTTAACTGCCCGGGTCGAGAGGAGACAACCTCAATAAAAACCCCAGCCACCTTCAACGGAGATCAGGAACCTCATCCAATACTATAATCAGAGGAACAAAAACCTCATCCTGGGCTGCGACGCGAACACCCACCATGTCGCATGGGGCAGCTCAGATATAAACTAAAAAGGTGAGTACCTCTACGAATTTTTGTCTTTAACAAATTTGGACATAAGCAATAGAGGTAAAGAACCAACTTTTATTACTAAAAATAGAAGGGAGATGCTAGATGTTACGCTAGCCGCTCTTCGTCTTAATTCAAATACAAAAAACCGGCATGTCTCTCCAGAGGCCTTTCTGTCAAATCGCCGAAATAGAGAATATAGAGGACCTAGAAATAGCTTCTACTCAACCGCATTCTCTAATTCATAAAGCATTGGAAGCAAGCTGCCCCAGTACACAAAAGAGGCACAGGCATAAAGTGCCTTGGTGGAACAGGGTGCTTGAACTACCGCGAACTAAGACTATAAGGCTGTTTAACAAAGCCAAGAACTCGAAGCTTGATCACCAATAGGAGCTATATAGACAAGCCCTAACTCAAGTATAATTCCGAGATAAGGAATGCCAAGAAAAGAACTTGGCGGAGCTTTACAGAAAATTCTAAAGAGGCATTAGAGGCAATGCTAAATATTCATTTTCCAGCCTGTATTACATCTATTAGCAACCTCGAAACGGACTCCAGTCGTCCATTAAAGGAGGCACGAAGTCTAGCAAGTAAAATTTTTACAACAATACGAATAAGATGGGCGTTAATGACATTTAAATCCTATAAATCACCTGGAGGAAATAGCGTCTTCCCTATGCTATTGCAGAAGGGTATAGACGCTCTTCTTCCAATACTTGTGAACTTATACAAAGCCAGTTATAGCTTCGGCTATATACCATTATTGTGGAGAGACATAAATGTGGTATTTAAACCTAAATGAGGAAGGCGATCATCCGCAGGCCCTAAAGCGTATAGACCCATCAGTAGAGTTGCTCACTAGCGCCAACGGGTAGTGGCGGAGGTTCAATACAACCCTCAGTATAACTGCGAGTTTCAACCAGATCTGTTATACATGTACGTTGCCGTAAATACTATTTCGTAGTTCTACGTTTGTTTTAAAAATGTTGGCTACGTCGCGAAAACGACCAATGTTGGACAAAGTTACAGAATTTAAGTTTGTAATATCCCTTTAATGTGTTGGTCCAAAAGGGATTGTCTACGTCACGTAAATAGTAAACAGCATTCTTCAAAAAAAATTGCACACGACACTATGACAAATTTAAATTTAATTTATGTGTTACCTTTATTGCATGTAATCTACTGTTTAATTTACTAGACAAGGAAGCATATGTCTTCTTTTGGAATAAATATTCGGACTGCAAATTACCAAGTCGGCCACCGTTACAAAGAATTGTGCCATCTGCTCGTGAACATGTTGAAAAAAGAATTAAATCGGAGTCGAAAGATAAAAAACTGTGGTTATGTGTGGACGAAACAACAGATCGTAAAAAACATTCTGTAGTTAATGTAATGGTACGTACAATGGAAACACATCAATCGTCACCTTCAATTCTATTAGCTTCCAAACGAGTACAACAATGTACTGCCAAAGTAATTTCAAAGTTAGTGTTAAATACATTGGAAAAGTTTGAACTTTCAACAAACCAACTGTTGATGTTTATTAGTGATGGTGCCGCAAACATGGTTTCTGTAGGCCGGTCTCTTAAAAAACATTGTGCTAACTTGTCACATATTACGTGTAAAATTCATGCTTTCAGTCATGTGGCAGATAGTGTTAGAAAATGTTATCCTGAGGTAGACGTTTTAATAGCGCATACAAAAGCAGTGTTTGTCAAATACCCAAAACGTATTCGCAAATTTCACAGACTGTGCCCCAGTATGCCTGAGCCACCAGAACCTATTCTTACACGTTGGGGAACATGGTTACAGGTCGCGTTTTATTATCATAAATATTTTGAGAATATTAAGAACGTGGTTTTACAATTCGATCCAAAGAAAGGTACGGCTATCAAGGAAAGCCAGTCGAAATTTCAAGATAGTCAGGTTAAAACGGATTCAAAAACTATTCAGAACAATTACTTCGGACTAGTGGAGGCAATAGAAAAATTACAAAATCCTTCGGTGTCGTTAGTGTAATTTCTGCAAATAGTGCAACATGTTCACGCACAGCTATGCGCGGTAGAAGACGCAAAAAACGTTTGTGTTCTAGAAAGGTTTGAAAGTGTTTTAGAGAAAGATTCTGTTTTTGGCACATTAAGACAAATTTGTGAAGGTGCGTCAACAGAACCGTTAAGTTGTTCCAAAGATTATCTTAATTACGCAAATATAACGTCACTAGATGTAGAACGATCGTTTTCTGCATATAAATACACTTTTCCTCACGCCGAAAAAACTGTGGAAGCATATCTAATGTTGCAGATATTTAACAGACTTTGTGATTTCACGGAAGACTCAAGACGGTAAGTGCTTGAGCACGTATTATATTTTATTTCTGACCATTTATCTTGTGTAAACTTTTATGCGTCCGCCACTGGCTGTTGGCGCAAATTGAGCAACTCTACCCATCAGTCTTTCCTCATTCTTGCTCAAAGGAATGGAAAAGGTATTAGACCAATACTTAAGGAATGAAGCACTTGCAACAAACCCGCTTCAACCTAACCAGCATGCCTATCAGAAGGTAAAATCGACAATAACGGCCCTCCAATTTATGACAAGCAAATTGGAAGCGTCACTTGTGGCAAATGAAATAACTTTCTGTGCATTCTTGGACGTAGAGGGTGTTTTTGACAACAATTCCTTCGAGAGCATTGACAGAGCAACTTCTGCCAAAGGTTTTCACCCGTCATCTACAACATGGATTAAAGCCATGTTCCAAAGTCGACGAATAAGCGTTACGCTGGGATTCGAAACGACAACAATTAGAGCTAACAGAGGCTGTCCGCATAGAGGGGATCTTGTTGTAGATGATCTCCTACAGAATTTAACTTCTAACGAATATGAATTGCAAGGGTACGCTGACCACCTGATCATCATGATTTGTGGAAAATATGAAAATATCATACCGCAAGTTATGCAAAGAGCTCTTGACGACACCTATAAGTGGTGTCAAAATCATAGCCTGCGTATAAACCCGCAAAAAATTGCAATCGTCCCTTTTACAAGGAGAAGAAAGGTCTGTCTTAAATCACTCACCATCGAAGGGAAGACCATTAGCTTCAGTGACGAAGTTAAATATTTAGGAGTTACGTTTGACAAAAAACTAACATTGAACTCCCACATTTCCAACTTACCATTACTAGTACGCCGAAGGTTGCTTAGTAAGAATTGGGGTCTTAAGCCTCAAATGACCTTCTGGTCCTACACAGCAATAATCAGACCCATGATCACCTACGCCTCTCTGGTTTGGTGCCCAAAAACAACTCAGAAGACTGTGCAACAGCAGCTTCAACATATTCAGAGACTTGCATGCCTCAACATCACAGGAGTGATGCGTACCTGTCCCACAGTAGCTCTGGAAGTTCTGCTGGGAATAACGCCGATTCACATCTATATTCAGAAACAGGCTATACCGAGTGCCCTCACTCTTAGTAGAATGAAGGGATTACAGCCTGGGGATCTTAGAGGGCATCTCAAAATCCTTGAGGATCCCAACATAAACTATCGGATGTATATTGCAAAGGACACGATCCTTTATGTGCAACGCTGCGAAAGATTGAAGAGAAACTGTTGCAATAAATCAATAATTTCATTCTCTGAGGTAGCTCATGCGGAATGTTGCGGCTGCATTCACAGTATTTTTTTTTTTAGTGAAATGCAGCTATACGCGGCAGAAACTCTTCGACTTGTGGCTGTCTCAACCGGGCAGAGGTTTTGTCGAGAAAAATAATCTAAAACAGATGTTTATATTAATATTTGCTGACAAGCCAAGCGTTGACATCAAACTCGTTACAGCAAAATTTATCAAGATTTTCCAGCGAATTGTCGAAAAGATGGAAAGATGGTTTTAGAAAGTTTGACACATTTTAAAAAAAATAATAAAAAATGCTTAACGCAAACAATTGTGTTGCATTCTCAATTAGATGTCTTTCAAAGTAATTTGAGGACATATCAGAAAAATCTAAAAGACGCAAAACCAAGGAACTGCGAGAGACATTTTCAACGGCAGAGCTAACTTATGCGGCACAGATGAAACTTAGGGAAGCAAGTCAACATGATGCTACAAAAGTTATTAGGGAAGCTTCGCACACTACACCAACACGAGCTTCAAAAATAAGAACTGCTTGGATACAATCAGATAATAAACCAATTCCTTTAACATCTGATGAAGACTTATCGTTACTAATTGAAGCTCAGTTAAGTAAAAGGCAGTACAATTTAATGAGATTGTAAGCTAAACAAAAAAATGCTAACATTTACCCGATTCATATTTCTGATAGTCTCGTAGAAGTCAAGTTACAGCCCTTCTAGATATAACTGCTAAAAGAATTGTGCAGGCTCAACAAGCAGTATTTGGGAGCATGTCAAAAGACGTACAAATCTCGACGTTAGTCAAAATGGGGTTGCGATGGTAGTCGTACAGGTCATAGTCATTACAAACAAAAAATTAGTGCTGAAGGGAGTGATCAAGATATGTTTATAATTTCATTTGTACCCATGCAATTGATTCATGTAAATGAGCAAAAACAAAAAAAATATTTTGGCAGAATCCACGACCATCGTCTGTTCGTTACTGTCAACCAATCCGTATTTTATCGCAGAAAGGAACATCTGCACTTACAAAGGGAGAAGTAGAACAAATTGAGGCACAAATACAACAGTTAATGACGTTATATATAGAAATGTACGATCAAAATATTACAATACATCACCAATTGGTTTTAACCATGATTGATGGTCAGATTATGCAATGCTCTCTCAGAAACTAAATCAACTCAGACATGTTATATTTGTAAAGCTACCCCTAAAGAAATGAATAAGTTTGACAAACTAGTTGACCAAACAATTGATCCAGAGATGTATAGATTTGGTTTTCTACCGTTTTATTTTTCAAAGCTTCCGAATATTGCGGTATTTCAATTTTATTCCCATCGATCGTTTTTTTGTTGAGACAAGTCAGTTTGTGGGTCAAGTTTGTTTTGATGTGAGTTCCTTTGCTGCAGTTTGTTTTTGACTTTTTTCTAAAAAGTGTTTTATCCAGTAACCTCTACACCAGAGTTTTCGATGTTTCTCTCTTTATTTAATAGCATGGCCTTTAATTCTTTTATTTCTTTAGATAATTTATTACCAAATTACCAATTCAGTAACTTCATTTTTCAAGGTTTGACTATTTCGTTTGTAATGTTTTCAACTGCTTCATTTATTTTACGATTAATAAAAGCTTCCAAATTTAATTTGCTTTTATTTGGCGCGAAAACTACTTCTGTTGGTGTTGAGGTTAAAATGTCTTTACACTCACCACAAGCCCAATTCTTGATTAAACCGTTTTCTTCTAGCTCTGTAAATTTATTTTCAGATAATTCTACATAAGCTATCTGAAAATTACCGTCACATTTATTTCTGCATGATGTATAATCATCATAACGCGTAATGTTTCTACGGCACACCGCATAATATCGCCTTTTTTACTCACGGTGATACGTGATATGTGTCGTTCACTTGGGTTAGTACATCTTATCTCTCTCTGAGCTTGTCCGATACACAATCTCTTGTCGATATGTCTTATGTGCGCCTCTTCTTTAATATGTTTCACATACTCGCATGAGTACCGGGTTAATCGTCACACAGCTTATTATGGTAGCGGTTAGCAGGCGGTACTTAATAAGAGTTGAATAATATTGGTAATTTCATATTTCGTAGTAGAATGCTTCTTTCACTTACTAAAGCTATAGCATACGAGTAAATAAATTATGTATTTATCTTTGCATTTAGATTCAATGCACTTCTATGTATGTTACACTTTATACTTGTCCGTCTCCACAAATTTAATTATAAGCAATACATTTTTCTAATGTAAGTGCACTAGATCGAAATACGTAGCTTGCGGCAGAGCTTTCTACTGACGATGTAAGGAACTAAAGGTAAAAGCTTTAAATTTCTTCGTATACACTTCATAATATAGCGTTCGATACATGCCTGTAGCGGTAGCTGCTAGTACAGCGAACTGAAAGGTACGTACGAGACGAAGTCAAAGTTAGATAGAAAGCGTGAAGCGAGAACAAGGAAGAGTTCCTTCGGAAATACCGGTTATAGTAATTAAGTTGCTTTTCTTCTGGAATACGGAACGAGTATTATAGAAATGTACACATAAGGTTATTAATAGCAAAGATTTTGTTGTTGTAAATCTGCCGGATATTGGTTTGTCTCATGTAAATGATGAATAATATATATTTACAGTGAACGGAAGTTACCTTTATTTTATACATAACCACCCGAAGGTACTAAATCACAAATTTTATAAGGAAAGCAATCAAAGCATCTAAATATACTTGTTCGTTTTGAACAATCGTTATGCAAATTTTAGAACGGGCATTTGTGGAAGATATACAGTTTGACCCATTTCAAATGGAAGCACCCCTGTAAAACCTTTATTTTACATTAAAATGATACAACTTTTTTTTACTACATAGTGCATCAAAAAATATACTTCCACACAAAATTTCAGACGTTGATCTAAATTTTCAAGGCACACTACGATTATTTTTTGAGGTTGAAAATAGCAAAATTTTATTAGCGAATTTTTTATTGAAAATCTGACTATACCACTGAATTCAGAAGGTCTTAAAATGGTATTAAAAAAAATTTCAATATTTATTAATAAAAACGTTATGTTCAAGTTTAAACTTTAGTGCCTTGAAAACCTATAATTTTCCTTGGAATTTCCTAATTCACCGACAGAGGCCAAAATATATTAATTTACAGTGCATTATTTCATAAATCCGCTTCTTACAACATCCATTGACCAAAGTAAATCAAAATTTATAAAATAAAACAACTAAAAATTAACTAAACCTACTAAATGCCACAAAATTGCAAATAACTATTTTTTAAAAATACAACTACAATTACAAACGTGAATGTAATAATACCAAATTACAAAATTTAAAGAAATAAGCAATACCTACTAGTTACTGCCTATTGGTTTTTCTCCCTTTACTTTTATTTAGTGCATTTTTATATTGCAGTATCTTAAAAAAAATCCAAAGTAGGCTATAATGTCGAAATTAATAATTTATAAATGAAGTCAAATGCAGGCTGTGACATTGACAGCTACTGCATAATTGTTCATTAACTTCATTGATAGTTGAGTGATTGCACGCTAGGTTTGATCATTGTTAAAGTGAATCTGAATAAGAAATTGCATTTCTTTACTTTTTGGTTGTTTTTTTTTATAAATTTTGATCTACCTTGGTCAGTAGATGTAAGAAGCGGATTCATGAAATAATGCACTATAAAGTTTGAAAAATGATCCTCTCATAACTTTGTTAAAAATAAATAAATTTGAATGCAATTTTGGTTAATACCAGTTTAAGTCCTTCTGAATTCAGTGATGTAGTTAGATTTATAATAAAAATATCGCTAATAAAATTTTGCTATTTTTGACCTCGAAGAATAATCATAGTGTGCCTTGAAAACTTGCAATTAGATGAACTTTTGAAATTTTGTGTGGAAGTAAACTCTTTGATCCACTATGTATTCAAGAAATATGGTTTCATTTTAGTATATAATATATTTCAAATGGGTCACATTGTATAAAGAAATAAATATATTTCTTTCGAAATAATTACTTGCATAAAGTAAATATTTAGGTACCTGGAAACCATAATATACTCAATAGTTTTTTTTTTAATTTCATTCATAAACTTATTGTCAGTTGATTCACCTCAATAATAATCGACACCTCCAACGAAGACTATAGTAACTCATTATTAAAGCTGGCCACGAGCGGTACCGCGCAGTAGCGTAGAGTCTACCAGGCCTCGCGTTCCACTAGAGTTATTCTGTTAATAGAAATGTTTGCTGCCGCAAATAATTTCGCTCATCTTTTAAATAAAAATTAAATAACACGTGCTCAAACACTTACCATTTTAAGAGTCCTCCGTGAAATCACAAAGTGAATAATGTCTGTTAAATATCTGCAACATTAGATATGTTTCCACAGTTGTTTCGGCAAACCGAGTGTGGCGCGAGGCAAAAATGCGTTTATATGCAGAGAACGAACGTTCTACATCTAGTGACGTAATATTTGCGTAAGTAAAATAATCTTTCAAATAACTTAACGATTCTGTTGACGTACCTTCACAAATGTGTCTTAATGTGCCAAATCAGAATTTTTCTCAAAAACACTTTCAAATTTTTCTAGAACAGAAACATTTTTTGCGTCTTCAATCGCGCATAGCTGTGCGTGAACATGTTGCACTATTTGTAGAGATTCTTCTAACGGCACCGTAGGATTTTGTAATTTTTCTATTGCATCTGCTAGCCCGAAGTAATTGTCGTGAATGATTTTTAAATCCATTTTAACCTGATTATCTTGAAATTTCGACTAGCTTTTCTGGATAGCGGCAGCTTCCTTTGTATCGAATTGTAAAACCACGTTCTTAATATTGTCAAAATATTTATAATAATAAAACGCGGCCTGTAACCATGTTCCCCAACGGGTTAAAATAGGTTCTGGTGGCTCTGGTATACGGGGGCACAGTCTGTGAAATTCGCGAATACGTTTCGGTGATTTGACAAATACTGCTTTGGTATGCGCTATTAAAGCGTCTACCTCAGGATAACATTTTCTGATACTATCCGCCACAACATTGAGAGCATGAATTTTACACGTAATGTGTAACAAATTAGCAGAATGCTTTTTAAGAGACCGGCCTACAGAAAGCATGTTTGTAGCACCATCACTCACTAACATCAAGAGTTGGCTTGTTGAAAGTTCATACTTGTCCAATGTATTTAACACTAACTTTGAAATTACTTCGGCAGTACACTGTTGTATTCGTTTGGAGACTAATAGAATTGAAGGTGCCGATTGATGAGGTTCCAATTTGCGTGCCATTACTTTAAGAACAGAATCTTTCTTCCGATCTGTTGTTTCGTCGACACATAACCACAATTTTTGATCTTTCAACTCCGATTTTATTTTTTGTTCAATATGTTCGCGCGCAGATGGCACAATTCTTCGTAACGATGTTCGACTTGGTAATTTGCACTCCGAATAGTTATTCCAAAAGCAGATAAATGGTTCCTTGTCTAGTAAATTAAACGGTATATTACATGCGATAAACGTAACGCATAAATTAAATATAAATGTTTCATTGTCTCGTGCGCAATTTCTTTTTGAGACATGCTTTTCACTATTTACTAGACAATGTTGTCTGGACCAACACATTAACGGGATTTTACAGATTACACATTTAATTTTAGCACCTTCATATATTAAGTTTGGAATTTCTGCAATAAATTTTCGAAGTTTGTCCGACCGCGGTCGTTGCTGACGAAATCATAATTTTTCTAGGACAGATAAACAATTGCGCAAATGACCGGCAGCGAAAATGTCCGTACTGCTCCGCAGACGAAGTAATACTACCGTTCCTCTCGGTTCGAACTGATTCTACGCCGATGCGCGGTACCGCTCGTGGCCAGCGTTACTCATTATGTTACACTTATCGCTTACTATAGTCTTCATTAGATGAGTCGATATAATACATATGTATGTACATGTTGTATGTACATACATACATACATACAGTTCTACGTAATAGAGTGGCTCTTGGCTTTACTTTACAATTCTCATTAGCTTTTGTGATTGTGGGATAGTCATGTTATAGGTACGTATTTCTTATAGTGTCTTAATTATATGTATGTAGTTCTTACACGTACATATGCAGATTGTTTTTTGGCATATTAGAGCAAATTATATTAGAACGCATGGAGCATTTCTATGTAAGAGTTCGAGATAATCGTTATCTTATAATTAGGGTTGTAACTTTCAGGCGGCGCGGCCCGCCAGAACTGTAGCTACGTAGTACGTACCCACAAACAGATAACCAACTGTTCGAAGCGAATATTAACATTAACCGCCGATCAGAGATGCATAACAAATACGAGGATGGTATAAGAAATACCCGACTTTGGAGATGGGTGGTGCTTTATGTCAAAATCTAGACTACCGACTTTAAGTACTATTCTTTAGTCGACGTCTGTCAAAATTTCGAAGAGATACATCCAGTGGTGTTGTTTTGAGAGCTGTTGAAGGTAAGTAAGTTTATGTATTTGTGGAATCATGGAAAAAGATTGGATGAGAAAACGTGTGCTAGAATCAAAGAGAATTTGTATGCAGTTTATAAGGACCATGTAATTTCGATTACTACCATCAGATACTGGTTTAATAAATTTAAGTGTGGCCGAACATGCGTTTTTGATGAGGAACGGCCAGCTCGTTGCATTGAGATGACTACGGACTATATGATCAATAAAGTCATGTTAGCAGACCGCCGTGTGAAGATTAGAGAAGTTACTAATATGATAAACTTTTCAATTGAACGTGTATAGAACATCCTTCACGAAAAATTGAGTATGAGAAAGCTATTGGCGAGATGGGTGCCGCGTCTACTGACGATTGATCAAGAAGTGAATCGCGTGATAATTTAAACCGTAAAACTAGTCCAATTACGGTGTGAATTATTACCCCATGCACCATATTCGCCAGATTTGGCCCTCTTTCTTTTTCCAAATTTGAAAAGATGGCAAAAAGCGGTTTACGTCAAATGAGGTCATTGCCAAAACAGATGCCTATTTTGCAGACTTCGACAAATCCTATTATTTGGATAGCTTAAAAAAGTTGGAATATCGCTGGACTAAGTGGAAGAGCTACAACGAGGTTATGTAGAGAAGTAAATTTACTAAATGCGTTGTGTTCTTTAACACAGGTATTTGTCATACCGCTCTCGTATATGCTCTCGCGATCGTAATGTGTACTGTAGCTGTTCCCGGTTTGGATCTACGTGTTCTGTCTTCTGTTCCGAGAAGAACGATTTCTTCGTCGACGTTTCGATGAGATATCACTCATCTTCCTCTAGACGATCTCGTTCTCGATGCGACTGGTGAATTCATTACCACACCAGTAACTGGACTAGTTTTGCTGCCGCAATTGCTAATGTGTAAGTCGGAACATTATCGTGATAGTAATGGATTTTTTCTTTACTACAACGATGCGACTGGTGAATTCACCAGTCGCATCGAGAACGAGATCATCTAAAGGAAGATGAGTGAGATCTCATCGAAACGTCGACTGAGAAATCGTTCTTCTCAGGATAGAAGACAGAACACGCGAATCCAAACCCGGAGCAGCTACAGTATATATGTACATATGTATATATACATTGGGAAAATGTGAAATTAGCTATATCTATATATGTACGGCGAGAGAGCGAGGAGGGGATTCAGTGGAATCCGATCGATTCGATGCTGGTCGCGTGTTAGTACTTAGTACGCTTCTAACACTGTCGGATATAGACCTACTGTGTGCAAGAACGCACGTAATAATTTTAAGACATGGTCGCCTGAAAATTTCGTATATTTATTTTGTTGTTGCTACGAAGCTTAGACGAAACTAATAAGAAATTCTAAAGACGAAAATAAAAACAGATTCTGATGAAATAAAAAAAAAGGAAAAATAATCCCTACGCAACTACCGATTTTGACCGTCCTTTACAAATTTCATCACTGACGGAAGCACGATCACGACAAAATTCTGCAAACCAATTGTAAGCAGTCTTTTCTGATAGTGCTTCATAACCAAAAGTGGAACGAAGCGATTCGAGGCATTGTTGTTGTGTTAGGCCTTTACTAAAATCTTAATAAATCATATTACGAAAACCTCTATGTGAAATTTCCATTTTTTCACAAAATTGCTTTTAAAACGCTCTCTGTAAACAAACTACTCGGTCGATATCTGAGCTGCCACTACCTTAACAATAACAAATGTCAAATTTTGTCAAAATAGTATTGTTAAATCTGAATAGCGCCATCCAATGGTCGTTTGTAAAAACTTAAGACGCCACCCTCGTACATATGTATCTAGGTTTTTATATTAAGATATTCCATCTGAAACGGAATTATCTACACTGGGGAAATCCAACAATTTGGTAGGTTATTAATACGATGTAATCAACTCACCTAAAATACTTTTTTACGTATCTTTGAAATTAACTTCATTATTTCAAGGGGAAATTGTATAAAATTACATTTTTGAAATCCACGTAAAATCTTACGTTAAGATTTTCTGTACCCGCATGCTATTGTTTTTTAAGTTACATATAGTTTTGCAAAAAGAACGATGTGCCGATAAGACATTATTGTAAATCAATTTCAAAACTCGTGTAAAAGTCGAAAATCTTTTATAGATCTCAATTTTTTAACATATTTCACGCCAAATGCTTGAGTAAGTTTGAATTAGGTTCGCTAGCTGTATTTAATTATAAGCATTTTATAGTTTTTCCCAAAAATATGCTTTCTGTTAATTTAAACATTTTAAGCTGGCCAAGAACGCAAAAGTCGACTGATAGCGATATAGCAAATTTTCAAATTTCGTGACGAGAATTAACATTATTTCTGAACATAATAGACAAGGTAGCATGCAACAGAATGCGTGATTTTCGTGGTAAACATTAACACTCTAAATTTTATTATAAAATTGTAATACTATATTTGTAATTTGTTGATAATATGCGGTTTACGTATGCATCGATTGAGCATAACATTTCTCATAGTACGTGTGTTTTACCTATAAAATAGGTTGTGGTGTTATCTAAACGTTTATTGTTCTAGAGTGCTTGCCGTTTCAAGCCAGTTTGATAAATAGTAAAACTAAAAGACACTAAAAATATCATTTCATAAAATTTGAACTAAGTTTAACTAACTTTTATATTATTATAGGTATTATCCACAGATACATTATTAATGATAAATCGTAGAAAATGGGAGAGGATATTTACAGTATATAATCAGCAAATACGTATTTACATGCGCTTATATGCGTCGTACATGTGTATACATATGTATGTATGTATACATAAAGCGGCTTGTTATTTAAGTCTGTGGCTGTTTAGTATGTATGCGTTGTCTTTAGGAAAATAAATTCCAAAACTATTTTGTAATACGCAAATGAAAGATTTAACGTAATGTATATATTTCATTGACATATTTACTATAATAGCACGATTTCAGCAATGTACACACTTACTCACGTAAGTAGGTATGTGATAGTTATGGTTTTGGCCCACGTCCAAATTTAATTCAGTTAGTAGTCGCAGCAGACAGCGATTGTTGAAGTTATGTAATGAGCTATTTCTATAAACGCAAAATTACACACCACGTTTTCTTTAGAAAGCATTTCAAACTATATACACGTTGAAAAGCAAACCAGCATCAAATACCTAACTGACAGCATTATTCATGTTACTAGTCATTAAATTATCAGAAATGGGAGGTCTTTTGTTTGAAAATGTAATAAATATATTTGGCCCATACTTATTGTTAAGGATATACTTGCTGACACATGTATACAATTCTCTATTGTTATTGTTCTTTCTGTTAAAACTTCTATACGTATACGAAGAAGAGTGCTAAATAATACTGCTGTATACATATACGTCCATCCAATGCGTTGAAAACATACCTTACATGCATACACTGAACACCTTGAGCTATCGAAAACTCAAAGTAGGCATAGGAAAGATTACAAAAAAGAAGAAAACTTAACAATAGTAATTTATTTCATATAGTAATGTAAAAAAAGTAATTTACTTGCACTTTTCCAGTAACAGAAGTATAATTTGATCCTTTTCGATTGGACAAATCGCCGAGAGATTTTGCTTTAATTTTTTTTGTTCAACATTAGCTTTCTATACGAATATAGTGGTAAATACAGAAAGGTCCTAAAGTAATATTTGTTTATAATTTATTTATTTTATTATTATTTTATCATTATTATTTTATTTCTTCTATACGGCTCACCCTGTCTGAGATGTTTTCAGCCAAAAAGTAATAACAAATAAAAGTTGGCCTATTCCAGCGTTTTTCTCCAACTAAATATTTTGAATTTTTATCGAATTTATTCCAACCTTTACGTGCTGACTGTATACTATCCATCAAGTAGGTAAAAGGTTTTAAACAGGCAATGTTTATAGTAATTATTAGTATTATTACATATCGTTTCGACACAAAAACAGCAATCAAAGGTACATTTTAATAAAGCCACCATAGCAATCTTTAAGCAAGAATTAACGCAAGCAATTAAAGTAATGCATTTCATCATACTTTGTAATCGAAACCGACATTTTAAAAAAAAGCTCGTCATAAACAGACATTCTTTTTATGAATGGCACTGATGTGTTCGCGCAATATCAGGGAAAAAAACGTATTAAATCTCCTAATCTACCTATCAACAGGGGCGTCCCTCAAGGAAGCATTTTAGGTACAATTTTGTTTGTAATATTTGTTAACGATATTACTAACTTTTTATCAGAGTACTGAGAGTTGACTTTGTATGCCGACGATACAACGTCGTGTCTTGCAATAATATATAAGAAACCCAAAATAATAAAAATTCATTGTTAAATGCTATAAACGTATTGTTTTCCCAAAATAAATTATTTCTTAACGTTGATAAAACCAAATATCCTATATTTCACAATTCCCAGAACAAGATTCAACTTAATGTTAAGATTGTTTCAAATGATGTGGAAATACATTGAGCATGTAAACTTAACTTTTTAGGATTATATATTGACGATATCTTAATATAGCCAAGCACACTATTACAGACTTATTAGTAAACGTAATTCCTTGTGTTCTCAAATACGAACTTTGAAGTGTATAATTGTCTATATTAGTTTATCTTACTATTACACTAATGTCCATAGTAGACTACATATTTGATGGTATCTATGAGGTGGGTAAACTTTTATTAAGGAGGTTTTTTTTTAGCACAAAAGAGAATTATTAGATGTATGGTAGGCAATGATAATAGGTCTTATTTCCAAAAATGGAATATACAGGTAACCCGCGATTTATATAGCATTCGATTTGCACGATTTTAGTGTAACACGGTTGAAGAAGAGCGGAAGAACTTCCATTTACACCACCTTGAATTTCACATTAACACGGTAGGATCAGACAATTTTTATTTTTTTAAATTATGCTATGTACAGAACCTTGTTAAATGTATTTTATTTAAAAGTGTGTTTCATGTGGATTTGTTAAATTTATTACATATGTATTTCTTTTCAATGTGAATTCTGTATTCGAATTACACGATTTCAATTTACACCCCATTGGAGCACAAACGCTTCCACCGCTTCGTTGTCGTCGAAACGCTGGCCTCCAAGCGCTTCTTTGAGGGGTCCAAAAAGATGGAAGTCACAAGGTGACAAGTCTGGACTATAGGGTGGATGTTCCAGCGTTTCCCATCCTAATGCATCTACTTTTTGCATCGTGGCGTTAGCCACATGAGGCCTGGCGTTGTCATGCAGAAGAATGACACTTCTGGCCGATTGCTTCTTCCTTTTCCTTCGAAATGAAAATTTCGCAGCATCCTGTACTTCACAATAATATTACGCATTAATTGTGCGTCGATCGTGGCGAAAATCAACGTGAAAAGCACCTTGCCGATAAAAAAAACTGGCCTCGGTCACACTTGTCCTTGGGCGACGATCATGGTTCTCGTTCTCGACCTTTTCACGAACTCCAGAAAATTTTTGTGGCATGCAAAAACACGGGTTCTTGACAGGGTGTTGTTCCCGAACTATGTCTGTAATCGCCGCAAAATTTCGGTTGGGTTCACCCCCTCCTTGGCAAAAACCTTGATGATAATCCGCTGCTCCACGGAGACATTCACTTCTTTCTCGCTCATGGTTTCTTCTGATACTAAAGGGGCCCGAGGGAGTTGCGGTCTTCCCTCTCCCTAACGGTACAGGCTACCTGCGCATCAATCCCTTCTATGTCCAGAAGCCCTCGGGAATTTTTAAGAAAATCAGTCCCGTTTATATTTGATACACCCTCGTATTTATAATGATAGATCCATTACTCTTAATTATGTGAAAGAGTCAGTTTTAGTAATTGCATGCTCTTTCTTAGTAGGTATACAATATAGCTCATCGATCATTTAAGAATTTTAGAAAAAGCTTTCAAAGTAGCTGCTGATTACAAGCTCTAAATTAGGCTCGATAAATGTGAATTTGTGCAGCCCCAAACTACTTATCTTGACTACCTGACAGATACTAGTGGTTTACGATCGTGACCTACCACTTTCAGCTTTTGTAAATTATCCAATTCCTCGAACGAATAAAGGCGTACATCGACTGCTTTGAGTTGGAGTATTTATCGGTAGTTTATGTCATCAGACGATTTCACGTTTATTTATTTTGGAAACCGTTTAAAGTAGCGGCAGATTGTGATAATTTTAGATTGACGTTAACCAATAAAGAGATTCCTTTAGCGAATTGCGAGATGGGTGATGATGTTGTAAGATTACGACTACCCTGTTGTATATAGACCCACAACGCGCATGACCCATGTTGATGCGTTAAGTCGCGCGTACAATATTTTAATCTTAGAACCGAACACCCTTGAAAAGACACATTCGTACAAGCAAAACATACGCAGTAGGCGCCATAAATTCTCGGCTTGACAGGCTTGTACAGGTTCGAGCGTGTTCAAACTCCGTTGCGTCATAGTTGCACATGTGCGAAGCCTACACTATATATAGATATATTACGACTTGAAGACTAATAGTTTTTAAAAGCCAGCCAGACTAGTGCATGAAAATGTCCCAGGTAACGAAAATAGAGTACCGCGCGGTCATTAACAAAAGAAGGGCATACGCCTAATCACAGTAAATAACGTTTAGACAGCGTTTATGGTGACTTGTCTTCATATTCCACTGTAAAAAAGTGGGCAAAATGATTCTGTTTGGGGCAAGAATCCCTAGAAGATGACGGGCGACCTGGTCGGCCAATTGAACTGATAACTAGTGATAACGCCTCAAAACATTTCAATTACTGAAGAAATGATATTAACTGTCAACAGCACATATTATGCGTCTTTGCTGCATAAATTGAAGAACAATATTCGTGCAAAACGTCGAAGAAAATTGGCAAAAGGTATTTGATTATGCACGACAATGCACCCGTCCATACTGCCGTCATTTCACAAATTGCCATCCGCGAATGTGACTTTCAAGAATTGGAACATCCACCGTATAGTCCGGACATGGCTCCAAGTGATTATTATTTATTTTCACATCTAAAAAAAAACTTTTAGGGACGTCGTTTTAAGGACGATAGTGAATTGCAAACAGCTGTAATACAACATTAGAAAAACTTTACAAGGGTAGAATTATTAATTGATGGTTGTAGTAAATGTATTGAAGTTAGGCGAGATTATATTGAAAAATAAAAATTGTTATATTTTACCACGTTTATTTTTTCTGTAAATAGCAACATTAGAGAATTAGTAAAGGGATTAGAGAATCAAGAAGGTAAGTTTTTTGAACTACACGATAGTTTAGTATATTGTAAGGATAAAAAGCCAGGGAAACTTTTGTTCTATGTTCCAAAATCAATGAAAGCGAGTGTGCTTAGGAGTAGTCATGATGACTTAGGTCATGTAGATCCAGAGAAAACATGGGAACATATTACGCGGACTTATTGGTTCCCTTCACTCCAGTCGAAAATTCGGTCTGACATGGATAATTGCATTAAATGACGTTTTCTAATAAAGGGAAAGTTCCAGTTCAAACAATCCATATAGGTTTCTACGGTCCATTAGAAACGTCCAAGAGTTTTGAAATTACCAAGCCGTTTTCTAAATTTTCTCGTCTTTACAGAGTACATACCGCTGAAGTGAAGCACATAAAAAATTACTTCCGTATTTTGTGATTAATGCATTTAAAGAGTTTATTGAAGAAAATTCAATCGAAGTTTGTGATTGTCCATATAAATGGGATTTAGTTCTTCATAAAATTAAATTCGCGATGAATAATAGGTCTATCGGTGATACGCCGAGTAAAGTTCTCTTTGGTGCAAATCAGTAGTTTTGGAAGCTCATAATGAAGAGAATTTTTTGCCACCTAGTCGATGATGCTTATATAGCAATCTACTTAACAACTAATGAGCTATTTATTTTTAACTTAAGTTACTACGGTTCTTAAACTAAGTACTACGATAGTCACTCTGTCACTCAGATCTGGTATAATGGAGTCACTTTGTTCTTGTGTTCTTTTAAGGTGATTGTCACTGCACTAGTTCATATGGTTTTGTTCGCTTCAATCTTCTAACCAAACTATCATTGTCCAGGAGTTGGAGGGCCTCAACGTTGACATGCTGATGAAGTCGTTGTTCATATCTTTGAGCAAATTGCTTGATTGTATTGTCGACATTATGTACTGTCATTGCGTGCATACCATCGGGCATTGACGATGCCACGGAGTATGTACTTTATTCTGAAAGCGTTGGATGATGTTTCTATTGTTTTGACTGGTACAACCCCAGAGTTGGATACCGTAAGTCCATACTGGTTTAAGGACTTGTTGCTAAAGCAAGAGCTTATTACCGAAAGGGCAGAGCAACGTTCCATTAGCCAATATATTTTTCTATACTTGTTGCAAGATATATTTTTGGTAATATAAACATCTATTAAATCCGGGGTTTTGTTTGGGTTTGTGGATCAATATGCTGGTTTACCTTTTGAAGGGTCCTCACATTTATTTTCATTTATTGCCTTTAATAATTGCTTTCCTTTGGTTTTTATGAGCCTCGACCCCCAATGAGTGTGTTTTGCGTTAAAATTATTACCAAATGATAAATCGGTTTCCAACGGTTTTGAAAAGTTCAGTATATCTTTCTGCTTTGATATTATGTTTTAGCGGGCTGTCCAAGCTAGCTACTGTGATATTACATTTTTTGGTTTTAATATTCACCGCCGTTGCTTGGATATCTTCACTTTCAAATTTCAAATGACTGCACTTCCATCCCTAGCTGCATTTGATAGGTTTTGTATCCCTTAAATTTGACAAAGGATTGTTTTGTAAACTGTGATATTAGACACACATCGATTTTATTGATGTTCAGGACTGCTTGAAGTTCTAGTTGGTGATTAAGCAGCCCGTTTGCATTCCAAGACATTATTTTTAGTGTATTAGCCATTTTTATTATATTGCGGATTTGTGGCAGTTATCTTCAAGATTTCTGACTCCCGTTCACGGCTGAGAAAGCACCTTCCAGACTGGTCATTTTCGTTAAGACAAGTTGCAGGGTCTTGTTAATGTCGTCTTCATGTATGTTAATTGATTTTTGTTTACCAGAGCTAGATGCAGCAACCGTAGCATATGTTGGTTTATCAACTAAGTTAATTTCTTTGTGCTCATTTTGCCCAGCAGCAGGTTTCTCTTCACCAGTTACTTGGGCTGACTTTTTTTGTTGATATTTTTATTTTCGTTTTTTTGTAGTTCCTTGGCTACCATGCAGCCGCATACAAAAGACCTAATAAGAGAATAAATCATATTATGATGGAAAATAAAGATAGGTATGTAATAGCAGATGTTGACGGGTTTCAACTCACACAAATATCATTTCGAACGATCTGTTCACCAGATTAGATGAAGTTGTGGACCAGTCAGTATCAGTCGACTCAATAATAGGTTTATTGCCGCAAAAATCACAAAATTTGATTCGCTAAAAAAAATGCGAAACTATTTTCTGACTGATTTCACGACAATTCATTGGATCTGACAAGTTATAATATTGTATTATTTTTATGTATATCCAATGTTTGTTATGTCATCTATTTATGGTTACTCGAGCATGTATAGCAATGTCCATCTTAGATGTCACGACTCTCGCAGACCCCTCACTCGCGCCTCACATAGTTACGTTTTGTGCGAGTGAGAGTCGTACGAGAGCCTTGACATATGCGGTGGACATTGCTGCACTTATGTCACTTGTTGACTTGAAGCTCGAGACGATTACCGTCAGGGCTGGCCGATGGTGGTGGATAATTTTAAGGTGGTGAATAAAGTTAACAAGACAGAATACAACAAAATGTAACTAAATAAATAAGAAGAAAAGTATATGTAGTAAATTATGAAGGAAGTGAATTTTGTACCGAACGTTATGTATAGCAATAAACTAATTTTAAAGATGAAGGCATTTTGATGTGTGTTTGGAAGTCGACATCCCTACAATACATATGATTTATGTATGAAGTTAAGGATAACACAGACATTCTGGAGTGCAATACTTAGTGCAGAGAAAAGAAAAGTGCAGAACAGCTTTTACAAACGATTGCCTAAATGTATCGAGGTGGAAGGAAGGAATTTCGGGCGTTCACCATAGCTAGACAAATAAGTAGACATCTATTAATTATTGTAATAAAAATTACAGGAGATGATCAACTTTGTTTACAGCATATCTCAGTGAATTGTGTTACATGTTTCTGTTTTCTTTTTTTAAATTTTTTGCTTTGATTTTAAATTGATGCTGACATATAGAGGTTTACTATGCACTTTTATTAAAATATTGTTTTCGTTGTTCTTTTTCGTTGAAAAGATGCATTAGCATCATAACTATTTTTTTTATTTCTGCATTAATGGAATTTAATGTTTCCAGTAGCATCAAATCTTTAAGCTTTAATTTAACAAACACTTTCGGCTAGCTAAAATGTACATTTTTTTAAGTTTTTCCTAATACAAATTTTGTATCAACAGTTTAAGATCATCAACGTCAATATATTTTATTTATTATTGTTATGGTAACCAAACTGTATTAACACCAGAAACCATTTGGATGCAACTTCTAAGTGCAAGACTCGCCTTTGAGTGCAAGTAGCTATTTATATAATAGTTAATTAACAAGACAAAACAAACCTTTGAAGTGCAACATGAAGAGGTTATACCGTTCCCGCTATTAAGTAGATATAAATGTTCGTGGACGGCTCAGCGAAAAATTTTTTCGTTGGCGCCATAGATTTGCGTTAAAAAGAAAAAACAACAACAAATTGTTCCATCGATTAATAAAAGAATGATTTATTGATTTCTGGAATGTATCTCTTAGACAAAGGAACGCAGGTTTACCTTGCGGCTTACGGCTATTACAAATTTATATCCATTAACCAATATCCATATATTAAAGGAAAATTTCATTAACGGTAAGAGTATTAGTGGGTTTTCATTTTGTTTACTTTACTCACATTTTCTTATAATATATATTTATATATAGTTATAGAGAACAACACAGATGTTACGGAAAAAGTTATTGGAAAGTTTTTCTGCAAACCCACAAAAAACAAAATAAATCGCACATTTTTAATTAGTGGCAATGCTTAGGCGATACGCGTTTCATAAATTAGATATTTTTGCGTTTACAAACGACGCGTATACCTCCATCTGTAGATTTTAATTTTATAGGTTCAATAAAGTTAATGCGTAACATTCCTGCATCGTTCCGTTAGTGCCGTACAGTTATTAACATTAGATTCTATTTCTGAAGCCACTTCTGTCGGAATTTCGTACTTGACTTGGTTAAACGACGGCTGTAATACTTTGTTTCATGGCGGAATTACAGAGGTTGCATAGAGCGCTGAGATTCGATATATAAACTGGGCGACTACCAGACCTTTTCTAATTGACGGGTGTACTTTACAGATGAGCTTCTACAATGAGCGTAGTAATTAATAAATAAAGTTTATTACACAATACCTGCATTCCAATAAATAAAATTTACAGGCTAATTATACTTTATTGGTACAAATATGGAAAACTTTATGCTTGCAGAAGTTTATTTTTTTATAATACTACGTTGATGGCTATAAATCGGACAACAAAGAGGATGATATCATCTCCAGACATTCCGAAAATAGTTGGACACAGGAGTATGCATTTTGTAAAATAAAGATTTAGAGCTAAAAAAAAATTCACTGCTTCAAATAAACAAAGGTATACAGAAATATATATTTTGTTTTGTTCGTACCGAGTTTCTCATGCACTTCGCTTACTATACAGGGTATGTCACGACGAGCTTTGGTTAAAAATATATGGGGAAGTGAGTAAAATAGAAATTTGAAAATTTACAAACATAAATTATCCTTTAAGCCTAGCTCAACCAAAATATTTACAACTGCCGGTGTCTCTCTCTTACACCGGAAGACTTCCCTATTTTAAACAGAACAGTACCATTTTTATGTCAGATTTGGATTCTGTGTTGAATTTAAACATTATTTCATACAACATACCCTATCCCTAAAATTCACTCTTAAAGAGATATTGCATCTTTTCGAAAAAGTTTGACAGATCTGATGCATTACAGACTTTCAAATAACTTACAAATGTAATTCGCCGAAAAAGTTATTCTACTTGCTGGTAATGTTCATAAAACATTGAGCCGGTAGTGAGGGGACAATGTTAGAGATATTTATACTAAGAAATCTCGATTTTTTTAAATAGCAACTCCTAACTTTCTAAGCGGTATTAGATTCTGTATCAAAAAATAAAGCAAAAATGTATTGTAAGTGAGACTGCTGAAGTTAATAGTTTAGGAGATATTTTGCAAAAACCTTCTTAGGGATTGGTGGCGCGGTGCCTAGCGTGCCAGGCTACCAGTCTCGGGGTACCGGGTTCGAACCCCGTGCCCGTCACTCTCAGAGTAAGGTTTTCCGTAGTCTTCCTTACTCCAAATTTGGCGAATGCTGAGGGTGAACATCTTAAGATAGGGGATGTGAAGGCATGAATTATTATTGTAATGATCGATAAAAACGGTCCTTTTAAATACCCACCACGATCTCCGGATTTAACCACACTAGATTTTTTCTTGTGAGGTTACATTAAAAACGTCGTATACAGTGATCCAGTTGGTACAAAAGATGACATGATTGACAGAGTAAGAAATACCTTTAATGAACTGGCTGCAGGATCCATTCAACGTGCTACTCATCAGGAATTAATGCGAAAAGTAACAACATGCATCGAGCAGAATGGTGGTGTTTTCGAGCATTTACTATAATAATGAAATACGTGTTCAATTTTATTTTGTTATTTGTACATTTATTTGTTTCGTGCCTTTTTTTCTTTTTTTTTTTGTTTATTAATAAAATGTTCGATTTTTTTAAAGGTCTATTTTTCGAATAATTGTAGGTAGTATGAATAATTGAGAGGTAATTATGTTGTTAATTATTACTGAGGAATGCGATATTTAAGATTAAGGTTTTCACAAAATATCTCTTAAACTATTAACTTTAGCAATAGCACTTACAATACATTTTTGCTTTATTTTTTGATACAGAATATAATACCGCTTAGAAAATTAGGAGTTGGTATTTAAAAAACCGAGATTTCTCAGTTTAAATATCTCTGACATTGTCTCCTCCCTACCGGCACACCCTGTACAATTTAGCCAATTTATCTGTGATTGTGGAAACATTACTTTATGAACATTACCAGCAAGTAGAATAACCTTTTTGGCGAATTACATTTGAATGCATCACATCTGGCAAACTTTTTTGAAAAGATGCAATATCTCATTAAGAGTGAATTCTAGGGATAGGGTATGTTGCATAAAATAATTTTAAAATTCAACACAGAATCCAAATCTGACATAAAAATGGTACTGTTCTATTTAAAATAGGGAAGTTGATGGCTATTTCCGGTGTAAGAGAAAGACACCGAGAGTTGTAAATACTTTGGTTGAGCTAGCTTTAAAGGATAATTTGTGTTTGTAAATTTTCAAATGCCTATTTTACTCACTTCCCCATATACTCTTAACCAAAGCTCGTCGTGACATACCCTGTATAGTAAGAAACAATATAAGTGATTTGCGAAAATCAAGCAAAATATTTCGATTTTTAATTGACAGAAAGTTTTTTGACAAAAATGAAATCTATATTCTTGGTATTAGAGACTTATTAATTAATAAGATTAAGCAAAAAGGAAGACATCTATGACGTTTCCTGTTTTCCCCCTTTCTTTTATAAAAGAAAATCGGGTGGTTAAAATTTTGTAAACAATTAATGAAGTTGTAAAAGTAATTACTATGCATTATTACTTTGCACGTCAAAATTGTAACTCAAAAATTTGCATTTTCCAAATTGAAAAACAGTACTAATATATAAACCCATATGGTTTATAAAATTCCATGCAGCAATTGTAATGATGTGCGCATAGCAGAAAATTGGCAATATTTAAACGATAGGATGAAAACCAAGATAACATAACAGCTTTAAAAAACATGCAGCAAACACAGGCCATACCTTTAATTTTGATAATGCATCTATTCCTAATGCAGATGTTAATTATAAAGCCAGGTGTATGTTAGAAATGGTTCGAATAAATAAACATAAATATACAGTAAAACAGACATTGAAGGATTAGCCAAAATTTATTATTCCGGTTTATAATGTCTCCTTTCTTTCCAACACTAGTGTAAATTATTTTACCCCTTGGGTCAGGAATAGATGACCGCGTAAAATGCAGCGTTTTTGGAAGTCGAATGGATCTCACTGATTCTAATATGTAAGCAGCAGATGACCGTTTACTTAGCGCGATACACGCAAATAATCCCAATACATTAGAAAAATAAGCAGCGCTTCTCGCGCTGAGTTTTCCCCTGTCGTATATTCCTGCCCTTAAATGTATCAACGTTTAAAAAATACTATCAACAAAAAACTAACCGAACTGTATGTAGTATTTCTGGGAGTAGAGATTCTCACATTACCGTTTTCTGCTTGTCGAATAGTGTCGAATGTGTCCGTCTAAACCTTTATTACCTAGTTTTACAACTTCATTCACTGCAAAATTTAAACAATGTGCATTTTTTATAAAAGAAAGGGGGACATTTTGTGAAGAAGACAAATATACAGTTGTCGAAACATCATAGATTTCGTTTCAATTGCCAAATCATATTAATTAATATGCCGCTAATACCAAGAATATAAATTTTATTTTAACTTTATTTCTCCTAAAATGTGCCCGCATAGTCTTTATATATTTTCAGGTGTTCTATTTTCGATTCTCGATTTTGCTCATCCATCAAACAACCAAGTTTTCATACAATCAACACGCATATTACTATTATTAGGCAATTTCCCACTGAACCACATTAGTCATTGTTAGACGTGATGGGTGATACTTCCGAGATCATTTCCTTACTCGGCTAACTCTCGAAACTCCTATCAAATAACAAGGAAATGAATCATTTGTCATAGGCAGACATCTGTGCACCTCTTTCGTTTGAATAGGTAAGAAAATACATATTGATTGCAATGATTACGTATGCAAGTACTTAACTGGAAATAACATGTAAATGTCGTAGGCATATAGCCATAACCGTCATGTTATAAAATGCACGGGCAATTTGTAAACGTAACACTCACTTTACAATTTGGCTAGACAATTTAAGTAATTTTTCAAAACGCTTGGTATATTGTAAAATGCATTCATCTAAGGTTCTGACTTTATTATTATAGTATACGTAAACACGAAAAGATTATCGATAAGCAACAAAACTCATTTTCCATTGCATTAAAATTTTATTTTACACAATTAATTAAAAATAGACATGAAAAAATGCCTAGTAACAATAACGAATAATTAATGCTAATATAACTCATGGTATTGGTGGCGGCGACGCTGATGAATAGAGTTTCTTAAAAAGGTGGTACCGGATGGCAGTAGCGTAGCGGTAGCAGCTTCGGTAGGGGTAATTTTCAACTCGTAGTCGATCTCGACAGTACCGCGAGAGAGTTCAAAGCGACAGTACGTTGTACGCTGCACGCTAAATAAGTACGCGGAGATGGGACGCCCAAAGGGTGTAACGTTCCCTTCGAATGTGAATAAATGTCTCAGGCATTTCACTGGATTAGAATATAGAAGTCCGCATATTTATTGCACAATATACAATAGCGGATTGTTAAGTCGCGATAGCTTTGAATGTAGAAAACATTGTAAAAGTAAACGTCATGTATTGGATTCAAGAAACAGTATTCTATACTGGCAATTCTTATATGAATTTATTTTTATGTTAAGTGTGTGCAACATCCCACAACATCTAGTATCTAATGAACACTTTCGTCTTTTTTGGACTAAGTAGGTTCCCTCATGGAAGCTGCCAACATCTATGCAATTACGATACAATTTGCCACGTGTGCAAGGTACAATAAAGGAATGTATAAAAGACGAGTTGAGAAATAAGAAAATCTGCCTATGTGTGGATGAAACAACTGATGGTCAGAAACACAGCGTCATTCATGTTGTAGCGCGTCCTTTAAAGCATGATGGTCCACCAGCTTCATTGTTGTTATCCAGTAAAAGGATTCAGAAAACTAATGCAGAAACCGTTGTCAAGATAATAAAAGATTCGTTGAGAGAATTTTGTATCACAGGAACCCAAGTCACAATATCATCTACCAAAAAAGTGTTTGTGAAATCTCCCAAATATATCCGCGTATTCAAGCAATTGTATCCGCAAATTCCGCTACCACCTCAGCCTGTATTGACGCGATGAGGAACATGGATCGAGGCAGTATCTTACTATCGCAAATATTATTCCCAGGTGAAAGGGTCATTTTCAAACTTAATTCTTCTAATTCTCAAGCGGTTCGCGAGAGTCAGCAACTTATTTCCGATTCGGACGTTCAATAAGAAATAAATTACATTTCCATAAACTATTCTGTAGTGACACAAACTGTTTTGTAGTTAGAAAATACTCACTTATCTGTACAAGATCCGTTAAATAACATAAACAATTTAGCAGCTGCTTTAGAAAGCTTGACGGATCCTATAGGACTAGATGTTGCGCAAAAATTTCGTGCAGTTTTAAATAAAAATCCGGATTTAGAAAAGGTTCGATCTATATCTGGGATACAGGAGTATTTGAATTTCGCAAATCTTACTTCATTGGATGCTGAACGATCATTTGCAAAGTATACGGGAACGTTTTCAGACCGTCGTCGAGGCCTGACCGAATCGATAATGGAAGCATTGCTTATGTTGCAGTACTACGCGGCGTACCATGACAGTCGCACATTACCGCAGTGGTCATCGATACATCAATAAAAGGCAACAATCTATTATTTTTTTACTAATACTGTGTCTACTTTTGCGCGGTACGCCCCGGACGGTTCTACTAGTTTCTCGAACATTAGAAATAGTACACGCACACCGATCAACCGATAATACCGATAATAACCGAACGTCCACTCAATTCCTTGTATGTACATAGTAAACACAGCTCTTTTCACGGCGCCTCTGCGGGTGCAACCGTTTGTCACGCTTTAGATATTACATATGCTTGCTACCACCTGTCTAGTATCTCACTTAAAATTCCAAGGCCAAATATTTCGGAAACAGAAAGAGAAATTTCCTAGAAGACAAATGTTACGGAATATGAATGGCTTTACTTTCTAAAAAGAACAAAAATAAATTTAAATCGATAATTTTTAGCTTACAGCAAATAAAACCTAACTTAAGTTATTACTGATAAATGATTAATTTTATCAACTTTTTAAAACTTACAACTAAGTTCATTATAAAAAGAAAAACACGTTTTACTTTTATTAATAGGACATATAGAAGGTATAAACAAATAGTTGGTATTTAAAAATGTGAATTTTTCTAGTTGAATATTTCCACGTTTGGGCTGGTCCCCTACATTCGTAATCTCAAAGCTGTACACTCGCCGACAAGCAGAATGATTGCTCATCCTGGTACCTGGATATGCAGACATTGTCGGCACGGAATCGGAAATTATATCTCGTGGTAGTTCCTCCCTTCGCAGCATGCGTACAATAAATAGTTTGCTTTCTTATCTAATAATGGTATTTGTTAACCGCTTAAGAGGAACACCAACCGATTATACTAGTATATAGTCCATAACGTGCTGTGAAGTATAATGATTTTTGTGGTAGTTAAGGGAAATGTAACGCAGGGTTAAATAAGAGTAGTAATACTTGATTATACAAAGAACATTTTTTTACAAAATAAAACTTATTTTTAAATGTACTATAAAATTCATACAGAATTCCACCTTTCCTTTCATAAAACACGCCATTTATAGCACATTAAAAAAAACATTTTATTTTCATGTAAGAAAAGTTAACAAACTAAAATGTTACGTTTTAAAACGAAAATAAATGTTTTTTCTAAATTAATTAACTAAATTTTACGGTCTGTAGGTCCGGGAGTGTCCCCTAGGCACTCTTTCGGCAGTTTAATTTAAAAATAGATACCAAATAATGACGTTCTACCAGTATTAATTTGAAAGGAGAAAAACTGACCTCAAACCTCACAACCCCGCGTAGTTTTAAATTACAAAGACCTCCACTTCGTCTTGAAAGATGATTTAACCACTAAACGCTTAGAAAAGAACACAGCCAAATACGTGTTACCTGGACGGATATTTCAACTAAAGTGAGAAATTGTTTAGCGCCCCTTGCTGCTTTGTCGTGATAGCGATTGTTTGATCACAACCAATTAGGATATACATTTGGAATTACAATATTTCAATTAAATTTTCTTATTCTAAAAATAAACTACATGCCATGCGAGGACTCAACTTAAAGATTGACTCTATGATCTTAGATCTTTGATATTATAGGCAAACCTTGAATGTTGACTATTATCATCGGACTTGACAACTTCTTATCGAGTAATATTTAATTTCGGACATTATGACAAACATTTAATTGAATTTATTCTGTACGTTTTTGTAGGGAGATATCACATTAACAATGAATATTTTTGATGTGAATAAAATAAAGAGAAGATAAGTTATTTACCCGTTTCACCAAGATCATCGTTGACGGGAGTTAATTTGCTTTGCTTACGAAGCACCCGTGACGGGGAGAACGGAACCCGAGGCTATAAAAGCGGCCGAAGACACGGAGAAAGAGATCAGCCCGGAGTCCACAAGAAGACTCCCCCCCACTAATTCTGTTTTATGTTGCAGATAGTCCCCAGGATGATCTCACCAAGGAGGTGGAGCTGGAGGATAACGAGGCTAAGGCCCAGCATAATCACGTTCGCCGAGAAAGAGATCACAAAGACTTCGAAGTTAAACTTGTGGATATACATACAAAGAACGCATCATATGGTAGGCGGCACCACCCAACGTCCCCGCCACAATATTTTTCTCTATTAGGTAGATATTATTAAATCAATTTTGGTTGACAACCGGTATATTTGTTTCTTCATTAGTTCATTAACTTATTTAATTTCCTCATTTTTTGTATAAAATTAGTCGGTTTGTTTCTTTACCTTAAACTGCACAAAATTTTAGTGATGAAGTAAATATTGGGTCGCATTTATATCCCGCTCTGAATCGAATTTATTTGTTAGAATGAAATTCATTTAAATTCACTACCCCTTGCCACTTTGGGTCCATCGGTCCAATAACGTATAAATTTTGCTATTTAAGCTGTCTTGGCCTGTACGTATACGGCGAACAGATTCGATTTGTATTAATTTCAAACGCTACAAAATAAATAGGTAGGAGATACACTGGCGTCGGTATACACCATACAACAGAATTAATCTATACCGACCACGTGTTTTTGGATATGGTGACGAAATTCTATTCCGAATAAATTAATTTGTGTCAAGGAATATATATCCTTCCAACATTTCGATTATCTATACTGATGGATTCTAGGCACTTAAAAATAGTAATAATGCTATTGAGGTGGAATATCATATTTTATTGCATCAATATATGTGTATGTAAAGGCTTAAAAATATTTGTACAGTAATTCGAATTATTATATTTGAATATGTATCATGTATTCTTTATACAATTAGTCACTATTTTAAAATTTTTATTTCCGAGATACAAAATAATCTAATCATAAAATACATTTGTGTAACAACGTTTAGAATTTAGTTTAAGGTACGTATATTTATAAATAGTTTGTGTGAATATACATAAACACAAAATATTTGATTACTATTTGGTGTTTTGTTATTTCTGTGACTTTACTTTATTATGTAACTTCGATTGTAACTTATTTAATATGTTATTTATATAATTTTTTGTGTTAAATTTGGTTATTAATGTATAAATAACACTGTTCTATTATTAATCTTACATGATTATTTAAGACTAGCTGTTAAATTCCTTTAAACCTTATTTACATTCATCATGAGTTCGTATATAACATTATTTTCTGTCAATGGTTTTAACTGCAATTCAAAGCGCTTAAATTAAGTATTTTAAAGTCAATTAATTGTGAAATAAGTATGGGCAAAACAGAACAAATTTTATAATTATTGGTTGAAAGTTTAATCTTCAGGTAGGTTTACACATGCGTAGATTTAGGAGTGCCATTATTACTACAGTGTTCACGCCAATCCTATTTATGTATGTAAAGGTTTCCACTATTTGTTCCATTTGCGTAACGATGGTCACACGACAGTCACACGAAATGAAAACGGTAGTAATCTCGTGAAGACCTTAACTAGGAATTTTAGTACGCGAATGTTAGGCTGCTTATAAACAGTGAAACCTTCTCCTTCCCCGCCATCAGTGTTTCAATTGGATAACAAACTGCTTGTCTTCTCTTTTTTTACTTGAGGCTCGAATTCGATTAAATACTATGCATACATTGGTGAAACATTTTATTTCCTATTTTAATGCTTCATTTTGTGTATATAAAGGCAGTAATAGCAAAAAATTTCGTCTGGGGAGCATTGCAATTGATATAGTATAAATAAGTAAGCAATGAATGCACGTCATCAACAACGAATGACGTCAGACGTTTAGATGTTGTCTTGTCGCATTGTTTATGACAGCTGTTGTTTACGTTAGGTGGATTAATATTAGGTTAGAATACCATGAGCATTAAGTGCAAAATTGTACATAAAATACTATTAGTAACAAAAGACAGATATTTGTAAAGTATCTGAAGGAATTGAAACAATTTAAATATTATTTCTATCGTTGTAATGCATTTATCTAAAAGCATTTCTTGAAAAAATTCATGTTTATTGCTTTCTTTATTTAGAATTTAAAAAGACATTTAAATTTTATTGATACGTATATAGAAGCAGATAGTGTGTTATTAAATATTAAATACATGCAATCTGTAGAAACATGCAAATATATAAAGTAATATTAAAATATTTATAAAATTTTATAAATAAAAGTGGGTCGATCGCTCTGACAATCCGAACTGTCTTCATCGGATGTTGCACCAACATTGATGACGAGCTCTGGAATATCATTTTGCTCGAAGCCAACTTCCCTCTGCCACCAGTCTTGTATTATCTTTTCAGTTTTCTCGATGGTATTGTTCCAGATTTCAGAGGTTATTGTTGCAAGCGCTTCTTGCCACATCGCAATACATTTTACCGTTCCATATCCATCTCGTCCTATATGTCTACTTTAATGTCTTTGCCAATCCCCAAATGTTTTCGATGGGATTGAATATATAGTGATATGGTGGCAAACGGAGCACCACATGTCCATATTTAGCTGCAAGTTTGTCAGCAACATATGTTTTCGGAGGTTTATTACATGCAACTAACTGAAGTAAACTTTTTTTATAACTAGTTTCCTCAAAGTGGATGTTATTTTGCCGTAGCCACCGTTGAATATCAACTTTTTTCCAAGATGAATTTGGAATTTTTACTTCTAACGTGGAATGATAACTAGCATTATCCAATATAATCATAGAAGGACATTGTAATCTGCATAGTAACTGATGCTCAAAGAAATTGGTTTGATTCATCTCCCCATGGTAGTCAAGATCTTTCGTTTTGAAGAAAAAATTAGAGAAGCACCGTCAATAAATCTTTCTCGATTTCCTGCGTGTAATACAACATATCGTGTGCCCTCAATTTTTATATTTCTCACACTATGTTTGGTGTTACCTTGCCATGATCGGGAAACACTACCATTTTCGAAAACCCAAGTTTCATCTAAGTAAACGAATTGCCAAAAGTTAGATCTCATATTTCTAACATAAGTTTCTAAAAAAGAAAATCGTGCGAGTACAACGTTAGGTAATTCCATCAGGCCTATCCTAGGGTTGTCCTTTCTCCAGCAAAAACCGATTCTCTTTAATATAATGCTTAGAGAAGATAAACTGCCGCTATAAATATTATTATCCCTAAGATTTGTTGAGATTGACTTTAACGTTATATGCCGTTTAGCTTGAACCATTGTATAAATTGTATTTCGTATGTCCGCTTCATCGGCTCTGCTAATGTCAGTTATTGGCTTGCGTCTGGATTTACATTCCTTTGGGCTACGGGCCTGTCCTTCCTTTTCTATTTCTTGATTAATGTTGCTCACAGAATGAACACTGATGTTTAGGGTAACAGCTACACGCTCAATAACGGCATCAGCTGGTAACAATGGATGGTCTCTTTCTTTCTCCTCTTTAAAATACTTCAGAGCTGCTGCAATCAGTGCTTTACTTTGCTTACAAAATGCTCTAGGCATCTTGAATTATAATTCTAAAAAGAACTAACAAAAGTCTACAACAAAATCGATTAATAAAACTGCAAGTAAAATAAGTAAACAGTGATCAGCTGATCAGGTTAGGATTACATTACAGTTTACGGCCAATTGAAGCCGGCAACATCGATGTTTGTTAACCCAGGATGACCACCATGGTAAAAATAACATTCCCTATTCATATATATTTTCCATTTATAATATATGGGTTTCTCTAGTGCAAAATATCAATATTAGAAAGAAACTACAAATTTTCAATGTACGGCGTTTATTTTCGAAAATTATAGATTTTCGTGTTACAAATCAGGCACCGTAATTTTTAGTAAGTTTATGTTCTTATAATTGCAATAAAACGTCATATAAACGTCATTGATGATGTGCATTCATTGCTTAATTATTTATACTATATTTATACATTTTTATATGTAATTGTAATATATTCAATTGAATATTATAAAAATACTAGTTGTTCGATAAATCTACGCCTCATTCTTGCATCCTCGGTTATACACTTACAGACAAAAATATTGCCTTTTTTATTTTCGGCCTTTATTGTTTTTCTCTAAAACTTTTGTGATTTTTGTTGCTAAATCTTGTACACTGGAGTGTTTTACGTTGCTGATAATCAAATAAATTGCATATGGAGGATTTACAGCAACTTCGTGGAGGAACTATTAAAACAACTTGTTTTTGGCCAATTTAATTGAAGAAAGCAACATTAATCACCCATAAACATAATAACAACGTAACATAATAACACTTTAATACTTAGTACTTCCTCCTCTTGCTCTAACGATATCCTGCATCCTCCTAGGCAAGCTGCGCAAAAGATCTTTGATGATTTCTCGCTTGATGATTTCTCGCTAACCGAAACTACACACATGTAGACTAAAGCTCTGGATATGTAATTTTGACAACATCGAATGGAGATCAATCAGTGTTTTGGCACATTACGCTAATTTATAACGTTTTATCATTACCTCTTATGTCACATATAAAAGGCTATATTCAATTTTTTTTTTTTTTTTAACAAATTGCATAATACGTAGAACACTCCAGTGTAAAAGATTTAGCAATAGAAATCACAAAAGTTTTAAAGAAAAAAATAATAAAGACCTAAAATAATATCGGCGGCCAGTAAGCGCGAGAGAGACGGGAGAGAGGGCCAAAAGGGAGCAAACTATGAGCGAATTGGGGGCCACAGGGAGCGATTGTAATTTTGCTTGAAACTGTGTAATTGGAGTCGAGATTATTGTGTATTCGTGACGATACGATATGGAATATGTAGGATGTGGATACCTTTTTCTTCCGTCGCATTTCAAACAAGGATACTTATGCCCATTTACGGATATACGCGGCATATATATGTATATGCATCTCCGATCGACGGTCGATGTTAATATTCACTTCGCACACTCGACTCGCTGTTTGTGGATACGTACGTACATACACCCTTACCATGATGCTGGTCCGCCGGCTGAAAGTACCAACTCTACTAATGATACGAAACGCGCCGCGAGACTGCATACGATATCAATGCAACAAAATCGTGCGCGATTTCGAGGAATACCAATACCGCGTGCGATTTTGGGGAATACCAATTCTACCGCCTAATACTGAAACAGCGTTAGGCGGGGTCTTATTGTATTTCGTGATAGTCTTTCAATGGCACAGTTTTTATAATTTGCTAATGGTTCGGCAAATGCATCGATGTATGGTCAATAGTACGATTAGTCCTGTAACGTGAAGAACATAAACGTTCACGCGTATTACTTGTATTGTTTTCTCCCACAAATAAGACTTTGTTTTATTTTAGAAAGTTGCAGATTTCCTCAGTCCATGCATTTACTTTAATTTACGCAAGTTGCTGCTTACGCACCTAATTTAGTTTTACAGGTGTGCTATTTGCTGTGCTGGCGCCAGTGAATCCACACACGCGTAAAACCCATCTTTATACTAATGAAAAGTAAATAATTAGTGCTATATATCATCAAAATAACTAGGTATTTTATTTGAGACATTGCTAGCGCCGGGAGAAAGTAAGAAATGTGTAAAATCTGTATGGGTGTTTTGACTGTGCCGGTTCAGCTGTGTAATGAATCATCAAATGACAGCCGGCGCCACGGGTCCAGACAACACTCGCGATCGAAGAGGTCGTAGGAAAACGTGCCGGAGTTAGGTATATACAGAATAAAAATGCTGGAAGCGAACGCGAAGAACTCGAAGCCGCGTAGTATTGGGTTAATACGGTTGGTTAATTAGATTTAGAAATTGAAAGTGACTACTCTTCATCTGATCCGAACTAAATGTTTATATGCGCACGGAAGCTGAATAACCGTAATAAATTAGTGGACTGATGCATATTATATTATCAATTTCTTTGCTATTGTTACTTATGTCACTTTTTACTTGCGTGTATTGCTTTTTTTTTAAATTACAGTACACACCTAAATAATTAATCAATTACAATTATATCCTCTCCTTAAATATGATTAATAATAGAAAATTAATAACATAAACAAAAACAAGATTAGATTAGAATACAGTGCGCACACTTTAGGACCCAAAAACTTTTGCTTTGTCGGGTTCCCCTTACACTATTGGCGTTTATCCTTCCAGTATTTACTCTTTTAATATACACATACATTATTCTTTGAAGTAATGGTCATCTTATTATAAATTCTATTATACAACAAAACGTGTTATCAATAGAATAGCCGTATAGTGGTAGAACACCGAATGGATAGCATTCAAACTTTCTAAAGAGAATTGATTTACAAACAATGACGCCTAAATCGCCACGGTCTGTTAAGAGAAAACAATTCATTCACTGCGGTACAATAAGCTAAATAGATATTTGTACAACGTCTATGCAGCCTTTTAGATACATACAAAATAATAGCTGTTTAAATGTATGCATGTACTCCAAACTAACAATAAACAGAATGTACGCTGCCATATGCATTTGTATACATGGTACATCGTGTACCCATTCATAGCAACAAATGTATTAATTACATATAGAGATTATTTAAATAAGGTTTGTTCGTTTGTTTTGCTCGCGTTAGTTCTAGAGTGTGATAGGATTATGATCACGTGATCGTTTTGATTGCTTAGAACTACTCTAAATGGGTACAAAGGAACAGTACAAATTGGTATTTGTATGGTATACATAACCTAAAAGATCGAGTATGATGGCAATTAGGAATCAAGATGATATTAAAAAGTCCTTATTATTTATTAAGGAGGATGAATGAAGCAATGAAGATATAGAGCTTGCATTGAAAGTTGTTCATATTTCCAATAAGAGAAAAAAGTAACTCAAAAATTATGAGGAGGTAATTTGTCTATTAAAAAAAAAGCAAATTGATTATTGGACTTGAATAGTAGTATATATATTATAAGCAAAATAATTCTTTTTATAAATGAACATAGAACACTTAAGTGTAACAGTATATACCAAAATGTAAATCTAAATGAAACAGCATTCTAGTTTATACACGTTGGTCTAGATACAAACGGGGGATTGCCTCTGTGAATGGCAATAGCGCATTCGAGTCTCACTGAGAGATCCTATCCAGCAGCGTTGCCGGAAGCAGGGCTAAAGCACTATTTGTAGTACTTTTTTAGTGCTGCAGTACCAAAGTGCTACTTTTAAAAGATGGGTACTTTTTTCATTCGATCGTTCGATTAAAACTTTCGGGTGCAAAAGAAATTGTATACCTATTATGTTCCTTTTTTGTACAATATAAATTTGCTTATCAAAATTTGTGAAAAATGTTTACAACATTTGGGCCTTTTCTCATAATCACCTTAATGTGCTTTTATGTAATGAAAAAAAATACTTAAATGTCGTTTTGAGCAGAAAATAAAGAAAAAGTAATGCTTAATTGGTTATTTGTAGAGGAATATTGTTTGGGTAAATACATGATATAAATGAAACGTGAAAGCATCAGGTGGAATTACTACAATTTAGGGATTTTCAGTACTTTTCTACGTCTTGCTAAAGTACTTTTATGTTGGTGCCCCTGGCAACGCTGCTATCAGTCGTAGTATATCATAAAGTGAGCAGCGATAAGCACGCATATTATAAACACACATGTCCGGTCAATCACGTATCATTATAATTCAACGCCTTCCAACGAAATGTGTTAATACAGAATTACTGCGTAATTTTTCTGTATTCTCAGATTATATTAGAAATGACAGTTTCTTATATTCATTTTGTTCTAAATAGGAAAATAAACAACGATTCTTGTAAAATTAAGTTAAGGAAAAATAACTTCGAGAAATATACAAAATAAATTGAAATTCGAACAATGCTACTTTATACAGAGGAAAAATCTCCTGACAATTTTGAACTTTGTAACTATTGTATTTGTTGCGTTTCAAAATACGTTTCACAATGCTTTTATTAACACCGATTTCGGCTGCAATTTGCCGGCTAGAGCAAGGTTCGCCCATTTCAACCAACGAACAAACCCTCACTTCTCTCTCCTCCACGATCACTTGCGAGCGCATAGATAGACAAAGAGTGCATCAGATAGGCAGCTCAGAGCTGCGGTAGCTGTGCGCGGCGGGGCTGGCCGGCGGGGATAAATGCAAGTATGGCAAATCGCGCTACGTACAATATATCTCGCACCCCGGTGAGACCTGGATCAACGTGTATAATACCGCACTTCTTTTGTGTAAATGAGTCCAATACATTTTGAAGAAATTGGTTCCTTCTTCTCATTTCATTAAACATATCTTCTTTTAGTTTTAACTTCTTTTCTTCATTTCTCTCTTTTTGTTTTGTACGCGTTTTTATTGCTTCTGTTAATTGTTCTATTTCACTTTCAATGATTGCAAAGGATATGGATGTCATTTTGTATGAATATGAAGTAAAGTTGGGTTAGGTAAATAATATAATGACAGCTGCACTGAACTGCACAGACTTACTCCACCCCCTAAGGAAGTGTAAGGTTGTGCAGTTCAAAACTGTGGGAAGTTGCTCAGCACATACGAACGAACATCGGATTGCTAGTTTTTTTTTTTACAAACGAACGTGCAATGTAGAAACTCGAGCTACTCCATATTACGCTAATTGACAAATGAACAAAGCTATAGAGATTATATGAATATAGTGTTTTCACATATACACTTTGATAAAACACGTAGATAAAATGAATACAGAGTATGTACAAAAAAGGACACACAGGCTCTGTCTGTAAACCAGCTCTTATTATGGCTTTTTCATAAAAGTAAGAAATTTTTCAAACTTTACTATGCATATATATGTAGTTTAATTATAACTAAGGTTATAAAATTCAGTTAACTTTCTAATTTAACACACATAAGAAGCATATGCGATTTTCGTTAGATGCAAGATATGTATATCGTATAACATGTAAATTTAAAAATAAATAAAGAAACAATATGCGTGCTTATGTGTATATGATATATCGATATATCCCCGAATATATCGGACGGTATTTGAATGATCAAAATTTATTTTTAAACAAATATTTTTATGAAGCACCATCTCCTGGTCATAATTAACCTGGGCAAATATGCGGTAACAGCGAGAGGCGTGGCGAGCACATAAACGTGTACACATAAAATAGAAGGTAAGAAATAAATTATAAAACGTGCTGAAACACTTACCGTTTTAAAAGTCTTCCGTGAAATCACAAACTGGGTAACATCTGTTAAATATTTGAATCATTAGATATGTATGTTTCCACAGCTGGTTCAGTCAAGTGAGTACGACGTGCGGAATAAACGTTTTTTAATGCCGAAAACGACCGTTCGACATCTAGCGATGTTATATTTGCAGATTTAAAATAATCTTTGAAACAACTTAATGCATCTTCACACGCACCTTCAGAAATTTGTCTTACTATAACACTTTCAAATTTTCGTATTACACACCAATTTGTTTCGCCTTCTACAGCGTATAACTGTGCGTGGACATCATTCACAATTTGAACAGAATCCACTAGCGACATCGAAACATTTTGTAATTTTTCTATTCCCTCCGCTAGTCCGAAGTAATTGCTGTGAATAGTTTGTAAATCTCTTTTAACCTGACTGTCTGTCGGATTGAATTTTAAAACTACTTGATCAAAATATTTGTTGTAGTGATACGCAGCCTGCAACCATGTTCCTCAACGTGTAACAATCGGCTGTGGTGGTTCAGGTAAATCAGGACACAGTTTGTGAAATAGTCGGGTACGTTTCGGGGACTTTAGAAACACTGCCTTTGTACTAGCAATCAATGCGTTTACTAGTGGAAAACATGTAGGAATCGTTTATGCCGCAAGATTTAGAGTATGGATTTTACACGTTACATGTAAGAAGTTACCACTGTGTTCTTTAAGAGATCGACCCAAAGAACGCATGTTTGCGGCACCATCACTCATAAACATTAAAAGTTGCTTAGTTGAAACTTCAAATTTGTTCAACACCACCTTTAAAATCTCATCGGCAGTACAATTTATAACTCTTTTGGAAGCAAGTAAGAAGGAGGACGACGGTCGATGTGGTTCCATTGTACGTACCATTACATTTACCACAGAATGTTTTTGACGATCTGTTGTTTCGTCCACATACAACCACAGTTTTTTATCTTTCAATTCCGTTTTCATTCTTTTTTCTATATGTTCACGGGCAAATGGCACTACATTTCGTATCGATGTCCGACTAGGTTATTTACAGTCCGCATATTTATTCCAGAAGGAGACAAATGCTTCTTTGTCTAGTAAACGAAACGATAGATTATATAAAATAAGAGTAACACATAAATCAAATGTAAATTTTTCTTTGTCTCGTATGCCACTTTTTGCAGAAGAATGCTGTTTGCTTTCGATGTGACGTTGACAATGGCTTCTGGACCAACACATTAAAGGGATTTTACAAACTAAACATTGAATTTTAGGGCCATCAAAAATTAAGTCCGGCATGTCCACTATAAAGTTTTTAACTGTATCTGCCGTTGGTCGTTTTCGCGACGTACCTAACTGCGACATTTTTAAAGCAAACATAAGCGTACAATTACGAAATAAGTTACGACAACCTACATATACACACAACTCGCATACAGCATCGACTTAGTACTGACGCTGTGAACGCGTGAAATAAATAATCACCGACTCCGCACCACATATCCACTACACTGACTGTTACCGCTGTTTGGCCAGACTAGTCATAATTAGTGGAAACAGTAATCTGCAATCTGTAGATGCCGAGTGGGTAATATAACATCCATAAGCTTATTTTCTGTGTTACATTTAGGTACATATAAGATATTTTTCTTTTAAATATGTACCTACTTATTCTCCATACTGTATTTTTTACATAATGGCAATACTGTCAATGATTAAGTATATTACAAAAGGAGAGTATGTTACCACGTCACTAATTTATTAGAAATTATAATTCAGGTATTCTTCTAATTATGATTGTAATTGTTAAACCCAACTAGATATTAATTCAGTAGAAAACATAAAATTTGAACATAGAATAACTAATAACACATTGCAAATTTACATTGTTAAATAATCAGTAATTAGAACAATCCTAATGATAAATTTTGAATCTACTCCGTGTTGCAAGTGCCAATGTGCAATTTCAAATATAATTCTACGTTAACGATATAACGATACAATATATCGATATATTGACACCAATATATCGATGATATCGATATAATTTTGCGATATAGTATATGATAGCTGTGATCTGCACCTGTTTACTAGGGCTGGGCCAGGGTCCTTTAACCCTCTTAGCACTTTTTGACAGATCTTTTCACTCCGTCCTAGGCTCTAATAGATACTACCAGGGAGGAAATCGGTTGCACTCAGGGAATTCTGTCGGTCACTCAAATCACTGTAGACCGAGGCGGAGGACGGTCCTGGGGTTCCACCGCCGCCCACGCCAGGAGCGAGTTTGATGATTTTCTTGCTCTTTCCAGGGTGTCACGCGCCAGTTTGTGGATATGTTCCTCGATGGATGGAATTTGGAGGTCCTGACGTAACTGCGTGTTTCTTACAAACCACGGCGCTTTCGTGATCATCCTGAAGGTCTTGCTCTGTAGGACCTCGATTGTCTTCAAATTGCTGGCGGCGCCGTCACCCAGGCCAACGCTCCGTAGGTGATAACTGGTCTGAGAGATGTTGTGTATATCAATAGTTTAGTCTTCAGATCCATCGCAGAGCTCCCGTGAAAAGGCGCCATTAGCGCGTGCCTGGCTTTAAAGAACTTCTCGCGCAAGTAGTCAATGTGAAACCTCCACGTCAGCCCCCGATCGAACACGACGCCCGAATATCTCACCGTAGTGCCCCAGGGGACCTCAACTCCCCCAACTCTCAATGGAGCAGGTCTTCGTCTTCTTGTGAAACGAATAGCGACACTCTTCTCTCCGTTAACCTTCAGCCCCCACCTTTCCATCTAATGGATAATATCATCTGTGGCTCTCCGAAGCCGTTCAACTGTTCGATCCGCGCTCCTTGACGAGGTGTATATTGCCGTATCATCGGCGTAGATGAATAAATGAACTTGTGGGGTCCTGGAGATATCACTTGTATAAAGGATAAATAATTCAGGGACAAGCAGGGAGCCCTGCGGTACCCCTGCCAAAATTGGCCTCCTAGACGAGATTGTATTGCTTATTTTAACCAAAAAAGTTCTTCCTTGCAAGTATGACCCCACAAGCGAGATAAGATTTTCGCCGACACCAATCACTCCCAATTTTCTCAGCAAACCGCGGTGCCAAACAGTATCGAACGCTCTCGATATATCGAGAACAACCGCCCCGACCATTTCCTTACGCTCAAAAGCGTCCCAAATGTGTTCTGATAATCGGAACAGCTGGAGATCGGCCGATAATCCGGCACAAAAACCAAACTGTTCCCCAGTAATGGGATCGATGTCAAATACACAGTCTCTAGGACGATTCAAGATTGTTGCCTCCAGCAATTTCGATAGCGTGGACAGGAGGCTAATGTGGCGGTAGTTCTGGGGATATACAGGGTCCTTTCCAGGTTTCGGTATGGTTACCACGGTATTATATGATACAATATATCGATATATCCTGCCAATTTTGCCATCCCTAATCCAGCTGATCCAACCTGGTACAAGTAGTAGAGTAGTACGTGGCAGAAGTCTCTTCAGAGAGTAGAACCACGGACAAAGAAAGCAGTAGACTATTAATTTGAAAATTATTAAGTCCTTTATTTTTTAGTGAAGTAGAGGAATAATATACTTGTTTATTTCATGTTGCTATGTTTTTTGCACTAACCTGATATTACATAATCGAACTGAATATTTTCCCCGTTGTCCCACTTTCACTTGAGCTTTCCTAATTCTCCATCTGCTGAAAATAATTAATTCTATTCTAATACCCTGGTTCCGCATATGGAATTGTGGAAATAGTATTAAAAGACATAAGTTTTTGAACTGTTGTTAATTGTCATAATTATATCTAAACTGGTTTTCTTAGATTAGGACACATACCGGTTTTGAATATAGTGATTATCAAGAAAAAATAAGTGATCTGATTCAAAGTATAAAACTTCATAAAAGATTTCCCTTTATTAAATTTTCTCCTAAGCAATAAGTGTACGTACAAATTACGTCCTAATTTTTTGCTGTATATATGGGATGTATTGTGAAATTTTGACATTGCACATGGAATAAACTAGTTACGGTATGTAACTCAATCCCCAAAACAAGTCTTTTAAATTATATTGGCACTGAGTGTTGTCTACATTAGATAAGTTCTTTTAAACTGTTCTTAAACACTAATCCGATGTAGTTAATGGTTTACCGCAATTTACACTTTTGTTTCTTTCTTAAAATGTGGTTAGAAAGGCCGGACTTCAATAAATGATCATTTAATGACGCGGAAACACTTAAAAATATAGTCTAGCTAGCGATGTAAACATGAATTCCGTCAGTTCAATTATACCGTTTACGTGGTCTCTCTGTTTTATGGATAATTGTAAAAGTGTAAACAAAATGTCTAAGAAGATTGTCGCATTGTTTTGCAAACATGAACAATGCTCGACTTACAACATTTTCAACGTTGAGTGGTATTATAAATGTTTATAGCAGTTACGGTAATGTATGTACGTAGTCGTAAAGTAAATGTACCGTTATATCTGGAGCAGGTCGAATATTAAATTCATTGCACGTGCAACAAGAATCCAAAATGTCAAATCGATAAGTAGATATACGGGACGAATGATGTCATAGTGTCGTTAAAGAAATTAACGAACCAGGTAAATTAAGGTTATTTTCTCTAAGTTTACTACACAGGCTGTAAATATACAGGCTGAGTATGAAGTATTATACCAAGTGGAATAACGTGCAAGCGGTAATATTTGGTAGCGTTAAACTGCTAATCATAACCCACTTTTTGACATAAGTTTCCCTTATTTTATGCAACTGGTGTTTTCAGGATGCCGCCATCTTGTTCTTTTTTTAATAGGAACAAGGGTTTAACTTTGTATAACTTGAAAGGTACTTACCCCAAACATAAAAAAGTACATCGTAAGGTTGCCTATTGAAAAATAATAAAAGAATCGTGAAAAATACTAATCATTCTAGACAACGAAATAGAAATAACGATAAATAAATGAATTTATAGTAACTGTTGAAAATGTTGCCCGTTCACTCCCTGGCAGAAATAAAGTCGTCTTACAAAAGCCTTTTAATGTTATTGCCTAATTAACATACATCTATTCTTAAATGTTCCCAGAAAAAAAAATCTATTGGAGTCATATCTAGGATCCGAGGAGGCCATTCAATCGAAGTTCTTCGTCCAATCCATTCCACGGTAATCGTGTGATTCAAATAATCACGAACTTGTTTGCCAAAGTGAAGTGGGACATCATCTTGCGAATTTAGATGTTTAGATATACAAGTTGTGGATTCACCGAATTAGGTTTAACTTCTTTTATTCCTAGTGCAGTTTGACTTTGTAGTAGGTTCTAAGTAGATAGCTGACAACAGAGTTCCACTTAATGAACCAATTATGTTTCAATTTAGCACACCACTCCATACATTAACCTTTTCCGGATATTGTATATGAACCTCGAGGCTTATATGTAGATTATTATGTCAATATGTATGTCAATATCTGCAATTATGCCTGTTTACAGAACCGCTTAACATAAACGTAGCCTCACCCGAAAAAACAATATTACTGATAAACTTTCATTATTTTCAATTTTACTAATCATAATTTCCGCGAATTCCACCCTACAATCAAAATCGTTTTGTGATAATTCCTGCACTAAATATGGCTCGTAGAGATGCTGTTTAGACTGCTTTAGTATTTTTCTTGCTGATGTTTTTGAAATATTGTAATCAACACCAAGTGGTCTGGTGGATATTTGTGGTTTATCAAAAAGATCAAGTAAAAAGTCTAATGTAATATTATCATCGTTGTTGTACTTGGCCTTCCAGTAGTTGAACGATTCTTCGCGCTTTTTATCTCCTCAAATCGTTAAATTGTTCTAGATACTGTTGATCTACAACTTGGAGGTCCGCTTGGATAAGTATCGTAAAACACATGACAAGCCTCCGAATGAGTTCTTCTACGATCACCGAAACCAACAATTATTAGTAATCCAATACATCCGATTTCAGTTGAATTCATTTTACTTAAACTTCAAAATTGATACACAATACAAAACGATGGCTTCACAAAAACAATTTATCTACAATTTAGTTTTTGTTATATTGCTTGAAAGTAACAATCTTTATTATTCAGAATTGATATTTTATTTTCTGCTACTTCTTCATTATTTTAGAGCAGATTTCCTGTATTTTTTAAGTAAATACTTTTCAAATGATGCAAAGTTAAACCTTTGTTTCGATTAAAAAGAACAAGATGGCGGCATCCTACAAACACCAGTTTGCAGTGCAAGCAAGCGAAACTTTTCTGCAAAACTGGGTTAAATTTGTTACTGTTTGCAAATTATTCCACTTGATGAAGATACATCATATATACATAGAAAAAGTTTTTTCTAGAATGGAAGTGGCTGTTATATTAAAGATGGGTAACCGAGAAAAAATGAAAAGCCACCACCAAAGAATGACGCAGTGAATTGCAACAGTTACCTCATTCAAACAAAATGACTATAAACACGACTCCTCTACGAATACGGCGTAATAACTACAAGGAATTCTTTACCCAAGTGTACACTTTTGAGATAAATACAAAAAGCGAAAGATATTTCAATAATACACACATGTATAAAATGTCTGGGCAAGAGTTATCTGTTTAAAATAGCACTAACACTATGATTTTTGAAATGATACTTGGATAACACTTCTTGCTAATCATTATATAATAAAAGTCCGAAATATTTTATTTTGAAGTAGGATGTTATTAAGTTTACTAACTTTCAACGAAATTTAATGTAAACTTTACTAAATTTACCACGAAATTTTACGGCACTGCACTTTACTATTTGATTGAGAAAAATATCGGAGAACGAGGCTGGGTCCATGTTATCGGATAATGGATTCGGATCCGAAGTATCGTATAAAGAATCCGAATTCGAGATTTCGGATAGCGTATCCGGATCCGAGGTTTGGGATAGTGGATCCGGATCCGAGGTTTCGGATAGTAGATCCGGGTCCGAGGTTTCGGATAGCGGATCCGGATCCGTGGTTTCGGATAGCGGATTCCAATCTAAGGTTTTGGAAAATGGATCCAGATCTGAGAACCGGATAGCGGATCCGGGTCTCAATTTAAGATATCTACAGCACTAATAAAAACCTTCTTCCTTCCCTCTAGGATGCAATGCCCTTTTCAACTCCTCTTTGGATGTTCTTCGATTCAACTTTTCTTTTTCTTTATTTCCAAACGGTTTTAAAATTATGTTGATGTTTCATAATTAAAATATTTTTAATATTTGTTTTTAAATTGATTTCTAAATATTTTTCCAGAATAAACTGTCTCTTGTTGAAAGTACTTATTCTGTCTATTTGTTTATTAGTAGATATGTGCATGATTTTATGCGTTTTTGACAAAAATTGTTACTAAAAGGATTCTTGAAAATAAGTTTTGAATGATTATTTCATAAAATTGAAAATTAAGAACGTAATTACATAAAACAGTGTGTATAGGTACTTCCTCCTATAGTACACACATACATATGATACTGAAAGAATTTAAAAGAAAATATCCCATAAACCAACAGGAATACACATTTGATATTACCTAGTTTAACTATCACTTAATTTTTCTCGATTCTATCTTTAATACCGAGCAAGCAGTAAAACTGAAATCAGTACGGTTTTTTTGCTGAAAATGAAAGCTTAACTATCGAAACGTGCGTTAGTTTTAGTGAAGTGTTGGGGCAAGGGTAATAATGACTTCTTTCAGTGTCTCGATAAAGATTATTTATTAGATACATTTAAGCATGGACTTTCCTTTTCTACTTATTTGAGCTTCTACAGGAAGACAACTTTTATATTATTACTTAGCAAGGCTCGGCAAACGTACGGGATGACTCAACTGGCAATATGGTGTACGTTTAAATTTGTATTTAAAATATTTTAAAATAAATAAATGTAAACAAGGAGGACACATTTCAATAGACATACACAGAATATCTCTTCTGAAATTTTAAAATAATTGATATCAAGTTATCGTTATGTTTTGTTTTTGTTTTTCTATAAAATTTCAAGCTATTTTTAACATTATATACATATCAAGTATATACAAGTGTACACAACACAACGCCATTCCCTTTTACTATTTTGGTTCTTTATTATTAAAATATTATGAATATTGCTAAGATTATTGATTATTTTTATCGGTGTTTATGATTTTTTATACCCCACATTTCCTTGAATAACCTTTTTTAATAATTATTTTCGATATTAATGATTTTGGTTTCGTCAAAATTAAATTGATGGTTGTTATCAAGAGCATATTTTGCTAGAATTGTAAAATTATGATTTTGTGTGTTAATTCCATATTTATGTGAGTAGATTCTTTTTTCGATGTATTATTGTGATTGACCAATATAGACGCCTTCACAATCCTGACAGTTAATTTTATATAATATAGTATGTGTTTGTTTATTAAAATTTAGCACAAGTAAGTAGAAAAGGAAAAGAAAAAAATGAAAACAATAATTAATCAAACGTAATTTATTACAGAAAGGAAATAAATAGAAAATTAGTTAAAAAAAAAATAGGGTATAATTTGTTTTATTTAAAATAACCGACATCCCCAAAGGAAGACAAAGAATTGAAAAAGAAAGAATAAACCGGTTAAAAATGAAAAGAGAAGTTTATGGCGTTAAAGAATTTCAACAAATACTGGATAATTGCCACAGCTAAGACTAATAGAAATGTTCATGTCAATCATTTCCAACGATCTTAACAGTTGTATTACGTCACATATTACTAATTTATTTTGATTAATGAGACAAAATGATGAATCGATGAATGCTAGTGATATATATAATATAAATCGTAGCTTGACAATATACATGTTAGTCCATGTGCCTAAAATATTGTATGTCCGTCTTTAAGCATTGAAAAGCTTTTTGTATATTATGCGCATAATAATAATTGAATCATAATGGTCGTGTGATCCTGATGTATTAATAAACTTGACCTGTAAGTGCTGCAACGTGCATATGAAGATGGTAGGCAAATAGAGCACTGTACATACAAGCACACATATTCATACTTGAACTTGGACGATTAAATACATACATACGACGTATGCGATCTTTACAACCAATCGCCCATTATTTCTCAGTTTCCATTACTTTCGAATTCTCCCACTAACATTTAGAAACGATTCCGTGTCCTCGTAAATTTTACTTTAACATCAATACGTTTAAGATCTGTGCAAACAGCAAACTTGTCTATGTAGTTCAGCTGAATCCCCGTATGTTCTTGTATAAGTATTTATTGCACTGCATCTACCCTCGAGCAATCTTAATCATTTTCCACCCCTTGACAGATCCACCCTAAATGCATTTGAAACCCCAAGACGTGAGTCATCGATACAGAACTCGTCAAATAAAATGCGGAGAACCGAGTGCATCGAACTTTCTCCCCTATCTCAAAACTACATACAAAAGAAATTGGTGGTCTTACCAAGATGAATGGACTGTATATGTATATTATGATTATTATTGTTCAAGCATAGCCATGATTTCTATTACAGAGTGATACTGTAAGATATTGAACTATGAATTTGGTTAATTTGGATCTATGCACGTACGATTAAAAATTATTTGCTATTACTCGAACTTTTGAGGAAAATCACTAGGGATGCAAGTTTTAAAATTTACTGTTCAAAAATAAATATTGCATGGACATAATATTTAATATAATTTTATATAATTTTGCAGCATGCCAGACTACCACAGCAGTTGAATTTTGAATTCCAATAAAGCTTGATTGCATTGATTTCGTATTACGTTTTATAAAATTGTCACCTTGCTACATTTAAGTGACTTTGTCTGTTGTTGGTTGTTAACGGTGACTATAACAGTGCAACGCTCGTTTAAAAAGACAAAGTTACCTATAGATTTCGATTTTCATCTGGTTAAAACTGCTATTATTTAACGTCAGTTTTGCACAATTTAAATACACATTTGGTATAACTGAAACCAATATCACGTCGATAATTACTACCGCTCGATAATTTACCCGATCGTAAAAAACAATACTAAGAATGAATGGCGTTTATATGTTTACTTATCGTGGTAGTATTGATTAATAGCATAATATCTGGCGCATGATATGTAAATTTTTTAAAGTATAAACACGTATCACTAGATGACATATCAGGCTTCTTGTCCTAGTTAATTATTTTCGAATAGATGCGTTTCTAAAATAGTTATCCTCTGACGCATACATGCATGTATGAGTGCGGTAATTATCCGCTAAATTAATTACTCGTATAGATCATCATAACAAACGGTTTCGTAAAAATCGCTTATCGCGTAAATACTTAGAAGGCATTCATTATTTAATTTTAGTTTATCGGCGATATAAAGAGAAACGGGTTATCAGATTTGTCTCTCGTGCGGACCACTACTGAGTATAATTTAACGTAATCCTTACGATTATGAACAATAAGAATACAGTGGAATACTGAAACACTTTTTTTAATGCGCGAGTGTTGATATATTTGCTAATAGATTTTTTTTAAATTAAAAGTCAGTTCGCGCAGTGGTTGATAGGAATAAAAAGTAAATTAGTTAGTAGATTATAACAGTTTATCTGGTCATCTACTCGCGAACATCTGTGAAACTGCTTCGCGTTTTATTTTTAGGAACATGTCAGCCGAGAGTGCACGAGTTAGCGAATATAAAAAAGAAAATGGGAGAAATTCTTTACCATTCATCCTAGCAAGTAAATGTTAGATCTACATATTTACGGCTTTGGTCATTTGTGTTAGGCATCCTGGGAAATTCCAAGATCTAGAAAGAATTTCCAGATATACCTATTAAAACTATATTTACAAATACCACAACGCTTGAATAGATATTATTTGCGTAATTTATATCATTATAGGATTATAAACGAAATGTCCTTTCTCATCATCAGTGTTTCTCTGTCCGGCTGAGAAGAAACTATCTTCGAGATCACTTTTATTGGTTTGGGTATGGCTGTTTGAATTAATGTAACATGCCGAAAACGCACGAGTGATCAGTAACTGAAATAAGTCAAATAGTGTTGTTGAAATCACTCGATTTATCTTAAATGGCAATAGCGAAAAAATTAGAATATTCACATTGTGCTGTACAAAGTACGATAAAACGTTTTCACGAGACTGGTTCGTACGAAAAGTGAAAGAAAAGTGGACGCAGACACATTACTACAGTAAGTGGTGATAGGCATTTAGAAAAAATGACATTGCGAGATCGAGGTAGGTCATCAAAAGATTTACTTAGTGTATATTATAGAGGTAAGTTTGAATACCGTTTCATATTACTTGGTAGCGACATAATTACATTTATGTTTTTCGATATCTGTGAAAAAAGACAAAACATCCGATTTTTTTATGGTTAATTACAGTTTTTTTGGTGTCCTGGCAGTTCTGGCAGTACATACGGCGCAGGAAAGGAAAAACATTTAACCCCGATTGTATCATACCTACAGTCAAACACGGCGTTGGAAGTGTGATGACTTGGGGGTGTATGTCAGTGAAGTTTATTTATGTGAAGGCTATATGAATACCGTTCGCTATAGAATGATGCTAAATGAAATCCTGGAGCCGTCCATATTAAAGCTATGAGGATTCCGATTTCTACCTTCAACAAGAAACGCACCCTGTCGCCGTTCCAAGGAGGCACTGCAATGGTTACGCGAAAATAAAATATGTCTTTTACAGTGGCCTGCACAGTCCCCGGATCTGTCACCCATTGAACATCTGTGGCCTATTTTAAAGCACAACATCGCCAAACAGAAATGCGAGTCACTAGAGACATTAAAAAAAATTGTGGAAAAGTGGAAAGCTAAAACTTATTTTGACAATGCACAATCGCCTTAAAGCACATGGTGGAGCCCCAAATATGAAAATATATGAAGAAATTATTGCTCATAATACGAATGTGCTAGCAGTTTTATTGAAACCATTGTGGTATAGTACGATATACTAATAATGCATAGGGGTGCTTAATACATATGGCCATAGCTGTATATGTACATTCACATTTGTTTAGAATGTATGTTTTATGAAAGGTTAACAATACTTCAAAACTTATTCTATATAAATCATAAGTTATAACAATGATATTTTGAGTAATAGGAAATGAATGATATACGATTAAATTTCCGGCAAAGGGATATCACATTGGATCAACATTCTTTGTTAATTTGAAAGCATGGTTAAAGCTAATTGGAAAGCATACGTTTACAATTTGCCACCATATATTTGTGTATTGTGGCCGACTTATACGGTGAGTATTCCCCTTCGACGACTAAAATTAGCGTTTTAGGAAAAAAACAAGTCGATTTTTATTTTTTATGAACTAACTTTTGGTATTATCGGCAGTTGAATTCCATTTCGACATCACCGGAAGTGATGCCAAGTTTCTTATCTTAAGTGGAACAGCCTGTATATTTTAGCGTTTGCGGGGAGATAGTTTAGGACCTCACTGTATAATTAAAAGTTCAATTTTAACCCTCCAGTGGACAGGGGGATAGCGGACAACGGGTAAGGCCTGTGAGTCCACGCAATACATGCTGAAATTTTACTAGGAAAAATTATGGAACCGTGAGCTTCTATATAGCTTTCACAAATATCGAAACCCGAATTTTGATAAAAGTGTTCAAACATGTATCTTACAGTTTTTGTGAAAAAAACCATTAAATGTCCTAGTATGCCTCACCAGTTCATGCAACATATAAAATCAAATTCGCATTTTTATTTATGTTTTAGCAGTTTTGTGCATATTTTAGTGTGATTTGTTTATAATATATTGTATTTCTTTAATTTCCTGCTACAAAGTAACATTATATGCAAAATAAAAAATAAAAATTTCGCTTGTGTATAATGTTCAGTGATTCCTCTAACATCGCAAAAGTTATTTCTGCATACAGATGTGATTCAGTTATTCATTTCTCTTATCTGTGGATTGGTTTCTCGTAAGTGTTCATAAGTTATTATAAGTGTTTATCAGGATTTTCTGCCTCCGAAGACCAGCAGAATCATCTTACGTACGGGGCCTCCGTACATATTTTGCAAGGGACAAAACCCGGTACTTTTGTAATTTTTGCAAGTGCTGGTTGTGCATGGAACATATTACAGCATTTTGCCATGAATGCGCAGAGAAAAATTAACGCCCAATGGTCAACTCTTTACCGCCCCTTATTTTCTGTGGAGGCTATTTTAAATATTTCTATTGAAGGTTTTTTTTTGTAAAATAGTGCGTTTACTGTATACAAATAACATTGTTTTTATTTTTTATTGTCTAGAATTTTGTAAAATGTAAAAATGTTAAAATGTTAAAAATGACCAAGCTTTGTCTTATTAATCTTTTTTCTTTTTCTTTAAATTTATTGACTCATGTTGAAACGAACAAACTATAGTTTAGGCTAAACCGAAAAAACAGTTAAAAACCTACACAGAATTTTTTTTATACGCATTCCAAGCACGGGCCTGGTAGGCCTCATCCATTCGCTCGTGTTATTTTGAAACCACCCATTCGCTGGAGTAACACTGATCTTAAGACTTATTATAAATCTTTAATAACAAATAACTCTTATTAGGTTGTGTAGACTGCACATACCGTTTAGTAGGAATTTTATGTAATGAAATCATGTATTACAAAAAAACGATATTTCTGATTATGAAATTTATATTAAAAAATAATGGCACAACTTAATCTGAATTACATCGAGCGTGCATTCATATGTAATGTAAACTAACTCACTAATCCGGATCTGAACTTAGGATATTTGCTTTCAATCCATCGTCTATTTCGATACCTGTATCTTAACTACGTACATACTATTTCCGTAGGTGAAAGCTACAGAAAGAGAGGGAGCTGATGGAAATGCATACTATCAAAGTATTGATTATACACGCCGAGAAATGGTTTCTTGCAACAGGAAAATAGATTCTCTTGCAAAAATCAGTCTCCATATATTTTTATTTGAAGACAATAAAAATGTATAATACAAGAAAATAATTTTCTTGAAATTTTACTTGGATTAAATCAATATTTTCGTATGGTTAGAAAATCCAAGACAGAAAAATGTTTCTTCCAAGTAAATCATTTAGTTTTAAGTTAAGTAAATATTCATATTAAAGGTAGTAATGAAAAAATGGTCCAGATCTCATAAAGTTCTATTGAGAAATTAGGGGACCAGTTTCGTGTTCAAAAAACATATCATCGGGCCAGCTACAAGGATATCCAATAAAAGAAAAATTACAATAATGGAAAAAACCTAACGTTAATAATTAAAATTAGGAGCAAGTGAACGAGCTAATGAAAAAGTTTTCTTTATAGGTTACAGTATAATTAAATTATTGAATAACTGCTTTCTGTCGTATGTTGTTTGAGGCTAGGGTATACTTCGACGATTTTTCTGGGTTGGTTTGTTATTAACATTTAATTATATATCATATAAAAAAAGTTTACAATTTGTCACATCTAGTTTTATTATAATTTGTACTTCGACTTAAATGAATTTTACACAGTCAACATTTTATTGTCTCATGAATGTAGTTTACAGTTTTAAATTTTAATTTCGTCCTGGCTTAAAATGCGGTAATAACGTGTTTTTTAACACATTTATGTACTGCTCTTGACGCATTGTACCTTCTACAAAATACAAAGGGCCGGGTCCGTCTCCACTAATCACTGCCCCCCTGCGGAGGGTGTTTCACAGTTCGAAGAACCGTGGACTCTGTGAGACGTTCGCCAGGTCGTCTACGAACAAATTGTGCTCGCTGCACTAACACACAGAGCGAGCACTCGTCACTAAAAAAAACCTATTAAATAATGCAAACATTAATTCAGTAAAAATCATGTTGTTAAGTTATTCAACTTTTTCCAATTCTCGTCTGTGAAATGTCAATATTCTCTTACAAAGTTGAGCCGAGCAGATTTCATTTTTTTTGTTAAACGCGGCTTTTTTACAGGTCTTCGGCCCATTAGGCGATTTTCGCGCAATCGGCGCCTGACAGTTCTGCTCTCTATCCTCTCTCTTGTAAATTTTTTGAATCATTTCAATTGTAGTAAATCTATTGCTCAAAGCCTGATGAACAATTTCACGGTCAGATCTCTTCGAAGTTTTTCTTTTTCGACCGCACTTTGCTCGTCTTTGTGTCGATGTGCTAGCTCCTTCGTTTAAGTTTCTAGCTAAACGCGATACAGAAGAAGGAGATACGTTCTGTAATTTTGCAATTTCTCGTTGTGAATGTTTGTTTGATTGTAGAAGAGCTTGTATAGCGGCTTTTTGTTCACTTGTTAAATCTTTCCCGAGCATTTTCTACAAAAAACTACAAATATTGAAATTTTTTTCAAAATCCAAATAATTAATTATTAAGAGAGATAGAATAACAATTTTACCTTTGCAATAACAATATATCAACACAAAACACTTAACAATACTCCACAACTTAACTTCTATACGGTTATGACGAAATATTTTAAAAAATATCGATACATTCTCTAAACTGTGAACTCGCTAAATGTAAATAGATAACTGAAATATTTATATATACGTACTTTACTCTTCTAAATATCATTTCTCTATTTTTATTTATTGATACAATAATCTAGTCCCCCTATAAACGATCGGATTCAAAGTAAAAGAATATCACTATAGTAGGATGGGAATTTCCAGGTAAAAGGATTGATTTATGACATGTTTCAAGTAATATGGCCAGAGACTGTATGTATACAAAATCATTGTACTCCGTATTAAGCCATTTTTAGAAGTGAACTGTCATTTTCACTGAAAAGTGTCAATTATCTTTTCCTATATTAATTCTATTTTAAGTACATTATTCATATTAGAATTACACCAAAATAGACTAAATAAAAGGTAATTTAGCTATAGAAATGTTACTAAATTTATTGTTTCAAGCGGGTGTCTACATATATTACAAAATACAAAAATACAAATACTCTGTTACTACAAAAAAAAAAGAAATGGGTAAGATGCTTTGTTATGAAATGAATTCCCAGCCAAGCGCACATAAAAACATTTTCCTATTGATAATTTTATTGTTCCGTAAAGGCGTTGGTTTCTGTTTCAGGTCTCAGATGCCAGCTGCAGAAAACATCTGTCTATCGTGCAGCAGCATGAATAAAACAGTAATTGGTTTTTATGGTGCTGGTCTACTGATCGATCTCCATGAATACGAACGCAGAAAATTAATTACTATCTGGTAACATTTTGATTGTACTCAAAAAAAAAAGGGAGCTTGGACAAAAAGTAGTTGCAGATGCAGTATGTGATTGAGTCATGTTATTTTTATATTTATATACAGTTAATTTTATATGTGATGTTTGTGTATGTTATACAGTGTTGCCAAATAGGTGTCACAAGAGGAAAAATCTTTTATGATGGATTTCTGGCAAAAATTATTGATTCTAAAAGAGTTTGCTTGTCCTAACCCTCACAAATAATACTTGACTTTTGAAATAAATTTGTTATTACTGCATAAAATTGCGGTTTTTGTATTTCTTGAAGCAGAATTTTTCTGTTGTATTAACAATGTGCTAATATCTAGTTGCATTGATTGTAATGCTTTTCACAACATGTTGATGAAAAAATAAACATTTAATAAGTTAACAAAACACGATTATTTTTACTTATTCTGTAATTCGACCGCTTTTATAACAGTTTTGTAATAAGTAGCATTTTGACAATTAAATATTGCGTGACAGTAGTTCACCAACACGACGTGAAAAGTATTAGGACCAACGCAACTAGATATAAGCACAATATTGATACGAAAAATTCTATTTCAAAAATTAAAAAGTAGCCACCTCTGGCAGTATTATCAAATTATTTCAAAAGTCTAGTGTAATTTGTAAGCTTTAGGACTAACAAAAACTTAAGAACCATCTGTTTTTATAAACCCATAATAAAAAAGTTTTTCCTCTTGTGACATCTAGGTGGAACATAACGTACATCTGTATGTATTTTTATTATTTATTTATTATTATATGATTTATTTATATATATTTAGTTTCTAAGGCTCTAAGGTTTTATGATAAAATGACTCGCCATATTACCCTTTCCAATAATCACTTTTTGGCTCTCTTCCATTTAGTATTGTATTTTACATGTAGTGTAAAAACTCTAAATATGCAATAATGCGCCTCAGATAGATCCTAGAAATGTTATGGAATGCTTTGTCAAATAACTTAGAAGGATTATTCGCCGTGTAACTATACATAAACGAAAAGATTAGGGACCTGAAGCCCAAATGAAAATATTTGGCGAGAAAGTTACACCTTCGATAGCCAAAGAAAGTGAGTCTATTATATAATTTCCTTTTGTACTGAAAAGTTCATTATAACAATTATTTTTTACTTAGTGAGCTATTGCAATGATATTTTGTTCTTTTATTCATCTTTTGTATTTAGAAATATAAAATGGACCTGATTTTTTGATTTTTTAGTGGATGGAAATCAAAAACACGAGAAGCCCATAACTTCCAATATGTATTTTTGTTTTAATGAAATAGTATAAGAAACGCAAATGTACAAATGTCAAAAGTAGAGCTCGTGGACATTGCATAAGTAAGTAAGTCTACAAATGCCGATTCTTTGGTTAAATACACATGAGCTCATATGTATTGGGAAATATTACTAAAACATTATGAAGATACTGTAAGGTTTTAGAATAATCAGGATGGTATATGGTCTACGAAAATCTGCGTGTTCGTTTATTCAATACATTCATTTCTGAGCGAAAGCTTTCTGATCTCGATAGCTCTAGCAACGTCCTCTTATTCACTATGCATATATGTAGCTTGTTGTAGCGCAAGCATGGAATCCTGCTATTCATTATTATTTAAATACTTTTTGTTCAATGAATCTTCAGTTAATTAATTACTCTCCATTTGGATGCTTAATACCAACCGCCAAGTCTACAAGTGAAACCTATAATGTTCTTGTTTTAAAATTTACACACTTTTGTCCCTCAGAATACTATGGGGGCTCTTTGCTCTTAAAATATTTTCAATGAAAAATATTGAAAAAAATTGATTTTTATCCGCACTGCATCTTGATTGTTTTCCCGGAGCAATTTTTTTTTACATATAGGGTGTATGGATTTCTGATAGTGTTTTAAAGAAGTGCAAGTGCAAGGAGCTCATAGGGTTTTCAGAGACCCCACTGTATTATGAGTTATGAGGGTTAACAATTAATAAGTATATGACCGCTTCGGAAGTACGCAAATCATGTTTCGTCAAAATAATGTGCTTATATAGAAAATAAATTCTTAAAAGGGCATTAGTAACAGTGCATAGACATAAACTCTTTTTCGTAATTGCTTCTCTATATTCATCCCACAAATATACCCTAACTTCCACATTTTAATTAATTAAACAATCTCAAAATGTATATGTACACAATAATTAATTTAATCACGAATTAAATTTTAGTTGGAGATTAACTTAATTCAGCATTGAAAAGTGTTCTGTAAACCGGAAGTAAAGCCCCCGAGAAAAAAGTAAAATACCAAGGAAATTGCTGTTACTTGCATAAATTTAACAAGAATTTCTTTAAAATAACACAGAAAATCTTCTAAATATAGTCCCTTATTTTAATTCTAATTAGTTAATCGCCAATTAAATCAGCTCAAACTATAGTAATTAATTTAATCACCGCTTAAATTTTAATTGGTGATTAACTTAATTCAGAATTAAGTGTTCTGTAAACCGCCGGTTGCACTTCCTAGTTCATTATTTTTTTTTCCACCATGGACATTATTTACAATACGCGTTCACACACACACAACAAAATACAAATTAATGGCAGGTACTAAAATTAAGTACATAAAAAAACCTTTGATACATCGATAGCCCGGTGAAACAAAAGCCGAACATGAAAATATGTACCAAACAGCGAACACGTGCTTTGCTGGGCTCTTGGCGCACGCTGCACTTTCTATATATAACTAAAATTCATTGTTTGTAATCATCCAAGTTCGGAAAAACTTCTAGTCCATTTAAGACAACGGGGATGCCGGGAAACCTACACACACACGCGCACATGCTTGCATACGTTTACGGCGGAATGATTGTATATCTACCCTGCATCCTTTTATTCTTCGGAGAAGTACCCGTGGTTGAAGACAGATGGCGCTTCATGTCAAAATCTGCATTACCGACTGTGAACACTAATCTTTAGTCGACGTCTGTCAAAATTTCGAAGAGATTTATCGAGTAGTGTTGTTTTGAGAGATGTTGAAACAAACGATGAGCGAAACGGTGATTTTTAAATGACGCTGTGAGTCGCGATTGTGATTACTAGAGTAACCTAAACTTGCGGACTCGCATAGGCGTCGGTATTACGAGTTAATATAAGAATACGAAAAATTCATAAATAAACTAAACCGGTAGAGAAGCAGGCATGTAGTGTCGACCTTGAATATAAATCATGTTAAACCGCGCTGAGAGAGATTTCGTTTTAGTACCGGTTGAGCTGTTGCAGAGATTAGTCGAACGGTCAAGGTTCTGTACTTACGTGTCGCTTTTGAAAATATAGATGGTGTTTTTTGTGTGTTGTAGTATTATACCAAGTACATAATTAGTGTATCGTTTCATATAGAACTAATATTTACATACCTAAGAAAACAATGCCTCGTAATAAATTTACTACTAATGTACATAAGTATGTGTCACTTTTTCCCCATTTAAAATATGACGGTAGTGCAGTTTTTTGCTTAATATGCAATGTTCGTTTGGCTGCATTGGACAGAACTGATTGCCAGAGGCATGTCAATGGTATTAAGCATATGAGAAATGCAAGAACTGAAATACCTTATACACTATTCCTCATACATTTATTAATTATGTTTACCTCTTGTAATCTTCCGTTGTCGTTGGTGAGAAAAGCAGCTTTTAAAACGTTTTGGCGACAGTACGTTCCAAAGTACCCATTACCCTCACAAACACAATTGCAGAATCATTTGCCGCGAATGAAAGAGATGCTAGAAAATGTGTGTAAACGTGATTTGTGTTCCAAAAAAATATGGACTACCGTGGATGAGACGACCGATATAAAGAAAAACAGTATTGTGAATGTAATAGCTCGCGTTTTATCTAGCGAGAACACAGCATCTCGATATTTGTTAGCTTGCAAACGTGTACAACAATGTACCGCGGAAAATATTCAAAAAGTGATAATGAACGCTTTGAAAAAATTTAAAATTGCCCAAGATCAAGTTGTGATGATTGTGACAGATAGTGCAGCAACGATGTTAAGTGTTGGGCGATCCTTAAAACATATATTTCCTAACTTAATACATATAACTTGCGTGCTGCATGCTTTGCATTTAGTTGGTGAAGTTGTTCGACAACATTACGGAAACGTTGATCGGATGATTGGAAGTACTAAAGCAGTGTTTCGTAAATCTCCTAAACGTTTGAAAGAATTTCGTAAATTTTGTCCAGGTATTCCAGAACCTTCTGAACCAATTTTAACGCGATGGGGTACTTGGCTAACAACAGCTTCTTATTATTTGATCCATTTTCAACAAATTCAATCAGTTATAATGCGATTTAATCCAAAGCAATTGTAGAAAGTCAAAGAGAATTTCAAATTCCTCAACTTTTAGAAGATTTAACAACAATATATACCAATTATACAGTATTACTAGGTGCCATCAGAAAACTACAATGTACTGAATTGTCATTGCAGGAATCATTAGACATAGTGGAGAGTGTAAAAAATATATTACACATATTAAATGATACGCCAGGATTATGCGCTAGTCAAAAGTTGGCAGATGTTTTAAGGAAAAATTCCGATTTTAATACTTTAGAGGCCGTTTATAATAAATGTAAGAATAGTGAACTTTTAGGTGATTTTGAAAAACAGTTTCTACATGCAAATGTAACTTCCTTAGATGTGGAGAGAGTTTACAGAAGTAACTGTGGAAACATGCAATAATGCTAAAGTTTACAGTAGTTCACATCCTGGTGCCTTTAATTTGTTGAATAATTAGCAAGTAAGTTTATTTACGAATTTTTCGTATTCTTATATTAACCCGTAATACCGACGCCTATGCGAGTCGGCAAGTTTTGGTTACTCTAGTGATTACTGAATAACTGTGACTGTAAACGGTGATTGTGATCACTGTTTTGACTCATCGATATCGTATCGCTCGTATTGATATTTCTCAATGTTATGTGGGGAGTGATATTTTCTTTTCGCAACATTAGGATTACCATGCATATTTTTTTTTGTATTGGAAAATGTATTTATTTATATATTAAAACAAAAAATGTTTCAAATTTCAATTTTTACAAATTTGCTAATAAAAGTAATATAATTGCAGTACGAAAAGTAATATATTTTTCTAGAAATGCAAATAGGCAGTTAATATTTCAAGTGAAGTATTTTGAAAATCTATTTAGAATTTATTCTTTTCAGAAGTTTAGTGAGTGACTTAAACTTAAAAATCAAAATTTTCGCTTTATAATTCTCAAACATTTATTCTATTTTCACAATATAAGACAAAATAAAATTTGACTTGATGTACCTTAAAAAAAAATCTGTAAATTTAATCTAAACGAAAAATATTGTAAATCTATTATCCTAATAAGAACATTAACGCAAAAATTTGCACGCAGATATGTTTTTAAAACTATAACAAATAGTAAAAATAAATAATAAAACAAAGGTAAAACAGGTGGAGATTCCGACACAGATGTATAATTTAATAAACATACTTTAGTTTTTGCGTTACTGCCTTAAAACGAATAATTTAAATTTTAAGCTTATTACACATCCTTTATAATATGTACATATTACCAAATATGCTCAGTAGGTAAAATATATATAAATATACATATTATTTTCCGGATATAATTGCAAATATAAGTATTAATTAAAAGGATCTCTTAAAAATGTAAATATATGCACCTGTGTAAGAAGCTAACCTCCGCCATTCACTGCTGATATATGTATTGAAATATTCTAATTGTGGAAATTTGCTAAAAAAAAAATAATTTTTCGCAAATTAGTTAATTAATTATACGAACTGAGGGTTCGGAAGTGTTCTAAAACACTTTTTCGTCAATTTAAATGAACTTTAATATAAATTAATGGAATTTAACGAAAATTAAAACTAGCCTGGATTTTATAACATCATATAAACTTTATGTTTATGTGACATTTACAGGAAAACTTAACCACCCACCTTCACTTCTACCTTGAATTTACAGTACGATTTGAAATATTAAACACTTTCAAACTTGGAACACATAGCCAGACTGTACTCCTTTATTTTAGTCGGAATGGCGATTGTTTCATCCACAGTAAATTTTGATAATTCTTTTCCAAATACAATTTGACGATGACTTACGGATGAATAAACCTATTTATAAAGGTAGTATAATGGATTAGATGACGCGAATAGATGACTGAAATTATACTACTCTATGATATAAAATACAACTAATAACTTTGAAATAATAAATTTTGCTGACGCACCCGACGAATACAGGACGGAAGATATTTAATATTCGAAATAATGCTAGAAATACGTCCGAATTTATGCTGTTATTTGTTGTAGGAAGATATCCCATTAATTTTGAGGATTTACGATATGCAAAAATTGAACAGAAGAGGAGTTATTTAACTATTCCACCAAGTTCGTTATTGGCTGAACTTATAATACATCCTTAGTGCCCCGCTCCAGATTGTAGGCCTGGGAAAGAGTAGGAGCTACCGAAAAAAAGCTCTGCCAGAGGGAATTTAACATTGAACGAGTGGCCACACTGAAGACATTATACGTGTCGCCAATGACAGTTGCGTTCGAAGATGTAAATTACATCACTACAGTACATTTTCACCGATTATTACAACCAGTGATCGATACAACCAGTGATCACCGTTTCGTTGATTGATTATTTGGAGAGCACTTATAGGAATGCTATGCTGATTTATTTGAGCGATTTGATGCTGAACTAAAGAGAAAAAGACTCCACCTAGCGAAGAAAAAAATGTCTACCATCATGATAACACCCCAGCCCACTCATCGGCAATTGCGACAGGAAAACTAGTCCAGTTGCGCTACGAATTGGTGCCTCATCCATCATATTCGCCAGATTTACTTTAGGTTTACTTTATTGCACTCTGATACCGAGAATATCCAATGTACACAGTCTACTATACAGAAAGCGATATTGGTATTCGCACGTTCAAGAGGGGAGACATGAAATAATTTGCTAACTGTACGTTTTACTGCATTCTATACACATATATTTTTATATGGATATTTTTAACACAACCGGTATATGGAAACAATACATGGTACTTCTTTTTTTTTTCCCTGCAATGTTTTCTTTTCACATTAAGCTTCGTCTTTATCCAGTAATAAAAAGTTTGAATTGTGCCTTTGTTTCTTGAAATTTCTTAAGGATCGACTCACATTCTACGGAATATGAAAAAGTTACAGGAACCTATAAAATCGAAGACGCCTATTGAAATTGTTCTTTGTGCCAAGTATTAGTGAACGTCCGTGATAAACGTAAAAAATACATAACTCTCCGCAGCAGCAATAATTCTAAGAATCTTAAATTGACTGGACCTGTACTAAAATAAGTATGCCTTGGAAATTAGGGATATGTAAATATTTGTAATAAATTGGTATGAAATTGTTGTAAGTACCCGTACCCGTATAACGAAATATGAAAATTATGGCATGGTGAGATAACATCCGAATAAAAGCAAAAATATAAACTACCCCACGATAATGAACTATTCGTGCTACTCTGACAATAACATCTTAAACCAGGCAAATAATAAAGCTATAATTAGAATATTGCATGACGAATTCCAGAAATAAAAGTTTAATCTCGCAATCGTAATACTAAAACATGATGGAATTTGATAATAAAACGATGATTCATGAGTCTTATTGTATTATTCCAAAGTATTTATATTTCATACACTTTCATAAACAAATCGTGTAAACTGCATAGAAGAAAAAAAAAGAAGTTATATCACGTTATTCCAATTGTAGAACATAAAAAAATATTCGTTATTGTTACTACTTTCTTGTTTGGTGGCCATGCATATACAGTACCGTTCATGGAAGTTCGGGTAAGCTGACAAATTATATTAACTGTTTAGGAAAAAAATTATATAATATACATTTCTGGGAGGAATTATTAAAACTAACCTTTTCTGGAAGCCTTTTACCAATTTACAGGTAGTATTTGTCTATTAGAAGACCGTTATCATAAAATATATAATTATGTTGGAAAATCCCCAATAATTACAGTGACAGTAAAGCTTTATAATAATCCCTAGGAGGGTAAGCTGATTCACTCGTGTTACCTGCAAATATTCGTATACCTTTTATAAAGTATTATAACAATTGTAAACGCAGTAGTTCTGAAGAGATTGTTATTGTGAAAGTATCTGTGGTTGTGCAAGTGAAAAATAAAATAATTTCGGTTTTACTGCTTTAAATGCCCCGTGGAAAGCCTCTAGCTGTTTCAAAACGATCTGCTATTATAACCTTGCATCAGGGAGGGTACGCAGAAAGACGGCTTGCGGATAAATTAAAAATAAAAAAATCTACAGTACATGATACTATAGTTCGATTTAAGACAACCGGTGACGTGCAAGATCGTAATCGGCCAGGACTGTCAAGAAAGACGACTCATGCGGAAGATTTACGAATAAAAACAATTAGTAAGCGCAATAGAAGACTAACAGCATCAGAAATTGCTGCAGAATTCAATAATGAGCGAGATTCCAAAGTTTCTATGAGTACTGTGAAACGTCGGCTGAAAGAGGCTGGGTTGCATGGGCGAGTGGCTTGTCGAAAACCGTTACTTGGAAGAGGAAATAGGCTAAAACACCTGAAATGGGCACAAGCTCATAGAGATTGGACAGTGGACGATTTTAAAAACGTTTTGTGGACTGACGAATCCAAGTTTGAGGTTTTTGGAAATAGACGGAAAGTTTTCGTACGCAGATCAACAGGGGAAGAATGTTACGGGAGTGTATAGTTCCTACGGTGAAGCATGGAGGCGGATCTGTAATGGTTTGGGGTTGTTTTTCCTTAATCGGAACAGGGGACTTGCTCAAAATTGAGGGCATAATGAAAAAAGAAGAATACCGGAAAATCCTGGAGGAAAATGCCATACCGTCAGGAGTCCGATTAATTGGTCGTGGATTTGAATTTATGCAGGTCAATGACCCCAAACATAAATATAAATTGTGCACAGATTACCTGCAGCAAGAAGAAAATGAAAGAACCCTAAAAATTATGGAATGGCCGCCACATTCCCCCGATCTGAACCCGATAGAGTTGTTATGGGAAGAATTAGACCGATGTGTTAGGAAAAAATGTCCAAAATCGAAGGAACATTTGTGGACCATTCTCCAGGAGGTATGGACAAGCTTGCCCAATGAAACATTAGCAAAATTAGTGAATCGGATGTCGAGAATAGTGGCAGCAGTCCTAAAGGCAAAAGGTGGATTTTTCGATGAAAATCGGATTTAAGTTATTTGTATTACATTAACTTTTCCTTTTTAATCAATTTGTGTTTGAAAATATGTAAAATCATGTAAGTAAGTATTAAATACATGGCCATTTAATATTTCTCTTATTTTCTTTGACTTCCGTACCTTTTTTTTGCTTGCCCGAACTTCCATGAACGGTAGTGTACATATCTGTTGTAGTTACAAGATAATGGTGAATGACGATTCAAATGATATTTATTGAACGATCACATTGCTTAAACCTATACACATCACGCGCCTATAGAAGGACACAAATTTTGCTAGTCTGGTATTAAATAGGTAGTCTATGATTAATATGCTTGCTTTGCATACCAAGGACAATGAATAAATATGTATAATACAACCGAACTTGCAGCAGGTATTGTTTGATAGAATATCCAATTGTATATAATACGTATTTATATCCATACCATTTGGATTAGTAATCCTTTCTCTAAAACATATGCTGGCGGGAATAAGTAACGACTCGAACTGCTAAGCCTCTCAAAAATATACCTTCCGTATACACTCGAAATACATTCTCGGTTGAAATAACTAGGCAACAGCACGGAAATCAATCGTTATAGTATTTTGTATCTGTAAATGCTTCAAGATTAGGGGTCGTTACCGACATCAAGCGCTAAACTAAACGAAACTCTCGTTTGTTTTTTCTATACATGTCCCAGCGACACTTCTTTCTGACACCGGCATAGAATACAACACGATAAAGCACTTCACATCACACTTTATTGAAATTAGAAACAGCAAAAACTAAGCGGACAACAGAGATACAAAAGTTAACATTATTACTAGAGTTGCTCAATTTGCGCCAACAGCCAGTGGCGGGCGCATAAAAGTTTACACAAAATAAATGGTCACAAATAAAATATAATACGTGCTCAAACACTTGTCGCCTTAAGAGTCTTCCGTGAAATCACAAAGTGAATAATGTCTGTTAAATATCTGCAACATTAGATATGTTTCCACAGTTGTTTCGGCAAACCGAGTGCGGCGTGAGGAAAAGTGTGTTTATATGCAGAAAACGAACGTTCTACATCTAGTGACGTTATATTTGCGTAATTAAAATAATCTTTGGAACAACTTAACGGTTCTGTTGACGCACCTTCACGAATTTGTCTTAATGTGCCAAAATCAGAATCTTTCTCTAAAACACTTTGAAACCTTTCTAGAACACAAACATTTTTTGCGTCTTCTACCGCGCATAGCCGTGCATGAACATGTTTCACTATTTGCAGAGATTCCACTAACGACACCGAAGGATTTTGAAATTTTCGTATTGCCTCCACTAATCCGAACTAATTATTCTGAATAGTTTTTAAATCCGTTTTAACCTGACTATCTTGAAATTTCAACTGGCTTTCCTTGATAGCCGCGGCTTCCTTTGGATCGAATTGTAAAACCACGTTCTTAATATTCTCAAAATATTTATGATGATAAAACGCGGCCTGTAACCATGTTCCCCAACGTGTAAGAATAGGTTCTGGTGGCTCAGGCATACAGGGGCACAGTCTGTGAAATTTATGAATACGTTTTGGGGATTTGACAAACACTTGTATGCGCTATTAAAGCGTCTACATCGGGATAACATTTCCTAATACTATCTGCCACATGACTGAAAGCATGAATTTCACACGTATGTAATATGTAACAAGTTAGCACAAGGTTTTTTGAGACCAGCCTACAGAAAGCATGTTTGCGGCACCATCACTCATAAACATCAACAGTTGGTTTGTTGAAAGTTCAACAATACATTTCCAATGTATTTAATACAAACTTTGAAATTACTTCGGCAGTACATTCGGCTGGAAGCTGAAGGAATTGGAGATGACGATTGATGTGGTTCCATTCTATGTACCGTTACATTAACCATAGAATGTTTTTACGATCTGTTGTTTCGTCCACATATAACCACAGTTTTTTATCTTTCAACTCCGATGTAATTGTTTTTTCAACATGTTCACGAGCAGATAGCACAATTCTTTATAACGATGCTCGACTTGGTAATTTGCAGTCCGAATATTTATTCCAAAAGAAGACATATGCTTCCTTGGTAACACATAAATTAAATTTAAATTTGTCATAGTGTCCTGTGCAATTTTTTGTTGAAGAATGCTGTTTACTATTTACGTGACGTAGACAATGCCTTTTGGACCAACACATTAAAGGGATATTAAAAACTACACATTGAATTTTAACGCCATCATAATTTAGGTCAGGCATTTCTGCTATAAATTCTGTAACTTTGTCCAACATTGGTCGTTTTCGCGATGTAGGCAACATTTTTAAAACAAACGTAGAACTACGAAATAGTATTTACGGCAACGTACATGTATACACAACAGATCTGGTTGAGACTGGCAGTTATACTGAGGGTTGTATCGAACCCCCGTTGGCGCTAGTAAGCAACTCTAATTATTACACTTTGGAGGGAGGGTTATTCCACGAGACATTGCCTGTAAATTCAAAGTTAAATGCAATTTTGTATATGGGTGTTTGAAAAACACCTATACTTCCACTAGCATAATTATATATATTTTTTAATTGTGATGACGGTCCATTAGGGTACATAAGCTTAAAGTTTGTCATAATCTTAGGAGTCTTGAGTATGTAACTGGTACGTGTAAAGGTTCAGTTGCTATTATCACCCCATCGCAGTAAAGGATGAAGCTCAGTTAATTATTCTCCAACATGTGAATTGGTCGCTCGCGATTGTACCGGGCCCACCAGAAAAATCTGCCACTTGACCTTGGTAGGACTCGAATGCACAAGGGGACGCTCATGCTCGACTCACGCTACGCTCACGGCGTGTAGATTTTAACAAGTATTCACGTTATAACGCTTAGTTTAAATCTTTTCGTTATGTAAAATTGTTGAATATGTTCATGCTTCCCACTCAAATATTCTTTCCAAAGATCTCCGCGCTCATTTAAGCACGCTCTACTTCGAACAGTTAGTGTGACTGTGAACAGATACATTAATAAAATAGGTAAGAGTATTTGCGCTGCTCCCGAGCATACCATGAGTCGAGCATGGGCGTCCCTATAATGTAAATCGAGCTTAACTTTGCCACAGGCAGGCGTAGATCCTCTTACCGCTGGGCAGCGAGCCCTTTACATGATAGGGAAATTATTATAGATAATAGCCCCGTTAGCCCCTCAGCTGTAATGAAAAATTGGTTACAGAAGTATCTGGAAGTGGTGGCCATAAATTGTCCTGTGCAGCTCTTAATCTTATGGAATATTTAGAGGCTGTCATGGCAAATCAGTGGGATGATAGCACAAAGATAAGGCCTGTTTCCTGCAAGTGTTCGTATTTTATCATTCGCAGTTAAATTTTATTTTTGATTGTAATTACATATTTGTTTCTTTTATTTATTATTGTTATTATAGTAAAGATACATGAGCTACTTTTAACTACTAATGAGGTATTTGTCAATATACAAAAATGGATAAAGGCGAACAAACTAATAATGAATTTTGAAAAAACTAAATGTATATTATAATATCGAAATAGCCTAAAATATAATATAGCCGATATATTTAGATAATAACATCATTAACTTAACAGACTCGACCAAAATCCTTGGTGTCACCATTGATGAGCCTTTAAATAAGGACTCACATATTGACAATATTTGTAAAGAGCTCTCAAAAACATATTTCTCCCTGTATCGGTTAACCTTTCGGGCAGCGGCATTTTATGCCGCATTCGCACAATTCTGTAAATTTCAAGAGTATATATAAACTGATGACTGTTTCCCTTTAGGAGTGTTCTGTTAATTAACATAGGTAACCCTATATCCAAAAACAGTAATATTTGTGTGGTCGCTCATTTGCATATAGGACGTCGAAGTGAACGTTACCAAATGTGCGGTACTTTGCGTCGCAGCGCGCCCAATCATGTAAGTAAATTGATTCATAGTATGCAATTCTTTTACTCACTTAATTGTTACTTTTATAGAGAGGAATAATAAATAGAAACACTATTTTTTCCAGTTTCTAGGAAGAGGTGGCAAAGAAAGTATTTGACAGATGACGAGTTGCAGGAAATTATTAACAGTTTGTCAGATGTCGACGAGGAAGCTGTTGACTTTATTGATGAAAGTGAACAAGATGAATGTATTGAACAAGACAACCATAATAGTGAATCGGAACAGTCCATAGAAGATTTTGAAAATATAGAATCTTTGAACACGGAAGGAACTGACTACCGGTTCTATATAGGAAGAGACAAATAAACAATATGGAAAAGTACTTCGCCAGCTATTTCAAAAAGAACAAGAGCCAAAAGCATTACAAAAGTACTACCTGGACCCAAACATGCAGCGAAAAATGTAAATACTGAATTAGAGTCATTTCTTACGTTTATAAGTGACGATATGATTGATGAAACCGTTACTTGCACCAACTTGTATATCGAAAACAAAAAATGCTCTACTTCATACCAAAGAGAGAGAGAGAGAGATTTTAAATTAACATCGGGTACAGAAATGAAAGTATACTTTACCTGATTGCAGTAAAAGAAGGCAGTCATGTAAATGTTTTGGAATTGTGGGCTAAAGACGGGGCAGGTATGCTTATACTGAGAGCAGCTTTTAGTTACACAAGATTTCTCTTTCTTTTGCGTGCACTTCGTTTCGATAATATTTTAACTAGAATCGAACGTGAAAAGATAGGCAAATTAGCAGCCATAAGACATATTTACACAAATGTTGTGAATAATTGCATGAATAACTACAGCATGGAAAAATTTGTCACAATAGACGAAATGCTTCACCCGTTTCGGGGCAGATGTAGTTTTGTGCAATATCTGCCACAAAAACCTGCTAAATATGGTATTAAAATATATGCACGTTGTGATAGCAAGACCTATTTTACTTGGAATTTTGAAATATATTGTGGGGCACAAAGAGAGGGTCCATTCAAGACGTCTAACAAACCTCTCGATATTGTAAAAAGACTAGTCAAGCCGATAAAGCAAACGAATAGAAACTTGACTAGTGATAACTATTACACCAGTTATCCACTGGCACCTTTTGAAAAATAGAATTACATTCGTCGGTACAGTAAAAAAAAAATAAGAAAGAAATTCCACCTGAATTTTTTCCCAATAAATGTCGAGCAGTTGGATCATCCTTGTTTGAATTTCAGGATGATGTTGCATTGGTATCATATATGACCAAGAAAAACAGAGCAGTCATATTATTATCAACCATGGACAATTGTGGTGAGATTGATGCCTCAACAAACAAACCAGATATTTTAATTGTACCACAATAGAACTAAATACGGTGTAGATGTTGTGGATCAAAAATGTGCCTCTTACACAACTCAAAGAGTAGCGAAAAGATGGCCCCTTGCAATATTTTTTAGGATTCTTGATATTGCAAGGGTGCTGAAATTATATTTAATTCTATTAGGCCTCTAATAGAATCACTTAGACGGCGAAAGTTTTTGACTAAATTGGCTTTTGATGTAATTGAAGATCATTTGAAAAAGAGGGCCAAAATGCTTACACTCCCGAAAGATATTTCGGGGTTTCTATCAGAAAATTCCTTGTCTGAGATAGCTCAACAGTGGTCTGGACGGTGTTACCTACGCATTGCGCATAAGAATATAAAAACAACGGTAACTTGTACTATATGCCGACAATTTGCCTGTAAAAACCATAGTAACAAGATTATAAACTGTCATAATTGTTTGTATCCGCCAGTGGAGGAAGACATTATTTTGAGTTTTTGTTTGAATATATTTATTTTATTGCCCGAGGATTAAGAAGGTGTTGTAATGCAGATGTTGTTAGAACCTTCTATTTTGCCAATTTCTAGAATCTCTAGAATAAGCTACAGAACCAAGCAATATAAAAGAGTGCTGACTGTTCAAGAAACACACATTTCAGTACTTTTCATATCCAACATTAGAATAATCTTCTGAGATGTTCAATATCTTAACTTTTAACGTAGTCCAAATAATGTTTGGAATACCATAACTAATGTACAAGCTTACTTTGCTCATATCCTCGTATGCATCAGTTCATCAGACTATTAGTTCCAGAGTTCCGGATGAAATATGTCGATACAAAGAGCAAAATAAATCTGTATCCTAAAAATTATTTATAAAATTGTTACCTTGACTTATATCACATCATATCTAAAAGTCATTATGTCTACAAGTAATGTAAATATTAGGTTTTCCCAGACTGCCCAATGTACCTATAACATACGTAATATGAATATGGTTGTATTTGGCTTGCACATAAACCAAATAATTTTCAATTATATTACATAAAATAAAACAATCTGCAAATGTCTTTTCTTAATACCATTCTAATATTGCTAACAAAAAATAAAAATGCAACTACATTTAGTCTACTATTCCAGCGCTCGCATGCATTTTTTTCACAGCAATACAGCCATTATGTACACAAACGGTGGGCACGTACAACTTTGGATCGATTGGAAGTGAAATTATTCTCAGAATATCCGAATTATTTATTGTAACTCACTCTGATCCGCGTAGTGCTTGAACAGCACAGAATCGCTTAAGGTTTATTCTACTCTCCGGCGCTGGTTTGATTTGGATTGTGTGTGAATTGGTAAATAATCTCATGGAAGTTATCGTAATCGTTTGTGTGATAATATAATCAAAATAACGCATGTGAACACGTGCGAATGTAAGTACACAATATGTACAGTCACAGAAAAAACTAATCTCTCCCCTTTTTGACTACCGTACAGATAATTTGCGTATACGAAAACAAAACAAGGGCCTGTACATCTTAGTTTTTTGTATGAAGGTGTGTATACTTTGTTAAAGCACTACATCATAAACTATCGTGGGCGACACAAGAAAAACTCGTAACTCCCATTGGGAGTTATGAGTTTTTCTTATGTTGCCGACGCTACACAGATGTTTGATTACCAAATTTCTGAAAGACAGGCATTTGATTCTAATAAATTAAATCATATCAAGTTCTCTCACGATAAAGATAACAAGGTAAATAAATAGATTACGGAAAACATTATTTTCTATATGCTAAATTGTATTTAAAATGCGTAAAATGAACTTTTGATTATTTTTTGGTTATGGGAGCGGATTATTTCTATTTCCTCTATTTCTTATAAGAAAATTTAATTTCAGTACGAAATGTTGTTTGGAACCAATTAGTTCCGTAAACCGAGGTACCACTGTATGGCATTGGATAAAACTAAATTATAAGATCTATCAAAATTAAATTTCTAATAAACATTGTATAATCGGTCTTTTAAATAAATTTATACAATTTGATGACAAAAATACGTTTCGCGTTCAGAATGTTGCATGTCTGACAATCATTATAATTATAACGCAGAATTGTTTGATGTCATAAAACAAGTTCATGGCAAACTGTTGACACGGTCATATTACACGTGTTATTAATATTTAGTTGTTCGATTTAAACAATACATAGCTCGTCATTACTATGAATACGTCATTTATGTATATTATGCACTTGGAATATAAATTTTACAAATAGAAAGTTCAGCTGCGATGACTGCGTGCAGTTGTAACAATATGTAAGTACTAGATGTGAAGGGGCCGGGTCGGGCTGTAATAGTTCAGATGCGAGCCGGGCTCTTTTAAAATAGAACGGGCGGTTCATCAAGCCCGTTCGGCCCACCAAGCCCATTCGGCCCACCAAGTCCGTTCAGCCCGCCAAGCCCGTTCAGCTCCCCAAGTCCTATCGGTCCACCAGCCCGACGAGCACGCTTAGCCCGAAAAGCACGTTCACTATTAATTTAGAAAATTCCTTTTGGAAATTCAAACTTATTCTTCCCAAACTTTTGCTTTGAGAAGACGTGGCAAGTACAAATACCTCAGTATTTACATACTCTTAAATTTAACAATGTGTAAGTTAAGTACATAAATAATTTAATACCGAAAAAATATAAAAAAAAAGTAAAACATAATTTATACGCTCACTTAACAGGACATTTATCAAATTCAAATCTCCTCACACTAAAGCTACATACTCGCAAACCTATAAGCTCCTTAATCACATGTAAGCAGAAGAATGCTTTGGAGTGGAATTTTGTTTTACAGGTTCACATACAGAATTCAAAAGGAAGAAAGACGCGTCATACCATTTCTGGGAGGTACTGATTTGGATCTTGAGGTATAATTCGATCACGCACCCGAACCACTCGGGCTTCTGGGAGGGAGACGATCTTGAGGAGTCTCCATAACACGTACTAACAACAGATTTTCCACCCGATTCAACGATGCTAAGAATGGATAAGTCATCACGAAGTTGAGAATTTCGGATGTACCAAAGTGATAACGTAATCATCCAAGGTATTTTGTTTTGGAGAACTTCACTTAATTCTGAACAGCGGTCGACCAAGCCAAAGCGCCATATGTCAAAATAGGCCTAAGGCAGGAAATGTAGACTAACAGTTTGGTATTGAGGTCCAAAGAGCTTTTCCTACATGGAAGAGCTGTTAACATATTTCTGCCTCGTAGATATTCTTAATTGACCCAGTTAATGTGGAGACTCCAAGTAAGGTGCTGGTCTATTAAAAGTCCCAAACTAATATGTTGATAATGTATGTCTGAATCAATTGTGATCGTTTAACTATAATGTATCCCACGCCTTATTACACGCAAGAGCGCTTCTAATTTATATATGGAACCATCGATTGAACGACGATTCATTAGATGTAATGATATTAACATGAGTAATATACGTAATCTATTGTACAATTTCAACGAAATGTTTCCATTGTCCTCTTTAAAACTTCAATAGAATAGGTAGTATCACCACAGCTTTTGTAGTTAGAGTTATTTTACGTCCATTGCTAAAGCTTGAATTTAATAAGTTTAGAAAAAACTATACTATGTGTTAAATAATTTGTTTAAAAAAAATTATTGGGTGAAATATGGTTAATATAGAGTACAGTCTCGATAGTTCGAATATTTCAAGATTGGGTATAATTCACAATTTACATAATGCAACCTTTTATCTAGAATTCCTTTCAATCGCAAACCGTAATAAACACAATCGCAGCATTTAAATGTATAGTACTATGCATAATTAAGACACTACAATACCTATTACATTCTTTTTATTTATATTCATAGTGGTGCGAGATTCAGTCTCAAAACAAATAACGTATTGCCTATAATTCTCTTTAGATAGGAAAAAAACTAGTTTCAAAAATTATTTTGTTCGTGTTATGTTTGTAAGATGTAACAAAACTGACTCAGGTAAAAAGGAATTGCTGCGATAAGAGATTTCCGACCTCGACGAGAAATATTACTATGAATTCTAAGTAGTCCGTTTCAGGGTTTTACAAAGCGCGTGCACGAGGCGTATAATCCAACGCGTCTAGAAGCTATCATCAAACATGGTAGAGGATCAGGTCTTGTTTGGGGCTGTATACCATCAGTAGGAGTCGGCCTTTGATAGGAATTGAAAGACGTTTGATTGCAGAACGATATTTGAATATCTTGCGGGAGTATGCAATATCATTTGGAAGGCGACTTATCGGCGAAAGTTCCATTTTAGAACAGGATAAACGATCACAAGCACACTGCTCGAGTCGTTAACAGCTATTTAAATTAAATAAATTAAGAAAATGTTGACGAAACCATGGGTTGATCCCTGCAGAACCCAGGTCTCAGCATTATTGAGCATGTGTGGGATTATTTGGAAAGAGCTAAGACCAAGAGAGGTCCAGAAACGCAGACGAATTGTTTAAAGTCTTGGAGGAAGAATGGAATAAAATTCCACAAAACTTAATCGATAAATTAGTTGATAGCCTGCCCCGAAGAGTACGAAGCGTTATCACTGCTAAAGGTGAGCACACAAAATATTAGATCTTTCTTTCTTTTTTTTAATACAATAACATATAGTCTCATTTAATATAAAAAAATAAAATGCAACAATAACATGAAAAAGGTAAGTGGTTTCTTAATTGTGCGCAGTAGTGTATTTGCCCACTACATTCGTATAGAGAAAGAGAGCTAATGGAAAAATACAAATTCCCCATTATTAATATGTATATACAGTCAGATCCTAAAGTACCCTTTGCTATAAAATTAACAGGTTAGTATCGACTTGCGATATAACCGGAAGCCGCCGACACGTCAAAATATTTTAAGTGAATTGGTCTTATTAGTGTTAGTAACCTGTCTTTCTTTCCTTTTTTCTTCCTTTTCAGTTCCCATTTCAGTCAACGGATTTGGGGGGATGGGTTTTCATTCACCCATCTCTTCCATTCTTTTCTATTTTCTACCATTATTTTCATTTGCTTTAGCGTCTACTCTCTTATTTTTTCCCACTTCCACCATTTCCTGTATCCATCTTTTCCTTGGTCTGCTCTTTTTTCTTTTTGCGTTATTCTTTGTTTCGTGTACTTTTCTTGTTAAATGATATAATGACTGTCTGAGTTGAAATTAGTGAAAGGTAGAGTGTTACGCTTTTTCTGTACTGTCCAATTCTCATTTGCATATAAGAGCGTCGGCACCAGTATTGTGTCATATATTCTTAACTTGGTTTCTTCGAGCAATTCTCTTTTATCTAGAATTGTGGTTACAGCGTAGTAGTTTGTTTGATTTTTTTTGCTCTATCTGTTAATCCTAAGTCTATTTTTCTGTCGTCAGTAATTATACTTCTCAAGTAGTCATATGTTGTAACTATTTCCAAATCTGAATTTTTGCATTTTACATTTATTTCATTGTTTTGTCTTTTACTGATAATTAAAGCTGGCCACGAGCATATACAGTTCATGGAAGTTCGGGTAAGCTGACAAATTATATTAACTGTTTAGGAAAAAATTTTAAAATTATATAATGTACATTTCTGTGAGGAACTATTAAAACTAACCTTCTCTGGAAGCCTTTTACCAATTTCCAGGTAGTATTTGTCTATTATAAGACCGTTATCATTAAAGCTGGCCACGAGCGGTACCGCGCAGTAGCGTAAAGTCGACCAGGCCTCGTGTTCCACTAGAGTTATTCTGCTAATAGAGATGTTTGCTGCCGCAAATAATTTCGCTCATCTTTTAAATAAAAATTAAATAACACGTGCTCAAACACTTACCATTTTAAGAGTCCTCCGTGAAATCACAAAGTGAATAATGTCTGTTAAATATCTGCAACATTAGATATGTTTCAACTGTTGTTTCGGCAAAACTAGTACGGCATGAGGACAAAATGCGTTTATATGCAGAGAACGAACGTTCTACATCTAGTGACGTAATATTTGCGTAAGTAAAATAATCTTTCAAATAACTTAACGATTCTGTTGACGCACCTTCACAAATGTGTCTTAATGTGCCAAAATCAGAATTTTTCTCAAAAACACTTTCAAATTTTTCTAGAACAGAAACATTTTTTGCGTTTTCAATCGCGCATAGCTGTGCGTGAACATGTTGCACTATTTGTAGAGATTCTTCTAACGGCACCGCAGGATTTTGTAATTTTTTTATTGCATCTGCTAGCCCGAAGTAATTGTCGTGAATGATTTTTAAATCCATTTTAACCTGACTATCTTGAAATTTCGACTGGCTTTTCTGGATAGCGGCAGCTTCCTTTGTATCGAATTGTAAAACCACGTTCTTAATATTGTCAAAATATTTATGGTAATAAAACGCGGCCCCAACGAGTTAGAATAGGTTCTGGTGGCTCTGGTATACGGGGGCACAGTCTGTGAAATTCGCGAATACGTTTCGGTGCGACAAATACTTGACAAATACTACTTTGGTATGCGCTATTAAAGCGTCTACCTCAAGATAACATTTTCTGATACTATCCGCCACAAGATTGAGAGCATGAATTTTACACGTAATGTGTAACAAATTACCAGAATGCTTTTTAAGAGACCGGCCTACAGAAAGCATGTTTGCAGCACCATCACTCACTAACATCAAGAGTTGGTTTGTTGAAAGTTCAAACTTGTCCAATGTATTTAACACTAACTTTGAAATTACTTTGGCAGTACACTGTTGTATTCGTTTGGAGACTAATAGAATTGAAGGTGCCGATTGATGAGGTTCCAATTTGCGTGCCATTACATTAAGAACAGAATGTTTCTTCCGATCTGTTGTTTCGTCGACACATAACCACAATTTTTGATCTTTCAACTCCGATTTTAGTTTTTGTTCAATATGTTCGTGCGCAGATGGCACAATCCTTCGTAACGATGTTCGACTTGGTAATTTGCACTCCGAATAGTTATTCCAAAGGCAGATAAATGGTTCCTTGTCTAGTAAATTAAACGGTATATTACATGCGATAAACGTAACGCATAAATTAAATATAAATGTTTCATTGTCTCGTGTGCAATTTCTTTTTGAGACATGCTTTTCACTATTTACGTGTCGTAGACAATGTTGTCTGGACCAACACATTAACGGGATTTTACAGATTACACATTTAATTTTAGCACCTTCATATATTAAGTCTGGAATTTCTGCAATAAATTTTCGAAGTTTGTCCGACCGCGGTCGTTTTGCTGACGAAATCATAATTTTTCTAGGACAGATAAACAATTGCGCAAATGACCGGCAGCGAAAATGTCCGTACTGCTCCGCAGACGAAGTATTACTACCGTTCCTCTCGGTCCGAACTGATTCTACGCCGATGCGGGGTACCGCTCGTGGCCAACGTTACTGATAATCATTATCTTTGCGCTGCAATTTGTCAAATTTTCAAATTTTTCGAATTCATACTTTTTCTGCTATCGGTAGTCGCAGTTCCTGATAGGATAACCTGTATAAAAATGTACAAACCTACCTAATTGAAATCAAAGGCATTTTTCTAAATCGTTACGGTAGTGGTATGTACGAGTAATTTTTTTCATTCGACTAATGTATGCATGTACATGCTAGAGCTGCTGGTTTTGAACGTGAACACGAAGCACACGTTACACGTATGTAGGAACTATTTATACTCACGTGTTTATACACGAATGTCGAACTTCACGGGTACAGACACGGGTTGACACGGGTTTTAAAATACGAACCGTACGCCTAGATCGAACTTTCACGTATGTATTTCACGTTAATTTAACAGTACACCAGTAGTTCGCATACATGCCGTTCAGCAGAGGTTCGGACTAGTTCGTGTATACGTATTAGTCGTATTTACGCACATTACCATCTAAAGTAGCGTTCACATAGGGGAGCGCAAAATTAGTGCAAGGCGGAACTATACACACGTCAAACATTAACATTATTTTCTGTATTTATTTTTGAATCTGTATGGCATGATTACTACAGAAACTGCTAATAAACATGACAAAACAAATCATTGGTCTCAGTTGTCAAATTCTTACATTAATATCGCACTACCTTACGTGAACGCAGCCTAACACGTTAGAATAATACAAATGTATTATTGTTTTTATCATTTCTTAGTAGCCAGTAAGTCGTACAAAATTAGGTAAAGCTTCGCGCTTTCTTGATAGTATACATACATATATGGCAAATTAATACTGACGAATCCTTTTATGTGCTTTTGGCTACCTAACAACATAATCTGTACATATTTGCTGACACTTTTCCCAAACACATCAGTGTCTTTTGTGAAAAGAATTTCTGTATATAACGAGCCTTTTTGTATAACAGTTTAAAATCCCCTTCCATTTATGAAGAAGAATGGAGTGCATTAATTATCCGTCTATGTTACTGCTTAATAAAAGATTGTTGTTATGAGTTATTAAAATTTTGCTTTATTATTTTTGTGCAGAAACGGTATATACAGTACTGTGCAAAAGAAACGGGCACCTTAGTGTATTTTATGTAAAACTAATACAAAATAATAAATAGGCTACTTGATGACAACATGCTACAAAAATAACAAGAGACTAAGAATGTGATATGTTTTGGTAAAATTACTTAAATTTTGTAATATTTCGTGTGGCCACCCTTAAATCTGATAGTGTCTCTTATTCTTTGCTTAAGACTGTTATGTAGTTTTGTGATAAATTCGTCGGGAATATTATTCCATTCCTGCTGTAAAATATCCCATAGCTCGTTTAGATTCTTTGAAGCCTGTTTTGTTTTTTTTTCAGTCGAGATAATCCCAAACGTGCTCGATAATATTTAAATCCGGGCTTTGTGGCGGCCATATCACGGTCCGTAGCACCCCGTTTTCTTCTTGTTGACGCAGATAATTTTTTACTAATTTGGAAGTATGTTTGGGATCATTATCCTGTTGTAATATAAAGTTGTGGCCAATTAAACGATGACCAGAAGGTATAGCATATTGCTTCACTAACTCTCGGTATTTTTCGCCTATGAGTTTCCCATCAATTTTGATGATGTCACCAACACCTTCCGAAGAAATACACCCCCAAACTTGAATATTGCCACCTGCATGTTTAATAGTTGCTTGCAAACACGGTTCCAGAAGTGATTCACCAACACATCGTCTAACATACTGACGTCGGTTTGATTCAAACAATTGAAATTTAGACTCGTCTGTCCATAAAACTTGTTTCCACTCGTTATCTCCCCAGAATTGATGTTCTTTTACATACTTTAACCACTTAGCTTTATTGCCTCGTCTCAAAAGAGGTTTTCTTAAAGCTACACATTCTCGTAATCCGGATGTTTTTAAAGAAGTGGCTTCTAAATCGCGCGCTTACTCTTTTCCGGTATCGAAGTGCCATAATTTTTAGAAAGTGTGCATCAGCATCAGTAAGCTTTTTTGGACCTCCAGATTTGGGTTTATCCACTATATCCACCAATATCGTTGTATTTTTTTACAATCCGTTACACACTAGAACGAGAGCATTTTACACCTCTTGCTATTTCCATTTGGCTATAACCTTCTTCGTGTAAAGAAATCACTTTACTTCTATTTAATTGGGTTATCCTAGGCATTGTCCCTCAAATAGAACCACTACTGCACACTTTTAAGACGCAAAAAACTGTTTTGGATATAAAAAAATATCAAATAAATTCTCCAACAATACGTGTCTATACAGGTTGAATGCGAAACTAAACCTGCATTGTAACTATAAACAAACCGTATTAATAGAGAAATTTTACGACCGTATATCTAAATTCCCAAAAACTACCCACCCGTCGCGCTCCTACTCACATACGGCAGAAGTCATTTACAGAAATCCTAAATATTTGAGAATTACTTGCTCTTTCTTTAATTATACACTGGTATTAATTTCAGTTTACTTTTTAGTATAAATATAACTTTTTAATATAAATAGAAATGAAGTATTTCTACGGGTTGTTAGAATAAATGAAAATTTTTTAAAATAAGGTCCGTTTTTTAATAAGAAGAAAAATACTGTAAATATCAAAAATTAATGCTAATATAGCTCATGGTATTGGTGGAATCATTTCCGGCAAAAAACAAAGCGAGGAAGAGGAAAGCATAACCCACGGACATGTTGCTGCCTACCCGGCGTCATCAGCGTGGCTCCGTACACTGCCCATTCCTCGCCATTGTTTTCCACCTCTCGGGTTTATGTCGTTATTCTCCACAAACAGCACCAATATCTCCCCACGCCACCTAGTGTCGAGAAACATAGTCATGCCGTCCTGAGGAATCGTTTATACCTGTAGACACGCAGCGCTTAGGCGCTACGCCATCTTGTGTTAAGCAGCCCAGGAGTTGCTCGTTAGGTGGTGGGAGTCTGCATTCCGAGTTGTTGTCGTTATTCTCTGGACGACATGACTATGTTTCTCGACGCTAGGTGGCGTGAGGAGATATATCTTGGTGCTGTTTGTGGAGAATAACGACATAAACTCGAGAGGTGAAAAACAATGGCGAGGAGAGGACAATGTACGGAACCACGCTAATGACGTCGGGTAGGCAGAAACATGTCTGTGGGTTACGCTTTCCCCTTCCTCGCTTTGTTTTTTGCCGGGAATGATTCCACCAATACCATGAGCTATATTAGCATTAATTTTTGGTTATTGTTACTAAGCGTTCTTTTCATGTGTATTGTAAATATCATTAAAATATGTTTTTCTCTATATTCCACATACTTTTATCTACTTTTCTACATAATTTCCATTTTTGTTCAAACATTTGTCATACCGCTCAACAAGTTTTTTAATTCCGACGTCAAAGAAATCTGCCGCCTGTGAAGAAACCCAATCCATAACTGCAGTTTTCACATCTTCGTCGTCGTTGAACCGTTGACCAACAAGGAGTTCCTTTAAGTACCGAAACAAGCGAAAATCATTGGGTGCAAGGTCTAGACCAGAGGTTCCCAAACTTTTTTTTCTCGTAGATCATTTTCAAAATTTTATTGGTTTCGGTGGACCCCCTGCTGCTACATTTCTACTATATTTCCCAAAACTCGTCAAGAAATGTGAAAATTAGATCTAACGATGGAAATTTGTGTCGCGACTGAGTTCCAACCCTAAATTCGGAGTGGTAAAAATAAAAAGAAAAATAGTATATTTTCTTGTGTTCTATTTATTAAAATAATATGATTACAGACTTAATAGAATTAAAATTAAACATGAATAACGTAACGTAACTTCAACAATGCAAATCAACAATTTAAAAAAAAATAATTTTAATGGGAGGGATGTACTTGATGGATTAACAGCAAATTATCAATATTAGGCTTCAGTTTTGTGAGGAATAACCGCAAATCTACCCGTTCTGTGATGTTCAATCTGCTCCTTTTTTTGTTAATAGGTTTGTAACGACACTAAAACTTTTTTCGACAAGGTATGACGAGGGAAACGCTATCAAAAGTTTTCTCACAATTTCCCACAGCCCAGGATGTTTTTCGGGTATTTCTGCCTGCAGCCAAAATGTTTGATAGCCTTTTTTAAATTTCACCTTCAGCTCCTCATTGGTGCTAAGCTCGAGTAGCTCCTCTTGTAATACCACATTCGCCACTTCCGTTTCATCAAATGGATTTATGATCCACGGTGGTATTTCCATCGTCAAAATATCTTCAAATCTATTTTTGAAGTCATCATGTACGGCATTTAAATGTTGAACGTATGTCTGAATATCCTCATCAAGGCATTCTGCCTGTGACAAGTTTGGAAATTGGGAGAATTTGCGCCGACTAATATTTTGCTTCACAAATTTCAATTTTCCAAGAAAAGCCGAAATTACACCTTTTGTTTTTATTAAATTTAGGCTGTCCCCTTGTAACTGCAAGTTAATCTCATTAAATTTTTTGAACAAATCTGTCAAATACGCGATGTCTGCTTTCAATTTGATCAGGTTTCCTTTTAAATCTGGATCTTTACTTTCCAGAAACTCAAACTGATTCAAAAAGTGAGTAAAACCTTCTTAAACATGCACCTTTCGACAACCAGCGTACTTTAGTATGTAAGAGCATTCGTTGGAAGCCTTCATCATTCTCGTTGCACAATTGTGCAAATAAACGGGTATTTCACGCATTGCTTCTTATTTTGGACTTTTCAAACTAATTGTTATAAACAGTACTCGGTACAACGATAGGATGCTGCAATTTTTAACAGAGTCGGATTGAGCACGGATTAGAAGGTTTGTCCCAACATATTTACGCAGTATAGAAAAACGTATATAAAATGTAGTTAACCAATTAACCGCTGTAACTCGATGAGTCGACATATTTGAAATTATTTTTAATGTAATAGGAGTTAATACACCCCAAAAATATGATAAACAAGATTTAAAGTATGTAAATATATTTTAAAGCTAAATAAGTAGCATTCCAATTTAAATTTTAAAATAAAAACTATTAAACTTTTAACATTTATAAATAGTCTAGGTGCAAATGGGTTATGCAAATCAAAGAGAAACAAATTTAATTTCTTTTTGACAAGCTAATTTTTTGAACGTCCCAAAAATGGGACAATGGTGACTAATGGGTTAAGATTTTACTGTTTAGAGCAGTATATTTATTTTATATTTCTCGTTTTGCCATTGAGGTATTTATCAGTGATTTTATAGAGGTTTTACCTTAGATTTTTCTTTTCGCACCTTTAATGCAGCGTTTATAATTAAATATTTACTTACTTTTAATCTTTTGCTATACACATGCAAAAATAATTTTAGTCTACCAGTTTGTACTTTTAATTTTTCAAAACTATGTTGTACTTTTTGAATTAAGCACTTTCCCCGTGTATACAAACAAATGTTAGGATCATATTTAAGATCGAGCATACTTTGTTCTCTTGGTTATATAAACACACACTCTTCTTAGTGTATGCGTTCGAAGTGGAAAGCAGATACTTCAGTTTTGCTTGTTACAGAAACAGTCAACAGCTTAGGGTAACTACAGGTAAAGGCCAGACAGTAAGTGCATTCTCTTGTGTTCAAAAGCATCCATGATTTTATCCAGAGTGTAGAAAAATATTTTTAATTTATAAAGTTTAATGGTACTTTGATTTCGATTGTCTTCTAACTAAAGTAAAGTGGAAAACTTAATTTGATGCTTCGATAAGCATGGATAAAAAGTAAGATTATAAAGTCTATATATATCTACATTACGGACACGATAAATCATGGCGCCAAATTATAGCTTACCTATTTATATAGTTATTTAGTTATGTCACATCAGTACAGGAGTTTAATATTTTAACTCTAGAAAATTAACTTTATCTATTATCTCCGACCTGAAACTAATTTTATGAGATTAGTTGCTTTATTAATTCATATTAACCCGAAGCAAATAATTCGCCACCTCGTTCTATATGCGTATGTATGCATATAGATGTCCATCCAATTTAGTAAGTTGCTTTCAAGCTAATGCTTCTGCAAGGATAGTTATTCAATTTAATATTCCATTAGGAAGCATATAGATACACAATCCTATGTCCCAGACACATATAACCTAAACTAAACTGAATACGTTGCAAATAAGGAAGCTAGACGTCGACTGCTCTGTAGTTTGCACCCTTAGTTCTGAAATACACAGACAGTGCATTAATGAGTACTATGACTGTCGATATCTGGAAAAACAGATGTCAACTTATAAATTATTTTTTCGACTTTTATGCTTGATTTTTGAACAAATTTTTGCCCACATAGTAATCAAAAGGGGGGCTTTATGGGATATAATTATTAAACGTATGAGGGTGTTTGTAAAAAACTAGCGCTTTGAATGTAAACTTCACACCTTAGCATATTTACAGTAGGCAAAATAAGTAATGTCTTCCCCTATTAGCCGCCGATTATCAGTACTACATTCCGCGCGATAGAGAGCGGGCCTCGGATGTTTTCGGAATTGCAAGTATAGCAAACAGCAAAGATAAATGTAATTATGAATTACTTGAGAATTTCTTATCTGTCGAGTTCTAAAATATATTTACATTTCATTTGATGGTTTATATTTCTTCAAGCTTTAGTTTACGATTTACAGTTAGATGTGTAGATTTTCTCTTAGTAAGGGTAGCACTATACTTTCCTTAAGTCCGTGCCAAAGATATAATTATTTCCGTATTGTAATTATTATATGATGCATAAATAATTGTTAGCAGATGCGGTATAATTAATAATTCGGTCCTTACTTTTAGAATAGTATGCTTAGCATGAGGGGGTGAATATGTCATGATACATATTACTGATTAAAATATTGGAGATGAGAATGAGGAGAAAATTTGAAACAGAGGCCGAAATAGGGAACATACCAGAAGAAGATAATCCAATAAAGAGCTACTATCAGGCCCTGAAGTGCATTAAAGACAATTTTCAAAAGACGACTATGTGGCTTTTGAACACATTAAGAATTTTGAATTTTAATGTCATTTCCAAAATTGCTTTTTGGAGGAACAAAGAAAAAAGCTTAAACAATCAAGCATTTTAAGATTTTTTTCAAGCTGCTCCTAAATAAATTTTGTATTTCTATTTAGTGTTTTTGTTTCTATGTTATGTGTTTGCCTATATACAACATGTATATTTTTAAGATGGTTGAATGATAAGTATGTAGTATCTACGTATATATTGTGGATTAAAAGAACAATAAAAAAGTTGAAAAGGAAATTTGCCAATTTTTCTTCTAACAAAGTTTAGTGAAGTAAATTACTGAAAAACATAACTATGTAGTATGTACACATATAAATAAATTTATTAATAGAAAATAAATGCAAACTTAACTTTTGCTTTTGAATGTAGTTTTCACATAAGCGGGCGCCTCCCATAAGGGGGCAAATTTGCCGGAACCGTGACTGCCCGCTTATGGGAGCTTTCACTGTATATACATATAACAAAATATATTTTGTTAGATGCGCCCTCTACGTGCAATTCTAATAGCTATCAGTGTTATCACATTTTCAATCGATAGAGATGAAACACTACAACTTTTGTTTGAAACCTTTTTTGTATCTTTTTGTATAGTTCATAACTAATATTAGATATTGGTTGGTATTAGATTAATAAAGGCATATAAATCAGAATTAGAGGCGAAAATTTTATTGCATTTTTACAATTTGCCAACATATCTATACGAATATTTATGTACCTAACGTCTGTAATTTGTCATTAATTAATCTAGAAACATGTTACGATGGCAATTAAATAAAACCGTATTTGTTCAACTACTCGTGGGCCGCTGAAAGAGAAACGTATGTGGGTGTCATTTCATAGTCAAACTGAGGGGCGTATGGCCTATGTATCGATATCCTACTCCGTTATATAAAAGTTATACTTATATAGACAGTACGATGTATTTATGTCGAACGTTTTGCAAATATACTAAAAATAATCACCTTAGGATACCTAAAATGAAAAACAAACTGGCATTTGCAACTATTGGGTGTAACTATCCGCTTTCTGATTATGAACCATTATTACTTATATAATAAACAATCGCAGCTGTATAAAAATACGGTACAAACTCTTTAATCCGAACTAATTAAAACACGGGTTTAAACAGATAAGTTCGGATTGCCGATATTTTCGGATTACTGGATAGTGAATAGATATTAGGTTTTGTGTACTGAGAAGTAAAAAAAAAGCTAACAATAAAACAAAAAAGTTATCCATTAAAAATAGATATTTATTGGTGGTTCCGACCAAATAGATACTAGAATGTTGTTGCTTTGTTGTCCAGTATTACTTCCGTATGTAAGTTTCATTATAAATTACTGTTTGCGTAAAGGAATATTTCCGAACGATTGGAAAAAGGCTATTGTAATCCCAGTGCCAAAGAAAGAAAATCCTAGGGAATACAAGGATCTAAGGCCTATAAGTGTTTTACCCATATTGTCAAAGGTTATTGAAAGATTAGTTGCTATTCAAATACGTCAACATTTGGAGACTCACTCGGTCCTGCCTCCCTATCAATTTGGGTTCCGGTCTGGTTATAGTTGCGTCACAGCATTAATGCACATAACAGATGACATATTTAGTTCCATTGACAATAACAAAATAACAGTACTTGTTTGCCTTGACTATTCTAAAGCGTTCGATGTTATCAACCACGAATTACTGTTTAGTATTTTACACTATATTGGCTTGCGAATTCTATTTCTTTCTTCAGAAATTATTTTAGCGGGCGACAACAGCATATACGAATTAATAATAATTTCTCGCAGTTTAAACGTTTGGATGTTGGTGTTGCCCAAGGTAGTATTTTGGGTCCGCTAATATACTCTATTTACTCTTCATTTTTGTTAAGGGAACTAAAAGTTTATATCATATGTATGCTGATGATGTGCAGCTTTGTCATTCATTCGACGTTGACCGGGTTGATGCTAGTATTGCACAAATAAATGAGGACCTTCGAAGAGTATTTGACATTTCTCTGGCACACGGACTTACCATTAACGCTAGCAAAACAGCAGTGATCGTGTTTGGTCGACCTAAAGCGCGGGAAAAGGTATTCAATAGGATTAATTTAACCCTGAATGGGAAAAATCTGGATGTTAAAGTTATCAAGAACTTGGGCCTCACAATTGATTGTGATTTAAGATTTAGGCGGCATGTGGCGGGGGTTGTTGGGGCCTCCTTCGGAAAACTTAAAGTGCTGTATAGTAGTAAGGATTCTCTGGCTGTAGAACTGTGTAAAACCCTTTGTGAGTCTCTTATTTTATCTAGATTTAATTATTGCGATGTTATTTATGGTCCCTGTTTAGACTCGGAGGATATTCGCAGAATACAAAAAGTTCAAAATGCTTGTCTGTTTATCTATGGCATCAGAAGAAGGCAGCACATCTCCCATACATTAGCTTGGGCGGGTTGGCTTAATGTGGGGTTGCGAAGAAAACTACACCTTGCTTGTTTTTGTTACAATTTAATAAAGTATAAGATACCTCCCTATCTGCATCAAAGGCTGACGTTCATAATATTAACGTTAGATACAAGGGTACGCTTACACCTCCTTTATATAGTACTGCTCTTTTCACGCGGTCTTTTTCCTATAACATTGCTATTCTTTACAATTCTATCCCTCCGAACTTTAAATCCTTGTCCGTTGCAGGATTTAAGCGTAAGTACAAGGAATATTTACTTCTTGGTCAGCAATGATTTTATTCTCACTAGACGTGCGTTATTTCGCTTTTTTCTTTCCCGGATGATTATTGGGGATGAGTAATCTTTCGGTGTTGCTCAGGCTCGGCATATGCTTTTTTGTAGTGTAGGACTATTGTGTTTTGAGGTCTCTACATTGATTGGGGTTATACTTTATCGGATTGTGTTGTTGCAGACATGACATGATTTTGTATTACTGTCTATTTATACCGATGAACTTATGTAGTATACTGATATATGTTCTGCACTTATGTCGATATTTTTTTACAGTTGACGGATCAGAAGGAAGAGCATCGCTAAGATGATTCCCTTTAAGCAGAGTTAATGTAGTAATATTTAGCGTTTTATATATACTCCTATATGATATTTTTTTTCTTTTCTGCTTAATAAAACATATTCTTATTATTATTATTAAAAATAAAAAAGAAAAATTAAAAAATACGTGAATTAAAATGTACATTTCAATGATCAAAAAAGAAATCGGTGATACGTGTTTGTTTTTTGGTAACAATTTATTTTTTAATGCATTCCGACTGCAGTATGCGGAGCAATGTTACTTGTTGAGGAGCTAAATTATTTTCACAAACCCATCTTAGACACGTAGCGAAACATTTCACAGCTTCTTCATGCACCACAAGCTTAACTGTTCGCATTTCTTCATCGCTTTCTTGATTATCAACATTCTCTTCATTTTCTGAATCAGAAGCGACTTCATCAATAATTTCTTCTTCAGTGAGAAATGCTCCATCTTCATTTTCCCCTTGTACCCATTCCTGTACATCCTGGTCTGACACAGCTTCACCAATTTTCCCAAACATGTCCTTGATTTCAGCTAGCTCATTAGTTTGAATTTTATTAGATGGAAGGAATGTGCTTACAGGTAAATCATCTTCATCATTATAGTCTTCCTTAGTCTGGTCATTGTTAAAATCGACATCTTTCTGTTCAGTAATTAAGTTAGGACAAATATTTTTCCAAGAGTTTTTCAACAGCCCATTCTTTACTACTTTTAAATTTACTGCCTTTAAGATTTGTGCAATGTCATCATTGGATTCAGCAATTTGTGAGAGAAGTTTCTTGCGATAATTAAGTTTAATAGCCAGAATCACATGTTGATCCATGGGCTGCATTATCCAAAATTAACACAGCTTCCTTAGGTAATACCAATTCCTCCATTTTGTTTTCTATCGACGGCACAAAGCGCGAATAAAACCAGTCTTTAAACAGATCCTTTGTCACCCAAGCTTTTTTTGCTCCCTTATAAATAACTGGTAACTGGCAGTTACGAAAAGCACGAGGCGTTTTTGACTTTCCTCAACCAAATAACGGTAGCTTTTGGCTTCCTGATGCGTTTGCACATGGCATGAAAGTTATCCTTTCTTTACTTAATTTTCTTCCGAGTGCCGATGCTTTAACGTTTTTTGGGCAACACCCTCCAAAAAAACCCACTCTCATCCGCGTTGTAAATTTGATCAGAAGTTAGGCCTAATCTCCCAATTGTTTTTAAGAATTTTAATTTAAAGGGTTCTACTAGACTAAAATCACTAGGCAGCTTTTCTCCCGAGACACTTAATTGGCAAATTCCATATCTCTTTTTGAACTTCTGCAACCACCCACAACTGGCGTTAAAGTCCTTAATATGTAGCTTCACAGAAAAAAGCCTAGCTTTTTCACTTAGCATGTCTCCAGAAATCGGGGTACCTCTAACACGCTGTAGTAAAAACCAGGTATAAAGGGCGCTTTCCTTATTAGGCTGTTCACATTATTTCAGAGTTTTTCTTCCTCCAGGTCCGTTTTCAGAAGTAGACGCGACAAAATCAAAAATTTTCTCTTTATGTTTCTTAATATCTCTAATAGTGGATTTTTAGACGTTATAAATTTTAGATAATCGGGATGCCGATTCACCTTCATCTAATTTATTTAGAATCTCTACTTCTTGCAATAGGATGAACGTGTGGTGTTTTCTTTTTTGCGACATGTTTGCACGGTAGTGATATTCCAACTAAGAACGATACTTTCGGCTCACAAAAGGGATTTCCCCGAAACGGCCGGGGAATTACCCACATAAAGCTAACCACGTGTTGGTTCTAGCGGTATTTTTATTTTGTCAGCTGACTCTACAATCCGCACTTTGTTCGAATTATAGAGTCTTTTTCGGACCATCGATTTGGGCTACGTTAATTCGGATTACTGGATGTTCGAATTAAGGTGAGTTCGGATTAAAGAGTCTGTACTGTAATATCTATACGTTAGCATATTTTTATGGAGGTGATTATTTAAAAAGCAATGATCACTGATAAAAGCAATTCAGTTCTTAAATCCTATTGTTTATGTTCTGTTAATTCACAATGCTTCGTACTTCTTAATAATAAAAAATTTATATAGAAATTGGGATTTCGGTGTTTCCAAAAAATCCGCTTGGAATTTGAATTTTAAAATTTTTGAATCAAAACAAAATATAAATAAGCAATGTAGGATGTTTGAAGACAAAAACGGAGTATTTCCAGGATGTGTTCATTAGACACAAAAGGAGTTGATACGCATCGAAGGTAGGTAACAGTATTTTCAAAAATATTGTTTAAATTATTGTTTGTTCGCTGCTTGTTATAAATGTTGCGCTATTTTTAATGTTAAAATTATAGAGTGAAAAAAACATTAGAACACTACCATTAATTATTTCCGTAATCGTTGGCAATCGGACTTAGACGTACTGGTTTATTTTTGTTATTTTGCCATTTACTTCTCGTTCTCCGTAAATATGGGTTACATCCGATACGATTTCAAATCAACCGTTAAAAGGCATCCATTGTTCTTTCATATAATTTTAGTATCTCAAATTGACTTACTAAATTTAAAAATCGGTTTTTGAAGACCGACAAACAAGTGTAAATTTTTCTGATGACTGAGCCTCGTTTTAAACGTTTGAGCAAATGCTTAACAGTTTATAAATTAATAAGCAACGGATCATTAACATAACAGGAAGTTTGCGACACTGGGACCGTTTGCGCAATTGAAACAATAAATTCTCTCCGAGTAATCATAAACCATCATGCCCATGTGAATCATCATGGTTTATGAATCGATCTGATACATAATACAATTGCACATAAGCGGATATATGGATATCCTGAGTTGCAAGCATACGGTCGCGTACTGTACATTACAAGAACCCGTTTGCGAGAACATTTTGTCTATATTTATACTACACAGAAATCAAATATGAACGACTACTATATTAGAAATGGAATACTTCTTGCACTTAAAATATTCCCGGTTGGTTACATGGTTCCCGATGTAAATTTATAAATTATATTATATTAGCAAACATTATAACAACGCACGATAATGACACTTTGAAAGAATAAAACTTGTACAAGATGTATAATCAGGGCCAAACAGATCATATCATATTATTCAAGAATTATATAATTTCTTTCTGCATCTACCTACAGATAGAATATTAAAAAAATGATAGTTTTACCTTCAGGCCTACAAGTGAAACCCGATGGGAGAGTACAGTTGACACCATGAAACCCTTCTGGAGAAACAACAGAATCGAGTTTAATCCAAATAAGTAGAGATTTTACAAAAGGTCAGAAAACAAAAAATATGGCCAAGTCTTAAAGGAAAAGATTTGTTCGGTTGTGATTTGGCGTGATTTTCTAACAAAAATAAACACTGTCAGTAAAATGGTGCAAAATCCTAATCTTAAGTTAAATAACTTAAAAAATATCTTCTGTTTAAAAGAAATAATGAAAGTTTTAAAATATTTATTAAAGAATCTGAAATTTTAAGGCAGGGAACTAAAGTGCAACCAGATTTTCCTGAAGTTTAAGAAAAGCCTCGAAATTTTCAATATGGATCAATGAATAATCAACAGCAGGGCCTAAGAAAAGGTTTCACGTAAACTTTTACCTAGCGCTCCTTTATATTGCCACAAATTCTCTCGAAGAACGTTTTAAGTTGCTTGGAGACTATCACTTTTTGTTCAATTTTGTCAGTCCATGCGCACAGAATCGTTAAAAGAATCTTGCATGGATTTAGACGTAAACTTGACCTAACACTAATAACAAGAGATAAATGTAGTCTGGAAAGATCATTGGCATCTTTGGCAACGGAAGCTGAGATTAGAGGTTTACGAACCAACCAAGACAAGACGAAATATGTATTGGCAAGAATCATTACACAAAGTTCAACTCAGATTATAGGATACACAGATGACCTAACACTGATAACAAGAGATAAATGTATTCTGGAAAGATCATTGGCATCTTTGGCAACGGAAGCTGAGATTAGAGGTTTACGAACCAACCAAGACAAGACGAAATATCTCGTAAGTTTCAGAGCAACAGACCTCAAAACACACCTGAAAGTAGGCGAATACGACTTCCAAAAGGTGGAATATTTTAAATATCTTGGTGTAATAGTAAATGCAAAGAACGACAGAAGCGTAAAAATAACTGAAAGGCTCAAAGCAGGAAACAAAATGTACTGGAAATACCAACGATTCTTAAGAGACAGAGCCTCAATAAAACAACCAAAATCAAAATATACAAAGCGACGATCAGACCAGTGATAACATATGCAGGAGAAATAACATGTCTTGAATGTAGAGATAAAGAACAACTGTGAACATTGGAACGAAAAATCCTAAGAAGGATGCTGGGGCCCAAAGAGGTACAAGGAGAACTTCGTGCATTAATGAACCACGAAATAAATAAGTTAATGGAGGCGAAGATATCATTAAATACATAAAAGCCCGAATATTGAGATGGTTTCGACATACGCAAAGGAGAAAACACGACCACATCATTAGAGAAATATTAAACTGAAGACCTATGAAAAACAAACCAAGGGAAAGATAAAAAAAAATGAGGTGGCAAGATGAAGTAATAAAGGATATACGAAAAATGGAAGTAGGAAACTAGAAAGAATGATTAAGGACAGGAAGGAATGGAGCAAGATAACTCATATAAAATACCTAAATTTGTGAAAAGAATGGTCAAGAAGGGCGAGCAAGCGAAGTGATCTACCATGTCCTAACAACTAGAGCATTGCACGGGCCTATTTTTCACGGCCTGGCCCGCCCGCGGTCCGTTACAGAGTGGAGTAGGCTCACCCGTTGCGTTCATTACCTCGACACAAGGCCCGCCCGGCACGGCTCGTTAGGAAATTTAGGCCCGTTAGGCCCGTCTAAATTATTTTAGCCTGTTTAAGTAATTATATCTGCACCGTCTATTTCTAAACATTTTTTAATTACCACATTAGAATGAGTAGAATGAAACATTTACTTTGTTTGTTTTTGTATACTATATTATATGAAACCAAAAGAAAACGTAACATAACATTGCATACATTAAAATTGTTAATACAAACAATAGCGTAAAAACTAAACAGCATTTACTGCATACGTTATATCCATTCGATGTATTTAATGAAACATTCTCGGCCCATCAGGCCCGTACAATTTTAGGCCCGGCCCGCAATGAAAAGAGACGAGGCCCGCCCGAGCCCGCCCGCTGGCCCGAGCGGGCCGGGCTTTTCCTAGCCCGTGCAGTGCTCTATTAACAACACCAGAAATGCAAGCATGAAAACAGATAAATGCCTACTGCATTATAATTTGCAGTAAAGTCAGTACGAGAACAGAGTGTTGGCATTAATTAATTTTGGATATACCATTGCATCGTTTCTCAAAATCGGTATTATGCAAGTAAAATGCTTTAACCATATTTGAACTGATTTGTTTTTGTACATGTCAATTGTTGCAATGTACATATGTGCATATTCTACAATAGATTTTCCAATAAAACTCATTACAGATTCAAATACAGTTACTTGTGATATGAGATCCCTTTCTGTATTATATACAGTTATGAAAATAATATGATAGAATTCATCTTTAACTTGAGATAAGAAAGATGTTTCTGGAATCACCTTTTCTTAATTTTTTAATAAGTACTTGATATTGACATTTTTCTTTCCTTGTGTGATTTACATTTTATACACACCGGCAGATACTTCTTTAAGGGAACATGTTCCCATAACTTATGGTGACAGAGCAATATTATATTTAATTCTTAGTAATTCCATTAAAATTATTCATACATTTATCAATACGGTTGTATATATAAGGAGCTTAAGAAAAGAACGGTTATACAAGCTATATGATGTAATTCTTCCGTGTGATATAAACTACGTAATCCGTTTTCTGTTTACGTTCTTATAACGTTGGATACGATTAGATAAAAGCAAGATTAACTACGCTACTCATTAGATATCACGCATAAAAATGTTAAATATATCCATTCATGAAAAGAAACAATTAAACTATCGATACGTAGAGCATTATAGATAAGTTAATTATTTCATGGTCGACTGGGACCTGATAAAGAAGTTACATATAATGAAGTCTGAACTTTAGCGATTTGCATATAGCATGTAGAAATGGACGACTCAATTGGATACGTACAATATTATGTATGGGATATTTGCTTCGTAGTTAATACGTCGCACCCGGAAGAACAAAAAAACAACATTAGCGCTAATAAACTATGATTGCCAAGTTCAGTAAATGAGTAATTCTTTTCCCTTGAAATTAACAGCTATAGATATAAAAATCAACAATGCCTTTTCGGAATTAATATAAGCTCTAATGCAACCAATCATTAATTCGAAGTTCGAATAGTCCTTCTTTTTTATGACTCTCTCACGGTTAAATAAAAAAATGCTGCGAGTGGCTGCCTCGCGGTGCAGTGTTTAACTATAGCGTTCGAGTAGTTTTTAACAAGTCGGTATATGATGTATATTAGTTTTTCTGGTTATAGCCTTCATATTGTAGATGAAGTAATTTCCCGAGTTTACAATTTTGAGTATCCATGATTGGTTACTGCACTATTATTTATATGCATAACACACCATGATTGGTTTATCCGTTTATCCTAGGCGACAAATGTTACTCATAATTCAATTATGTGATACGCATGTATTTGATACATGACTAATGAATAAGTATAGCTAATTGTAAGCTATGCGAACTGCCGCCAACGCCAGCATCTGCAACAATTGTAGTACTTGTTTCAATAACGTCCGCGGGCATCTGCATATTATTTCTGCAAACAGGTTTTAACGTTGTATTAGTATTTACAAACATATAGACGAACGTACTTATTTGAATGTATTTAACATTGTTCATTACCACTCGTAGACAGTTGTTTCTCTTATTCAGAATTATGTAATTTTATAAACCCGATAATAGTTTTCTTGAAGATATCGAATCATACAAACTATTGACAGTGTTGAACCAGGTAATCAATATTTTATTAACTGAACAAAATAAAGTATGATACGGATACATTGTTTCGTGAAGTAATACATACGTTCCCAAAGGAGTTATAAGTACAATAGCAGACTGTCACTAAAAGTTGCACAAAATTTACTTAAACACGAAAAATTTAAGTATAGTTTATGTAGTATTTATCTATGTCTATCTTTTAAAACCACAATGTAAACAAATATTTCAACAAATTTGTTGCAGACTGTATTTTGGCGATTTGTTTTAGTGTTTAATTTCTATAACTTTGAAAGATAATTTTTACGATGAAAGTATTTGTATTGATTTTAACATTTAGAGTTCTGAAAACTTTTTCGAGAAAATAAAAAATGATTGGTGATCTTCAGTACATATGAGTAGAGCAACGCAAACTGCGCTGAAAGCCAGTGGCTGACGCATAAAAGTTTACACAAAATAAATACGGCCGGGACAATTCGGTATAAGCGTCAGTATAACTGCGACTCGAAAGCCGATCTGTTGTGTATGCATCTACGCTGTCGTATACTATATCGTAGTTTTACGTTTGTTTTGAAAATGTTTCCTACGTCGCGAAAACGACCAAAGTTGGACACAATAAGAGAATTTATTGCAGAAATGCCTGATTTAAAGTGTGATGGCGCTAAAATTCAATGTGTTGTGTGTAAAGTAGATTTAATGTGTTGGTCGAAAAGTGATTGTCTACGGCACGTAAATAGTGCAGGGTATGTTTCAAAAAAAAATTCCACACGAGATTATGACAAATTTTAATTTAATTTATGTTTATTGCATGTAATTTACCATTTCATTTACTAAGAAAGAAAGCATCCGTCTCGTTTTGGAATGAATTTTCGGACTTTAAGTTACCAAGTGAGAGAACATTACAGAGAGTTGTGCCGTCTGCTCGTGAGCATGTCGAGAAAAGTATTAAATCAGAGTTGCAAGATAAAAAACTGTGGTTATGTGTGGACGAAACAACAGATCGTAAAAAACATTCTGTGGTTAATGTAATGGTACGCACAATGGAACCACATCGACCGTCACCCTCAATTTTACTAGCTTCCAGACGAATACAACAATGCACTGCCGAAGTAATTTCAATGTTGGTGTTAAATACATTGGAAAAGTTTGAACTTTCAACAAATCAACTGTTGATGTTTATGAGTAATGGTGCCCCAAACATGCTTGCTGTAGGTCGATCTCTTAAAAAACATTGTGCTAACTTGTTACATGTAAAATTCATACTCTCAATCTTGTGGCAGATAGTATCAGAAAATGTTATCCCCAGGTAGACGCTCTAATAGCACATACAAAAGCTGTGTTTGTAAAATCCCCAAAACGTATTCGGGAATTTCATAGACTATGCCCCGGTATTCCTGAACCACCACAACCTATTCTTACTCGTTGAGGAACATGGTTAGAGGCTGCATTTTATTATCTTAAATATTTTGAGAATATAAAGAACGTGATTTTAGAATTCGACCCAAAGGAAGCTGCGGCTCTCAAGGTAAGCCGCTTGAAATTTCAGGAGTTAAAACAGATTTGGAAATTATTCAGAACAATTACGTGGGACTAGCGGATGCGATAGAAAAACTACAAAATTCTTCGGTGTCGTTAGTGGAATCTTTGCAAATAGTGCAACATGTTCACGCACAGCTATGTGCGATAAAAGACGCAAGAAATGTTTGTGTTTTAGAAAGGTTTGAAAGTGTTTTAGATAAAGACTCTGATTTTGGCACATTAAGACAAATTTGTGAAGGTGCATCAACAGAACCGTTAAGTTATTTGAAAGATTATTTTACTTACGCAAATATAACGTCACTAGATGTAGAACGTTCGTTTTCGGCACTTTTTCTTCACGCCGCACTCACTTTGCCGAAACAACTTTGGAAACATATCTAATGTTACAAATATTAAATAGACATTATCCACTTTGTCATTTCACGGAGGACTCTTAAAACGGTAAGTGTTTCAGCACGTATCACATTTAATTTATTTTGTGTAAGCTTTTATGCGTCCGCCATTGGCTTTCAGCGCAGTTGCGTTGCTCTACATATGAGCATGACTACCCACTCTAAAAACCATCAAAATACACCAGTTGTGTTTCTTGTCTTAAAAACAAAAATGTTTATTTCATAATCTTGTGTTAACGAACTTGTTTTAGTTTAAGGTTTATTTAATCAATTATAAAACGTTTTTGGTTTTTAGCAACTTCATTTTTATTTAAACCGAAGATTTAGGATGAGTACGTAAGAGAACTTTCAATTTGAAAGAATAGAAGGATTTCGGTAAAAAATTTTAATAACTAGGGATGTTATAATGACAGGTCAGATGATTTCGGTAGTATTCAATTAAAATTTCATTGTATTAGCTATGTATATAGTTTTATGTTACATATAATTATATTAATTTATACCTTACCGGTACGCAGCTTCTAAATTTAGTTACTTGAAAATACGATATAGACCGCAAGCTATAAGTTTGGAATCCTATATGTATGTGTTATGAAAATGTGAATATTGTAAACAGTTCAAATTGTAATATGATTGAAAATAAAAATGCATTTCTAAGTAACATCTACATATGTATATCATTTCTCTATTTTGCATACGAAATACGTACTTTTCGGCAAGCAAACGCGTATCGAAACGATCATTGCGACACGCAACATTTTATTATTATTATGTTGGTATTCCTGATTGTTGACAATATGACAACTGGGTTAGGCATCCTTTTTAATGAATGTTATGAAATCTGAAATACACAAACGTACTTAATACAAATTAGTATGTATATGTAACAGTACAAAAAGATAACTTGTGCTAATTAGGTACATTTATTTGGTTATGACTTTAATTATTATGATTATTGTAGTTATTGTATACCGTTACAGAAATCCGAGGCAAGTCATTGACATTTATTGTTATTCCAGCCAAATTATGAGTGCAAACAAGATCGACTTATAAAACATCAAAATGATTATGGTGAAAAGGAAACAAATAATTCTCAAAAGGTGTGTAGAGATTATTGCATATCACAAACGCGGGGAATCAGAGAAATTTCGAAAAGGATGAACATTTCTTACGAAGGTGTGCAAAATACAAATTAAAAGGTGTCGGAGTACCAACGGATTTCAAGACAAACCACGGTTAGAGAGACCTGTAGTTGCAAGTGCTGCAGAAGATTTAACAATTACTGTCATCTCGAAGAGAAATGTACGCTAAACAGCATCTGAAATCCGTGCGGAATTCAACAACGTGAAAATCCGATTTCCTTGACAACAAAGAGGCGACTGACAGCGGCGGGACTTATGGAACGTGTAGCAGTTCACAGGTCACTCCTATTCACGCCAATTAAAAGAAAAAGGCTACAATCGACCTCAACACAGACCGATTGGACATAAGAACATTAGAGAAAAGTTTTGCAGACCGAAGAATCCAAGTATAAAATGTTTAATTCTAAACGCCGGATTTTTGTCAGAATATCTGCTGCAGAAAAGATGGCACCACAGAGTATATTGCCCAGTGTAATGCACTCTGATAAGTCCGTTATGGTCTCTGGATGTCTCTGTTTATCGGGGCTAGGTGACATTGTAAAAGTTGACGGAGCGTTGAAAAAGCAAAGCTACAGAGACATCCTCGAACACATTGCTGTGCCATCCCATCTTTGATTGATTGACGAAAACTTTATATTGATGCATGATAATAATCCAGCTCTAAATTATGTTAGTCATATCTCCAAGAAGAGAAACATAATGGATTGTTAAGACGCATAGTTTGGCCGCCGTAATCACCGGATCTTAATCCGATTGAGCTTTTATGGTAAGAATTCGATCGGAAGGTCGGTGACCAATGCCTGACGTCGAAAGCACATTTCTGGTAACTTCGTTATTCGTGGGTGAAAAAAAGATGTTGAAACTCTTAGAAAATTAGTCTCTCGCCTATTCCGATTTTAGTGTATGCAGCCGTAATTAAAGCCAAAGGAGAATATTTCGACGAATATCAGAATAATAAAAAACAAGAATTTATCAGTTACACTAAAATAAATTAAAAATTTACCTTGTACATAGCATAGTTTTAAATAAAACATATAATATTACTGCAGTTCTGTTTCATTTTTATAATATTTATGAAAACTATTGTAATATATCATTTTAGATAAAAAATGGGGTTACGTGCTTTTCTTATTAAGGCAATGATATGTAAAAATTGATGATTCTTCCTGAACAATTTTAAGTCCTAAACTGTTCTTTCTATAATCCTACATATCAATAACTCTATGTGCTACCTAGGAAAATCAAATAAAAATTCGGTGAAAAGTTTATAATACGGGCGAATATTTTACATTAACCCTAGATATTTATTCATAGTTAAACAGTACATCATCTATTACTAAAATACTCCGAACACTTGTACACATGCCTGCTAGAAATTCGTACCCGAAAGAGGGGCTAAAGCATTCTAAAAATATATCCGTTCTCTTCCGTATTGAAATTCTTGAATACCTTTGAATTGTTTCTACGAATGAGTGTCAATAACTCCTTAAAGATAGGATAAGTAACAGGTTATGTAGAAGTACAATTCGGTTTCATTGCCGCGTATTATAGCGCCACAAGATTCAAACAGGTATAGGTGTACAGGTAGTTGCTGCTAGATTTGTTTTATTTACTTATTGTGAAACCGGCTTTTCGATATGGACAGTAAAAATATCCAGCACAATATGCATTCGACTAAACGTTAAGAAAAAGTAAACTTTCTCTCTAATTCGGTTCAATAAGTGTGAACAAAATGGTTTTTTAATAAATTGCATCGACAGGCAGGCAGACACTAATACATACGATATACATAGATTTACAGATCGTAACCAATAAATTACAAAATATATATTTAAATCCAAATATACCTGAATCCTCTTGCCAGTTGTTGCAAATAGGTACAAATGATTTAATAAATACACGTCACACAAAACTTAAACTAAAGAATAACAGCCACAAACAAAAAACAAATGACACATAACTGATTCTCCACAGAAATTTTACGTAGAAGAAAACGATAACAAAACACAAAATAGACGTCGTAATTCAATTTTTCGCGGCAATTGTCATGGAAACTACTGGCTAATATTTATATGATAACTCGTTGCAATTAAATGCACGTTATCTTTTTCATGTGTGTATTAAAGGATGAAACATGTGAACGAGGCCAAACAACCATAACCCCATAGCGTACGCTCAACGACTGATTGTCGGGTGAGTCGCTCACTTGCTTGCTCACACGCTGACCGACCCATCGACTAGACTGCGACGGGGATAATGCGGCGCGTTCAGAGAAGATTTGCGTTCAGATGTGAATTGACATTGATTTTCCTCTTGCAGAGGAAAAGGGCCTATGACAACTCTACACTGTACACCTATGTATACGGTGCAAGAGTTTCACATGTATCACTAGACTGATTGACTAAACATTGTAATAGTTGAAATACGGAAGTTACTTCTTTGACAAATCGGTAATATCATGAATTGCCATATTTTTCTAAATAACAAAAAAAGAACAAATAAAAGACTCAATTCCAGCCATTTTTTTTGCTATGTTGATAATTCAAACTCAAAATAATCCCAAAGTTAGTATCTCGATTATTGCTTATTTGATCTTCTTGAGAAATACAATTATAAAACAGTAATATTTCCCTTACATTTAAATGTAGGTATATAACATTTTAAATACATTAAAAAAATTAAAAAGTGTTAAGTATTTACAAGGTGAGTCACCATCGCGGGCTTGGAAAATTGTGCCTTTATGGATGGAGATTTTTCAAAGCAGCTTTTTTCTTGTTGGGGGTGCATGGTTTAAAATTACATTGAAACCTATAGAATCTCTCATAAGTAGAATTGCTCACTAGCGCCAACGGGCAGTGGCGGAGGGTTCGATACAACCCTCAGTATAACTGCGAGACTCAACCAGATCTGTGTTTGTTTTAAAAATGTTGCCTACGTCGGGAAAACAACCAATGTTGGACAAAGTTACAGAAATGCCTGACCTAAATTATGATGGCGTTAAAATTCAATGTGCAGTTTTTAATATCCCTTTAATGTGTTGGTCCAAAAGGCATTGTCTACGTCACGTAAATAGTAAACAGCATTCTTCAAAAAAAATTGCACACGACACTATGACAAATTTAAATTTAATTTATGTGTTACCTTTATTGCGTGTAATTTACCGTTTAATTTACTAGACAAGGAAGCATATGTCTTCTTTTGGAATAAATATTCGGACTGCAAATTATCAAGTCGGGCATCGTTACAAAGAATTGTGCCATCTGCTCGTGAACATTTTGAAAAATGAATTAAATAGGAGTTGAAAAATAAAAAACCTGTGGTTATGTGTGGATGAAACAACAGATCATAAAAAACATTCTGTGGTTAATGTAATGGTACGCACAATAGAACCACATCAATCGTCACCTATTAGCTTTCAGACGAGTACAACAATGTACTGCCGAAGTAATTTCAAAGTTAGTGTTAAATACATTGGAAAAATTTGAACTTTCAACAAACCAACTGTCGATATTTATGAGTGATGGTGCCGCAAACATGCTTTCTGTAGGCCGGTCTCTTAAAAAACATTGTGCTAACTTATGTATATTTTGAGCCTCGGCCTCCTGGCGTGCTCCATTTGTTTGTCTTCCCTAGATAGCTCCCAACATGCTCCTAGTTATGCCGTACTGATGAGGACTAACAAGTCCGAAACATGTGTATACGGCTACTTTGTTACGGATTTTGCCCATAGAACCTCTTTTCTTGATATTTTGAGAATATTAAGAACTTGGTTTTACAATTCGATCCAAAGGAAGCTGCGGCTATCAAAGAAAGCCAGTCGAAATTTCAAGATAGCTAGGTTAGAACGGATTGAAAAACTATTCAGAACAATTACTTCGGACTAGTGGAGGCAATAGAAACGCAACGTGTTCACGCACAGCTATGCGCGGTAGAAGACACAAAAAATTAGTGTTGAGCATAATCGATATATTTCAATAGTCGAATGAAATAATTGTTTAAAATAATCGAATGACCATTCGAAATTTGCTAACGATTTTGATTATTTTCCACGATTATTTGACGGAATCCGAGTGACGTGTGAATTATTTCGACACCCGAAACCTCGAAGTTTCCAATACAGATCTCGAATCGTAATCCGTTTGTGTGCTCCTGCGCAGTCGAAACGAATAATGAATGATTTCTGAACCATAATCGAATGATCGATTATTCGGATATAATCGATATATCTCGATTATATCATTCATAATCGCCCAACACTACAAAAAATGTTTGTGTTCTAGAAAGGTCTGAAACTGTTTTAGAGAAAGATTCTGATTTTGGCACATTAAGACAAATTTGTGAAGGTGCGTCAACACAACCGTTAAGTTGTTCCAAAGATTATGTTAATTACGCAAATATAACGTCACTAGAGTTTGCCGAAACAACTGTGGAAACATATCTAATGTTGCAGATATTTAACAGACATTATTCATTTTGTGACTTCACGGAAGACTCTTAAGACGGTAAGTGTTTGAGCACGTATTATACTTTATTTCTGACCATTTATTTTGTGTAAACTTGTATGCGCCCGCCACTGGCTGTTGGCGCAAATTGGGCAACTCTACTCATAGGTTCGTAGCTACCCACAGTATTTTTAATGGAATATGCATTATTGCATTTTTGGAATCCTCGAGGCAAAAAGCAATATGATTTTATTGTCCCAAAACTAAAGGTTTCAGAGTTATTAGAATGTTGATGAAAAATCGACATTTATACAAACCGTAATTTCTCTGGAAGTGCCCATTAGAGACATAATTTTTGACACCAAGATTAAGCATACAAAGACCTAATACACACGCGTTTATATGCTTCCGAATTGCTAACAAGGATGAGCGTAATATTGCCTGAAGTTGCTATCGCACATTTTATTCCTGTATATTATTTTAACTTTGGATTTTTGTCAAAACTCTAGACGAAAAATTACATGTACAATTAACGTGAAACCCAAAGTCAACCATTTTCTCGCTATAGCAATTTTTGGAATCGAACTACTGTCTATAGTTACTTTGTCAGTTTGCCATGACAGAAACAAGCTATTTGAACAATTATTGAGTTTGATGACGTTTAATGATGTAAAATTATTTTTGTTACATTGAAATTAATTTATCGATTCAAATTTCAATATGACGCAATTAACCACTTTATTATTTTCTTAAAATTAAAAATTAGTTAAATGCCCTATGACAAATAATCTGCTTTTTACAGCAACATGATTTAAACTAAAAACATACAATTTTATTTCATAACACTTTGTGGAGCAGAAGCTTGGTTCATATAGTAAAACCAAAGTTTGTAAACATGTTAGTAAATGCTAGTAAATTATAGGCATAAATGCATAAATTACAATAAATATAAGGAGTAAGAAATAAAGTGCTAAACAAAAAGACTTCTAAACACTTCGGAATTCGAAGATGATAGCACGTAGTTTTGTTGTGCACACACTAATTATTAAACGTCATTCATTATATTCAATAATTGTTCCAATTACTTACTTGTTTCTATCACACAGAAAAAAAATGTTGGGACAGCAACCCTTGTTTAAAGTAACAACAATTTATACTGAGAATTACAACACCTTTATTTAATCTAACAAAATATGTAGTTGCCCAAACAAAAATTATAGTTGGATTTAAGATAAAGTGTTGCTGCACTTAGTAAATACGTAGATATGTTGTAATTCTTAGTATAAGGGTTACTGTTCCAAAATTTTCTTTTATGGCTTGACAAACTAACAAGGCGAGAAAATTTCTTGCCTAGAATTTAACCAAAAAATTCAAAACTAAAATAATGTACAGGATGTTCCATAAGAATGGCCTCTTAACAAAGATATGTCGTGCCAACTTAGTGTATTAAGCCTTTTTAGGCCTAGTCTAGGTACCACAAAATACATCTGTCTAATGTGCTCATCCAGAGAAATAACGGTTTCTGTAAATGCCGACTTTTTCAAAAAAATCCTAATAGCGCTGAAACCCTTATTTTGAGAACGATGAACAATTGTATTATTATTATTATTATTACGAAGTGGTCCCTAACGCTTTCCTGCATTCCGGTCGAGAGACCTATTGTGCCCTCTGAATAATTTCTTAATGCCGTAGGAATTCCGTGGCCTTTAAAAACTCCAGAATTCTTCGGCTCTATGTTTAAGAGTTTCCCTGGGTCTATCTTTCGTGCTCCTAAACCACTGTGTCTTATGCTGTTGTGTGCTTCGCAGTGGCTTATAAGGTGTAGAGTTTCCTCTTCTTCGCCGTATCCTTAACATACTCGTTCAGGTACGAATCCCATTTTGTGTAGATGCTTGTTTAGTGCAGAGCAACCAGTTACGGTGCCGGTCCACAATCTAACATTGGATTTGCTTATGGCCCGCAATTTCTCCAACATTCTTTTTGAGGATCCTACAAGGAAAGCCTTCGAATGCATGTTTCCTGGATTTTCTCTCCGATGTTTTTCATGTTCTTTTAATCTCTGCCCTAGTCATCTCCAAAAGGAACCCAAAGGAAGGTTCAGGGCCGGTCAGCGGGAGTGCACAGCTGCTCTTTGCCAGCTCTTTACCTTTTCATTGCCTAGTATATTGGTATGCGATGGTACACATACCAGTTTTAGTATATTCTTTCCTCCAAGTATATTCAGTAACTGAATATATTTCTATACCATTCCTGATGTTATTTCGGACGCACTAAGTGCTTTCAAAGCCGCTTGGCTGTCGGTTACCATAAAGATTCTCTTCTTTCCGACCATCGTTTCCATCAGTTCCCAAGCACACAAGTAATTGCATACATTTCCGCTTGAAATATGCTTAAATCTGCCCGCTCCACATATTCCCCCACCCGTTCCATGTTGGATTTTAGATCCGTCCGTGAAAAAGGCAAGACCATTCAAAATAACTTTCCACTGTTCCCACTGTTCTCTAGTCGGTACGACTACCTCGTAGGTTTTCACTATGATGTACGCCTTGGGGATTCCGTGTGGCACCATACTTAATATGGGAATTTTATCTATTATGTTGAAGATGGACGCATGCCCATTTCTACTTTTTTTCCCGTCGCATACTGCCATTCACATGGTATACCCGTTGCCAGAGCCCTTGCCCTTACCAGCAAATGCAGAGGCGGCAGGTTAAGCAGGGTCTCCAGTGCGGCGGTTGAGGTTGTCGTCATGGCTCCGGTTAAACCGAGGCATGCTAAGTGCTGTATTTTGCTTAGTTTATTTCGGTACTCTTGAAATTGGGTGCATTAGCACCAGACTAAGCTGGAAAAAGTTATTGTTGGTATCACCATCACCGTATAAATCCAATGAATTGCCTTGGGTGTTAATCTACAATTTTTGAGAACATTGGTTTACAGGTTCATAAGGCCCTAATTGCCTTGTTTGAAACACTTTCGACGTGCGATTTAAAAATAAGCTTGCTGTCCAGAATCACCCCTAGACACTTAATTTCCTTCCCTCTTTGTAAGGGAACTGCACATAAGTGCACGGGAGTACCTCTAATCGTTTTGTTCCTGTGTGTGAACGGGACAAGGTTAGTCTTGGAAGCATTTACCATTAGTAGGTGATGTAGGTGCGCATTGGAATTTATTTTAAACGCTATTTATAACCGATGTATTCCCAACTCGCTTCAACTTCCTTCTTTCATTTATGACGTTCTAAATTGTACACAAATGAAAGGAATTAACATTAATTAATATATAAGAAGCAATAAAAAATAGCACTTCCAATTAAAATCTTTAATTATAACAACTAATATTCACTCCTTACTTGAGTATTTCCATACTTGATAATGTAAATTGTTTGGCAACCTGTTTTTAATCGAACAAAATTTGGTCCTGTGTTAGTTGATATCACATTATGAGCTTAGGCTTGTCATAATCCACAAAAACGCTTGTAAAACATCAAACATTAGTATCATTTATAAGTAACCGTTTGTAGCTTTGTGCAACAAGATCATTTCATTTTCAGTGTACTTTGCGCTATACCGTTTCCACTAAGAGAAGTGAAAAAGTCAAAGGTGGTATTCGCTTACCCTGGATTTAGGTGTGTGTTTTAGACCAATAGCGGGCTGGCTTCTATTACTCTGAAACAAATGGAATATTTAGAAAGAACAGGTAAATGAAAACTTGTTACTGAGTGATAGGAGTAGTAACATCCACCGTGGCACAATACACTAATGGACGAAATGAAGTTTCTCTAGAAATAAACAGAGTAAAGGGTTGCTATCTTTCTATGAATCCTATTTACATCAAAATCACATGCAACATTAATTAACCAATCGCAAATCGTTACAACTATGGCCATCTGCCACAGGATTTGAATAGTACTGTAGTAGTTAATTGAGTAGACTGTGTATATGAGCATCGCTAATTAAACTCAGACATACTTTACTTGTGTTTGTATTGATATTAAGTACTTACATAATTATGGAGGTTGATTCACAGAGCTAATTCATTAAGAGTTTATGAGTATGTAATAATAACTTAATCTTAATCTTCGGGGTTAGGCCTAAGAACCTACACCGAGAGAAATGTAGTTGTAAGGCATACAATATATTTGTAGTTAGCGTGTTTTGGGATATTTATTTTTTATTTTTGGGTAAATTTGATTTACATAACATACTGGCCTTATCTATAGGGAATTTCTTTTATTTACATTTCTCAATGTAGAAAGTTAGGTTAGAATTATTATATTTATCATTTATCAGTGTCTAGTGCGATAAATGCATGTTCCTTTTAGTTCAGTGTAAGTACCGTACAGTACAATACTCTGAGGAACGATACGGTACAGTTAATAAAACAAATGGAAAACAGCTATTGATATACATACATAGCTTTTAGCGAACAACATTTCATAAGCATGTTCAAAAGATATCGGTTAATGCAATATTTTTTTCTTTATTACTATTTACCACTTGTACTAGTTTGACTACAGTTTTTTTTAATATACAAGAAATAATAGTAATAAAAAAAGGGATAAATAAACTTAACTATTAACTCATTAATTATTAAACTGCATGAAAATAATTCATATTTAATCACATTATTAAAGAAATAATTTAATTATACTGTAACATAAAAAAAAACCTTTTCATTAATTTATTATTAGTTACTGTAATTTTTCTTTTATTGGATATCCTTGTAGCTAGCCTGATGTGCTTTTGAACACGAAACCGGTCGCCTAATTTTTGAATAGTACTTTGTGAGATCTGGACCATTTTTTCATTCCTACCTTTAATGTGAATATTTTCTTAACTTAAAACTAAATGATTTACTTGGAACAAACATTTTTCTGTCTTGGATTTTCTTGATTTTCTAACCCTAAGTAAATATTTATTTAGTACAAATAAACTTTGAAGAAAAAGTTTAAATTAGAAGCAAGTGAATGAACTAATGAAAAGGGTTTTTTTATATGTTGCAGTATAATTAAATTATTTCTTTAATAATGTAATTAAATAGTGATTATTTGTATGTAGTTTAATAATTAATGAGTTAATATTTAAGTTTATTCGTCCCTTTTTATTATTGTTTATTATATATTAAAAAAAAACTATGGTTAAATTAGTACACGTGGTAAATAGTAATAAAAAGAAAAAAAAATATTATATTTACCAGTATCTCTTGAAAATGTTTATGAAACGTTGTACGTTATTGGATGGGTAAGTGGCATATCGTACGGTTTTTACTATCTAGGGCGGCATGACTATAACTACTGGAACTAGGTGGCGCCAGGAAAGATTGCAGTTGCTGTATTTGAAGATTAGTGACATAAGCTGAGAGATGTAAGAGCAATGCGGATAGGAACAAAAGGCGATAGTGCTATTCTTTTTTCACATTGTTTTTACCAGTAGTGATTCCATTAATACCGTGAGCTATTTATTATTAGCATTATTCTGATTATTGTTTCTATGCACATTTTTGATGTGTACTATTACATTAAGTTCTTTTTTGTTTGAACATTATTTTCTGCTACAAGCATAAGAATGATTTACTGCATTTACTGCTACGTAGGGATATGCCGTACTGCTTTGAACAATAAAAATGCGGTAACGAGTACATTTTGTAGTAATACTTTTGGTAGCACTTTTTTTACTATAATTTTATAGAGCTGTTTACAATTTTGGAGTACTATTTTTACAATAAATATGGAGTACAGACAGCCATTTCAAAAAACTAGAATAATAGGGTATTTTCTATTACTTGGATAGTTGTTTATATTTCGCTCCATGTATGTATATTCATTTTAGTATTTTATATAATTGTGTTTTTAATTTTCCATTTTATGAAAGTCAGAATTTACACTTAAGAACTTACTTTGTAAGAACATTTTTTGTTAAAAACACACAAATTCACCCGATACCAAATCTACATTGGAATCAAGTCATCAAGATTCGTAGTGTCGCTTGTAACAACACCTACGGTTATCAAAAAGCCCGCCATTTAAATATAGAAGTCCTTGGATTGGTATTCCTGTGGAAATGGATAAACAAACAGGCACAAAAGTATTTTGACAAAAGGTAAATTTCTGGAAGTATTTAGAAATTAGTTTAAAGAAGACATAACATTGCACCAAAGAACATCCAAAGAGGTGTCGTAGAGAACATTAAACATCTAAAGAGGGACAGGAGAGGATATTATAGAAGATTTGCATATGCGTACATACACGACACACAAGAGGGATTAGTAACTGTGGTAGTAAATTTACAAAAAAATTGTGAGTAGCACTTGAGAATAAAATGGACTTTTCTTAAATCCATATTTTTATTCAAACATCTCAATATTTTACATGAATGGACCAGAGGCAGGGATTCCAGATGCAGTTGCCCTTCCCTGGACATTTTCTTTTAAATTCCCGAACGAAATCTGGACGCTATCGACAGTTTCATGTTCAGTTTTTTCTTCAAAAATTAATCTTGTCCCTGTATTGTTAGATACCCCAAAATTAATTAACAAAAATGTGAGCCTTTAAGGCTTTACTTTATACTTAAACAACTCTCCATTTTACTTACTTGAGTAAGTCACGTAACAAGTAAGATAGCACATAAATAACGTAAACTTATGAGACCCCCTTAGAAAGCTAAGTTCATACCGCCAAACAGCAAGCAAACTAAAAATAAGATTTTCACTGGATTTAATTTTACTTTTTAATAACTATTATTCTTTTATTGGATACAGATTTTAAAGTTTAAATTGATGATTTGGATAAAAAGGTGTTTCAAGCTTTCCATTCATAATTTAAGCTAATTTCTTTTCTTTGACAAAACAAATGAATTTCTCTGCACAGTCGCATCATTCACCGCCGAACGTTCCCGCATATGCTCAAAATATGGACACAGACGTGGAAAGCCGGACGTCTGGTAACCCTAACCAACGGTAACTATACTTAACCTCAAAGTTTCAGAATGAAATTATTACGAGGGTGTATCAAATATAAACGGAACTGATTTTCTTAAAAATTCCGGAGGGCTTCTGGACCTGGAAGGGGTTGATGCGCAGGTAGCCTGTACCGTTAGGGAGAGGGGAGAACCGACCGCAATTCTCTCGGGTCCTTTCAGCAACAAAAGAAACCATGAGCGAGAAAGAAGTGCATGTCTCCGTGGAGCAGCGGATTATCATCAAGTTTTTGGCTAAGGAGGTGGTGAACCCAACCGAAATTTTGCGGTGATTACAGACACAGTTCGGGGACAACGCCCTATCAAGAACCCGTGTGTTTGCATGGCACAAAAAAATTTCTAGAGGGCGTAAAAACGTCGAGAACGAGAGCCATGATCGCGGTCCAAGGACAAGTGTGACCGAGGCCAACTTTTTGATCGGCAAGGTGCTTTTCACGTTGATTTTCTCCACGATCGACGTGCAATTAATGCGCAATATTTTTGTGAAGTACTGGATGCCGCGAAATTGTCATTTCGAAGGAAAAGGAAGAAGCAATTGGCCAGAAGTGTAATTCTTCTGTATGACGTCAGGCCTCATGTGGCTAATGCCACGATGCAAAAAGTGGATGCATTAGGGTGAGAAACGCTGGAACATCCACCAAACTTGTCACCTTGCGACTTCCATCTTTTTGGACCCCTCAAAGAAGCGCTTGGAGGCCAGCGTTCAGACGACAACGAAGCAGTGAAAGCGTTTGTGCTCCAATGGCTACACGAACGTCCGAAGAGTTTTTACGATGATGGAATAAAAAAGCTCCCAATCCGATGGAAAAAAAAATGTATTTCTAAGGCGGGAGAGTATGTAGAAAAATAATATATGTTTGTAAGCTTGTTTAAGTAAAGTTAGAATTTTTAAAAAAACGAGACCCGTTTATATTTGATACACCCTCCTATATACAGGGTGTCCATTTTTTCGAAAAAAATTCTGTTTAACGATGAAGCGCATTTTTATTTAGATGGTTATGCCAACACCCATAACTGTCGTGTTTGAGTTGCTGAGAATCCTCGGCGAGTTCGCGAAAAAAAAGTGCATCCACAAAAAGTGGCCGTTTGGTATGGGTTTTGGGATGGCGAAGTTATCGGGCCACATTCCTTTGAAGGCGATGCGGCAATGCAGTTACAGTTAATGGCGGCCGGTATTGTGACGTGATAAGGAAGTTTCTGTGACTTGCATTGGTCGGTACAGATCTGGACGATACGTGGCATCAGCAGGACGGGGCAACCTGCTACACAGCATAAGAAACAATACAGTTGTTGCAAGAGAGATTTCCGGACCGTATTATCTCATGCAATGGTAATCAGAATTGGCCACCGAGATCGTATGAGGGCACGCCATGTGATTTTTGGCCGTGGGATTTTCTTAAGTTTGACACATCCAACGACAGTTGATGATTTTAGGAATGGAATTCGACTTGTCATTGGTGAAATTGAGTGGCATGTGTTAACGAAAATTTCACTAAAAAGCAAGAGTATGCCAACACAGTAGTGACGACCATCTGTTGGATGTTCTGTTTCATAATTAATTGGAGTTTATGTCTTTTAAGTTGCAATAATAGTATAGTTTTTCGAAAAAACATGACTTTTATTAAAGAATTAAATGTTGCGCTCCTATTCACCCACCCATTACAATAGACCCCGTTTAATGTGTTCGCACCTGCTTATTATTCAGTTGTAACCGAGTAATGGGTAACAAATTTGTTGTTGTAGATGGAATCCCTTCACAATCAGTAGTTGAAGATGCATTACATCATATCGCCTGGTTCTGAGTAAGATACAATGGCCGAAAAACGGAAAGGCACGAATAAAAATGAAAAATGAATATTTTAGAAAACCAAAGAAAACTATCAAAGATAACTTAAAGAATTGCAACCGCTTATTTACCAATTTTACATATAGCAACTATACCTTGAGATCGTGTAACAAAAGGAACATCCAATACTGCTTTATGCATATATTACAGATTAAATTCTTACCCTATAGTTATATACTTTTAAAAATTTATTAGGCTTAATTTTATTTGCCAGACTGCAATCATTGGATACATTAGAAGGCAAAAACAGTTGCTTTGATTACTTATTAAAAGTGATTGCAAATTACACTGCAAAACACTTTAGCGCAGTTTACGGTGAAGTTAAGATCACCTTTTATATTATACATCGTTTTGATTCGTCTGATACTATTAACATTGAATTAGTTTGGAATGCAACAATGAATTAGTTTGGAAAAAAGTTAAAGTACATATAATTAATATCAGTAGGTGGACTATTAAAATTTACTGCTACGTAGTCTATTAATAACACGTAACTTCAAACAGTAATAACATGAAACACCAAATGTCTTTCTCTTTCGCGACGTTTGATTTGAATCATTAGAAATTGAATTTCAAGAAGGATTACAGCCCTTGTAATTCTCGTTTCTGTGGTCTTTATTGTTAATAACAACTTTCTTATTACATGTTATCTCAGTTAAAATTTGAAAAAAATGTCCTTACATTGTAAACAAGGCAAAGAGCAGGACTATGTTCAAAACATACAATTTCTTTAAACTAATTTTAATCAATATAATGGAACATGTATCTGATAAGTTGCGATGCTGTTAGAGGCGTAAGTATGGAGAAATGCTCCTTCAGCATTCCTCTACACTAAAGGATATATACGATAAGAACAAGTCGAGTAGAAACCATCTCACGATCACTGGCAGTCAACGTTCAATGAACTTAAGATGCCTTTCGGACTTGCTACATAGAAACCGTAAGTGCAGTTATGCAACGTGTTTTGTGATTGCAATAGATAGACGAAATCAGATTACTCAATCCCTATCCTTCCTTTGCCGAGTAACAAAAAATAACTGCCATACACACACATACATAGGTATACGTCAATCTCAGGTTATAAAGTGACCTCATATTCTTTAAATACTTATTTCTACAAAACCTAAACTGCTATCGAAAATGTTAGGTGCACTAAAAACTGCTATAATCATTTTTATAGTGACTTGTTAGTGATATTTAAGCGTGATAAATAACCTGGGCAAAGATGCGGTAACAGCCAGAGGCGTGGCGAGCGCATAAAAGTTTACACATAACATAGAAGGCAAGAAATAAATTATGAAACGTGCTGAAACACTTACCGTTTTAAAAGTCTTCCGTGAAATCACAAACTGGGTAACATCTGTTAAATATTTGAATCATTGGACATGTTTCCACCGGTGTTTCAGTCCAGTGGGTACGACGTGCGGAATAAATGTTTTTTAATGCCGAAAACGACCGTTCGACGTCTAGCGATGTTATATTTGCATATTTAAAATAATCTTTGAAACAACTTAATGCATCTTCACACGCACCTTCACAAATTTGTCTTAATATAAGAAAATCGGAGTCTTTCCCTAAAACACTTTCAAATTTTCGTATTACACACCAATTTGTTTCGCCTTCTACAGCGCACAACTGTGCGTGAACATCATTCACAATTTGAACAGAATCCACTAGCGACATCGAAACATTTTGTAATTTTTCTATTCCCTCCGCTAGTCCGTAGTAATTGTTGTGAATAGTTTGTAAATCTCTTTTAACCTGACTATCTTGAAATATTTCCTGGCTTTTCTTGATTGCCGCAGCTTCTGTCGGATTGAATTTTAAAACTACCTTCTTTACTTGATCAAGGTATTTGTTGTAGTAAAATGCAGCCTGCAACCATGTTCCCCAACGTGTAATAATCGGCTGTGGTGGTTCAGGTAAATTAAGGCACAGTTTGTGAAATAGTCGGGTACGTTTCGGGGACTTTAGAAACACTGCCATTGTACTAGCAATTAATGCATTTACTAGTGGAAAACGTAGGAATCGTTTGTGCCGCAAAATTTAGAGTATAGATTTTACACGTTACATGTAAGAAGTTACCGCTGTGTTCTTTAAGAGATCGGCTCAAAGAACGCATGTTTGCGGCACCATCACTCATAAACATTAAAAGTTGCTTAGTTGAAACTTCAAATTTATTCAATGAGTTCAACACCACCTTTAAAATCTCATCGGCAGCACAATTTATAACTCTTTTAGAAGCAAGTAAGGAGGATGACAGTCGATGTGGTTCCATTGTACGTACCATTACATTAACCACAGAATGTTTTTGACGATCTGTTGTTTCGTCCAACCACAGTTTTTTATCTTTCAATTCCGTTTTCATTCTTTTTTCTATATGTTCACGAGCAAATGGCACTACATTTCGTATCAATGTCCAGCTAGGTAATTTACAGTCCGCATATTTATTCCAGAAGGAGACAAATGCTTCTTTGTCTAGTAAACGAAACGATAGACTACATAAAATAAGAGTAACATATAAATCAAATGTAAACTTTTTTTGGTCTCATGTGCCACTTTTTGCAGAAGAATGCTGTTTGCTTCCGATGTGACGTTGACAATGGCTTCTGGCCCAACACATTAAAGGGGTTTCACAAACTAGACATTGAATTTTAGCGCCATCAAAAATTAAGTCCGGCATGTCCACTATAAAGTTTTTAATTGTGTCTGCCATTGGTCGTTTTCGCGACGTACCTAACTGCGACATTTTTAAAGCAAACATAAACGTACAATTACGAAATAAGTTACGACAGCCTACATATACACAAAACTACTCGCATACAGCATCGATTTAGTACTGACGCTGTGAACGCGTGGAATAAATAATCGCCGACTCCGCACAACACATCTACTACACTGATTGTTACCGCTGTTTGCCCAGACTAGTGATAAATTAAAGTAAGACTATTATTTATTACTTTGTGCTTTTAACGTATAATTTATTATTACATTTGTATTATATCTTATTGATATATGTAGATTGCATAGCATTTGCTATGAAGCTTTAGATTTGAATCATTTCGATATCACATTAGTTTTGTGAGGGCTGCTAAGCCTGCAGGCCGTGATATTTTGAAATGAATTTTGCCTAATATTTTAACATAGTTGTTTACAATTTTAATTATAGTGAAAATTGTCAAATATACTCGAAGATTTTTAATATATATAATTTTAAAGTAATCTTTTCCTCAAGAAATCATGGAATTGAATAAAGAGCATTATCGAGCAGTGATTTTCTGCAATTTCAAATGTGGCTTAAGCCATACAGAATGTTTTGAGGAAACCAATCGAGTGTTTGGTAACAAGAAGTGTTCCTAGCTACTGTACAATGAACTTTAACGTGGTCGATTTTCTTTAGATGACAACTTTTGAGCTCCTAACCCAAAAGCGGTAGATACCGAAAATAATAATAATAGCCTTAGTTACCCAACAGACCATAAAGGCCCAATAACAGGACAATTACAATATGTGCAATAGAAACAAATGTTATCTAGAAAGTGAACAGTATTGTATGTATCTTGGTCTTTGAGAAACAATCGGCTCCAACAAAAGTTGTTCGTGAAAAAAGCCGAAGCAAAAAGATAGTCGTCATATTTTTTGGAATTACAGGACATATTTCTACTGTAGCACTGGAGCCTTGTCGTACTATTAATGTTGAATGGTACCCTACAATTTGTTCGCCTCAAGCTCTCCAAAATGTTCGCGAAAAACATCCAAGAAGAAGAATCATCTTACACCAAGATAGCGCTCGGGCACACACCATTGCTCGAACGACTGAGTAGTTGATTGTTTAAAACATTGAAGTAACGGGTCATTACTCGTATAGTCCAGACCTAATAATTTCTTTTTATTTCCGCATGTAAAAAATAAGTTACGAGGTTTACGTTTTACATCGGCCGAAGAAACGGTTAACGCATTTAAAAATGAAATAAATACCCTAACGCAGGAAGATGGAGAAATTTTTTTAAGATTGGTTTTCACGATTGGTTTCACGGATACAAAAATGCAATTGACTCTGGAGGGGAAAAATCATAAATAAATGTGTTTTGCCAATAAATTATGTATTACTTTACTAGGCTCAATGGAAAAAGAACAGACCTCGTATAATACATACCGTCATAAGGGGCAGCAAGTTTTAGTGGTTAGTTGTAGTAAATAAGGTGATTTCCAAGAAATAAAAAATATTTATGACGTTACATTTTTGCCCATTTTTTCTTCGGCCGTAAAAACCTAAGTGTACCCAGCCAAAAGTGTAACCAAAAATTACAATGAACATTTAATTGTACTTGCAAAAAAACTGAATTAAAAAAAGTCGTTTTTTTCAAGGTAATACGAAAAGATGCCATGGAAACACACGTTCTTGGCACCGTGCACAAACGGAATTATGATCTTCAATGGATGGAAAATGCTTTGAGAGATGTTTGTTACTTCAACTATTCCTTGAGCCAAGCTGCAGAGAGAAATAGGACCTGGAAAGCAACCCTCTACATGAAATACAGGGGCCTTCGTAGTGACAAATTAGGTCGTCAACCGACTATAGGGATAATTGAAGAAAATATTATCGTTGAAGCTTTTACCCTTTATTCGCTCTTCTTTAAATGTATTTGTTCAGCAGTATTGTAGTCGAAAAGGAACCAGAGTACAAGCGTTTATTGATAATAATATACCGGGAACAACTGATGTAATTCAAGAATATTTTGAAAATCTCCAAAACACTGTTCCAAGACTTTCCTCCGGGAAATATAATAAATTACGATGAAACGAATATTACGGATGACCCAGGCAATGCCAAAGTTTTTGCACATCATAGAAGTAAATGTGTACATCGAATCATTGGTTTTCCGAAAAGTGCCACGTCCGTGTTTGCTGTCTCAGCTGATGGTACCTTTTACTTGCAATTTATGTAGTTTACAAATTAAAATATCCATATCCAACTTGCATTGGAGGTTAAAAGGTCCTCAAACGAGTACGGTTTAATAGAACGTCATAAGGATAGTTGGACATGCCCTTCCTTAGTTGAAAAAGAAAGAGGGGAGGAAAGTAATAGTTGGCGACAGTTTGGGTAGCCATTTATCCTACATTGTGTTAAAATCTTGTAATGAAAATAATAAATCGCCCGTTTTTCTTCTAAGCACTCATCTTTTTCAGCCGTTGGTTGTTGCTGTCTTTGGTCGTTTCAAACAATCATGAAAAGAAATCTTAACAAAATGGAAATTGACATGTAACGGTCTTGTGCCAAAAACTAAGTTGCTTTTTTATAAAAACAATTAATTAACGAATCAAACGAACACATAAAGCACAATATTGTAGCCGGATTTGAAACAACTTCCTGCAATTCCGATAGAGTACTGAATAAAATAACACCAATATACATGATGAGGATGGCCCCGATAATAATGTGTTGGTGGAATCATTCACTCAAAGAACACAAGGCACAAATCAGAAGAACAAAAATAAGAGTGCCTGAAGACAAGCCTGTAGCCATAGTTGATATGGAGACCCCAAGTTGTTTATTGAATAACGTAGAAGATGGAGAACACTAATCCATAGAAGAAACCAGAATCCAAAAGTTAGGTCAACGTTAAAGGAAATATTTAATATTAGAATTAGAAAATGAAGCTTCTACTGCTTCTAACATCGATTCTGAAGCAATCGAAAATGAAGTAAGATAAGAAATTAAAACTTTTGTACAACGTCTGCGATATCGAAGAAGGCTCTTATATAATAGGAAATTTTGTTTACAGTGAAAACACAAAGAAAGAATGCATCAAAAAATATTTAGCCAAACAAGTGTTTAGCCAAATAAGTAAGTAAAGTGCCTTTATTTTTTCTACTGTTAAGGACATTTTTTTGATAACATTTTCCCAAATAAAATACAAACCCTAAAATTGTCAGAGGAATACATTTTTGCCAAAGATGTGATATAAATTAAGAACCATTAATTTTTGTTTTGACACACAAGTTTTCCTTACAAAACGTATGCTGTTTAATATATTCCCACCTACCAAGCCTGTATGAAACACTCTATTTAAAAAAATTTACGGTGCTATATTTCAGATTTTTTTTGTTGAGGTTGATTGGTATAACAATCATCTTTCAAATCACTACATGACTTGTTTCATATTGTAATTACAACACCGCTAATCCGCAAGAATATCAGAAAATTGTTTCATTTTTACACATATTTTATTTGGGATGATAATTGTTTGTTCCCTTGTGACAGCGAATGATTTGAGAATACCTATGTATGTACTTATGTAATGTGCCTCATATGAAAGGAATACTGTCTTCTTGTGGTATTTCCTATTCCCCGCTAAAACTTGCTCGCTGCTGTGAAGTTTAATGTTAATTATATATATACTTTTCTATAGTAGCTATAAAATGTTCACGAACTTCAGATTGAGATTTCCGAATAAGTCCATATTTTGAACGCGTTTGCAAAACGTAATCTTGCGTTGTTTTGTAAAAAAAGCATGATGATGTCTAAGAATTGTTATAATACATATGCATGTATATCAGTAGAAGTTTAAATTTCTATCATGAACACTTTAAGCTATTACAGACCTGCCTCAATACTCTCCTGGCAGCACCAGTAATGCGTTTGCATGGTGTTTCTTAATATGGCACAACACTCACTATTGTGCAATAAATTGACGTTATAAGAAAGGTAAGATAAAATTTGTTGGTTTAGTTAGTATTCTTTGTTTAAAGTATTTAGTGAAGAATTAATGGTACCGGAAATGAAATTGAAGTTTGTAACAACAAATTTTTACATAATTTAGGAAAACACTGTATCGAAATGCGGCGTTGCTATCAGTTTTGAGATGTTGAATAGTTCCTTTTAAATACACAAAATCGTTTGGAAAATTGGCCAGAATAAGGTTTGTGAAACTATAATGACTTAATTAATGTCTGGCAATACATTTGGTACTTGCTTTTTCGTTTTAAATCAGTAAAAATTTTCTCTGAAAAGCTTAATGAAGTAAAATATACACTATTAAAAGGTTTACGTCATTTTAGAATTAAATTTCTCGTACTAACTGATATAAGTACGACGGAATATCCAATAGCAAGTTAGTTGCAATTACAAATTAGTAGTTCGTCATACCTATTTAGAGTTACTTGAAATTTCGCGAATTATCTAATAAATTTAAAACTACTGATAATGTATTGCCCGATTTGAAAGATGACGCTTACAATAGTTCTTGAAATAATCAGCTCAGGAAAAAATGCCGATACAGGTGATTTGTTGTTTTAAGAGAAGCAATTTCTAATATAAAATTGATATTTAATATCTTAGTTCAAATAGGATTATGGGGCAGGTGACACGTCGAGGAAAGGTCCTTATTTTTTTAATTGTGACTCATTAATGTTCTAGAAATTCAACAATAAACGTTTTAATAAGAGGAATGGGAGAAGTTGTAAAAATATATTGTATATTTGTAATAGTTACTGCGTTAACACGCCTGTAATGGTTTTTAAGAAAATAGCTTGTTGTTGAAAATGAATTATTATATTTAATTAATTAAATACTGAACTAAAAAGCTACGATTCTGCGGGTTTCGACATTTAGATATGCCTTCTTAAGAACATATACATACTTATGTCTATATAATTCAATTGAAAGTTTCTGAATATTAGTTTTTCAATCCTTTATAAAACTTTTAGAATACATTATTATAATAATGGATCATCGGCATCGGTCTAATAGATCAATTAGTACTATCGATTTGAAGTTTTATGTTGAGTTTAAGTAAGATGCATGCGTACCCTACTGGTGTTTTTTATAACCTTAACGAAACTATAGTTGGATTTTTTAGATGTAGACCTCGATATGTTAGTATTATTACAATGATAACATTATTTTTCACATTACACAATAGTTCTAATATTCAGTTACACTCGCATACGATTAAATATACTTTATTTGAATTTAATATACAATAATAATAATGATTTGATGATTGCCGCGGCTGCTGTAAAGTGTCATCCATATTCAGTTCGAGAGCATGTATTTGTAGGTTTTAAATTTATATACAATCTTAAAATTAGTCTGGGCAAACAGGAGTAACAGTCAGTGTAGTAGATATGTGGTGCAGAGTCGGCGATTATTTATTTCAGGCGTTCACAGTGTCAGTACTAAATTGATGCTGTATGCGAGTAGTTCTGTGTATATGTAGGCTGTCGTAATTTATTTCGTAATTGTACGCTTATGTTTGCTTTAAAAATGCCCCAGTTAGGTACGTTGCGAAAACGACCAATGGTAGACACAGTTAAAAACTTTATAGTGGACATGCTGGACTTAATTTTTGATGGCACTAAAATTCAATGTCTAGTTTGTAAAATCCCTTTAATGTGTTGGTCTAGAAGCCCTTGTCAACGTCACATTGAAAGCAAACAGCATTTTTCTGCAAAATGTGGCATACGAGACCAAGAAAAATTTACATTTGATTTGTATGTTACTCTTATTTTATGTAACCTATCGTTTCGTTTACTAAACAAAAAGAAGCATTTGTCTCCTTCTGGAATAAATATGCGGACTGTAAATTACCTAGTCGGACATCGATACGAAATGTAGTGCCATTCACTCAACATATAAAAAAAAGAATGAAAACGGAATTGAAAGATAAAAAACTGTGGCTGTGTCTGGACGAAACAACTGATCATCAAAAACATTCTGTGGTTAATGTAATGGTACGTACAATGGAACCACATCGACCGTCGTCCTCCTTCTTACTTGCTTCCAAAAGAGTTATAAATTGTACTGCCGATGAGATTTTAAAGGTGGTGTTGAACTCATTGAACAAATTTGAAGTTCCAGCTAAGCAACTTTTAATATTTATGAGTGATGGTGCCGCAAACATGCGTTCTTTGGGCCGATCTCTTAAAGAACATAGTGGTAACTTCTTACATGTAACGTGTAAAATCCATACTTTAAATCTTGCGGAACAAACGATTCCTACGTGTTTTCCAGTAGTAAATGCATTGCTTGCTAGTACAAAGGCAGTGTTTCTAAAGTCCCCGAAACGTACCCGACTATTTCACAAATTGTGTCCTGATTTACCCGAACCACCACAGCCGATTGTTACACGTTGGGGAACATGGTTGCAGGCTGCGTTTTACTACAACAATTATTTTGATCAAGTAAAGAAGGTAGTTTTAAAATTCAATCCGACAGAAGCTGCAGCAATCAAGAAAAACCAAGAAATATTTCAAGATAGTCAGGTTAAAAGAGATTTACAAACTATTCACAACAATTACTTCGAACTAGTGGAGGGAATAGAAAAATTACAAAATGTTTCGATGTCGCTAGTGGATTCTGTTCAAATTGTGAATGATGTTCACGCACAGTTATGCGCTGTAGAAGGCGAAACAAATTGGTGTGTAATACGAACATTTGAAAGTGTTTTAGAGAAAGACTCCGATTTTCTTATATTAAGACAAATTTGTGAAGGTGCGTGTGAAGATGCATTAAGTTGTTTCAAAGATTATTTTAAATATGCAAATATAACATCGCTAGATGTCGAACGGTCGTTTTCGGCATTAAAAAACATTTATTCCGCACGTCGTACTTACTTGACTGAAACAGCTATGGAAACATATCTAATGATTCAAATATTTAATAGATGTTACCCAGTTTATGATTTCACGAAAGACATTTGGAAGACGCGGGGAGTTATTACAAAATTTTCTAAAGCGGAGGCTAGAAAATTATCATCGGTTGCAAATTAGTAATCAAGGCTCGGCAATCCAAACGGGAACACGTCATTGCTAGCATAGCCGTTCGTTCGCGCTTATTGGTAGGAAGTGAGAGTGTACAATAGTATTCAGTATTACATAGACGGTGGAAGGTATACAACCGAATTATATTTCTACACATTTGAAGCTTCCTTGTTTTATATATTGCTGCTTGTCTTTCAAATAATTCTTAGGTTTAGATATTTTTCATATACATAGTAGATATATACATGGTTTCAAACATACATATCTGCATTTAGTTTTTCGTCCCAGAGTTTACTTTTTATTCGCCAGACGACGACAGAAGTATTGTGGAATGTAAATTAATTTTAGAAAATAACTTACTAAACGAATTACAATTTATAAATAACCATTTTACAAACATAATAACAATAAAATATTTTGAGAAGAGCAACATAACATTAGTGGAATCTCCAAATATCTTAAATGATACAATAAATCAATTAAAAGTTACTCCCAGAGAATTTGGACAAGTTAAATCAGAAAATTATATCCGTGTTCAACAAAAACACAGATTTATGTACGTATATACTAAATGAACTGCGTATTAATGGAAATCTAAATACCGATGTACCCACAAAATACCGTACTTTTATACCATATTTGAAATTTGCTCCACTAACTGGTTGTGTTGTTGAAAGAACATTTCCTGCATTTAAAGAAATACTGACATCAAGACGAACCAGCTTTACTGTTGCAAACTTCTAGTAAATACCGTGTAATCAGAGATAATGATTTTATTTAAAGATGTTTCTAATCAATGTTGTAAATAAGTACCCGCAGATTCTAAAACCACAAAAATAACATATTTCATACAGTTTTGCCGAGGCTTGTTAACAATTATTAAGGTTTGACAAACGCGTGCTATGGCAGAAGCGCCGAGAGGGGATTTAGGTCGATGCGAAGCCAATGGAAGCGTTGCTTATGTTGCAGTTTTACGCGACTTACCGGGGCAGTAGTATTTTGTCGCAGTGGACATCAGGACGCCAATAAAAGGTAAGAATATATTATTTTTTAATAATACTGTATCTCACATGTCTACTTTTGCGCGATACGCCTCTGACGTTGCACTTGTTTGTCGAACCTACATTAAAAAAGTTAAGAAACAGATATAAGGCAAAATCTGAATAGAATGATTATAAGTTAGTGTAGTAAAAATAGCGAATACAGGGAAATGAAAAACAAAGATTGCTTATAAAGTTAGAGTGACATAATAAAAAAGCAAAAACGGGTATGAAAATAAATTTTAAAAGTTAACCGAAGATTTTAATAGACATTATTGGTAACCCCGTGAGAAAAATCTTATTGTTACATTTTATGTTCCAATCTCTTAGATAAATTATTTCCTCTTTTGCTAATTCCCGACAAGCATGACTGTTAAGTTAATAAAAAAAAGAAAAATAATTTATTGTTTACATTTTACTATAGTTTTTTTAATCCATTTTTGGAAAATGTTAGTTCGCACACAACTAAAACACATGAGCAGTAACTTTTCTAGTATGTACTTGATTAGCAATGTTTGAAATTTGTGATTTCGATAGTGGACAAACTTCTAGTCAAAGCAAATCTTAAATGTCGCTTAGCTAACAGGTTTGTTTATCAAGCGAACACCGAGTGCGTGATATTATTTAATTGTGAATTTTCACGCCGCAACACGCCCATGTATAATTGTATGATGAATAAGACGAATTAAAGCACGTATTATGGCACCATGCATTACAAAACGATATTAGTACTTTCACAACAGTTACTTTATGAGCTTCTAGTGCAGCCCGACTTGCGCAGAGTGGATTTCCATTCATTTAAAAGTAATACTGTCAATTTCATTTACCGTTTTGCATACGTTCTTCCGAATATATGAAAATAAAATTTTGAAACACTGCCACATTTTCACTCACAATGTAAACAAACTACAATCTGTTTATCACTAAGGTACCTACTGATATGCGCTAGTGTTCTTATCGTTTGATGTAAAACGATAAATATGTTGACCTACGTACTTGGATATATACGTATATAAATAGTAACAATAACGAATAACGAATGATTTATACAGAGTGATGCAAATCTTAGAAATACCCAAGGTAAAATATTTTTAGCGCATTCAAATTGGCGGTCGTTATGTATTAAACAATACTTCAGTGTGTTGTTAAACACTTGCATTATATTTATCAAATGTTAAAGGAAATGTTTAAAACAACAGTTCCTAGACACACGTGGCGTGACGGTCAAATTTAAAAATTGTACTTGAAATCCGAATTAAATGTTCATTTAAACAAACAGTACAGGCAACTAAAGTGGTAGAGGTTTCATTGAGCAATCTGCGGGATTGCCAAATTTAACACCTTCGGATTCCTTCTTACGGGAACATTTGAAAATCAAAAAAACAAAAATGACAAAGTTGGATATTACTTCGCGCACAACAATCACCAATTTGAACGTCACCCGTTGATAGGTGTTGTCAAAAAAGTTGCTATTTAAATTATAACTGCATTTCAATATGTTATACTCTATTTTTTTGCAAATTCTCTGGATAAAGAGTATTGAAAGAAATATATAGATAGAAATAAACAAATATAAAGAAAAAATGGGCTGTCATTAAAAAAGCAAATAGTTGTACATTTGGAAAAGTAGAACTTATTGATATCTACACTACCGTCCATAATTATTTGCCCAAAAAAATGCGCATAAATAAAGGATGTGCTAACTGACGAAGAAATTGTAGTTTTGCATTTAATAAAATACCCTTAAAACAACGAAATTGATAGTCTTTATTCAATTATCGAATTTATTTGCCATAAAAAGAATTAAATATTCGTTTCGTCGAAATGTTCACCTCGACTATTCGTAATTGCGGTACACACTTGCGGTATACTCTCTATCAATTTCGTCAGAGTAGCGGGTTCTACAAGCCAGGATTCTTGTAGTTGTTTCCACAGCGATTCCTTGGAAGTTAGAGGATTTATTTTCATCTACCTATCGAGTTATTCCCACAAAAGCTCTATGGGGTTAGCATTTAGGCTTTGAGGAGGCCATTTCATTATTTTGATATTGCTTTCGCGTTCCACCGATTCTAAATATTCGCGGCACAGTTTAGAGGTGTGTTTCGGGTCATCATCATGTTGAAGTATAAAATAGCCACCAATTATTTTTATTCCAGATGGTATAGCATTTGTTTGCGGCGCCAAAACAACCCCAAACCGTTACCGATCCGCCCCCATGCTTGACTGTAGGTACTACACATGATTCTGCTGGTCGTTTTCCTTTCGACTTTCGAACGAACGTTCTCTTAGAACCGAAGAGTTCAAATTTCATCATCGGTCTACAAAACATTATTCCACTTATCAACTGTCCAATGTTGATGCTCTCTAGCCCACTGCAGCCGTTTTATTTTATTTTGCTTGCGTAAGAGTGGTTTATGCAACGCTATTCCACCAAATAAATCACCTTCTCTTAACCCCCTTTTCACGGTGGTTTAACTCATTTTTCACGCTCAATATTTATTTTAGCTGTTATTTCAGGTGCAATTTTTCGTGTATTCCGTTTACTCGTCATAATTATTCGACGATCTTCCGTTGATGTTGTCACTTTCCGTCGTCCTGTTCGTTTTCTATAATGTGCCAGCAGTTATTTTATAGTCAACAGTTCGGCGACTTCATTTCAATTTTCTTGCGATATCTCTGTTGCTTTGGCGACAATCATTGTGCGAATTTCTAAAGGCAACTCTCTTGTATTCGGCATTTCAATACTGATATTAGATAATTTTATTAACGATATTCACTGTTTAAAAGAACAATAACTACTACATGTACATTTATAATTCGAGTTCGGGTAAATATCCCTATTTAGTTGTCATCTTTACTTGCACTACATTAAATATTTATTAGTGAAGGATAATTGTATTACATTTCGGGTCTTTTCATGGCCCTACCTGGACTCCTAATTATCGGATTAAGGATTTTCAATGGATAACTAAGTATCAGAGAAGTCTTTTAAGGAATTATTTAATGTAATATCTTTCTTTTACTTGTAGGTAAATAATTATGCTCCCTAAATAACAATAAATAAAAAAATAGAAAAATAATTTTCTAAAATCCAAGCAAAAATGGAGGTGGGCAAATAATTATGGCCGGTAGTGTATATCAACCTCACCCTCTCTTAATTAAAAATATTGTTGTGAGGCTGATTGCAACAATAAGTAGATAGATTATGAACAGATACATTATATTGTAAATAATGGATAGTAGGTGTAATTTATAACACTTCCATTTTATCTATAAAAATCTACAGCAGCAAAAAATGTAAATTAATATTTGGAAGATGAATTTTGCTAAAAGACGTTGGATTCAGAAAAATAATAGAATTAAATAGCAATTCATAGTTTATATTTAGTGTATTTACTGGAAAGAAAAGTTAACGTTCATTGCAGATGCATAAACAATACAAAAGTAACATACCTCATTCCATCTTCGATTCTGTGGTAATCTCAATTCTATGCTCTGAATTTCTTGTATTTGCTTCACTGTTTGTTGTAAATCTGCATGCAATTTTTGTTGAATTTGTTTTTGTATTACCATTTTATGTTCAATATCTTGACTTGTTTCGCCATCTAGCAAACAATTCTGCCCTTTTCTCGCTAATTTCTCCTTCTCTATGCGTTGCGATAGCAATTCTTCGATTTTCTTCGTTGATTGTTGAAATTGACTTTGGCTAATAATTTGTTGGCGAGGCTTATTCTGTGTTTTAGTTTCATCAGTCTTTTCGTTAAACATTTGGCTAACCTGCGCTACATTTAATTTAGGTACTACTTGTCGAATATCTTCCGACCTCTCAGTACTTGCGTTGCTGGTCTTGCACAAAAACTTGTGCTCTGTTTGTGGTAAATATTGTGCAAGTGCTTGAGCATTAGCAACAAAGGTCTGCTTATTTGTTATTAAAGGTTGGCGCATTTCTGTCGATATGTAGTCTGGTTGCGAAGAATTCCTTTGGTGAGTGTATGGCTTTGTATAATCGCTTTTCTCTAAAAATTCCGGTTGGGAAATTTTTCGTTGGTGTGAAATAACTTGACTGGTTGCCTTGGTTAGATCTAGCTGCACAAAGTCTTTAAAACCGCCAGAATCCGAGGAATTAGAGTCAGTGGATTCGACTTTGGTCAGAGTCTTTCCATTAAGCTCCTTCTTAGCCGCGTTAACAATAATTCCACAGCAGTCGTTGGACGTGTTGGATAGAATGCTGCAGCATACAGTACTGGGGGATGCTGGCTGTTTGTGGTTATCATCTGATTTGTGAGATTCACAAGTGGTTTTGTATTTATCACACTTTTCACTGTAGTAAGATGTATACTCGCTGTAGGACACATTGTGCTTTTCATGATCTTGATTACTATCGCCATAAGTATCAGCAATTGTGCAAGGAAAATTAGTAGGCCTCTGTATATGAATGAACGATTGAAAGTTTTCAGCGACTGTTCCGCCTGATCCGGTGACAGCGTACTTGTCGTAATTCTTTTCCGCGATACTTTTGTCCCCAGACATCTGCATCTCTTTTGACATTTCCTTTTGTTGGTGTCGGAAATCATTGTTAGTGTTAGTCTGCCTGGATAAATTCGTTTTACTGACATCGTCACGGTTAACTTTTTGGCCTTTTATTAGATTCACAGGCGGCACGTGTTTCGGCTTAGTAGCTATGTTAGGTTTCGGTCCAATAATCTTCGGTTTTTCAGACTTCTCATTCAATTCTTGCATTTTATGTAAGACAGAACCACATTGCACTTTTCCTATATGCGATTACATTTTTCTGAACTTTCTTTCTCATCCGTATTTTAGCACGTCTCGATTAAATAATTACGAATGTTAATATTCAACTTTTTAGCTAAATATCTCTGTAGTGCACATATTCATTTTATAGGTTATATTTTTTGATTTTTTTCTTTATTGCCACATAAAACACTAAATAAACTGAATTATGTGAACACTCGATATCGCTTTGATTACAATATAAAACTAAATTCCACACATTTCAGTATTACCACATTTACAAACACGTTGTTGTGTTGGGGTTGACTCCCTTCTAGGGGTATACATTCGAGAAGCGACGCTTGGCGGCGCTTTCCGACCCGGCGTTCGATAAACGTAAATAGGTGAAGAACTAAGGTGGTAGCTGAATTATCGAAGAGGGCTTGCCGCAGCGTAATAGATTTTGAAGATAAGTGTATTGAACTTCGCAGATGGTTGAATATTTTGGTCAATGTAGACAGATGTTTTCAGTTTCCCATTTTTCCCATTTTTAAGGTTCAATGCCACATTACCCGAAACTTACTAAATATATTTGTGTGGTGCAAAAATACGGGGATTCTTAATACCAAGGCAATCAAACAAGAGCTGTTAAAAAATCTTCAAATCTACTATCAATGCGTGTTGGTGTATTGTAAGTCGTTTTCTTCCCAAACTAACTAAATGCTGATATTTTAAAATGTATATGCAGGGTGTGCACCTAACTTAGCCGAAAAATAATCGCAATCGAAATCTGAAAACTTATATATTTATGGATGTTTTTTATAATCTTTCTTATGAAAATATCTACATGTAGAGAAACGTTTACTTGTATCAAATCCGCAATACAATAACTGTTTTAAATCAAAAGAAATATTTTCTTAGCGTTCCTTTCTCCGAGAGGTACATATATACTTGTAATGAAATAATTGTATTTCTTTGTTTAAGACATTTGTTAACTTGATTCAAGAAAATCTTGTAGAAAATTTGAAGAAAGCGATTCTTAGTATAAATAAATAGCCATTATAACACAAAACAATATTTTCTTACGGATAGTAAATAGTTTTCTTAATTCCAGAAGACGTTCGGGTATTGTTTATAAATCAATAGTTTCATTTTCTTAAAATAAAGCATTTTTACTTAGAATCTTTGAAATGCATACTATTTATATGCACATTATTAGTTGCGCTTACATTGTTTAAAACAGTACAACATATCCATACATAATGCAGTAAATTACTCACACTGTTTGTGATTTTAAAAAGGCTACAATAAAGGTTTTTATCTACAGAATAATGTTCAAACAAAAGTGGACCTAATGTAGAAGTACACAAGAAAAAAGTGCCTAGAAACAATAGCCAAGATAATGCTAATATAAATAGCTCCTGGTATTGATGGAATCATACAGTGTGCATCATAAAGCTTTTAAACAAACTTCAGCAGAGCCACGTAAGGCATCAAATCAAACAAAAAAACGTAATCCGATTTTATATGTTGCTATACATTTGGCGAAAATTTTGAAAATCTTAAAATCAAAAAAGTTAAAAAATCCGCAAATAAATTTTATTTAGTTAAAAATTAAAAAAACAGTCGATCACAAAATAAGAGTCCCTTTTACGGTATTCTAAGCTTTCGCATATTTTATTTCTGCTTCATCCGAGAGATAAACAATTGAAATTGCAAGACTATAATTTTTCTTTTAATTTCGGCTGTGGACACTAGTTTCAGTAATTCATTACGTCGGAAATTCCAAGGAAAATTATAGATTTTCGTAATTTACCGACGGAAGCCAAAATATATTAATTAAATTAGTGTACTTGGCATGTAAAATTAAAATTGTCTGTCGAAATATTACGATATATTTGTAGATAAAGTAGATAAAGTAACGTCTAGGCATTAGAAGAGTGAAGGATCCTTGCAAAGTCCTCGTGATGTAACGCTTAGCACGTCTACTCGGCAAGCGGGAGATGTGAGGTTCGATTCTTCACAGTGGGCATTATTTTCAGTAATAAATTACGTCGAAAATTTCAAGGAATATTATAGATTTTGAGAAACATTTAATTGTTGGTAAAGACGCTTAATTTTCTGTAATGCCAAGTGTAACCGAAAATCCAAGAAAACTAATTGTCAGTTTATCACGTGACAAATTTATTTTACACTGTCGTCCAAAAACTACTCAAAAAATAAATTCAAATCTCAGCGAAATGTACTGTCAACTCGCATGCAATCGTTTCTTCACCAAATTGTCGGTGATGGGTGGTTAACAACCATGTTTGTTGTACAAACAAATGACCGATGTTCTTTTAAAATAAATTTTGGTGTGGTATTTTTTACCTGAGACACTTAATTTTTTCTTTTTTTTGATAAATTGGAGAATTTTAGTTTATTTATATATAAAATCGAGCTTATGTTGGCCTCACGTCAGCATGTAGTAGTGTGCGATGCTGCTTCCTTATTCTAACTTCTTTGATTGAAAAATAATGCTAATACAGCTCATGGTATTAGTGGAATCATTCCCGATAGCTGGCGGGCATCTATACTCCGGTGTATGTCGCCACGGTCTAGGACGGCATGACTGTGTTTCTTGGCGCTAAAGGGCTCCGAGAGATATTTTCAGTACTATTGCGGATATTGGGGGCATAAACTGAGAGGTAGAAACAATGCAGACAGCCGAACATGGAGTGCTCATAACCGTGCTGTTAACGCCGGGTAGGCAGAAACATGTCCGTGTGTTAATTTCACCAATACCATGAGCTATATTAGCATTAAATTATGGAGTTTATATTTTTATTACGAAAGCTTTCACGACAAACGCAACTTGTAATAACATTTGTTAATAATTTTATTATATTCATCATTAATAACAAATTGAGAATCAATTAAATTTTCGTCACAGTAGTCTAGAATCTAGACTATATTATTTCAGCGTTTAAGTTGTCAATTATCATGATTGTTATGAGAAATATCAAATATTTTCTAGTTATAGAAACTGTAGCTTACTTGATAAAAACAACGAAAAGAAACTGTTTATGTATAAAAGTCGACATTAAAAATACTATGCTTTATTATGATACATGTTTACTTAGAAATAAATATTAGTATGTAAGATTAGTGCAAGATGGGTACTGCATCTTCTTTCTGCTCTCCAATGTGAACGTCGAGTCGAATGTGCGCGCTCGTTTTTAAATATGTGCCGAAACGACCCGAAAGCGATTTTGGCGTTTATTGTCGCAGGAAATGAAGCCAATGGTTCTGTATTATGATTCTCTATCCAAAGGGGACGTCGTTTTAAGGACGATAGTGAGTTGCAAGCAGCTGTAATACAACATTTTGAGGGGAAAACTTTAGATTATTTTGACAAGGGTATAGAATTATTAATTGAGCGTTGTAATAAATGTATTGAAGTTAGGGGAAATTATATTGAAAAATAAAAATTGTTATATTTTACCAAGTTTATTTTTTCTATATCAGGCCGAGAATTTATGGCGCCTTTCTCATATAATATAAGCCTGGCACAGAGCGCTTCACGCCGGGTTAGAAGTAAAGGTTGCCCGGCCCACGACGCAACGTATGTATGCAGACGAATCGGCAGGAGCTACCTCAGAGAATGAAATTATTGATTTATTGCAACAGTTTCTCCTCAACCTTTCGTGGCGTTATACGTAATTATAAAGATAAATATGTATGTATGTCTAACGTACGCAAAGAAAATAAATACTGTTGGCTGATAAAGTCACTTGATTTATGAGTGAATTTCTGGATTTGAATTATAATGGAGCTAAAGTATTGTGTAAAGTTTGCAAAATACCTTTAATGTGCCGGAGTAAAGGCGATAGTAAAAAAAAAACATATAAATAGTGTACAACACAAAAATAAGAAAAATGGAGTGCCACCTCAAATGCAATTATTTTAATTAATTATGTGTTACTTCCGTAGATGTTAAACGATCTTTCTCGAAACATTTTTTCATCACGGCAAACGTCCTTCACCGAGATAAATGTGGAAACATACCCGATAGTGCAAATTTTTCACCAATCTTATCCACGCTGTTAAGAAGTTAAGTTTATTTATTATATTACATTATTTATTGAAGTGAAAAATAAAGGATATAATAAATAAATAAAAATTATTACTATTTTAAAAAGCAATCTGTGTATGTACATATATTTGTTATCTTTGGAAAACAAAACTGTTGTTTACTACATACCATAGTTACTCATACATTTATGGTATTAAGTACAACAGATTTTTGAAGAAACTACTTTGTTTACTTTTTATTGTTATTACATTGCATACAAGACAAATGTCGTTTTCAAACAAAAAAAAAAACAAATAGCAATAAAAACACTTCAACGTGCGCATATATATATTTGTTTTATTTACCGAACATTTTTATTGAGTCAGTTTTTACTTCTTACCATAGGGTATTGATTTCGAAAGTTCACTTCTGCCGGGCGTGAGTCACACATACACTCTTCATTTATAATTCGCGTCCCATTAGACCGATCCGATTCTGTCGGGAAGACCGACTATGCCAGGCTTACTTATATACCACGTACGCAGATTTTAATCTTCTAGCTTTTCCTTACGAGTTTAACCTGGCATTATAATAGAGACACCTCATAAAATATCACTCCAATTCGACTTTTATCATAAATGGCAAGAGGTGGGTCGGCTGTCGGAAAATGATAAAATATACAGGTGTTCTACTTAAAAGTAGTTAAATTGACATCCACTTGCAGTGTAATCAGAAGCAAAATAGGGTTTTTATTGGAAAGATCATTACGGAAAACATCTATTTAATCTAATACATTTTTTTAACTTGGAATCCAATTACTACTCCAAACTCGGCTAACTGGCTAGTTACGCTTCACGCTCTACATTTATGCATATGTTTTATTCTTGGTAATATATTTCAACTGAACGTCCATGTTAGAGTTTTTACATAATCTTAAGCTGTTGTTCAGAATTATGTACAGCTCTTGATATATTTTCTCTTAAATACTGTCAAAGAAATTATGTTTGTAATTGATGGCTACTACTATATAGTTTTATTACCTTCTGGCAGGAACTTGCCATTTTCTTTTTCCTTCTATAATTCAACTGTTCCGTTTTTAGTTTAAGTTACCTTGCATAATTAACCGCAAAGCGGGTATGAAATACATAACAATGCAAATTACATGTTTGGTTTTTACATACCTCCTGTATAGTTCTAAGGAATGTTAGCAATTTTAACAAGAAAAATCAGCGAAATCGTCGGATGCTATACAACATTCACTTAAACAAATTGAACTAAAATGTATTTTAGATTTACGAATTACGATTTATGAATTTCTTAAGATATTCTTTTTTAATTTAGATAGATAATAAACCGATCCGCTGTTTTTTTCAACAGTCTTTTTTGAAATTCAAACTTATTCTTCACGATCTTTTATTTTGAGAAGGTAAGTGCCTTAGTATTTACATACTTTTAAAGTTAATAATAATGTGTAAGTTAAGTACATTGATAATTTGATACCGAGAAACATAAAAAAAGGAACAAGAAGATATGACACATATGCTCACTTAGAAGGACAAATGTTTCACATTTAAGGCAGCAACAGATTTTAATTTTCATTGCTTTATTATCTTTTATTATTAAGTCAACATCTTCGTTAGTATTAGTTGCTATAGAAGATGATTGTATCAATATTGATACCAGTCGTAGTCGCCCACGTTGTAATATTTTCAAATTTTGCAATAAAAACACTGCTTTGAAGAGCATAATAATTTCATAGGAAAAAATGTAATTCGTCAAACTAAAACACTGTTGTCATAAAGAAGGAAAAACGTCTTCGTGTTTTAGTATATCCATGTTTTTTGTCCAGATTAAATAAGTAATATGTCGTCATTGAAATTAATATTAATTTATTAATACTGAAAATAGTACAGTATAAACGATTTGTCCACATATTGCACGTTTTTACCATAATAATAAAATATACAAGATGCAATATCAAGCTTAGTGCTACCACCAGCAGAAGATTGGAATTACGACGAGCCATGATTAGAAAAGACAAAGTTCAATCCTGTTTTAGTCCCTCTTGGGGGGTTTGATGTAAATATTTTGGTTTTATGTTGGTTTCACTGGCGAAGGTAAACAAATGCTTCTATTACTTCTTCGGTATGTACCGTAACAAGGATGTGAAAGAGAATGGTTCGTTATTTTGCGTTAAAAGAAGTAGTAAAAGGAATGGATTTATAGGAAATATATGTTGTTTTCTCATGTGTCAAATATGAAGACAGAATTTTCACATGATTTGCAAAATTTTCGTAGGAATTATAAAAACACAACTACGGTACAATAAATTTGGAATTACGGAGTGCTTCATAATAGTTTCAGTGCCATGCCAAATTAATCCTGCAATGATCAGTGATGAAACAGAGAATGTCCAGTCGTTACCACCGAAACTAGAAAGCCTCAACGCTTTCCGATGACGTCACGCTGGGTTGGCGATGTATCGCCATTCACGATATTAGCCTAAACGGTAAAGGAATTGTTTTCTTGCATTTATTTTTTAAGTTTTGAAGGGTTTCTGATTTAAAGAGGGTGCTGGTCATCAACTGAGCCCTTCTTCGCATCTCATTCGATTTCATTTTGGAAAAACGAAGTTTCAAAACCAAACACGTAACCGAGCACCGTTTTTGTGAAAGATGTATTTATGGTTGATATTTAATCGACTAAATATTATTATTTGTAATTGTACATGTATTTGGACGAAGCTAAGGTTGAAATGAGAGGGTAATTGCAATTTTATTTGAAATTTTGTTCAATTTCACGAGAAAATTTACAGCCATGCTATTTAACCAGGGTCTTTAATTTCTTCTTCACTGCTCTCAATATGACATTTACATGTATCAGTATCCAAATGGCTATGTTCGGTGGTATAATTTAAAATATATTGTATTAAAACAGAACGTTTATTATACACATTTGAAAACATCTCTTTGTGTTCAAAAATAATTTTGTTAAATATAACTTAAGAATATAAAACTATTTACACAATAACATCTTAACGTTTTTTGTCAAAACAACGGGCAGTTAGGGAATTGAGTTGGAATGGTATTATTTTTAAGCCTAGGATTTTTTAAACTTGCAGTTATAGTTTTCGTACACAGAGTTTAATGCAGTGTTTCACCGTTGTTGAAAATAAATGTTACGAATTCGCTAAATCCTTTTTATAGTTCCACGTACTTGCGAAAAATAAGCATTCAATTCCTTTGCGAAAATGAGTCGTAAAGGAAAACACATATCCATTAACATGCGTGAACTAATAATAAAACTACACAAAAAAATAAGAAAACGTTGGGACAAATAGTCAAAATTACTCCGCGAGGTAAAAGTAATCTGAAATGAAAGCGTTATAATAATTTTCTTTTATCTCAACATACGTGCAATCAGATACAAAAGCTTTTGCCCATCTACCTTACGTAAAAAAAAAACCATGAGCCATATTAGTATTAACAACACTAATGAATAGTGTTTTCGCAGTACTGTTCCATTATATCCGGATTTTCTGACAAATTCTTTTTGTTTTCTGGATGCACCTTCTTTCCCATGTCCCATTTTAGCGGTGCGACTATTTTCGGTGCGCTTATCCGTAGATTTATCTTCACTACATGTGTTACAATTCTCTCCTCGCCCTTACTTAAAATCTTCAGGCGTCCCCTTCGCAGTGGAGTTTCAACTGTTTCCAATATTTTGAATTTTTCAACTGTACCTTCCACCGTAAAGCGCCGTTTATCAGTAATTTTGGCTATTTGACCGAATGGTTTCCTACGACGCATCTTTGCAAATGAATTGAATGTTCACTTTTCGCAAATACACGGAACTTTAAAAAGGGATTTACCGAATTCGTAACATATTTTTCCAACAACGGGGAAACACTGCATTAAACGCAATGTATGAAAACTTTCCTGACATTCAATTTTATATATAATTTTATTATACTCTCTTGTAGTTTTAAATAGTACTTAGTGTTTTCTAAGTTTGTTAAAAAGAAATAAAAATACTACATGTTTAGATTTGATGTTTTTTAATATTAGGTAGGTGGACAAACATTTTTGTAATTGACTGTAGATATGTTGACATAAAAACTATTATATTGAGTTCATTTCAAATTACTTTTTATTCAAGCCATTACCTAAACATGTTTCAATTTAGGATGGTATTAGGCGCTCTAACTGATGTATCCAATACGTTAATCTTCGATATTAACAGGACAATAACCTAAAATCTTTATTTAAACATACCTTTCCAGAGCCCCTTGTATTAGCCGATAGCAGCGCTCCTAGTGCGTGTTCTCTATATTCCTTATCCAGATGATCATATTGTGACTGAATACGTCTGCAACCAAACATACGCCAGTGTTACTACAAAGCCTATCAATATGGCGTTAAAAAGCGCCAATCTGTGAATTTCTTTTCTCCCACGTTTAATTTTATGGTTTATCAAGAATTGATAACGCTTTAGTTTCTTTAATAACTCTAATATCGTAAATTTAGAGAACTTCAACTTACTGCTAGGTATATTATATCATTTTTATCTAACAATATCAATTTTACCTTGACTTTTCTAACTTAATTTATTTATTTATTTTACGGAATTGCAATATAAAAATTGACACATTTAAAAAATTGCAATACAGACATTTTCTAGCCAATAGTATTTCTACGTTCTACAACAAAACTTAAATTACCAAAGTGTCAACAGTGTTTCTAATCTTTTTAAAGATAATTTAAGAAACATTGGGAATTTGAAAAATTCACAAAAACGTTGTTTATTAAATGAAACATCCGCATATAATTTTTTAATTTGTAGTAAAATCACGTTCGAATCTAAACATATATTGTGTAAACAAACATTATAATAAGCACTTTCAATAACTTTAAAGATGTACGAGACACTAAATTAATACGGATAATAATATCCTTAGAAGTTTTAAGTTTCTAAGGCTAAGGAATTACTACCCAGCCTATCACAAGACCCGTCAGTATTGGATTATAAATACGGAGAGCTACTGGATGTGATCGTGGATAGTTATTTAGATAACATTATCATTTATGGGAAGTTCCAGACGCTATTCGCACATGTAGGTTATTGTTAACAATCGGTTATTATCGTTTTTGCTAGAAACCAACCTGATTACAATAAGATTCTTTTTGTAATAATGATAGCAAAGATTGTGGGATAGTATAGCAAATAACACTAAAGTATCGGCACACTCCGCACCATATAAATTATTATTTCATTAATTCTAACCACTGTGGACAACACAAAAAGGGCCATATTTACAATGGTCGCTCTTCTATAGATGTCGATCACGTCCTTAAAAAAGTCCAATATAGGCATTATGGAAGAAATACCACGACTTTAATCCCGGTGGAAACCCGAAAGGTATTAGCAAAGTTTTTACGGAACAAGATATGAGCGTGTGTTTCGGTTCGCGAAATATACTCAAAAACCTTCTTGGCAATCCGAAAGATAAACCGGACATGAAAGAAAGGTCGGAAGTTTATAAAATTGCATGTAGTGACTGTGATGAAGCTTACATTGGACAAACGAAATGAGCGATAGGCACCAGATTCAAGGAGCATATTGCAAGCTACAGATGCTGGAAAATTGTATTGCAAATGTAGCACAACACATAAACGAAACCGGGCATAATATTAAATTATAATTTATATAAATGCAAATTTACTGAACAAAGACAAAGGACCATTGACCTACTCAACTCTTATTGATTTATTAGGGTAAAGCGGTCACATGTTTTACGTTTCGTGCTACTCAGATAAGAAACATTTGCGTGAATTTTTCGTACATTTCGCATGTTTTAGTTTTAGGGTGTATAAGTGGCAAAATTAGGTACTTGCAAATATCTTCTCGAGAGTAGGGATATAACAAGCATGTTAGAATTAAACATTTTTTCTCACATCATTCGGTCGTATGGCTAGCAATTAGAATTCTCGAAACGGCTGTTCCGAATTAATCAAATAATAACTTCTGTGGTGCGGAGTGTGCCGATACTTTAGTGTTGTTTGCTTTCTTAATGCACTCAAACCAAGAGGTTATTATCTATTTGCTACCAAATCTACAATTGTCTGCTAGAAGTAGGTCGAGGGAAATACTGCCCAACGGTTAATACTGTCGAGTGCCAGTAATTCAGCCCTAAGATATAAATCACCCTATTCCGTACTGCTCAAGCCGCTACGTAAATACATGAAATGAAGAATACGAAATATATGAAACGGAGAATACAGGTGAGAGCGTGAGTGACGCACACAGTGCTTATATTCTTTTTTTTATCATTTACGTAGAGACGTGAGCACACTGTATGTAATTAGTCACTATAAAATAAAAAGTGTATCAAAACATAAGTGTTTGAAACTAAAACAACTCAAAGTGCTTAACACAAGTGCAATGAAGGATATATCGATAATACCATTGATTTATTTGTGTCCTTTTTGTAGTACAAACAAAGATAAACACATTCAATGTATTGTTTGAAAAAAAATATGTCTACGTTGTTGGGTCAGTAGTAAACATCAATATGATTTTTAATTGTAATTGATAGCATGTTAACTACGCAAAGAAAATGATGTGTAAAGATAATTTACCTTGTATCTTCTTCGCCTCTTAATTCTTTCAGGCTTTGTGGTATCGCGGTGAAACCACAAATTCATAAAATCTAACAGTTTGTATTTTTTGATAATGAATGTTTGAAATTTCATAGTTGTTTTAATTACTTTGTAGTGTCCTAGAGACACCACTTCCTAACTTCGTTTTGGTGTGGCAAAAAAATTTGGCAAAAAATTTTCTCTTGATTTTAAGCTATGTCAAGTTTTACGATAAATTTGTAACTCTCTAAAATTTTGCCTTGAAAGGGTTAATATGTCAAGACACTGCCCACACCTGCTCAAAGCTTCCCCACCCCTGCTCGAAAATCTGACTATGCCCTTGTATAACTTTTTCTTCTTTTCGGATACTTTTGTTCATGTTGAGCGTCGAAGGCCCATGTACACACATCTTGTAAATTTTTGAATGATTGTCGAACTGCACAATAGCAATTCAGTAGTAACGTTTCATGACATTTATCTAATGTTACTCCCGTACTTTTGTCTTTACAATGGGAATTTCAAATTAATATACAATTTCTGGTTTTTCATTGATCATTTTTTATACTTCATTGATGAATTTCATTGATCATTTTCTATATATCTGACTCCTATTATAGAGTTTATTAAATTTAAATTAAATAATTTCTTGTGTCAACTTACGCAATTGCAATTAGAAGTTCCTGTTTCTGATGTTCTTTTGCTTTTATCGATCCTCCTTCTTCGAGAGCTACTTGTAGTTCCTTTTGGAGAACTGCTAGTTTCCTCCTTTCAGCTTCGAGAAGTAAACTGGTTACCTACAAAAATTATTAATATTGAATATTTAAATTCTTGTACTGACTGTTTGTTTTATTTTCCAAGATAATAATAGTAATTAATAGATCGGGCACTTTTTAAATTTCGCGGATGATTTAAGTTGGTAGTTCCGGCGATAAAGGATATATTTGTCTGTATTACGATAAGGAACTGACGTATATGCGTTTCCACCGATACTAGAAGGCCCCACGTCTTCAATGACGTCACGGCTGTTTAGGGGATGTGTCGCCATGCACGATATTAGTCTAAGCGGTAAAGGAATCGTTTTTTGCATTTCTTTTTTAAATTTTGAAGGGCTTCCGGTTTGAAGAGGATGCAAGTCGCCAACTGAGCCCTTCCTCGTATCCCATTCGATTTTATTTTGGAAAACGAACTTTCAAAGCAAAAACCAAACACGTAACCGAGCACCGTTTTCGTGAAAGATGTACTTGTGGTGGATATTTAATCGACTAATTATTATTATTTGTAATTGTACATGTATTTGGATGAAACTAAGGTTGAAATGACACATTGATTACAATTTTATTCCAAATTTTGTTCAATTTCACGAGAACATTTACAGACATGCTATTTAACCAGGGTCTTTAATTTCCTATTATGTGGTGTTTTACCTAATCTATCTTTCCTATTATGTGTTTTACCTAATCTATCATTACTTTTCCCACAATCATTTTTAAGTAGGGTATTTGTAGAAGTTATTATAATTATTGCAATACGTTCACTGCTGTGAATATGACATTTATATATGTATATCAGTATCCAAAATCGCTACGTTTGGGTGATATAATTTCAAATATATTGCATTAGTATTAAAACAGAACGTCTATTACACACATTTAAAAACATCTCTTCGTATTCCAAAATAATTTTGTTAAATATAACATAAGAATATAAAACTATTTGAACAATAACATCTTCACGTTTTTTGTCAACGGACAGTTAGGGAATTGAGTTGGAATAGCGTCTTTTTTAAGCCTAGGATATTTTAAACTTACAGTTATAGTTTCACCGGTCCTTGAATCTGTAGCTATTGAAAAATAAATATCTTCTTTTATTTAGAAAGTGTAACTCACAAACAAAACATACAAAACAACCGGCGCCATCTTAGGTTAGGTTACCTCGTTCTTATCGTTTCAGAAAAGGTATTATCGCTTATACAACACTAGGAAAATATTGCAGGTATTACCAACAAAGTACTGACCAATATAATTTGGATAAACCAATTCAAAACGCAGAGTGACCCTATATTGACTATAGTGTGCCATATGTAGTTGTATAAATTAGGTACTTGGTACAAAATCATCTTTCATTTTAATTATTACTTGTTAAGGGAGATACGTCTTGAAACTCCATAACTTAATAAACAGGAACTGGAAATTTCAAATAATTTATTATAGTTTGCACTACAATATTGTTAATAAAGAGTAATAATAATACTGAATAATTTCATTTTTATCATATGTGCTATTTGCAAATTTTAGAAACCCAAAACCTAATTCGGAAATTAAATGGAGAATATCATTAAATAAATCCTCAATCTAATGCATAGAAAAATATCATACGAAGAGCATTCACATTAATGCTATTATAATTGCATAGCAAAACGCCTTTCAGATTCATATAAGAAGCGACGATAGAAATGAAATGGATAGTTCTGCGCGAATACTGCTTATGGCTAATGGTTGATGTACATATTATTGTATTGGATACATTCAATACATCAACCTCTAGTAGTTCTGGCAATAAAGGGTATATTTGTCTGTATTACGTTAAGAAGTTGGCGTTATATGTCATTTATTGTCGGAATTACCAATTTAAATGATACGCGAAATTTAAAAAATGCACGCTCTAAATGATAGGTTTAATATGTATACCGTATGAGCGAGCGTACTAAGATCACCCAATGTTACACGAACTCAGCGCACCTAAACGTGTGCTGTGTTTAATGTCACTGTGGAATGTCATTTGCTTGACAAAATTGCGTAAATGCAAATTCATTTGTGCACCTTACTCACCGTATTCGTTCACATACATGTGCAAGCCACGACTTTGCTCTTGCATTTCCAAAAACACCTTGCTTACGTTATAAACGGCATATTCGTTCACGTATACGTGTAAGACACGACTTTGCTTTCGCATTTCCGAAAAACGCCGATTATGCTGGCTGATCATAGTACGCGCGCTCTTACGGAATATGATATGGTAGAGAATATGGAACCATATTCTAAGATAAGAAGAATAGAACTGATTAACGCCACAGAGAAAGGCATACTGAAACGTTTTTTAAGCCGGATGGAGTACTGATAACACAAGCAAGCTTTTGTAACACAATTTACTAACAATAGTTTTCTTTTTTATGGCAATATTCACAAAAACTTCTCAATCATTATAACAGTGCCACTTTTCTCAAATCCAAAATAATACTTGACTTTGACATATCACTGCCTTCTCATTTGTTTCTTCCGTTCGTACCTATGGTGACTCATCGATATAAACATCGTTGTCCCATATTTTCGGTACACTATTATAAAAACTAAAATTTAAAGACTAATTTTGTGACCGTTTCTTGCGATGAAAACTTGCTAAAGCAACGATGAAAATATAAACACTGCAAAAGAATACTTGGAAACTTCATATGTTATAGACAGAGAGGGTACAACAATTATCCGCAAAACAATATTGTGAAATTTTTAAATTTGAGTTTTTAAATAATTCTTTACTCACTGAACATTTTTCTTTAACAATTTCAAACGCAACTACACAGGTGAGGTGATAGGTACTGTTTACATACTTTAAACTTCTGCGCATGTCATATAATATTGAAGGAGGTTATTTTAAATATTCATAGGACATTACTCGTTCATTTTACTAGTATGCTTTATTTTAAAAAGAAATTAAGAAGTAGAAACAGGATAAAAGCTCAATGACTTTTCTTATTTTGGGTCATTCACAATGTTAAAAAATAATAAAAGCGTTAGCATCCTAAACAAGATTTGTCACTCGAATGTTCCAGACCTAAAAGTAATAGTATAGGTACGCCTTGCATTGATATTCGTACCATTTCAAGCTTGTGCTTCTTTCGAAACTTTAGAATAGGTATTATTGTGTTTAAAACAATGCCGGTTACGCGCAGGCACTTGCTGTTGGTAACAACAATATCAACTAGCTAAAAAAACTTGGACTGATATGTCGCTTCATTGCTTTCCACTAAAAAAGGGAGAACTGTATAAGGTATGGATTCAAGTGGTACACACAGTGTCACAGAGATTAGTTTAATTCGGAAATGTGCCAAATTCGTTCTGACCACATTGCTCAAAGTGATCTTTAAAGAAATCTGCATTTAGAAAAATGTAGGAAAAGCAACACACATACAGCACTTAAATTAGGTATACTGGGTAATATTACTCGGAAACAATTATATTGATAAATATAAATAACTTAAAACTGGACACTCTTTCATTACGTAGAAATGTATGCATATTATGTATTATTTATTTTTTCTACACCTATTTAATTATATTACAATTATCAGCATTTGTTTCATGAAGAATAGTACCCATAATTCACTGTTTCCGGCCAATTATAAATACAAATCCAAAAATTCCTATTTCGCTGCTCCAATGCTATTAAATCGCCCGTGACATCTCTTCTTTCTGCAGCTGACAATCGATTCGCGTGACAGCCAAGTGTGTCGCCGTCTTGTTTACGTTTTTCAATGTATGCACTTCATATGAGTAGGTACTGATTAATGTGCCTCCATTTCGTATTAAAACTGATGAATTAACCCTAAAATGGATATTAGCAGTGATGAAAAAAATTGTACTCCATCCAAAATATTTCAAATAGCCCAATAACCGAGAATCTTCTGCCTGCAAAATCCAGGAGAGCCTACAAGTCTATATACAATACACATTATTTATGGAATGGCATGATCGCAAAACAATCAGCTCTTTCTCTGAGAATGTGATCTCAGCTTACTTTGGGGAATTATCGGCAAAATGTAAAGCGTCGTCACTACAGAAACAGTACTCAGTACTAAGAAGTACACTTGAAATTTGTCATTTCAAGTTAGGACACGTATGGAAAGTTAGCATAATCCAGTTAAAAATTTATGGACAAGGATTGTCAGAATAAGTAAATAAAGTATTTTACATATACTCAGTGACATAGAAATTGCAATAGCTAGAAGGGGTTGGAATTTCCGGATGAAATTTGGTAGGAATATTCACCTATGTAAAAGTAATAAATGATCAAAATTTGGGAGGAAAATCTTTATTAGTTAAACAAAATTTTATAATAATTGTTAATAATGTGTAGGGCCGCCTCTCTGATTTACACATTCATTTACACCCCGTGGCATTGAATGAATAAGGTGGTTTATCTCGTCTTGGGATATTGTCTCTCACGCAAGTTGCACCTCATCTCTCAAAGCCTCCAAAGTCAAGTTGCTGATAATGTTCCGCAGTCAAAGGAAGCACAAGTTGCGGACGATATAATGTTAACCCAAAACTTCGGATTCGGCGGTAAACTGTTCTAAGGGTTATATGGCGACCTTCTTCACCAAACCATTGGTCACCAATTGTCCGAGTAGAGGAAAATCGGTCTTTAAATGCCAGTTGTCTTAAGCGACGATCTTGACGCTCATTCGTTCTTCTCGAAGCCCCGGTTCCTCTTCTACGACGTTCCTGGCCATCTTCAAATCATGCACGATACACTCGCATTACAGTAGACCAATTTCGATTTACACGGTTAGCAATTTCCCCAAATGAAAAACCAGCTTCGCGCAAATTAATAATTCGACCTCTGTCAAATTCGCTTAATTGTTGATCACTGCTCGTCTTCTTACTCTAGGCATAGCTAACACTTAACTGAACCGCAGGTTATGAGAACAACAACACAAATCGAGAAAGTTGTAAAAAACACCGCAAAAAAAACATTAAATATGTGCTGAGAGAGAGGTAAAAACCTCAATAACAACTTTATTGCTTCACTGAGAGGATTCAAATTTTGATCATTTATTACTATTACATAGGTGAATATCTCTACCAAATTTCATCCGAAAATTCCAACCCCTTCTAGCTGTTGCAATTTCTATGTCACTGTGTATATTTTAAATACATTTGACTTACTGTTCTTAAAAAACTTTGTAAAAAGTGAGCTTACTCATTTAGAATATTAGTTTCAGAGGGTGTCAGCAGTTGATATTTTCCTTATATTTTCATTGTCCTTATACTCCGTATTATTTAGGCAATACTTAACGAAAATTTAAGATAATATGCATATTTCCTACGTCGCAGAGCTTCAATATATTAGATACAGCAAAATGAAAGTAATACACACGCATATAATAAAGTAGAAATTTCCAAAGACATGTAACGAGAGGAAAAGTAAGCAAAAGACTAATATTAAATCGGTTATTTTCTTAATCTCGTAGAAAGCTTAAATTCAACTTTCACTAATATAAACAGTTTAGTTTAATTTAAATAGATATTTCCTTTTTCGTATTTCATATCAATTAATCACATCGAACACATTTACCTAAGCAGTCACGTAGTTTCATTATACAAAACGAGCTACAAGGTAATAACTAATTAATTCCACAGAATAGTTAGAGATTAAAACAATTGGAACTATTATGGATTGAACAATGATGTCATACTAGAGGTTTTAAGGTAAAGCAAAGGAATACGGTTATAGTAGGAGTGCCTTTCAACTATTTACGTATGGTAATTTCAGCCTGGTTTACTAAGGTATAGTATTTACCACATCAGTGTACGATTATAAATTATTATAATCGTTACTATTATAACTGTCGTGTAACTGTTCGTTATTCATAGTTATTATTAATCCAACCTCCTGCAGTCTGCAATTATTGCGGCGCCGGCTTAGACTGTTTTGGTAATATCATTTAAAAAGTATCGACGTAGGCTCTCCTCCGCAGTTTAACTGCTAACAAAATAATAGCTCCTTAATAAAGCAAAACAGGCAGATTAACCAAGGAAGAAATATATCTGAGTTACGCAGGTATTTTTTTCTGTTACAAGCAGAGTTGGTACGAAACATGTTTTTTTTTTATTTTAAAGGAAACAAACTGTAATTAATATATTTTGACTTCCATCGGTGAAATATGAGATACATAACTTTCCTTGGAATTTCCGACGTAATTAATGAAATTACAATTATGTCCACGACCAGGAATCAAACTTCACATCTCCTGTATGCCGGGTAGGCGTGTTAACCACTACACCACGAGGACTATGCAAGGATCATTCACTCTTTAATGCCTAGTTGTTATTATTTTATCTGCAAATATATCGTAATATTTTGACAGACAATTTTTAATTTTTCATGCCAAGTATATCAATTTAATTAATATCTTTTGGCTTCCGTCAGTGAATTATGAAATGAACATTTTTCCTTGGAATTTCCGACGTAATTGATTAATGAAATTAAAATTATGTCCGCGGCGAGGAATCGAACCTCAATTGAATTGACTATTTCCTAATGAGTCCGAAAAACACCTGGAATGTTGTCAAAAAAGATACAACATGACAATTAATGAACCTCATTTGTTGGCAAACTTATTAGATCCTCATTACGAAGGGAAGAAATTGAGCCAGGCTGAAATGGACACTGCCATGGAGTATGCAAGCACATATTATTCGGAAGCCATCCCATACATCATAAAATACAAAGTGAGAAGTGCTCCATTTAAAAGTTACTTATTTACACCATCTTTAAAAGATATGGAGTCAAGTATCTGGTGGCATGCTTTAAGAGCTTGTAGTACAATTACACACAGCTGTTTCTTCAGCTGGCATCGAAAGATTATTCTCCACTTTCCGAATTGTACAAACTAAACTATCTAATCGCTTAAGGACAGACAAAGCATCAAAATTAGTTGTACCCAAAGCTCTCAACGCCAGGCGTAATGAAACCGAAGATAAATATGATGAAAAATAGCTCTGTATTTCTGCATTATTTATTATCACATTACCTATCACTTATTACATGCTGCATGTTTTTTTGACGTTGAAGTGTTACTAAATGTTAGAAATTAGAATAAATTGTTAATTTACTGAATTTTGAAGATTTTCTTTTGTAAAAAAATATGTATTTTTGCAAATAAAACATTCTGATGAATATAAAATGTGTTTTAAGTTTTTTAATATTTTATAAAATATAATTTACTATTATAAGTATATAGGTACTTTAAAAAAATAATGTTCCTTGTAATTTCTTTTCTTATTAGTTTTCTCATTTTCTCTTTTATGTTCTATCGGAGTACATGGATGCAATAAATTCACGGAGTATTACGACTTCTTAATCACGTTAAAATAAAATCATATTAACAGGTTATCAACAAAAACCGAGTTTTTGGCAATAAAAAGAATCATCAACTTATATGCAGTTACAAGCACATTTAAAACCGGAACGAATCAATATTAGATAAATGATAGTAAAATTTAGCTTATTCATAGCAGGTATTTATTATTTAGCTTAAAAGTTCAGGGATGTTTCTATAAAACTTTTCGCCATTTTCAAGTTTACATCTGCTATATACAGAGATAACATTGTGATAATACTCATCGTTTTATAAAATGCAAACATATATCTAATAATTACATGAGTATTAATTACAACAATATTCTTTATATAAAAAATCTAAATTTGAAAAAGGTGAGAGGCTTCATGGAAACGTCGCTCAGTGTTTTAAACAATGAACAGCAGCTCTGAATTAAAATGATATTTATTTAGTTACCTTTATGTTCATAACGTAACAAAGAGATGTAATTTTTGACATTCTCATATATTGTGAAATATACAAAACTTATAAATTATTACGTGTATGGAATAACTTATAATAACGTTTGCAAAATCGCAACATTTTGTAAATTAAAAGCAAAGTGTGTTTAAAATTATAACGTCTGTCGATGGCAACAAATAGCCATCAGTTGTCGTTGTAAATTTACATAATATCTTTTATAGTGTACGGTATAGGTCCTTTGTAATAACTCAACGTACATAAAATAGTCTTACTTTACGAATATCCGAGGTACGATTGTTGCTTCAATAAATTTCGGTAAGACAGGACCTAGCGTTTTTAGAGAAAATAGGTCGATTTCTATATTTTGTGAACTAAATTCTGGTGTTATCGACAGTTCAATTGCGTTTCCGATATCACCGGAAGTGGCGTCAACTTTCTTATCTTAAATAGAACATCCTATATACTTTCATGATTTTGAAAAGACAATGGCAAGGATAGCACATATGTTGTATTTAAGAAATATTAGTCTGTGCAGCAATAGAGGTTGTTTTGCAAAGTTGGTCAAGAAAAAGAGGCAAATTGTCTTCTATGCCGTCAGGTTGATCCAAAGAGGCAACGTGATCATAACAATTGCCAGACTGTCAAATCTCAATTCTAAAATCGAAAATTATTTTTGTTATTTATCATTATTATATCCTAGATAGTTCATATTTTCGTTCTTTATTCTCAGTATTATTTTCGCGTATTTTTACCTGATTTGTTAATTGTTGTTGTTTCTGCACTTTATCGAATTTTTTAGTTTTTTTAAATATGTCACTTTTTGATAGACGATGCGCTCATTTTTCAGTCTTTTATGTTGTTGATTTTACAATAGCCTGTACGCATGAACCATATAAGAATAATTTATGCTCTCAGAATTGCGATTTGGCTGTTTAGCAATTGTTATCATTACGATTACGTTGCCTAGCAACAAGCTTTTTAGATCGACCTGGCGACACATTTTTTTGCCTTTTTATTGCAGCATGATATATCCTAATATTTCTTAAGCTAAAGTATAACATGCGGTATCGTGGATTCGCCTGTCCATTGTCTTTTCAAAAATGTAAAATATACAGGCTATCCTATTGAAGGTAAGAAAGCTGACGTCCCCTTCAGTGATACCGGAAGTGCAACTGAACTGCTGATGACACCAAAACTTAGTTCATAATGAATAGAAATCGACCTATTTTCTCTAAAAACACTAGCTCTTGTCGTTCCAAGGTTAATACGGGGGCAGGACACTACGACCCCACTAAATATACGTCGTGTCCACCACGTGTAGTATGTGGGCGGAAGATAATTCCTTTCCTGAGCAATTTAGAGAAAAGTTTTCAAATAAAAGATATCCGGGGACAAGTTCTACACAATACAGCATTACGTTCAAATATGCAGAGCGTTCAGTTTCCGCTACAAAACGATACCAGTTTGGATTTTTAAACGGAACATCCTGTATATTATTACGTTTTTGGATGCCTCTTTTCGATTCATGTCAACTTCCTTTATTATTCCCTGTACCCATCTGTCTTAGTTTTTGAAACAATTTGAGATTTTAGCAAAATCCCGGTGTTCCTTTAACGGCCGATTTCTTAAACGCCTGGCACGGTGTAGAGCGGTGATTCAAATTTTATTCAATTGAATATTTCTTGACGTTTTCGGCAATACATCGCAACTTTATATATCAGCTACATTTTACAAGATGGTCATCAATATCGTTGCCAAATTTGATACATGTTATTTTTGAATGAAACACCTTGTATATTTTTCCAAAATAATTTGAGGTTTTAGCAAAATCCCGGTGTTCCTCTAACGATCGATTTCTAACGCCTTACACGGTGTAGAGCGGTGATTAAAATCCAATTCAATTGACTATTTCTTGAAGTTGGCAATACATTGAAGAATTTTTTATATCAAGTAGATTCTACAAGATGGCCATCAATATGCCAAGTTTGATAAATATTATTTATAGAATAGTAATAATAGTAATAATGGTAATAATGGTAATAATGGTAATAATGGTAATAATAGTAATAATGGTAATAATGGTAATAATGGCAATAATGGTAATAATGGTAATATCAGTAATAATGGTAATAATAGTAATAATGGTAATAATGGTAATAATGGTAATAATAGTAATAATAGTAACAATAGTAATAATAGTAATAATAGTAATAATAGTAATAATAGTAATAATAGAAATAATAGTAATAATAATAATAATAATAATAATAATAATAATACTAACAAACCTTTATTTCATAGTATACAATAAGTATGAAACATGTCAACAGAAGAACTTTATATATCAGCTACATTCTACAAGATGGCCATCAATATCGTTGCCAAATTTGATACATGTTATTTTTTAATGAAACACCTTGTATATTTTTCCAAAATAATTTGGTGTTCCTCTAACGGTCGATTTCTGAAACGCCTAAGCGGTGATTAAAATCCAATTCAATTGACTATATCTTGAAGTTGGCAATACATTGAAGAATTTTTTATATCAAGTAGATTCTACAAGATGGCCATCAATATGCCAAGTTTGATAAATATTATTTATTTTTTTTTATGGGACACCTTGTGTATTTTTCCAGTATCTAATAAACCTCTTCTAGAATTTTTTTTATAAACTTTTTCCTAGACCTAACATGTGTCGGTGTTTAGTAAACTAAACATGGAGCTATACAAAAAGTTTTCGTTTAAATGCTGCGACGAAATACTAAGAACTTTTGTTTGGCTAAGATATTCGTTAAAACTAACGTCTGAACGTTACCTTGAATGCTTAAATTAAATTTTACAGGTTATTTTATATCCTTAGAACAACAACATTTTACAGTATTTTGTCGCTGCACTCTGTGTATTTTAGCAAGGAACTTATCTGCATAGTTTCATACTTAATTTACTAAAGAACGACACATTTTTGGTACATGGAAATGCTTATAATAAAAATTCTAGAACAGCTTCTCTGTCAGATAAAAAAATATACGGGATGAGAAATTGGAAGAGCATGAATCAAATATGGTAACGATTTCGATGGCCATGTTATAGACGCTAGTTATAACGCTAGATATAACAAACATTTCGATATATATCCAAAAACTACAAGAAATACACAATCCAATAAGAGCATGTAAGGTGTTCAAGATATCGGTCTTTAAAGGAACACCGGAATTTCGCAAAAACTTCAAATTACCTTATCTCAAAAAATAAAAGAGATAGGTATAGAGAATATTGAAGAAAGTTGTTATAAATTGAAGAGCGAGATCCAAAACCGTAATAGTACGCTCAATTTAAAGGACCAAACTTATATCGTGTGCAGCAAAAACTGAATAGCCTGTATACTTGGGGATAATTTTATGTTGTGCAGAACTTGCCTTCAAATATTTTTTGTTTGAAAACTTTTGTTCTAAATTGCTCAAGAAAGTTATTATCTTCTGTTCACGCACTAGATGGACACCTGTATATAGATATACATATAAGCTGCATAACTCTTGTAAACGAAATAAAATATTTTTGTATACTGTATATCTACAATATTCGAGTTAGATATCATAAATGGTAAGGGCAACGTTATATACGTTCATGTATGTCTCGTGCTATAATATTTACAGCCAAACAATAATACCCAAAAATATGGGTTCTTCCTTCCACAAATAGTAACAAATATTTATTTAACGTTAATGGCAACACTTCAAAACCCATTACATTTACTTTTATGGGAAAAGAAGGGGAGTGCTTGCTTAACGGATACATATCTATAAGCAAATAATCGTAAAATAGTAACAAATTTATATATGTATATGGCGTATCTCATACGCGTACAACTCGCCTAACTACGCCTGCATTGAACAATTTAATAACATCGTTTGTACCTATACACCTCAGCTTACACGTTGTATCGAGGAAATTGTAAATGCGTGGATATATTATGATTCGGTTGACTTTAAAGTATTATTGGTTTGTAAGGACTTTTTGTAAAGCAAAATACATGAGAGACTGTATATTGCACAATAACTAAAATAAAATGATGCAAATGGTATCGCCATCTTCGTTGAAGACTCTAACCTACCTTAGACGACTAGAACGCAAGCTACGCAAAGAATTACCATACTGTGGTTCGGACATGGAATAACTCTGCTTCTCACTAAAAACATTGCAATATTATACAAGCAGGTAGCAGTTCAATTGAGGACCAAGATTAGATTGGAGATTGATTCGAAATGTTTTCTTCTCCAATAACACTGTCCAACACTGGTTTTGCCTTGTGAATACAAATATGTGATTATAACGAACCTTTTCATATATCTTGCTAATTATGCTACCACGTACCACTTGCTCAGGATATCAGTTTCATTATTTATTCTTTGTTATACAAACAAACTGACTTTTAAATGCAATTCTTTAATTTCTTTTCCAAAACATCTTTCTAGTAATACAATGAGCGATACTGAAAAATAAGCATGGAATGCCTTCAACTCGGTTTATACAAACTTTCTTAGTAAACACAAAGTTGCTAACTGTAAAGGCTGAAAGGCTGAAAGAGTGATATTATAACATGTTTTCAAATAACGAAATGTAACATGTAAACAAAACACCAATACATTTTTAAGATTTTCGATGTAAATCCTCCTTAATATAATAAAATATTATGTAGAAAACATTAAATGAAAAAATAATTTTGAATCATATACACGTTGGTCCAGGTTTCAGCGCGGTGCGAGATATATTGTACGTAGCGCGATCTGTAATACCCGCATTTATTCCCGCTCGGCAGCCTCGCCGCGCGCAACTATCGTAGAGAGACCTATCTTACGCACTCTTTGTCTATCGATGCCCTTGTAAGGTTCTAACAAGTGAGCGTGGATTTCGGATACATTATGTTAGTTTATACAAAGCACTGCCGATCTATTTGACGTAGAGTACGTGGATCGTTCTACTCCTTCGAATTCGACGATTGAAAGGATCGTCAAAGCGTTTAGGAAAGTTGGCTGCGTGGTCGGGAATTGCCGTAAATGCCAACAAATAGACGAATAGCCTCAAATCCCTCTAATGCCTTCCGAGCGGGAGGAGAGAGAAGTGAGGGTTTGTTCGTTGGTTGAAATGGGCGAGCCTTGCTCTAGCCGGCAAATTACAGACAAAATCGGTGTTAATCGAAGTACTGTGAAACGTATTTTGAAACGCAACAAATACAAAAGTTACAAAGTTCATAATTGCCAGGAGATTTTTCCTCTTAATAATAATAATAATAATAACCTTTATTTCATAGTATACAATAAGTATGAAACATGTCAACAGAAACAATGGGTACCAGCTAAGTACAAATAGAAAAAGAAAACAAAAGAAAATAGTATGCTTGACAAATTTCTAATCAATTATGGAGTTCATAAAAAGAACTCATTTGGATGATACAAACATTCTTGAATCAGAAGTTCTTTAAGGTTTTTTTTTAATCTTTAAGTGTATGTTATATGTCTTAAATTCATACGGCAGTTTATTATAAATTTTTAAAACTTGCGTCACTACACCTTTATGTATGCGTGCATATGTTGTTTGCGGCACACGAAGAGTTGCTTTTTGGCATTCCCGAGTGTTGTAGATATGGTTAGCTTCATATTCGGCAAGGATTTCATTGTAATGTTTTTTCGGGAAACACCCAGATTCATAAATATACAATGCAGGCAAGGTAAGTATACGGTTCTCTCTAAATGCACTCCTACATGATTCCCTTTTTTTTAGATTGAAGATGCTTCTTAGACACGACTTCTGGAGGATGAAGACTCTGTTAGCATCCACGGAATTTCCCCACAAGATGATGCCGGGACCCTACATATGCGTGATAAGCTGACAACGCTGCTTCAACGTGAACTTCCGACGATATCGCTCGCAGTGCATATGTCATTCCGGATAATTCCTTGGTAAGTATATGCCGTTGGTCTTTCCAAGATAGTGTGCTGTCAAGTATCAAACCCAAAAACTTTGCATTATTTATTGATGTTATTCGTTGATTTTCAAAGCTTATTGATATATTATCATTCTTCTTTAAGGAGAATTTTACTACATTATTTTACGTTATTTTAGTGATTGCCATGTAAGTGGCTCTGATAGTTGATCTTCGTTGTAATAAGCATTTTGGAATGGAGTTAAAAGATTACAGGATTCAGTGAACGTTATTAATCTCGACAAAATTGCTTTTTCCACTACTTTTGCTATAATAGATATTAGTGCAATCGGCCTATAATTCCCAATATCTGTTTCATCGCCACTTTAATAGATAGGTGTTAAAGTAGCTATTTTTAAATTGTCGGGATATATACCAGTTTCGAAGGAAAGGTTAATCATGTTTGCGATTGGAGTACAAAGTAAATCTGCACAACTCTTTATTAGTTTCGTTGGTAATCCATCAGGTCCTACGGATGACGTTTCTTTGAGGGAAGTTATTATATTAAGAATTTCAACAGGGTCAACGTTGTATAGTACCATCATTCTTGGATACATCGCCTGTGTTTCTAGTACCTTGGGTATTATGATTACCCATACTTATGTAATATGAATTGAAGCTATTCACCATTTCATTAGTGGTATGTTTATGATATTCACATATTTTGCCAGTATCAATATTTTTCCGGGTGTTTCGTCCAGTTATTCTGTCAACTAACTTCTAAGTTGCTCTAATTTTGTTTTGAGATTGTAAAATATAATCTGTGTTGTATTCTTTTTTCTTTTGAAGTATCACCGATTTTAGATATGTACAGTAATCTTGGTAGTAATCTTTTCTAATCCTTTTATTTATCATAAATTCATACAACTGTCGTTTGATACGACATTTATTTTTAATCTCATAATTTAACCAATATGCGTTTACCTCTTTCGGTTGCTTAAACTTAACTTTGCCCGTCTTTGTGTCGATGTGCTAGCTCCTTCGTTTAAGTTTTTAGCTAAACGCGATACAGAAGAAGGAGATACTTTCTGTAATTTTGCAATTTCTCGTTGTGAATGTTTGTTTGATTGTAGAAGAGCTTGTATAGCGGCTTTTTGTTCACTTGTTAAATCTTTCCCGGGCATTTTCTACAAAAAACCCCAAATATTTCAATTTTTTTCAAATTTCAAATAATTAATTATTAAGAGAGAGATAGAATAACAATTTTACCTTTGCAAGAACGATAAGTTACGAAGTCGGGAATGCGTTCGCGGAATATAGCCCGTGGGCGTTCGTGGTCGAGCTCCAGGAAATCCTTGAGTGTTATAATACGATATGTATAATATGCTTTTATTCTCAATGCAGATGATTCGGTAGTTAACTGTAGAACAGTCAGAATGAAAATTTATAATAAAGAAGTTTGTGGCAATTATATTTGTTTCTTTTTAAAAATCAAAAGGTCGAATAGAAATTGCTAACTGGCGCAGTCAGTAGGATTGAACTGTGACGAAAATCGAATCAAAATTTTCGTGTTTCGGTTCGTTTCAACGATTTACACGGACACCTACGCAAGTGAAGTTTCACGCGAGTGGATAAACTTTTCCAACAACGTGTGAAGAAAACACCAGGAAGTGCAGCACAACCGAATCGTGGTTCTAAACATCGAATCAACCCATCTAAAATTGGTGGAACCAGGAGCAACAACAGGAGAAACGAGGAGCAAACAAGAAAAGTGAAGATCGAACGAAGAAACTCAAATGTATTGTACCGCAATTTTGCTGTAAGTCATTTGAACATTTTTTGCATGCATTTATCGCCAGAATTTCCATTTTACCGATCCTAATCGATTAGTTTAATTATATTGCGTCGATTTGAATGAGCTTTTCGGAAGACGACTTGTCGGATTTTGCTACTGATCAATCGGAAGTGAACTCTGATAACGCGGCTAGACGAACAGATAGCGATTTAGACGAATTAGTAGGTAGGTTAAATTCTATCAACTTGAATAACGCAAATAACGCAATGGCTCGTCCGGAAATCACAAAGAATCACATTGACTTAATACCTGTATACGAGGGGGATCCGAATACTTTGTCTATGTACGTAGGGGCGTGCGAATATCTAGCGCAAACTTTTGGAAACCGAGAATGATTCTGCGGATGTTGTTAACGGTTTTCTTTTAAGAATATTTCAAGCGAAATTAGCAGGGAGAGCGTTACAGCTAGTTGGTAGCAGGGAAGTTATTGAATCATGGTACGAATTAAAAAAATTTATTGCAACAAAATTTCTGTGATCAGAGATCAGAACGGTGCCTAGTCCAAGATTTGATGCAAATACGACCAGAGAGGGGAGAGACGGCTTATAATTTCGGTATCAGATGCAAAAATCTCTTAAATTTAATTCTTACAAAAGTCAAATTAGCAGAAAATGATGTTAACAGACGACGAATAAAAATGGAACTCCATAACGATACCGTTCTCCAAGCATATCTAAGGGGAATCGCACAATTTGGAGAATATTGGACATAGGGTTAGATTTAGAAATCCCGCGAATATTGAAGCCGCGATGTCATACGTACTCGAGGAAGAAAATTTCAGTTATTTTGTCAAACAACCAAATAACATACATAACATAGAATTTAAGCCGATGAAACAACAAGCACCTTTGCGTCAAAATTCATTTAGTATAACCAAACCGAATGTGCAAAATGTCACAAATCCAAATCGAATTATACCGCAAACAAATCAGCGTCAATACCAGCCAATGCAACAATCGTTTTCGGCAACCAATGATGCTTCAAACACCATCATCATCATTCAGGTATTCACCTCAAATTCGACCCCAATGGCCTCAACAGGTACAACAAGGAAGACTTTACGTACCACAAGCGAGCAAGCCACCGCCGTTTAATTTTGCAAAATCACCTGGACAACTGGAGCAACGTCGACAGCCCAGGTCGACGCCAATGGAACTCGGAACTATAACAGCACGCACACAAAAACCTACATCTTTCCAATTTAGGTCAACTAGCAAACCAAATTGGGTGTTCAGAAGAATTATACCATCAGACTAATGAAGACAATTTATGCTATGAGGAAGAACAGCATGAAGAACACCAATACTCTACCGAGGAGGTCCAGTATTACGAAGAAGGCTTACAAGACCTAGGACAGGGAAGTTACGATGAAGAAGAGGCAAATTTTACTACACAGGCCTCGAACAACAATCAGAGATGACTGAGGAGGAACCCGACGAATGCATCAACTAAACACAAACACATCTTCTAAATTACCACACATATTATTACCGGAATTAACGCAAAATTTTTAGTAATACAGGTTCGTCGAGATCCATGGTAAGTACAGGAAAGGTTACTGAATATTTTTATGACTATGTAGTGCATGAGCCATTTACAATTCAAACCGCACATGCAACCACAAACCATGATTACGTTATAAATATACCATGTCTAAAAACTTTTAAAGCACCAAAAGAGATATTAAAGTTTCACGTTTTTGATTTTTCGGAAAATTATGACGGATTAATAGGAGTAAATTTAATGAAGCAATTAGGCGCTGTAATTGACGTTCCTAACGGAGTAATGCGCACGAAATTTGGAGAAATCAAAATTCATTGGGAAAATAGTAAAATAAATATAGGGCCACGCGAACGAAAAATAGTTAGAATACCGGTTACGAAAAATTACGCAAATATTATAATAAATCATCAGATAATAGCACCGGTGTCGAAATTCCAACTTCTATAACCAATACAAAAGATTTTTACGCGATAACGGAGGTAGCAAATTTTAACAATTACCCTGTAGAAATCGAAATAGAAAAACCGATTACCGCCGAAATATATCACGCAAAAAATGAGTCAATCAATGGGCAAATACCATATAACGCTAGACAAATAGAACAGATGCAAATTGAAAATGTTCTTAATAAGCTTCGCTTACAACATCTTAACGCGGAAGAAGCGGACGCTATAGAAGGGATATGTCTTAAGTATAAGGACATATGTTATGATGATCGATTGCCTTTGACTTTTACTAATAGTGTAAAACATCGATTAAATATGAATGACGACACACCAATTTATTTAAGACCATATAGAAAGAGTCCTCAGCAAAAGCAAGAAATTAAAAAACAGGTCAAGAAACTTTTAGAACAGGATGTCATTCAGGAAAGCAGTAGTCCATGGTCAGCACCGGTGAGCATCGTGCCAAAGAAGATGGACGCTTCCGGAGAAGTAAAATATAGGATGGTCATCGATTACCGAAGGTTAAATGAGCAGACGATCGACGATAAGTATCCTATTCCTAACATCACGGACATATTGGATAAACTCGGAAGATCACAATACTTTACTACGTTAGACCTGGCATCTGGGTATCACCAGATCGAAATGGACCGGAAGGACATTGAGAAGACTGCATTCTCTACAGAGCAAGGACACTACGAATATAAAAGAATGCCATTTGGCCTGAAAAACGCGCCAGCGACATTTCAGAGGATGATGGATAACGTTCTACGTGGATTGCAGGAGGATGTCTGTCACGTTTACTTGGATGATATAATAATCTACTCTACAAGTTTACAGGAACATCTAATGAAACTAGTTAAGGTATTCGAACGACTAAGAGAGGTTAATTTAAAAATACAGCTAGATAAATGTGAATTCCTGAACAAGGAAGTTGCATATCTGGGGCATGTAATCACGAAGGATGGAGTACTACCAAATCCAGACAAAATAGAGGCAATTAAAAGATATCCCATTCCGAAAACAACCACCGAAATTAAATCTTTTCTTGGATTAATTGGCTATTACAGAAAATTTATAAAGATTTCGCGAAGTTAACGAAACCACTAACCAAATGTTTGAAAAAAGGAGCTAAAATCGTAATAGGAGAAGATTATAAGAAAGCATTTGAAACATGTAGAAATATACTAATGGATGCACCAATATTACAATATCCAGACTTCCAGAAACCTTTCATTTTAACAACAGATGCGTCGAATATCGCTGTAGGAGCTGTCCTTTCACAAGGAAAAACTGGGAAGTGACAAACCTGTAAGTTACGCTTCTAGAACACTTAGTGAAACTGAGCAAAAATATTCGACCACCGAAAAGGAACTACTGGCAATTGTGTGGGCCACAAAGTATTTTAGACCGTATTTATATGGCCGCCGTTTTACCATATATACAGATCATAGGCCGTTAGTTTGGCTTAGTTCATTAAAAGAACCGAATTCAAGATTAGCCAGATGGAAAATCAGATTAGACGAATTTAATTTCGATATCGTCTATAAGAAGGGCAAATACAATACGAATGCTGATGCGTTTATCTCGTATAAAAATAAATGCGATGGAGACCGAATCTATGGCCAATAACGCCGGAGATAATACCGAAGAACTTCTTGAAGATATTCGAGAATTCCTAAATGAAGAAACGGGAGATCTACCACAAATACCGCAAGAAACGATCGACGAAATCGTCGTCGCGAACGAAGACACAGATACAGCACCGGAGGCTGAACTTGAAGAATTTAGAGAAACGGCTCATTCGAATGAAAATGAAGAACCAGCGCAATCAATTCCATCGATGGATGAAGCAATAGATAGTAGAAGTCCTCAATATCATTTTAGATATACTCATTTGAACCAACTAAAAGTGGAATTTAATCAAGATCAAGGCAAAAAGATTTATTTAGTACAAGTACCAAAAGAAAATAACGCAGAACAACTCTTTAATTTTATTAGAGAAATATATGGACCGAGGAAAACACTATTTATACTTCGAAAAGGAACAACTTTACAAAGATCTTTGCAATGTGTATATAATGCATTTCAACAACAATGGACCGAAACTATATAGGTGTTTACGAAAATTACAGATTTATCATCCTTCGATTGTCGAACCGAATGAACTATTGCGTGAGATGGTAGAGCTTCAAAATTATTTCACTTCTCGCGATTTATCGTTAGAACCTATTAGAAGCGATTTTCATTATTTAAATAAACTATTTAAAGTTAAAGCTTATATTAAAGATCAAACAATTGTTTATATAATTTTTGTTCCTTTAGTTGAACCTGAATCTTTTACTTATTACCACTTATGTCCTTTACCCATACCTATAAATGAAACCTTTTTCCGATCAATCAAACCAACCTCTAATTTTCTGGCAATAAATGAGCAAAAATTTGTGTTTACCAAGTTTCAATGCAATGAACTAAAAGCGACGGAATACATTTGTGATCATGGTGAAACCCACCAAGTAGTAACATCCTCGCCGTGTGAAGTCCAACTGCTCATGTATTCCAATAAGTACGATAACTGCGTACATGTCTCGGAAAAATTGGAAAATATCAAAATTACCAAGTTATTAAGTAATCAATGGCTGCTGTCATCACCAAACGCCACATTAGTAAAAAAGATTTGTGATAAAGATCAGGAAATAGAAAAATTGAGTGGTACATTTATTATTGCTATGACAGAACAATGTGTGATAAAAATCGGTCATATAACTTTACGTTCGCAAGAATCACTACGCGAATTAAAAGTTCCGAAGTTACCCGATTTAAGTATCAATCATAAAAGCATAATTCAAAACAATCACATTAAAAGTGCGGGAGAAATTAGAGAACTAAATTTACAAAACCTGTCGGGAATATACGCGAATTTAGAAACTCTTCAACACGAAGTAAGAAAAATAAATGATGTGGAATTTCACGAAAAACCGATATCAATTTGGGCAATAATAATAACTGTAATCATTGCTATATGGTTTATAGTCGCTTTAGGAAAGTACCTATATAAAAGAAGAGAGGTAACCAAGCAGTCAACCGACAACCAACCAGCAGCCGAGGCAGAAGCCAGCCACCCTGTGGACAAGAAGAGAAAACATCCCTTGTCGCTACCACTCCACGGAGATGTTTCCGTCTAAGCCCCCAGGAGTTACGAAGTCGGGAATGCGTTCGCGGAATATAGCCCGTGGGCGTTCGTGGTCGAGCTCCAGGAAATCCTTGAGTGTTATAATACGATATGTATAATATGCTTTTATTCTCAATGCAGATGATTCGGTAGTTAACTGTAGAACAGTCAGAATGAAAATTTATTAATAAAGAAGTTTGTGGCAATTATATTTGTTTCTTTTTAAAAATCAAAAGGTCGAATAGAAATTGCTAACTGATATATCAACACAAAACACTTAACGATACTCCACAACTTCTATACGGTTATGACGAAATATTTTAAAAAATATCGATGCATTCTCTAAACTGTGAACTCGCTAAATGTAAGTTGATAACTGAAATATTTATATATACGTACTTTACTCTTCTAAATATCATTTCTCTGGTATTTTTATTTACTGATACAATAATCTAGTCCCCCTATAAACGATCGGATTCAAAGCAAAAGAATATCACTATAATAGGATGGGAATTTCCAGGTAAAAGGGTTAATTTATGACATGTTTCAAGTAATATGGCCAGGGACTGTAGATGATATTTCCATAAACTATTCTGTAGTGACACAAACTATTTCGCAGTTAGAAAATACTCAATTATCTATACAAGACTCGTTAAATAACGTCAACAATTTAGCAGCCGCTCTAAAAAGCTTGAGCTTGACGGATCCTATAGGACTAGATGTCGCGCGCAGTTTTAAATAAAAATCCGGATTTAGAAAAGGTTCGATCTATATCTGGAATTCAAGGCTGCACAGAAGAGATACAGGAGTATTTGAATTTCGCAAATCTTACTTCATTAGATGCTGAACGATCATTTACAAAGTATACGAGAACGTTTTCAGACCGTCGTCGAGGCCTGACCGACTCGACAATGAAAGCATTGCTTATGTTGTAGTACTACGCGGCGTACCATGGCAGTCGCACATTACCGCAGTGGTCATCGATACATCAGTAAAAGGTAACAATCTATTATTTTTTTATTAATACTGTGTCTACTTTTACGCGGTACGCCCCGGACGGTTCCACTAGTTTCTCGAACATTATAAATAGTACACACACACCGATTAACCGATAATAACCGAACGTCCACTCGATTCCTTGTATGTGCATAGTAAACATAGCTCCTTTCACGGCGCCTCTGCGGGTGCAACCTTTTGTCACGCTTTAGTAATAGTCACCATGGAAGCGAAACGTATTTTTCGATGGATTTTGACAACAACAAGGATGTTATTAAATTATTTCATCATAAATGTTTTAAAAACCAATTACTACACTTATTTGAATCTATGAACAACAAAATTATGAAACTAATCAAGAATTGAAGAAAGAACATATGCGGTTTTGATTCGAGTGCAGCTTCGAGCTAAGACTCTCAATATTGCTCTAAAGAACCTCAGTGAGCAAGTACAAAATTTACTATTTGGCTAAATAAACAAGAAAATTCAATTCAAATTAAATTTCAAAAACTCAAATAAATTCACAAAAATTTCATGTTTCAAGTTTTATTCAATTGGATATTTCTTGGAGTATTTGGCAATACGTCGAAAAACTGTTTGTACCAGCTAGCGTCTACAAAATGTCAATTGAAATCGTTGCCATGTTTGGAACAGCCTGTACATTTTTCTAGAATCTGATAAAGAAACGGTTCTAGTTTTTTTTTTATTTCATAACATTTTCCTATACCTGAAATATATGCATCTTTAGTGAAGCTATACAGATAAGTTTTTTTCTAAAATGCATCGAATGCTGGGACGAAATACTAGAAAATTTTGTTTTTTTTAAAGATATTCATTAAAAATAATCTGTAAAATTTAATTCATCCGTACAATATCAACATCGATTCGAAATGAGTACAATTTCCCTCGTACAAACTGCAATACGATTTCTTGTATTTTGCTGAACATATATTAAGATTTCGAGTATAATATTTAATGTAATGTCCACGTTACGAACTGCCTTAAGAAATTCATCAAAAAAGTTATTTAGCTAAATTGGGCAATTTATTAAACAATTTTCAGTATGCTATATTCTTTGCTGCTGAAAAAATTTAGCGTGCCTTAAATAAATCTATTCGTTCAAAAATATGTTATTAGTTTTAATGAATATCTTTCGTGAAAGAAAAATTCATATATATTCATTTCGTCACAGCACTCTATACTTTTAAACGAGAAATTTATTTGACATAGCTTTATATTTAATTTACTAAGGAACGACATATTTCGAGTTTATACTCAAAATGGAAAACCCTGTCTGTCGTATTATATATTTTCGTCGTATATTATATTTTAATGGAAAACCCTGTATATTTTTCGAAGATGTTCCTATGAACATTTCTGGAAAATATACAGGGCTTTCCATTAAAAAAAATGAAATAGTATGAATCCAACATCGCAACGATTTCAATGGCAATCTAGTACACGCTAGTTGATACAAAAAGCTGTAAACATATTGCCGAAAACTCCAAGAAATACTCAATCGAATAAAATTCGAATCATCGCTCTAGCGTGTATGAATTACGCAAAAATCTTAAATGATCTCAACTATTTCAAAAACTAAGACAAATGGGTATATGGAATATTAAAGAAAGTTGACATGAATTCAAGGCATTTAAAATGGTAACAACATTCAGGATGTTCTAGTTAAAAGACCAAAGCTGTATCGTTTGTAGCGGAACCTGAACATCCTGTACACTTGGACATAATTTTATTTTGTGCAGAACTTGTCTTTGAATATTTTTTACTTGACAACTTCTTCTCTAAATTGTTCAGGAAAGGAATTATCTTCCCCCCATGCACTACTAGGTGGTAATGCTGTGTAGCGTAGAAACAGAATTCCTGTCATTTGAAGATTTCAAAGATATTTTACAGTGTGCAAGATGAATGTATGTAGGAGCTTAACTGATATTTACGAAATTTGCATTGCATTTTATGTATGCAAGTACATCATTACCGAAAAACATAATAACATCGTGAAGCAACATACCCTTATATTTTAAAGAAAGCTCCTGGGTGAATGGAAGTTAAAGAATGTTCTTACGAAAGAATTACAGCTTACAATCTACATGAATTTGATTAATTTAGGAAAGTGTGTTCTTTCGTGTTTTGAAAAGAAGCTATTATATTTGGGTTGACATAAAAAATGTGCTAAGTCTGTAAAATCGCTCATAGGAATCAATGTATGTAGGGTATCACATGCACCTTAAATAATGGGGACATTCCGACGAACGTTTAATGAAAGACCGTATTCCATTTAATGCACATGATAGTTAACTATTCTGGGAAAATGCGGAAAACTAATAAAAATTCGTGATACCAAGGTAGATAAAGATACAATTGCCCGTGTCGCGCATGATTAGTAAGGAAAATAAAACCGAAACACGACAGAATATTTTCGTACCGGTATTTGAAACCACGGCATGGTTACCGAGCAACCGATACAAACACATATACATTCGCATTGATTCGACAAGAAAACCGGTTTCCACCGGAAAATAATCGATAAAGCAAAATGCCTAGGTTTTCCGCAAAAAATCAATTTACCTGTATACGAGGTATAACTTAAAACTGTTTCAATGGTTCCGAATTTTCGGGTTAAACTGTAGTGCACAATAATATAACGCAATTCTCTAAAGTTTTTTTTTCTACCATTGAGTAATAATTACCTCAAGCTGAACGCCAAACAAATCCCTCGATCGATCCTGCTTATTTCGTATTTCTATATTGGTAGCTTGTGTAGGTTCTGGAACCAAATTCGGAACGACATTCTCGATGGGACTCATCTGAAAGTTAAAAGAGCTATTATTCATAATGTTAACATATAACCACATATTGATGAATTATAAGATTCAAGTGAAGTAGAAATGATGCGTACAATTGAGTTCGCGAACCGCCTACTCACTAATCCTGCTACGTTTATGTGTGGTGTAAATACACCAGTTTACACCACGCATTAGTTACTAGCAGGAATACTTTGAGGGAGGTGTTCTGTGAAATTAATGATAAATCTGGATTTTCCATTTTGCATCGCAAAAAATAGAAATTTGCTAACAACTTACCGAATTACATAAAAACGATTTTATAAGAGTTAACATTCTTTATATGCAGCGGTAGCTTCTCATGAGAGTCTCAACGATCGCCAATGGCAAAAAAAGAACTTCATTACGTATCACTAAATACATTTCTGCATAATCAATTTATCCCAACATCCTAACATTTACGAGAACTTGAAAAATGTTTAGTGGAATAATTATAAAAATATGTGTATTTTACACATCATGGTAAGTCTGAGGAATCACTTATATGTGCAGAATACCGCAATGCTTAAGTGCTACGCCATCTTGCATCAAGTAGATCATGAACTGCTCGATAGGTGATGGACTGCATTCCGGGTTTCGGCCGTTGTTTTTTAAGCGGAATGACTATATCTCTTGGCGCTAGGTAGCGCCAAAAAATATATCTTGGTGCTGTTTGTGGAGAGTAATTACATAAACCCGAAAGGTGAAAAACAACGGTGAGAAAGGGTCGTGTTCGAAACCAGGCTGATGACGACGGTTAGGCAGGAACATGTCCGTCAGCTAACAGTCTTTTTTCTCGCTTTGTTTTTGGCCGGAAGTGATTCCACCAATATCATAAGCTATATTAATTTTTTTATAAAAATATATATTTTTAAAATTAATGTCTTGTCCTATTCCTAGATACAAATGCAATATATAACTGGAACAGGTAAGGTCTTCGAAAGTGAACCCTCGGGTGAAATGGTCATATAATGGAAAACGTCATCGTTACCCGGACGTAGGCTTATGACGAACAGGGGCTCAATCAAATCGAGCCCACAACGAATCCGGTCAATGTAGACAATAGTTTACTTCTCAAAAGCAGTCACACAAGAACCATGAGTTTTGTCAACAAATGTAGATAGAATACAACAACAAAGGATAAGATTACAAAACTATATAACTAAAAAATTCATTCAATGTGTAGTATGGCGAATTCATTAAATTTTCCTTGAGGTAAATTTCAAATTGATGAACAGATAATAATTGCCATAAAGCAGAAGGTAAATGATTATAATTTGTATACCCATATATACTTTTTGCTGTTAAAGTGAGCCTATAATTTGGTAAATGCACATTATTTTTAGAAAATAGCTGATGTTTATTCTTATGGCCAAATAAGAATGGCAGCCGGTTATATCTGAGGCTAGTAATCACAGAGCTGTCGGGTAAAATCTTTTTTAATAAATGTTGTAAAAAGAAAATACTGGAAATGATTTTAGAGTTTGTAAGATAACCAGTACATGGCATAACTGTCACGAGTATGTAAGTATAAAATTTAAGTTTTCATCGTGTTTTGTCTAATTACGTGATATCGAAAATATATGCATTTTATTCCTAACTCAATTCCCTTTCTTTTGTGTTTAAGTTTGTAAGTTGCTCTTGATATACTTAAGTTTATTTCATTGATGTGTTTATGCCACTTTAGCATTAGAAGAGAATTTATTCCCTAAAGTTTTGACAGAAGTCGTATTTTCAATAGCACTGTTGCCGATTAAATGATTTAATTGCTTTTGAGCATGTAAAGAGTTGGAGTAAAAAGTTGTGTCTAGCTTGTTTGAAAAAAACCACTCATTGAGAAGGTGTAGCATGAAGTTGGTTTTATTTTGAATACTATCTACCGAATCATACATTATAGAGCAGTCGTATCATCAGCATATACTACTAACTTATTTGAAAGGAAAGTAACAATAGTGTTAATAAAAGCCACCAATTGTAACTAGAAGGAGATTCGACTTAAAAATCTCTTTTCTGGTATTTTTTGTTATAGAAATTTGTAGAAACCGTAACCTATCAGACTGACTCAATTCGCAAAAGACACCGACTGGCACCTGTCTATTTTCTAACTGTTCGATAATATAGTATAGTTGTACATACTAGAAGTGGCTGTTATTGTTGATATATTTCTTCTTCCATACTGGTTGTCAAAGATAACATTGTGCTTATTTAAAAAGGATTCAAATTGTATAGCATATTCCAAGATTTTACTGACGCAAGAAGTTAATGAGATTGGTCTATAGTTACACATATTATCTCTTTTATAATGTGGTATAATTTTGGATGGCGTAGTGTAGACGACAGACAGTCGGTGTACGACAATTTTGTCGTTCACGATGTACACCACGGTTTAGAATGCGTGTGAAAGCACGACCGACAATAATGTCGGACCGACAAAATGGATCAAACCTGTATTACTTTTTTCGCTGAACCGACTATCGGCCAGAAAAATAGTCTGTCGCCTGCGCTACGTCTTAAAATAAGAAAAGAGTATACCCTCTTGGAATGAGGAATTTATGTGAGTAATGGGACCAACTATGATGTGTTTAGCGTCTCCAAGTATTAAAGGGAAAATGTCATCTGAGCCAGGGCAGCTTTTATTATTCAATTTATTAATTACTGAAATCACTTCAGTTCCTACTAAAGGAAATAAAAACATGATATTTTATACATAAAAAATGCCTAGCAACAAAACTAAAACATAATGCTAATATAGCTCATGGTATTGGTGGGATTATTCCTGGCAAAAACAATGCGAGCAGAGAAAAGAAAGCGCTAACACACGGACATGTTTCTGCTTACTCAGCGTCATCAGCGTGGTTACAAGCACTCCTTTTTCTGCTGCTTGCATTGTCTCTACACAGTTATGCCGTCCTAGGCCATGGCGACACACACAGGAGTACGGATGCCCCCCACCTATCGAGCAGCTCAGGGGCTGCTGAATACAAGGTGTCGTTGCGCCTAAGCGCACCTTGGAAAGCATACCTAGTATTAAAATTTTCACAAGACCAAGTCGGTACATGTTCTTTTTGGTGGTATTTTTCGAAGGAAATTTACTATAAATTTCAATGGACTTCTGGTCTTTTGTGTTTGTGTTTACCGCCGAATTCGAATACTATTTATCTACTCTTAAGCGCATAAAAACATCTTTAAAAGGCACCATCAAACGAAGACGCTTTAATGCTCTTGCAATGATGTCAAAAAGAGGAAAAACTACACTCATTTCGCTCGCTCATTTTGGCAAATATTATATTCGTCTCAAGGAAAATTAGCATTTGCATAACGGGTTACGTAAATAACTATTACACATTTAAGATATCGGGCGTTAAAAAAATATCGGTATCTCAAACTATCTCCGAATATTGAAGAAAATTGGCATGAATTAAACACAACCATACAAAAATGCAGTAATACATTAGTGAATCAAATTTATGGTGTTTTTCCTTCTGATCATGCTTACATATTTTGTTTAAAACGATAAAGGTTTTTTATTTCCTATACCTAAAAAAATAAAATTGGCCAACTTTCAAATAAAAACAGCAAGCTTAACAAGGTAGGCTTCGTTTCATTTGAAGTAGTGATACAATGAATTCATTGAAATTTCTATACGTGGTATTCCTATGTAGTAAAGTTGACTAAAACAAAGTTGGTAAGAATTGAAATACTTTTTTAATTTAGAATGACGAAAGCTTCTACAGTGCGCCTTAGAATCTGAACTACAATAACTTAGTAAGTTTGTATGCATAATTTTATTGAAACTGCTTTCTTCCTTCTTATCTAGAAATTCTTTCATGATTCATTACATATATTATTTGCAATAATACAAAACACAAATGAAATATTTATTAGAAATGGAATGGTTATAATATTTTATTAATGCAAAGAATCGAAGTCCGCGTTTTTATTGAAAAATTAGAGATTTCATTATTTTTTTTGAAATATGTAACTTGGAAACTTTTTATCTGTATTTGTTCTTAGTAAAATATGTAAAAGCAGTCAAACATAAAGGTTGTACCTTTAGAAAAATCGAAATATTATAGCCTGAATTTTTTGAACAACTCGTATAACATTTTTGGTATCTTTTTATTACGAATAGCTATTTATGGTAATAAGAACCTTTGTAGCGACGCATAACTTAAAAAATGCGATATGTTACCTGTAAAATCTCATTTGCAGACACAAGAAAACTACCTACCTACCATACAATTGATGGCGAATGATAAGAGTAGTTCTATTTTAGCTGATGCAGTTTTATCTACATATATTACCTAGCTTTTGATGAGGTATTTGTACCACTCTCAGAAATAACATTACTGGCAGACAATAGGCCTGTACTCACACAGCAATAAAATTGAATTTTCTCATAATACCTGTACGAACCATAGTATAGAATAAATTTCAAAGGATTTGTTATGTAAAGAGAAAAGAAACTTTAATAACTGGCTGTTCATTGCAACATAAGAAATTGATATTCACATAAAAGGAAGTAAATTGGTTATATTCATTTTTATTGATCATAAAACCTCAGATATAATATATTAAATATATCAACTTTCAATTTCTGGTATATTCAAAAGTTCAGCTAAGTAAAAGCTCACAAAATATTTTTTGAAAAGTAATTTGTTATCCTTATTATTCTGAAAAATATTGTTGGGCCCAGTGCCAATTTTTTTCGTTAAAATAAATGTTGTTATATTTAAAGGATATCTTTAGAAGACGCTGAGGTTAGAAACTTATTTGCAGATAAATTGTTGTCTTAATGTGATCGCAATAAAAAATGTTTTCAAAATGATGTTCGTAGACGGTAATGACCACCGTTTTGTAATATGGAATTAAATATATTATTCTTGGTTTTTTTTATCAATGATCGCATACACCTAGTTTACCGGTTTAATGACAATAAACTTATTTTAAATATAAACAAAAGTAATACAATCTTTTTCAATCCAGAGGAGTCATTATGTGTACATATTAACACTACGATTGTGACGTCAGTTTCAAGTTGTGGATTGTTGAGTATTACTTTCGACAATAAACTAAAATGGGATATGTATTTAGAAATCATTGTTTCAAAATTGGAGAGGGCCTTTTCTGTAATAGCAAAAATGAAAGAGATATATACTACTGAAACTTTAAAATGTATATTTGCATACGTCAGCTCCCACATTACCTATAGGTTTCTCTTTTGTGGAAATGAAAGTAATTTAAGATCAGTATAGCTTTTACAAAAGCGGCTTTACGTATTATCAACGAGTTGTCTTAACGGCTAATGTAGATAATAATAAAACTTCTATAAAACTTGCTACCTATCTAATATTTTAATTTTAACTGGTGCAAGTAATAGAACAGAATTGTTTTATTTAACAGACTTTTTAGTGATTTGTGTTCTTTATGTTGTAACCGTGCATGTTCAATGTGTTGGTCCAAGAAATGTAGGCATTAAAGCATTCATAGGCAACTTGAAATTAATTCTAGTTTTGATCAATTGATTTTTGGCTGAATATGTTTGCTAAAAAATAAAATTGTCGTATTTAATGTGAAACAATCCATAAGAGATATATGAGAAGCTCTTGGTGTCGTTTATAGCATGGTTGAATCACCGGAATAAAAGATGCGGTGGCAGTAAATGGTATTCATTATGGTTAACAGATTTTTTATGAGATTAGATGAAATTGATTCAAATGATATTTGGTCTAAACAAGACAGTTCCATAAAACTCTTTTTGGGTTATATTTTGTACGGTCATACACTGGGGTGCATTAAAATTCATCATTTGTGGAATTAGGTGTGATTTGTTGCACAACGTTACAAAAAATTGGATTAATCGAATTCGTTTCTGTGCGTGAAATTGAGATGACCATTTGAATGATTTATTACTCAGATTATAATGTAATCGAAAATCCTTAAAAATAAAAATTTAATTTTATCTTAAATGAGTGCTATTTCGTTTCCTTGTAAAATCACATCCTTTTTATCGAAAACTTAAGGAGGTTCAGTGTTAATGCAAAACGTAGAGCTACGTTTCGAATAATATGTGCTCTAAAAAGCACATTTTATTTGTTCAAGATTATAAACATTAAAATTTGTATGTGAATTTTATTGTATATAATCTGTGGTATTAATTATTAATACTATCTAACCACATTATTTTTTCTTATTTACTACGTTTCACTGACTTTGTTTCATAAATTTAACAGGTTAGCTTGACAATAGTGATTTTAACATTTCTTTTCCGAGGGAAAGTTTTTGAAAACGTGGCTTGTATTAAATGTGTACGCTGTAACTCTTGTTAACCTAGTAATAACATGAAGATAAACATTTTGTGTAGCAATTATAAGTAAATACTGTGGCAGAATATTTAGTAACTTGGGTATAACTTTAACAAAAATCTAAACTACCTCTTTATATGGATGGTTATCTGTTTAAAGTAGCTTTCACATAGAGTGGTACAAGATTAGTTTAAGAATTAAAGTGTAGTTTGAAAGTTTGCACAATGCAAATTAATACGACCATTCACATAGCGGTGTAATGCAGAATTAGTAATTAATGCAGTGCGGAACTATACACACGTCAAGCTTTGAAATTACCGCGGCGCTGTATCAATACTCTCTCTACATTTGTTTTTAAATTTGTACGTCATGATTATCATCACAAATGTAGGTTACGTTATGACAAAGCAAATCATTGATGTAAAATTAGTGCAATATTTTGCACCAATTTCGCGCTACCTTATGTTTATGCTACTTTAAAATCCAAGTAAGTCTAAGTATAAGACAAAAATAAGTTTTTACATTGCTTAATATTTTCTATTACTGTATTGTGTAATACTAACACCTATCATGTTATTAACTATAAGCGAATCAAGATCCCAATATACTCAGTCCTTGTTACACAACGTTTCACGAGTCTCGTGTAAAATCATTGTTTTTAGATTTGCGCCGTAGCCATCAATTTGCAAATTACATATAGCCTATCTTTACCTAAGTTACAGTAAAGAATAATAAATCATGGGGTTACTGCGAGAACTCGATAAGTCCTCAATCGCTCAAATTGAGAAAATGAATTATAAACGTTTGGTCAGTTACCATAAGTCAGTAATAAATGGACTTACATTTTTCGATTCAATAAGATAACTGAGTTAGTTGGTTTTACCTGTAGATAGCACTTAAGTTTTTGAATGTAAAGGTATAGATAACTAAAAATTGTCCAAGCGGATTTATCTGGTTTTTGCTGTGACCCCACGAAATGCCCCTTCAATATTCTTTACGTGAATGCTTTCAATTGTTTTGTTAATGTTTGTCTTTGATGTGTCATTAATAAATATTCATAACATTCTGTTTCATTTTATGTTCCTATAAATACATAAATTTATTGGCGGGCCATATTGATGCGACCAATATAACTATACAATACATTTGAACAGAATAGTAGGGTATGAAATTTTACTAAACTCGATGAATATAGTACAATCTCTGCTAAATAGGGCACGGTTTTGTAATGGTTGATGAACAAAAAGCGCATCTTACAATTCATTTTATCTAGCGAAGTTTAGACAACTATTAATATTAGGAATGTTCCTTGACTTATTCCAAGCATTTGACCAAGTCAGAATATTGAAATGGGTTGTTTCCTTTCTATCCAATCGGCGAGTTCGATTCAGAGACGGGTTATATAACAAATCTAATATCGACACTGGCACAACTAAAGACCAAGCTTATCTCGTTGATTCTTTTTATACATTAATGATTTAGATATTTCTGAATACAGTGAATCCTGATGAAGGTGGTCGCGGTTAATGTTATCGCCCCCTTATTGTTATTATTTTAATTAAGTATTGATCAACAAGCAGAAACATCTCCGTTGGTATTAGCAGTTTTTTTGGTTAACATATCACGTTCTTATCAATTTTGATCAATTGTTTCAAGTTTACATTCAACTAGATTTTTAAGGTTAATTTTCGATTTAAGAATAGAGCTGCCACTGCTAAAACTACGTATATATCCACTTTTTTTATATCTACAGTTGTTATACTAGATTCACGAATTAAATAAAAATATCCATGCACAAAAATATTGCACCTGTAAAAAAGTAGTTTTATCTTTAGTGCAAAATAAAGGAAATGCGAACTGAATGCAAAAAGAAATAAGAAGACGTATTTCACCTCTCATTTCCTTTTTCCTTAAATGTTGTATACTTGGTTCTTACGGCAACTACCTTCTGCTCAAGATTGGCACCATTACCGTTACAAACTTATTCGCGACGATAGGATAGCCTATTAGACGTAGCCCTGAAATTGAAATATTTTTCTTTGAAATGTCTTTGATAGTGTAGATATATAGTATAGATGTATATAGTATATATGAATCTGTTTCCCTAGAACATTTACAATTTTATTGCACCCGCGGAAACTTCCTTGCTTCAAATAGGATACTCTTCATATAGAGGACTCTTTGCATATCCCTCGTGAATGCAAAGTTAAATTATACATATACGCCATGGGTCTAGGGTGTATTACTTTTAAGAAGTTATTTTTTTCTGAATATTTTGGCAGATGAAAATCTCAATTGAAACATGAAAATCGTTTTTTTAGCAGTAGCTATGCTAAGCAGTTTTGAGATCCTAATGAACAACTATAAATAGCTATTCATATTTCTTGTGTAATCGATGAAACAAAATATTTTCATGAAATAGATCTTTATCCACAATATGATATACCAAAATTCCAAATACATATTTTAATTACTTTGAGAGATACATCTAATAGACTATCGTCGTGAATGACTCTTTATACAACTAAGATGGTAGTCTGAAAAGTTTCCAGCCTAACACAGAAACAAGTATTTTTTGTCAAATCAGTTTTATTTCTCAACACAGTCTCGTTATGAGTCTATACTTTTCCCAACGATGCTCCTATCTCTTTAATCAGTTGAAATATTAGTTGGCACTTGTTCCGCAAAATAGGCGTTTACGAATATGATGGCCTCCTCATTCGATGAAAATCTTTGTCCTCCGACCAAAACTTTGAGCATAGGAAGCAGAAAAAAATTCCTGGGGACCAGATCTGGTGAATAGCATGGGCGGTCTATCAATTCGAACCCCGATTCGTGAACTTTTGCCATGGCGACCATTGAAATGTGAGACGGTGTGTTGTGTTGTCTTAGTAGAACAAAGTTTTTTTGTTCTTCAAATGTGGCTGTTTTCCGCAATTTCTGCCTTCAGCTTGTTAAGTAATGATGCGCAGTATGCCCCCGGTATTGTTTTTCCTTTTTCAAGATAGTCGATTTACACAACTCCATGACTATCCTAAAAAACTGTCGCCATCACTTTCCCGGCCAATGGAACCGTCTTCACTTTTTACGGAGCCGATTCACTCTACGTAGGCCACTGTTTCGACTGTGCCTTGATTTCAGGAGTGTACTGGTGTTTCCAAGTTTCATCTACAGTTATTAATCGACGCCAAAACTCCGACTTATTTCACTTAAACAATTTCAACAGGGCTTTGGATATGTTCATTGGAATGTGTTTTTGGGCTTGAGTAAGCAAGCGAGGCACCCAATGCACGGTTAGCTTTTTCATGCCCAAATCTTTAGTCAATACAGGGTCATTCACTACGATGGCCTATTAAAAGTATCTCTGAAAATAATTAAAGTATCTTTTTTAAATGTTGGTGAGCGATATTATAGGCAATGATGTATTTCCTAAAAATATGTTCAACTTCATGGCATTCTCTATTAAACCGGAAACGGATATCAACTTTCTTATTTCAAATGGTACACCTTGTATATTACGAATCCTTTAGTCATACCTTTCAAAGACAAGTTCAACGATATGCAATATCATAGATGTAGGATGTACCACCTTTGAGATATTACATTTTTTCTGAAAAAGTTGACAAACGCAGAGTTTAACTGAAACATCAATATCTTCTATTCGGTATTACCCATGTTAATCAGTTTTGTTAATTCTATTGGCAACATAAAATAGTCTTTATTGCTATAAATACCTATCAAACATATTATACAGAGAGTTCCAAAAACCTAGTCCAAACACCAACATTTTCAGTTAAGCAAAATTCAATTTTTTTTTAATAGCAACCCCTATTTTTGAAAATGTTTGCGTATTCTACTCCAAAAACTGCGGGCAAAACATATTTTACTTCCTATAACTAAATTCACTCGTTTCCGAATTATTTTTAAAAAAATCATGAAATCGATTATTTATTACCAAAAAACAACCAGAATTGAGCTCTGTTTTGTTTAAGGTAATGACTAATGACAAATGAACACTGTAATATTACGTTAACATGTCAGTGTTTAAATTTGAGATCTGAGACTGCAGATGGTATACCCAATAAAGATTTTATTTAGCTTCGGTTGCCAAAGGAAAATAAATATTGAATTAAAGCTAAATATTTAACTGATTACTATACAAACTAAAAACAACTATACAAATTAAAGACATATTATAAATGTGTAAAACAATCTCCATCTAATTGCAAACATAGCAAGATCCGACGGTGCACGGAATTTACTGCCTTTTAGATTTCTGCTCGGCTAAAGCTGGCAAAAGCTCTCCTTATCCCAACCACCTTATTATGCAACACAAAATAAAGAAGTCAAGAGAAGTTAGGTCAGGGGACCTGGCTGACCATGTCCAAGATCCTAATTTCCTCATCCATCGATCATCAAACCTGTCTGTCAATTGATCTGTAACCTCATGTGTACATTGCGTTAGAGTTCCATCTAATTGGTATCAACATGCTTGCATTTCGTCCACATTTAGCCCATTAATATATTCCATTACGGTAGTTTGTAGCAAATTTAAATATTAATGCCATTTAAATTTTCGTCATACATTTGATACGTAAGGTTATTGACTTTTATAGCACAAAATACATTAAAACTAAACTTTTTTTGAAAATTTGGTGGTCTTGTTAAATGTGGATTAGTGGTGGCCCAATAATGTTTATTTTTAGAATTATACATCCCTTCTCTCGAAAATTTCATCAGCCCATATTGCTTTAGAAATAAAGAGTGGATCTTCTTGTATTTTAGCTAGATTCCATTCACAAAATTTGTTTGTTTGTTTGTCATTAGCTTAAGCAAAACGAAGCCTACCTTATCAATTCTGATTGTTTACTGGTAATAAATAATCGATTTCATGATTTTTTTAAGTAACTCGGAAACGAGCGAATCTAGGTATAGGAAGTAAAATATGTTTTACTCGCATTTTTTCAAGTAGAACATGTAGACATTCTTAAAAATAGGGGATGCCATTTAGAAAAGTTGAATTTTCTTTAGTTGAATATGTTAGTGTTTGGACTAGGTCTTTGGAACACTCTGTATAATATTGTTGATATGCGTTTATAGCAGCAAAGAGTATTTTATGTTGCTAATGAAGATCGTAAAACTGGTTTACGTGAGTAATACCGAATAAAAGATATTGATGTTTCAGTTAAACTCTGCGTTTGTCAAATTTTTCACAAAAAATTTAATATCTCGAAGGTGATACATCCTACACCTATGATATTGTATATCGTTGCACTTTTCTTTGAAATGTCTGTCTAAAGGATCCGTAATATACAGGGCGTGCCATCTAAAATAAGTGAATTGATATCCGTTTCCGGCTTAATCAAGAATGGCATGAAGTTGAAAATGTTTTAAGAGATACGTCATTATCTATAACATCGCCCCCCAAAATTTCAAAAATATAGTTTAATGGGCCATCGGCGTGAATGGCCCTGTATATGGCAAACATGTTCTTTCGAGATGCCCACAGCCTTTGCTATATCTCTAACCTTAATTTGACAGTCGCCTAGCATCATTTGGTGAACTTTTCCGATGTTGTCGGTAGTGGTTGCAGCTTTTGGCCGTCCCGAAAGTTCATCGTCAACCAAAGTGGTACGATCATGTTTAAATTCCGCTGCCAAAAATTAAATTGCGGTAAATGATGGTGCACAATCCCTGTAAACAGCGTCCATCCGTTACCGCCGATATATAAGGCCTAACTGCTCTGACGTCAGCAGGCTGTGACGTATATTGTTTTAGGTGAACGATCAGCCATATTATTGTCTTAACGTTTACACTTTTAGACCGTCTCTTGCGTTTTGAATTGGTTTATTCAAATTATATTGGTTTTATTTAAAAGAATACTGTGTAGTGATATTTCCGTACTTTGTTGGTGATACCTGTGATGTTTTTCTAGTGTTGTATAAACGATAAAACACCTCTAAAGGTGATTTGTGTGTTACGTGTTTTTAACAATGGCGTATATCTGTTGCGTACTTGAGTGCCGCGGTAATTATAAGAATGGACCGAAAGTTCACACATTCGGTTTCCCCTCTAATCCTCAGATGTGTACAAAATGGGTCTGTGCACTGCATAGGGAAAATTTTATTCCAACAATGTAAACTAGGGTTTGTGAGTTACACTTTGTAAAAGAAGATATTATTTATTTTTAGCAGCTACAAATTCAAGGACCGGAGAAATTATAACTGTAAGTTTAAAAAATCCTAGGCTTAAAAAAGATGCTATTCCAACTCAATTCAATTAATGCTAACGTTTAAATCATGGGTCTATGGTAATATACACATTAAACAGTTTTATGAAAATATCGATTTTCCTAGCGAAGCTCAACAAAATTTTGATTTTAATCCGTTTATAAATATCGATGAAACTGACTTAAAACAAGTATGTATATAGTAACATGCCTGTAATAACTTATTTGGCAGATTATTGTTGCTATATTACACTGAAAAGTATCACTTACAATGATGAACTAGTGGCTGAAGACAACTACAGCCTCACAAAAAATTTAAGTTGTGGGAAACTACTTTACCCTCAAGACTTTATTGTTCAAATAGTTTTATATTCTTACGTTATATTTAACAAAAATTATTTTTGAACACGAAGAGATGTTTTCAAATGTGTATAATAAACGTTCTGTTTTAATAAAGTATATTTTAAATTATATCATCAAACGTAGCCGTTTGAATACTGATATATGTAAATGTCATATTGAGAGCAGTGAACGTAATGCAACAATTATAATAACTTGTTCTACAAATACCCTACTTAAAAATTATTGTAGGAAAAGCAATGAGAGATTAAGTAAAACACCACACAATAGGAAATTAAAAACCCTGGTTAAGTAGCATGTCTGTCGTGAAATTGAACAAAATTTCGAATAAAATTGTAATTACTGTATAATTTCAACGTTAGTTTCGTCCAAATACATATACAATTACAAATAATAATAAATAGTCGATTAAATATCAGCCACAAATACATCTTTCACGAAAACTGCTCGGTTACGTGTTTGGTTTTTGCTTTGAAACTTCGTATTTCCAAAATAGAATCGAATGGGATGCGAAGAAGGGCTCAGTTGACGACTGGCATCCTCTTTAAACCGGAAGCTCTTCAAAGCTTAAAAACGGAATGCAAAAAAATGATTCTTTTATCGCTTGGGCTAATATCGTGCGTGGCGATACATCACCTAAACAGCGTGACGTTATCAAAGAGCGTCTCGGCCTTGTAGTCTCGGTGGTGACGGTCCATCTCGGCTTTAATTTGGGTACGCATATTGCCTTTCAAATGTAAACATTTAATGATGGCTCGATATTCGATTTTTCCCATTTTTACAGAAACACTAACATCGTCTGACACAAACAACCACTGAGCGTTCAACGTTATTGAAATTTTCAAAACTATCTCTCAACGCATGCGCAGTTATATTTCCAGAGTATTTTTGATGAGTAACGCCATCTTCATCTTGAGGCTTGGAGCTTTTCAGACTACCCTCGTGTAGTAAATACTTAAAAAACCGTGCAACAGAAAATAGTGTTTCAATTGCTTAAACATTAGATAAAGAAAAATAGAAAACTTTATAATCAAGTTTTCGCATATGTTCAATTAAAATTATATTAATTCAATTAATTCAATTAATATTATAATAATACATGTCAAAAAGAATAAATTGATATTTTTCTAAAAATCTTCTAGAAGCAAGAAATGTACAATAGAGAGAATTTGACAACCATGTCAATCTAACCAATTGAAACGAATTGTGGTGTGTATTATGGGATTTTACGTTTCAAAATTTTGTATTTATTATAATTATCAGTGAAGTGATAGTTCACTTTTTTATTATTTTTTGTTTAATGTGTTTAATTAATTTTACTTTTCTTTTCATCTTTTGGCTAATACATTGAAACTAATGGAGAGTACTTTAAACATAATGGTACTGGTAAATAAGGAATAGTTTCAATTTTCCTTGCTAAACATTAACAAAATTTCTAAATTACATTTTAATTCATTCATACTACTAAAGCAGTTACCATTGTCAAGTGTAGTTTTCATATTTCATCTAGTGAGAGAAAATTGAGCCTTGGAAACTAATTTAGAACGAACACATGGGAGAACGCGGTACCATGACGCTTTAGTGAAAATTGTGTCATACCCAAACACGATCAATTCAGCCCGTTGCAAGAAAGTATAAATTTTCTTCAACGTGTCTACATACCTCCCTAATGCAATATATCATCGCAATTTTAACCATACTTAACGCCAAGTGTACTCAGGAATAACTAATGAAAACATTTATAACAACCTGTCATGTCAACTAATCGATTCCTCATGCCTAGAAAAGAATAGCTTATGGTATACAATCATAAATTGCTTAAAGGCGAGAGACGATTGAATTTTCGTAGTAAGAAGCTAGCAACTTCTCTATGGAGCAAAGTTTTTATTGATATATATTGATATATTGATATATATATATATATAGATGTTTTGTCTGATAATTATGTGCCAAGATGTTAAAATAATTAAATTTTAAAATCTTATTTACTTAGTATTAACATTTATATTTTAAGTATTTCTTTACTTACTTTTAATAGTAAGTAAAGAAATACAACTGGCTGTAATACTATGAAAACAATGTTACTTTGCTGTTAGTTTTCGTTTCCTCGCTTTATTAATTATGGTAATTTATAGACACTACATCACAATTTTTCTCTAATACATAGTTTTTTAAGAGCAATAAACATCAAATAGCAACAAAGGCAAAGTATTTCCTACTCGTATAAAAATAAATTGTAGTATTAACCAGTCCATTAGAAGAGAAGATTCACATACGCCTATGTGTTACAGTTAATAACACCGTATAAAACAATAAAATAGAGCTGCTGTGAACAGGTACGTTTGATTTTAAGATTAACTGGATACCAGTACCAAATATACAGTTTTTCAGTAATTACAATTGAATTATATAATTTTTATTTTATTAGACGCGCCTTGCATTCTCACGGTAAGTATTGTGAATGCATATTTACATGTAAGTGATTGACGTATTGAAGTTTGCTCATAGTTCGCATATGAATGAATATTTACTGCATAAAACTATTAGGATTACACTATCCAGACTGTTTTATTTACTGCGATTCGTGCAAATATCCCATAACTGCATTATAATCTTATAAGTAATAAAAAAGATTATAAACGCATCATATAGAAAAGCACTAATTTAAAGTTAATTTCCTCTTTATATGTACAATCGATAAATCACAGATATATTAAAAAGGCGGTTCATTGTCAGATTTTAATCGTAACAACGTGTGCGACATTGACTTTACATTTAACAATACCATTCGCTTATGTCTATGTTTAACCTTCTTTAGTGTCAGGACTCGAGGCAGCAATGTCAAGAAGTGAAACGCAGCCCATAGATGCTATGCAATTTCTCTACAACTTTCTTCTCACATTTTTATTTGGTCAGCACTCCAAACGATAAGGCCACTGCTACTGTCACGTTTCTTGAAAAAATCGATTAGGAAATAATGAGTGAAATAATGTAGAAAGTGCATAAAATTAGGTCCTTTTACTTCAAAATAGCTTTCAAATGTGGATGTTACTTAATAGTAGTCTAAAAAAAGTATACGCTTCACGTATACTCAGGTTACACAGGGTATAGAGCAAGAGTCCTGTATAAATTCACAATCTTTGTTAGAAAAGTAAAATATAAAGTCATATTTTATTCTTTTCTAATGTGGGTTATTACTAGACAAGGATAGTAGTAAAAAACAAAACAATTCGATAATAAAGGGACTAGATTAGATAATAAATTCATCGGTCATGGAGAATAGTAGGCATATAAACGTAATTATTAGTACGATTCCTTTTAGATATGATAAAGCTTGTTATAACACAATAGTTGAGCATATCAATAGAAGAATTTACTCCATGGCAAGGAATTATCTTCATGTCTCGATGTATTGCATCAATAACGTTTTGTATCGAAGATGTTACACGCAACATGGACTACAGTTAAATACTATAGGTAAACAGGTAGTTATTATCGTCTTCTAGACTATATATTGGAGGACAATATTAACAGTGCCAATGTCCAAAACATAATTCCAATTGATAGGATTGTTGAAGCAAGTGGTGACTATTCTATTAATGGGGAAAATACGGAAAATATACTATGTAATAAGGAAGATACGTATAAAGCTGTTCCAAGAAGTACTGATGCTGTTCGTTAGGGCAGCTAGAAGGACATCAAAAACATTAATAACGAAAGTGCTACTACGAGGAGTGTGTCGAGTGCTTCTATAACGGTATCCAGCTCTAGGTTGCAGTGCAACGTGGTCGAACCTGAGTGCCTGAAAATGGCTCCAATGTATTTTTGACGAGGATTACATAACGGTCTGCCATCAGAATATCCAGTTCTTGGGAAATAAAATCTTGCAAGTGGAAGATGTGTTGGGTAGTGATTGTTATTGCGATATTTTGGTACTTACGGAGCACTGGCAACTGTCCGAACAAATTGAAGTTTTAAATCTGTGTACCTTTTTATTGCTGAATGCCTTTTGTAGATCTAAATCAATTCATGGAGGCGTTGCTATTTACAAAAACAAAAAGATTGTTATGGATGTTGCTGTTGTTCCTGTGGAACAATATTGTGTTGAAGGTACTTTAGAATGTTGTTGCGTTAGATTTGTTAGCATTAAACTTAAACAGTTGTCATTGCTGGAAATTATAATATAGACCTTCTGACTCGTAACATACAAACACAACTTTTTATTGATTTGGTCAAATGTTTTGGTTATGATATTTGCATAAAGTCTCCGACAAGGATAACTCCGCGAACGAGTACCTACATAGATAACTTTTTGATAAATAAAATAGAGCTTAAAAAAGATATTAAAATTTTTGATAAGGGTCTTTCAGATCATAACCAAAATGCTAAGTCTAAAAATAGACTTAGTGGATACTGTGCAAAACAAACCCGTTAAATTTCGTAATTTCTGTGCAAAAAATCTTGACCGATTTCGTGGTTATCTGCTGTCCGAATCTCGGGAGGGATTGTATAATACTGATGATGTGAATGATATGTACAATTATTATTCAAACATAACGGCATAGTATTTTGATATATGCTTTCCTTTGCAGTATAAACAAAAAAAGAAAGATGGGAGGGATAGTTGTATGTTACCCGAGTTGATTTCATTGAAACATTAAATAGATTTTTTTTATAATTTAGCTAAGCTACACATAGAGTATAAAACACAATTCACTCATATAAAGAGTCTGTATGACGAAAGGCTAAAATTGGAAAAAAGCAGCACTATGATCTACAAATTCAGAGAAGTAACAACAAAACTGTAGCCGTGTGGAAAATAATTAATGAAAAACGTGGTAAGAGCAAATCGCGACTTTTGTTTCATGAGATCTTTAAGATTCCTGATGCTGATATTGCTGACAATTTCAATTCACATTTTTCCGGTCAATTAATCAATGACACTCATTATGATGGCTTGCTTCCTGATATACAACGACATAATAAAACACCTTTCTTCTTGCCTGTTATAGAATAAGACATATTATCCTACATTTCTGAATTAAAAATTGAAATGCTTGTAGTTTTGATGGTATATCGAACAATTTAGTAAAAAAAGTGCAGCAAAGCTCCAAGTTATCCAATTATGTTGATTACAAATCAGATTTTATAGTCTGGGGTGTTTCCTACCAAATGTAAGGATACTTTGGTTCAACCTATACATAAAAAAGGCAATGTAAATGAATATAAAAAATATAGAGCTATATATTACCCAGTGTGTCAAAAATTTTTGAAAAATGTATAGCTACGCAATTGCTGTCGTTCTTTGTAGGGAATGAGCTTTCAACACCGTCTCAACACGGATTTATTAGATCCAGAAGTACGCAGACTGCCTTATGCGAATATAATGGAAAAATTGTAGATGCATTGGACTGTAATAGGTTTGTTTTAGGTTTAAGTGTCGACTCTAGTCGCGCTTTTGATGTAGTCAGTCACACGTTGTTATTGTCGAAATTGGAAAGCTATGGCGTTCGTGGCGTACTATTAGCTTTGATTGCATCATATCTACAAGATCGATCTCAATTTATGCAAATAAACGACGCAAAGAGTAGCGGAGTTCGCGTGGAACAGGGAGTACCCCAGGGCTCAATCTTGGGGCCCTTGGCTATACATTATTTTCTCAAACAATTTGGTGGTTTTCTTAAAAAGTAAAATTCCTGATATAGATATAGCTTGTTATGCCGACGATAGGATATTTTAATCTATGACTGCAGCGTGTAATCGCTTATAGCTACGACAGTTTGCGTATGCAAATATGTAATGGATTGGGTATAAAGTAATAGATTATTATTAAATAAGGAAAATACTGTGGCAACTTTTTTTACTTTGAACAGGACCTTAGACACCTCAAATAATCTACTATGTACGGTACATAGATCTTGGTAATATGCATTCAGTTCCTTTTAATGCCCAATTACAGTGGCACTCTCATGTTGATAATGTATGTGAGAGGGTGAGGCGGAATTGCTATGCTTTTAAATTCATGTCTCAGCAGTGCAGTCATGATGTCCTGATGACTAGAGTTGCTCAATTTGCGTCAACAGCCAGTGGTAGGCGCATAAAAGTTTACACAAAATAAATGGACAGAAATAAAATATAATACGTGCTCAAACACTTACCGTCTTAAGTCTTCCGTGAAATCACAAAGCGAATAATGTGCCAAAATCAGAATCTGTCTCTAAAACACTTTCAAACCTTTCTAGAACACAAACATTTTTTGTGTCTTCTATCGCGCATAGCTGTGCGTGAACATGTTGTACTATTTGCAGAGATTCCACTGACGACACTGAAGGATTTTGTAATTTTTCTATTGCCTCCACTAGTCCAAAATAATTTTTCTGAATAGTTTTTAAATCCGTTTTAACCTGACTATCTTGAAATTTCGACTAGCTTTCATTGATAGCCGCAGCTTCCTTTGGATCGAGTTGTAAAACCAGGTTCTTAATATTCTCAAAATATTTATGATAATAAAACGCGGCCTGTAACCATGTTCCCCAACGTGTAAGAATAGGTTCTGGTGGCTCAGACATACCGGGGCACAGTCTGTGAAATTTGCGAATACGTTTTGGGGATTTCACAAACACTGCTTTTGTATGCGCTATTAAAGCGTCTACCTCAGGATAACATTTTCTAATACTATCTGCCACATAACTGAAAGCATGAATTTTACACGTAATATGTAACAAGTTAGCACAAAGTTTTTTAAGAGACCGGCCTACAGAAAGCATGTTTGCGGCAGCATCACTCATAAACATCAACAGTTGGTTTGTTGAAAGTTCAAACTTTTCCAATGTATTTAACACTAACTTTGAAATTACTTCGGCAGTACATTGTTGTACTCGTCTGGAAACTAATAGAATTGAAGGTGACGATTGATGTGGTTCCATTGTACGTACCATTACATTAACCACAGAATGTGTTTTACGATCTGTTGTTTCGTCCACACATAACCACAGTTTTTTATCTTTCAACTCCGATTTAATTCTGTTTTCAACATGTTCACGAGCAGATGGCACAATTCTTTGTAACGATGCCCGACTTGGTAATTTGCCGTCCGAATATTTATTCCAAAAGACGACATATGCTCCCTTGTCTAGTAAATTAAACGGTAGATTACGTGCAATAAGGGTAACACATAAATTAAATTTAAATTTGTCATAGTGTCGTATGCAATTTTTTTTAAAGAATGCTGTTTACTATTTACGTGACGTAGACAATCCCTTTTGGGCCAACATATTAAAAGAATATTATAAACTACACATTGAATTTTAACGCCTTCATAATTTAGGTCAGGTATTTCTGCTATAAATCCTGTAACTTTGTCCAACATTGGTCGTTTTCGCGACGTAGGCAACATTTTTAAAACAAACGTACTATTACGAAATAGTATTTACATGTGTACACAACAGATCTGGTTGAGACTCGCAGTTATACTGAGGGTTGTATCGAACCTCCGCCACTGCCCGTTGGCGCTAGTGAGCAACTCCACTGATGACGTTATATCATTTCACAATAGAATCGTATATTAGATATTCCATAATGCAATGGGGTGGTAGTTCACAGGCTACTAGAGTTTTTTACCCGCAGAAACGCGCAGTACGTATTATAGTAGGATTGGGATGGAGAGATTCGTGACTAGACTAAATCTGCGTATAAATAATGACAGCAAACAGTTTAAACGTATAAAATAAATTTAAGTTATTGTTTATTTTTATTTCAAGTAACATTATACTATGTACTATTGGTACTGTCTTGGTTTTGCATTGTTGCCAATTATTTGTTTCTTTTGTAACTGCTATATTTTATTATTGTTATCATTCCTTTGTTTTATGGCCAACTAAGATAAGTTTCGATATTATTAAGTAGGTATTTGTAACTAATAGGGAAGTTATTACTGATAATGGGCTGTTTTCGTTATTATCTGGTAAAAGGAAAAATATATCACTACGCGGCCTTAGTCTGTCAAAACTCTTCAAACACAACACAAGGAAAGCATATTATTGCATTTGCATTTTTAGAGGTAATTGAGAAAAACTCATACTGTTGGAAATAACGCCATCTGATACGTTTCTTGAACATTAACGGGTAGCACAAATTACGACGTCTAAAACAATGCTGAATGCCCTTTCAAACAAATCCACACTTCTTTAATTCGGGTAAAAACTACAGAAGTTATAACAGGTTTAGTTTTACATAATTCGGCAACACCTACTATACTTATTACTCACAATATGACAAAATGTCTTTGACCAAAGTGGTAAGTAATTAACTAAGCTTTTTAATGGAGCATTTAAAATTATGGTTAACCCTGGAACTTTTACCAGCTAATTTAAAATTTACGGTTGACCCTAACAAGTGCGCCTCCTAGTGGTCATACATCGAATTTGAAAATATTTTCATTGGATTTCCCTTTGCCACTTTAGTAATGAAAAATTTTTTTCCATCACTATAGCTATTGTAGTTTCCAAGATATCGCCGGTCCGCACTCTTAGTGGGACACGCTGTATTGTATGCGGTGTGTGCTCTTATTAGACCCGCCGCAAACTGAACCCAGCACTCGCATAGGATTTAGCCATACCCACCCCACGTACTCCCATGCCCACGGTTGTGACAAGGCACCGCATATTGAACCCAGTCTCAAGCATTCAAACCTCACCATGGAGACGCGTGCTATACTTCTTCTTGATCTGCATTCCGAATCTGAGGAAGAGGATCTCTTTATTTTGCATTTATTAACCGAAAAAGGAAAAAAAAGCGAACTACGTATTTGTGTGAAAGAAGTACCTATGGAGAGTTTAAACTATGCCCTTATTTTTTTCCACAGTTCATCTTTCAGCTTTGTTCGCATGTAGTCTGGATGTCTTGTACAGTATAACACGGCGTATTCTTGTACAGCACTAATAAGTTTCTGAATATTTATTTGGTTGATAAAAATCTGACCCACGAAAACTGTACGTCTGGTGCAAGCCTATCTAACCTAACTGCATGGGCTGGCTGTGGGATGGGTCTAATATGCGGCGTGGTATATCTATGGTTGGCTGATTCCTCCACGCGTAGGATGAGCATGGCATGTGCGTGTGTTGGGTTTAAATTGCGCCGGGCATAACTTTGAGCAATCAAAACATCTATACGCATGCGACTTTATACTTTTGGCTTCTTAATCTTTCGCTCGAACATATCTTTTTCCTTTGAAATTTTAAAATAGGACATATTAGTAATCTTACTTCCAAATATAATGTTTAAAAACTGATTTGATACCTGCATCGACAAGAAGTGGCTGTTATAGTAGCACAGAAAGCACCATAATAATTACAATAGGTGTGGTTAAGGAGTGCTTTCTGCCCCTTACTATTTTACTACTTACTTTAACTCATGTGAAGGTCTCATTTGACTTTTCCAATTTGGACAATGCAGAAAGTTAAGCAAAACGCAAGATACATGGAAAAGTTTGTTAGAAGAAGAACGAGATGGTTCCGTGAAGGAAATGTGGTGTTGAAATAAACACAAAAACTTCTGACAAGCATCAATGTTGCTTCTAATTTCGTAGACTTTCATTTAAAATTTTAGACTCTTGCACGTGCTGTAAAGATAATTTACCGTAATGTCTTATGGTACACCCTGTATCAAAATCTATACTACAAATATCCAAAAGGTCATTAAAAAATATGGGGACGTTTGTGAGAAATGAACATTTTTATCCGGACTGCACATGTCAGTTCTCTTCTAAAACCTTATATAAGTAAAAACAGTTGGGAATAAGTATAAGGAATCTTATATAAACTTAACATAAAATAATATATAGGCTGTTCCATTTAAAATAAGCAAGTTGGTGCCTTAGTGTTAGCTGCTTGTCTAATTTTATTTTTAGATTTCCCCAATTCATTCTTTTCCAGGTATCGATAGCTGCAGTTTCCGAACTAACATTCTCTATAGGAAACTGAGACACTTATATGATTTGTACACTAAATAGTAATACTACTTTACGCGAATTTTCGTAAAAAACCGAAATTTGAAAAGCATTTCACTCAGGTGGTTTTGGTACCAGGCTTTTCAGTGACTCCACCACATAAGGATGGTAGCAGTTTTTTGAAGAGCTTCTTGAGCCTATTTTAAAAATATCATATCATCGACGCGCAATAGTGAACTATCTATTTTCATGTGAGTCGCCCTTCGAAATATGATTTGGATTTAATCCAGTCGTACATTTGCACCGCTAACATATAGCGGTGCAAAATGTATGAAGATGGGGCCAAATTAAACCATCATAGACGTAGTAATGATCCTCCACGCTTGCTTGAACGCACAACAAATACAACTTTGCTTAAAAATCTAAAATTTTAAGTGTGCATCGAAGATGCAAGGAAAGAATCGAAGAAGCTTGGATTGCACCACAGTATACTGCACCAACCTAGAGGATTCTGTTTTGGGGTGTTATCCGTATGTTACGTAAATAACATGTAATACTACCGTTTTTACAGAGGCTTGAGACTGCGTTTTCTGGCCGAAAACTACAAATCGTTGCTTCCATGGAATCCAGCTTCTACCTCAAAAGAATTGTGAGAACAAATTCACATGGCAGAGAGGAAATAACTCAAGATACAATTCAATAATGTTTAATGCGTTTTACTTCATTCTTTGCACAATATTAAGTTATTTTCAAAAAATGTGTAACAACTTTTTATAAGAAATTCCTTAGTGGTATATTTCCGTTTGCTTGCATTTATAGATTTTCATTGATAACCGTACGAAAGAATTATCAAAATGTTCTGACTATGTTAAATATAATTAGGTACACAATTTTAACTCATTAATATGTCGGCGATGTTTAACATACATAGTTTTCACACAATCCGTCATTGAAAATACTATAGCGAATCGCATAATATATTCTGGGTACGTAATCAACAACAGCAATGAATCGTTGTAAAAATTACAATACGAGCGAAGGATGCAGAAGGCGCATTCTACTAACCTTAACAATACCGTTTCTGTAGGCGTATACACTAATGGCTACAGCAATGTTGAATCCGTTAAAATAAGTAAATCACACGTGAAGGTTATTTAGATGTACACACATGTCTATCACGTACGTAAATCGTCATTTAATCTTTATATATTCAAGGAAGAGGGTTATACAAAAATGAAATATTTATTGCAGATACTCTTCGCATATTTAGTTTGAAATAAATCTGAAATATTACAAAGTGTACTTAGCAAATTTTTAACGATCAAGGTGACATGCCAGGAAATGTTACCTATTAGTTACAATATTTCTGTGTTATTCACTGAAATGAATAAGAAATTCCCTATAAGGTCATTTAAGTAGATACATAAACATAAGTGAACATTTGCATTAGAACAATTTCGATTTCTAGGAAAAACCTATGCATTTTCTGCACATTGTCTTAAAAAATTAGCATAAATACTGTGGTAATTTGCCGGTGAAGTCAAGCACTTGATGATGTTTGTCTTGACATATTGTAAAGAAACTAAAGTTGGAAAAAAGATAAAACAAGGTTGCATTAACGTACAATTTTCAAACTATATAATTACTAGTGTTGGGCATAATCGATATATTTCAATAATCGAATGAATCGAAATGATCGTTTAAAATAATCGAATGATCATTCGAAATCATCATTCGAAATTTACTAACGATTTCGATTATTTTCCACGATTATTTGACAGAATCCGAGTGACGAGTGAATTACTTTAGAATACATGTCTCGAATCGTAATCCGTTTGTGTGCTCCTGCGCAGTCGAAACGAATAATGAATGATTTCTGAACCATAATCGAATGATCGATTATTCGTGTATAATCGATATATCTCGATTATATTATTCATAATCGCCCAACACTAGAATTACAAAAACGACTAACAAGGGAACATCCCGAACCCGTAAATTCCAAAAAAATTGAAACTTTGTGGACAAGTAGTCCTCACCCAAAGATGTTTGAAGCAATTTTCCTTATCGGCCCAATTTCGTTTTAAGAGGGTGAAACCACCCCTGAAATTTTACTTGATTTTCGGTTTTTTGAAAATAATTCGATAACGGTTGGACCAAATACATCAAGAGATCTAATTAATATATTCTTCAATACGTCGTGCATTTCACTTTCTTCATTGTTGAAAACTATTGGACGACTATCATTTGCGATATTAAATGTCAGTATTAGTAATCGAACTACATTTACTGGATTTACTACCATTGTTGAACCGGTACTCTAATTCTCACATCAGATGCAGTATTAAAAAGTGACAAAAGTGACTTTTTCTTATATACTTATTTTTATCCAAACAATTCAACAATTTTAAACTATTACTCACATTAAAGATTATTGTACTTATTATAAGTATAAGTCATACTTTACCATTGTTATTATATGTATGTACAGCTGTCGTCGCACTATATATATCTTCATAAGTATCATTTCCAATTTACAAATTCATATATCGAATTTTAAGGAATTAATAAACTCATCGCATAAATTATATCACATTGATTGTGAGTCAGTAATAGAGATATCCGAAATACGTGTACACATCGAAGATAATACATTATTCACACAATATCTGCGGATTACCTTTAACATATCTTTGTTTTGCACAGGCATTGACAATTACATAAAGCGACGTATCGCGAGGCAAGTTTTATCCTTTTCTAATAACTATTTTACAAAAAGTGAAGTGCGTTTTTGAAACTGCTTGAAGGGCTGTATAACATCCACAACATTTGAATAGGTTCATTCGTGAAGGGGTGGGGGAAGGCACCACCAAATTTTTAAGTAGAAATACTAGCTATTTTCACTTATGTAATAGAGCTCAAAGAGACGATTATTTTGATATATAACTTTGATGAATTTGGTCCGACCGTTATCGAATTATTTTCAAAAAACCGAAAATCAAGTAAAATGTCAGGGGTGGTTTCACCCTCTTAAAACGAAATTGGGCTGATAAGGAAAATGGCATCGAACATCTTGGGGTAAATACTTGTCCACAAAGTTTCAATTTTTTTTTGATTTTACGCGTTCGGGGTGTTCCCTTGTAAGAAAGAAATTACGTTATTTGCGAGTACCACCAAATTTTTTTTATATTTATTTATTTAGATATTTAGGATACAAACAGGTAAACATACCTACTAGAGCATCCACTCATAAAATAAAGAAATATTAACTTATTCTGTAGTTATAGGTTGTAGTCTGAACAATGTAATTTCTTCTTTTCTTTAAAGATATCCTAAATCAACTTATTCTTTCAAGAATGTGTATTTTTTATTCAATCCAACAAATGTTAAAGAATGTCAGAGGAGGGCTATGATCCTATTAATGGTGAGCTAATTTTATTTTAAGTCCCTTTTTGTAATTTAATATTGAGATGGCAAACAGATCAAGGTCGTTGGCATATTCAATGAAATTACGAACTATTCCGCAAAGAGGTGATCCCAATGACATATTCGTTTGTCTGTAGGAAATTACAAGCAAAGCATGGCATCTGAGTCTACGGGGAGGCACATTAAATCTTACCGTGGACAAACAGCTCGGGAGCATCCATGATACAGTTAACGATGTTATAGAGTTGTCACGTCGCGGAGAATTCCGAAAGCTGCCAATGACAGAATATTATATCTAATGCGCACTTCTGATAAGTCATTGAAAGTGAAATTCATTTAAAAAATCGAAAATTTTAAGTATTTATTCTGTACAGCTTCAAGTTTGCGTTGGTACTTAAAATACTCAGGGTTCCATATCACCGTGGCGAAATGAATCTTACTAAAGATAATATAAATTAGTTAAGCATTTAGGGCTTGTGAACTACTTAGTTTGTCTATTAATATAACCCAAGCTCTTAAGACTGCCAGAAACAATGGAATTAATATGTGAGTCAAACGACAAACTACTGTCATATGTAACGTCAAGATGCGAATCTCTTGAACACTGCCTAAGATTACATTATTACTGAAAAATTATCGGATCTCTGTAAAACTGATTGTAGAACATTTTTCCAAGTTCACAGTTATATTGTTCAACGTGCAATAATCTACAAATCTATTTAAATCTTGTAATCTAGTACAGTACAATGCTAATTGAGGTATGAGAATAATTAGGATCAAAAAAATTACGGTGGTTCACGCTTGGCCGTATATATAATGTTTTAAAAATTACATTTTCATAAGAAATGATTACAAAAGATCAACCTTTGATATTATTTCAGAAGAAGTAATTTAGGTTTAACTTGAATTTGACTTTATCTCGATAAGTATAGACCAGGTAGATTTGAGAAAGCCATGATTTATAAACCTAGGAAAATGTTGAGATCTTAATGTAAAGCGAGGCCGCTTTTTTATGACCTATCGTTTGAGTTGTCCTTACAGAAAATTCACTAATCTAATTGTAATACATTTGATCCAAGTTCTGGATCAAGGTAACGATTGTAGTTAATTTGTCCATCAAGACATTTATTTTATCATAGCAACGCAATATTTCAGAAATATTGTTAAATAAAAGCATGATGTAGACGACAAAAATTGAAACATTGAATGGGAGTGGCATTAGCAGTCATTACACCATTCTTTCTAACTTATTTGAGTAGGTACTAACTAAATAAACACAAATGATGTAGTTGATAAATGATTTAGGAATAGATCAGAGTTATTATTAAAATTTGAGATAGAATGTTCTCATTTGTAAATAAGTAATTTTATGTGAAAGTCGTCAAAATTGATTCTAACTTGTTAATTCTTATATACTTTTTTTAATAATAATGAGGGTAATGAATTGAGAAGATTGATAGGGGAGTAGCGTTTATTTTCAATTTGTAGGTATAAAAATACATTACAGTTACAACATTTATATTAATAGAATGGTTGGTTGGTTAAGTACTTCACAAAAAATATGGCATTAAAAGAATCACGATTCAAATATAATCTGTGAATTCTTCCAGTGCCAAGTTTTATATGAAGTAAAAAAAATTAGCAAAATTACCAAATTGATGTATAAATCCAAAGTTAACCTCTATATAATTATACATTTAACGAGGAAAATGTTAAATAACGATGTGCTAACATTGTGAATATGATATTTTATAATTGTGTGAAAATTGACATTGAGTAAACAGCATGGAATACTCTTTAACTCTTATAATTGATAAAAAGCAACAATATACCTGTACATATAGAAAAGATATTTTAATGGAATGCAAACGGCGCGAAACAACTAATTACCTAACTTATTAAATAAAATGTACAGTGTTCATACCTATTACTTTTAAAATATACGTATAATTTACATGATTTTCTCATACAGGTAGCAATTAGGAAACACGGATGTGATCCTACCATTTCAAACAGTATAAAATATAAGACTAGAAATTAGAAATAGGCGAAATTTTAAAATGTTTGTAAGAGTAATTTGTAAAAATATCAATTTTCAAAGAGAATCCTATTATTTTTTCGGAATAGAACTGACGCATGAGTAGTGTGCAATTAAAATTCCGTTAGAAAACATCACTATCAATTTTGACTCTATAACACAAGACAAGGGACGTCAAGTTACCACAACATTTGTAAAGCAAACTTGTTATTTTGTTTGAAAAGCGTATTTTGCACTAAAACAAACGCATTTCGCAATACTTACACTTACACTAAATCTTAAAAATATCTATCAATTTAGATTAATTATATTTCGAAAAAATTAAAAAAACAATAATAATCTCTTTGAAAATTGATATCTGCATACAAAATGGGGTTCTTAATAATTAAAAGTTAATAACTTCTACAATGGTAGCAAAAGCCACTACAAACAATTATACGATCTCTGACGCCGACACCTTGTAGCAATTAGTGAGATAATATTGTAGGAAACTAGAGTGGTGCAAAACTTGCACCGCTTGCTGCAGTAAACTGTATCGTATTTATTGAAATGCTAACATAATGAATTTTAACAGTTACTACATTAGATTACACAAATTGCAACAATTATTTGAATTAAAACATTCTATATTAAACTACCACAAATTATGTAGTGTTCTTATAATTACAATGGTTGAAAGAACAAGTAAACGAAATAACAATAACTATTTTGTTTTCGCATCTCTAACGGCTTTTGCAATTCGTAGGGAAGCATTGGCCGGCCATAAGAATATTACACACCTGCGCTTGTGTGTTTAACCCTCCAGGCAGGCAATCGGCAAATCTGGAGGAGTAAACTACGGAAGACTTTGCTTTGAGAAAAGTTGTGAGCTTGGGGCTTGATCCGAGACTGATAGCTTGGTGAACTAGACATTACGCTATCTGTATCACTAATGATGAAATTGATTTGAGTATATAAGCAGATCTCTTACTAGAAAAGAATGAAGTTTTTCGTGGCGACATCTGTTAATGACAAACCAATATTATTTGGGCCTAGTCTTAAGACAGAATTTGGGTAGACTTCAATAATTTAATTGCCTATACAGATAAATGATGATTTATTTACAAATTCACTCATTTTCCATTATTTTAAGATAATACGATGCAATACTATAAAAACCCTAGGTTTTGGAGGTAATGATATACCCAACATGCGATCGTACAGGCACGAAATACAATAACGCAATTCTATTTCCGGGTTTTTTTCTTAGTATTTTACACATTTTTATAAATTGTAAAGCAGAAATACAGGAAAGATAATATAATTCGCTTAATTTGTTTAGCTTTCCTACAATTGTTTGAATGGCTATAATATTGAATAGCAACATCCTCAATTTTTGTCAGATAAATTTACTTATTGTTTATTAAGTATCAAAACAAGATATTCTTTTACTCAAGCTTCAGGAATTAAACTTTGTGAATTTTCGCTAGTCTTAAAGTATATTTTACTACAATAAAATTACTCCGATATGGAGATTTCTGCAATAACTTGAATTTTCAATATAAAATCGTTCCTACAATGTTGCTGCAGTTATCTTTACAGGATTTTCTCTGTGTACTTTTGCTAAACCGTATAATTTTACATATGACGAAAATGGCTAAAATTTAGTTACAGAGAATGCAGGAACTTTTATCTTAGTAACGATTTTCTGAAATATTAACAATAAAACCTTTTCTATTCGATAATACATCAAACGGCATTGACATGTAATAGCATAAATATATAATTCCATTCAGTAATAATTTATATATGTAACATCCATTCTTAGTTAGTGCATTGGAATGTGTGCTTACAATAATGTCTAATTACAATAGGGAATTGGAATGTCTAGTTACAAGGCACCTGATACTACTAAAGATTACAAGTTACCTATTAAATTTCCTTTTGATGCCCCTTTTGTAGAAATGTTTGTATTATCTGTTTCCATTCGTAGTGATACGATTTCTTCATCTTATCAGCATCCAGCACTAGGTCGATTTTGTCACTATTTATTTTATTTCCAATTCTTTTACTACAATTTTTAAATTTGTGTAGCTCTTTGACATAGGTTTCAATTTCGGAAAATGAAGTTGTACAAAGAACTTGTTTGTAATTGTACCTCCTTAGAATGGAAATAAACTTTAAACAAATATCACTATACAGGTTAAATAGTTGAATATGATACACTTATAGTATAGTTATGTATCTGTCCCTGTGAACATATAAAAAGAATTGATCGATCAATAATTAAAAGCCACCAAAATAATAAAACTCTTGGAAATAAAGTAACAAAAAATTGAGTATACTGATGGTAGTATCGTACTAAGTTAATGTTAATACCAAAATAAAAGAAAATGGCAAGACATGCACAGGCACCCCTCTAATAATAATACCATTAGATCGCATTAGAAACCCTATCACCAGAGTTTTATTTCGGAAATTATATTTTCTTATTAGTAGATACATGTAATAATATGAGGCTTTGCTAGGGTGCAGTGCCTTGTAATATGGTTGCTATAATTCGCAAAAAGTGTACCTAAAAATATAATTTCTGTAATTTCGGCCAAACCGTATTCTTTCAAATAAGGTATCATCAGTAGAGTTGCTCGCTAGCGCCAACGGGCAGTGGCGGAGGTTCGATATAACCCTCAGTATAACTGCGAGTCTCAACCAGATCTGTTGTGTATACATGTACGCTGCCGTAAATACTATTTCGTAGTTCTACGTTTGTTTTAAAAATGTTGCCTACGTCGCGAAAACGACTAATGTTGGACAAAGTTACAGGATTTATAGCAGAAATGCCTGACCTAAATTATAATGGCGTTAAAATTCAATGTGTAGTTTGTAATATGCCTTTAATGTGTTTGTCCAAAAGGGATTGTCTACGTCACGTAAATAGTAAACAGCATTCTTAAAAAAAAAAACTGCACACGACACTATGACAAATTTAAATTTAGTTTATGTGTTACCTTTATTGCATGTAATCTATCGTTTAATTTACTAAACAAGGAAGCATATGTCTTCTTTTGGAATAAAAATTTGGACTGCAAATTACCAGGTCGGGCATTGTTACAAAAAATTGTGCCATCTGCTCGTAAACATGTTGAAAAAAGAATTAAATCGGAGTTGAAAGATAAAGAACTGTGGTTATGTGTAGACGAAACAACAGATCGTAAAAAACATTCTGTGGTTAATGTAATGGTGCGTACAATGGAACCACATCAATCGTCATCTTCAATTCTATTAGCTTCCAGACGAGTACAACAATGTACTGCCGAAGTAATTTCAAAGTTAGTGTTAAATACATTGGAAAAGTTTGAACTTTCAACAAACCAACTGTTGATGTTTATGAATGATGGTGCCGCAAACATGCTTTCTGTAGGCCGGTCTCTCAAAAAACATTGTGCTAACTTGTTACATATTACGTGTAAAATTCATGCTTTTAGTCATGTGGCAGATAGTATTAGAAAATGTTATCCTGAGGTAGACGCTTTAATAGAGCATACAAAAGCAGTGTTTGTTAAATCTCCAAAACGTATTCGCAATTTTCACAGACTGTGCCCCCGTATGCCTGAGCCACCAGAACCTATTCTCACACGTTGGGGAACATGGTTACAGGCCGCGTTTTATTATCATAAATATTTTGAGAATATTAAGGACCTGGTTTTACAATTCGATCCAAAGGAAGTCGAAATTTCAAGATAGTCAGGTTAAAAACTATTCAGAACAATTACTTCGGACTAGTGGAGGCAATAGAAAAATTACAAAAACCTTCGGTGTCGTTAGCGGAATCTCTGCAAATAGTGCAACATGTTCACGCGCAGCTATTCGCGGTAGGAGACGCAAGAAATGTTTGTGTTCTAGAAAGGTTTGAGAGTGTTTTAGAGAAAGATTCTGATTTTGGCACATTAAGACAAATTTGTGAAGGTGGGTCAACAGAACCATTAAGTTGTTCCAAAGATTATTTTAAGTACGCAAATATAACGTCACTAGATGTAGAACGTTCGTTTTCTGCATATAAACACACTCGGTTTGCCGAAACAACTGTGGAAACATATCTAATGTTGCAGATATTTAACAGACATTATTCACTTTGTGATTTCACGGAAGACTCTTAAGACGGTAAGTGTTTGAGCACGTATTATGTTTTATTTCTGATCATTTATTTTGTGTAAACTTTTATGCGCCCGCCACTGGCTGTTGGCGCAAATTGAGCAACTCGAATCATCAGTTATAGCCAGTATCATGAAATATCGTATATTTAACTTAAAAAGTTAGATTTAAAGGAAGTATGTGTACTACAATGGACACTTTCGGCAAAGTAATAATAATTATTTGACACTTTTCCTAAGGAATTTTTAACATTTTAAGATAAGTTTGTAGTACAAAATGTTCGTCTATTTTTGTAAAAGAACTATTCTAATAACTTTTGCATGCATAATAATAATGATTCCTTAAAAGTGTATTACAACATAGGTAACATAAATACGAGGGTTACCTTTTATGTATTGCTAATTGGCAACCCTGCTTTTGCTAGGTGCGATCTGACGTTTGCACCATACAGTCTAACAGTTTTGACAGCACACTGAGAGAAATGTAGTGGTAAGGCGTACAATATGTTTGTAGTTAACGTGTTGTGGCAGTATCTCCCCATTTATAGGTCTCGCAACAAACACATATCTAGATCTTGCTACAATAAATGTAACACAAACTATTGTGTTATAGTTTAAATTTTAGTAGATTTTACGAAGACGCAATATGGCAATGTGTGACGTACTGTAGTGAAAAAAAAATATTTGTAGTTATAGTCCGTTTCATTTTATTTTAATCTGACTAAATGGTAAATAATTTTTTTTTATATATATTTATATATAACGTATTTACCTGCCCATTAGTCAAATTAAAATAAAATGAAACGGACTATACTTACTGTGGTTACATACACTACAATATTGTTGTTGAACAAACAACAATAGTGTTACACGCAGAGAAACGTTTACTTGTATCAAGGCTGTTCGCCTCAATTTAAGACAATTACTGTTTCAATTATCAACAATACAATAATTGTTTTAAATCAAAAGAAATATTTTCTTAGCGTTTTTTTACTCTGCTTAGAAGTATATATTTGTAATAAAATAGTTGTATTTCATATCCACATTATTAATTGCACTTACCTTGTTTAAAACAGTACGACCTATCCGTACATAATGCAGCAAATTACTATAATGTATAATAAATAATAATAATAATAATAAAAAGATACAAATAAACTTAAATATTAACTAATTAATTATTAAACTATAAAATTAAGTCTTGGCAAGGTGACACATAAAAATAATCCCTATTTAATTACATTACTAAAGAAATAATTATAAAAGAAACTTTTTCATTAGTTCATTCACTTGCTCCTAATTTTAATTATTAACTTTAGGTTTTTTTTCCATTGTTGTATTTTTTCTTGCATAAATTGAGAGATCTAAAAGCAATGTCGCCAGGAGCAAGAAGCTTTAATGCTTCTTTTTTCTCATATTGTTTTTACCGGTAGTGATTCCATCAATACCAGAACTATTTATTAGCATTATTTGCTATTTTTTATAGTCATTTTTTGCATATGTACTTCTACATTAAGTTCACTTTTGTTTGAACATTATTCTGTTACAAGCATGAGAATAATTTGCTGCATTATGTACGGATAGGTCGTACTGTCTTAAACAAGGTAGGTGCGATTAATAATGTGGATATAAATATGCATTTCAAGAATTCTAATAAATAATAGTTGTAATGGCCATTTACTAAGAATGCCTCTCTTCGAATTTTCAACTTTAACGACAATTTTACTACAAGTGTATGGTCCTTTATCTACAATTTTGTAGTATCTTTTTTACTATAATTTTGGAGTATTTTAACTATAAATATGGAGTACAGACAGCCATTTTAAAAAACTGCAATAACAGGGTATTTTCTACTTACTTCGATAGCTGTCACCATAGTAACCGTCGATTCTGGTAGGATACACTACAATTGTGGTATAATTTACTATACATTTCTCTCGGTGCATACGCCCTCAGAACGTTTTGACTTACGGATGCTATTTGTTCTGTTTTCATCGAGTTAAAACTTTTCTCTCGGCCACAAAATGGAATTAACGTTTTCGTGTGATGATTTTTTACGACTTTAAACATGGATTATCTAATGAACAGTGCGCCGATCAACTTACCTCGACATTTAGTGATGAAATCCCACACAGAGCCACTGCATATCGTTGGTTCAATGAATTTAAACATCGTGGCAGTTCGCTGGCGGATGAATGTAAAGACGGCCGTCCGAAATTGGTTGTGGTGCCAGCAAACATCCATGCCGTGCGCGAAGTGATAAAGCAAGATCGTCATGAGAGTTATCGTGAAATTCAGGCATCCTTACGCATTAGTATGACTGGAATACATTCGATATTACATGAACATTTAGCCGTGAAAAGGCTGTATGCGCGTTGGATCCCGCATAAGTTAACGATCGCTCAACAAAAGGCTCGTGTCGATTAGTCGAAAGAAATACATACTCAAGAAATAAGATCACGATGCTTCGTCTATAACATTGTCATAGGTGACGAATCCTGGATATATGCGTATGAGCCCGAAAATAAACAGTAGTCGACTGTATGGGTCTTCCAAGACGAGCCAAAGCCAACCAAGGTCGCAACCGTGGTTTTAGAGGATCGTAGAACAGTTAATTCCAAATGGTACACAACCATTTGTTTACCAGAAGTCTTCGGAGAAATGCGAAAAGCAAGCGCTCGACGCCGGATCATTCTCCACCATGACAATGCGAGCTCCACATCGACGCAAACAACTGACTCTTTGAGCACTCAAGGCATCGATTCGATAGGTCATCCGTCGTATAGACCTGACTTGGCTCCTAACGGTTCCTTTTCGTTCCCACACGTAAAAAAACACACTGCGTGGGCAATGATTTTCGACATTGAAGAGGCGGTTGATGCGTTCAAACCCATGTTTGGGAGCTACCTGATTTCCTATGAAAAAAATGCTGGAAAAATTAACTCCAGTGCATGCAAAAATGTGTCGACCATCATGAAGAAGTGTTTTTGTTAGTTTTTCGCAATAGGTAAGAGGCGACCCTCGTAGCGAGTTAGTTGGATAAATCGTAAACGCCATCCTATGGGAATCATTGATGAAAAACTTGGCAAATTCAATTTCGGATCGCATACTGAGTTGTAACAACTAAAATACTCGATTTTAAGCAAAAATAGATAAATACTGTATCGGAAAGCCCACCTCACGCACAGATAAAATGCAAAAATACAAAAAATCATGGTTTGTTGAGATTGTTCTCAAATGATTAATAACTGTGAGCTTGTTTTAGATAGAGGTACAATTAACTTACTTGATGGTGCAATTTACAATGTTATTTTAAGTTTTCATATAATACATCACTATTTTTATGACTGGATTTATATATGCTAGATTAGGTAGAAGTGGTTATATTTTATTCTAGATTGGGAAGTATCGCTTTGCATTCGAGAATGAAAAAAACAATCGTGAATGCAAAAGCGGCTTTGTAATCATGAATTAAACAATATTTTTTCGAAAACTACTTCGAAATATTGTTAATATTGGGAAAAAGACGAGAACAAATTTTGACATTTACGATAAATTAATTTGACATTTATAGTAGAATTGTGAATAGATCGGATTCTAGTAGTCATATAGGCACGTAACCATAGAAAGTACTTAAATAAAATATTAAAACGGCCAATCTCACCAATTGGTCTTACATTTTAAGCAAAGCTTATAATATTAAGTAGTGTCTATTATGGTGTACCGCCCATTTAAGTTCTATTTAAGGCTTCTAAATAAGATCTGATCTGTGTGTTGTGTAACTGAAAATTTTGACTGGTGCAACGTATATATTGTTATAGTGTTAATCTCCAATATATGAACCAAGATTTAGAATTGTTGCGATTTAATTACGATTTAAAAGACTTATTAATATACCTAGATATTATTAATAACTGTTCGACAAACGCGTGCTACGGCTACAACACGAATCACGCTGTGTTTCTGTGCATCAGTTGTTTCATCCACACTTACGCAAATTTTCTCATTTTTCAACTGTACCCTGCAAATGTGGTAAATTGCATCGCAATTGTCTATTAGTTGGTAGTTTCCACGTGGGATGTTGCACACACTCAGCATTAAAATAAAATCATACAGAAATTCCCAGTACGGAATATTGTTGCTTAAATTCAGTACATGACGTTTACTTTTAATATGTCTTCTACAGTGAAATGTATCGCGACCTATCAACCGTATATTGCAAATTTTGCACTGAATGATAGCACCTGTATATTCCAACCCAAGCAAACGGCTAATATATTTATTCACATGCGATGTTAAAGGTAAACCTCGCTTACGACGATCCATGTTTTAAAAGACGCACACCGGTAAATCGATAACTATCGAACGACCATTCACTTCCACGCCTATCGAATGACTAAACTCTCCGCTGGCGTTGCATCGACCTAAATCCCCTCTCGGTGCTTTTGCCGTAGCACGCGTTTGTCGAACCTTAATAATATGTGCTGTGCTGACGTTTGTCTTTACCCCTTAATTTTGACGTTAGAAATGTGACAAATAAGAATTCGCACAATGAAGTGTCAAATTACAATATTGATAATTAATCCGACATTTGAAGAAATTTTTGTATATTTCTTATTTATTTCGCCTATATACATTATAACGTATTAGACAATAAGTAGTGTTTATTTCGTTAGTTTTGGAAGAAAACTAAAATAAACACGTATCGCAATTTAAGGGCAGAATGAAATAATCGGCGATTTAAATAGTATGGTGCAACTAAATAAAATAATAAGAACTACTTAAATTAAAGTAAAACTTAATTTTGGTTCGATATAAGACCGATCGGTGAGATTAGCCATATGTCATTTGGTATTGGTCGCCATATTTGTTGTTGTTGTTGTATTAATGGGGGAAGCGTCAGGTTACGGAATACACCTCGCACTTCTAGGCATCGATTACTATGATCATTAGCCGACTGTAGTAGAATTTTGCCGACTCCAAAGGTAGTGTTCCAACCTTTGGTAGGAGTTTTAACGTACTAAGCATCGTACTGATATGGGGCCAACGGTCTTACTTCCTTATCCGAGAAGAAAGCATACTCCGATGTTTATCCGTAATTAAAAACCAACCGTCCCAACCGGGATATGAATCCGCCCCGTTCGAATCGAAAGGTAAGTTTGCTAACCACTCAACCACCAAGACGGTCACCATAATTGTGATATCTGCCTTGTGTTGAGAAATTCTGTGAACATTTTAGAAATTAGTGTTAAAATGCTACGATTCAAGTATTAAGTATGAATGAAGTAGAAAGTGAAATGGATTTTTCAAGTGATGAAGAACATTTGGCTCTTGAAGTGTCGAAAGCTGCAGAAAGTGCAGTATCATAACTTATTCCTTATAAATCTGCAAGATAATATGAAACAGCTTATAATGACTTCAAAGGGTGGTGAAAGTGAAACCTCCAACATTACGGCCAATTTACTGAATGCTAAAAAGTGCATTGAATATTAGAGAAAATATTAATATAAAAAGGTATTCAAGATTAGTGCCCCACTTGAAAAGTAAATTTGTTGGATACCGGCTGAAGAAATTTAAGATATTGACGAAAGTAGAAATCGAAAGATTTATACAAGAAGCCCCTGATAAACAAGTTTTATTAATGAAGATTATTTTAATAAAGGGTATTCACGGGGCTTGTAGAAGAGAAGAACTGCTAAACATAACAGTACAAGATATGGAAGACAAAAGGAATGTGATTATCACTGGAATGAGTGCAAGACACATATTCAGAGGAGGTTCGTTACTTCAGATGAAATACATTATATATATTAATGATAAGTATGCCAATCAAGTGGCCGGTATTAATAAAATAAAAAGTACTCCAACAGCAATTGATGCATATTTGAAGTTGCGCTATCCGGAAGTCTATACGAGCCACCATTTCAGACGTTTTTCTGCGACGATTTAAGCTGATTTTGGAGCAGACATCATCTTTATCAAAAGACATGGGCTTTGGAAATCTCAAGTATTAAATAGAATATGTTCGAAAGTGATTGAAATTTCTGATTCAGTTGTTCCATTAGCGTCGAAACTCGATAATTCATCGAAAAATAAATCCTGCACCATAATTGGAGCCTCAGAACAAGATATGGTTTTAAAAGATTACCTTGCCACCAGTGTCTGGAATAAACCTGATCTACTGTAATATTGGGAACTTTAATTTGCAATTTTTGAAGAACGAAAATAATGGTACCTGATTAGAGTTGTAAAATTTGTTCAGATGAAATAAACAAATTTCTAAATATCATTGTTATTAAGTATTATTGTAGCAATTTATTCAATTAATGAGTAACACCTGTATGAAAAAGATTATTATTCTAGAACAAAAAGTCTTTTTTCTACTACCGGCTACGGAAGTCAACCATTACTGCCCCGATTGGAGGGACGTAAGTGCGATCTACGGATTATTATTATATAAAAGGGTAACCATGCTATATTATTCGGATATTAATGGTACATACTATTATTATAATACGATTTATATAGCAGTAGGTGTCAACACATAACAGAAATTGGAAACTTTGATAATTATGGAAGTATATAAGCAAATATCAAATATTTTCGTAAAATGCTGATTTCTTCGAAATTTTGCGCCGGTAGTGGGAAAATATTATTTGCGGATGTATTCTAGATCTCGGCATCACTTTGGTCTGCAAACAGCATCCTCGACCGCGAAACTGCACTTACGTGTCCCTTGTGACATAAATAATTATTAATTTGTTCCAGTTAACTAAAATGTAATTTTGACATTTAGCAAATTGAATGAAAATGACAACTTTTAAAAAATTAATTGTGATATCTATATACTTTTATTTGTTAACACATTGGATTCATAAGATTTCTACAGGAATTTTCTAAAAGATGGTACCCTACACCCAACTTTACCCTATTAATATTTCAAATTCGAATTTGTAATTTGAAATCTGAACTTCGAATTCGAACATTGGAACACCAAATTCCAATTTTAAATGTAAAATGCAGATTCAAATTGGTTTTCGAATTTCTTTATAGTAAGACTTTAATATTTCTAATTTTAGAAAATTCGGATTTCATCGGCAGTTCTAAATACATATATATAATTCTTACTCATATATATTTCCCAAATACACGTATACTACATGTAATACAAACACCAAAAAGTTAGCAGTGATATGCATACATAGTACAAAAGAATCAGTAGATTACACGGTTCATGCGAAATTGCATGCAGTACAATTCGGGATTATTCGATAGCAAGTGCCTACGTTAGCAAGTGACCTGACGCTGTGAAAATGTTTAAGCTGCTTCAAAGAACCAATCGCGTGGTAACATAAAAAAGGTGCACACATACATATACACCGTCGGAGATACGCTTTAGGTTCTCCACACAATCTACAGCAACAATCAAGAAATGACGTCATTGAGTCACGAAATAACTGCAGTAGTCAATAATATAGCTAGTGGTGGGTGGAATGTTAAGCACGAAAGGCCGGTGGTGCAGAAGTTACGGAGACGATCACCGAGTGGCACCAGAACTAAATTTCTGTATTATTACCTAGCACTGCCGTCTTAAAAAAGCCCTGTACCGAAATAGTTTCCCGTTCGGAAACCTCAATCGATTTAGCAGTTGAATCAATAATTAGTACAGTTAAATTTATTCAGGTGTCAGCTGAACTTAAGAATTAAACATAAGGCTATAACGGCAACCAACCTTGAATTTTTGGAGGTGGATATACGTAAAACGTAGATTACGGAGGAGCCTTGGTAGAACTATGTACATATGTATGTATTGTTGTGGTACCCCTTTTTCGACTAATAACCCTTTTATCATATTGCTAGCTAGCGTTTTCACTCTGATATCGAATATAATGGCTCCATGGAGTTGACATCGTGCCTAAAATACAAGCATAAGTTCTTATGGACATATTGACGATCTATCCATTCGACACGAAACCATGACAACATTCTTTTGTTTCTACACACAAAAGGATAATAGTAAAATGCAGCAAATTAAACATTATATAATAGCCCAATTTACAACATTGTCATTACTATTTTTTAAACATTGTTACATAAGCGCTATCTTAAATTTCAGCAAATGAATACCAAACAAATATTATTGTAGCATATCATTTTAAAGGTTTAACATGCTGCGCAAGAGAAAGAAAACAAAAAACGGTTCTGCAAAATATGATGATGTTGGGAATCCAAATTAACGGATCACTAACTACTGCTATCTAGCTTGGCAAACTAGTGATGATTCTACTGCTAGTTAATATGCAGTTAACAGAAAAGTGATTGAATAACGCATACATTTCTTCCGCATTTAATTGTTAAAAATAGTTCCTTTTACGTCTATTTACGTAATTTTTTTGTCGGGTGTCAATTTTTTTTCACACATCCCTGTAATTATCTTTCACTCTTAGTCTTAACTTGTTTTGTTATATCTTCACCTTCGGGAAAGTATAATAAGTTGAAAGCTTTCATTATACGTAATAATAAGAACACTAGAAGAATTACATGTGGTGCTAGTGGTCATATCTGTACATATCACACACTGTCTGTCACAATTTAAAAAATAAATAAATAAAACCAGCAAATCAAAGTGTATTTTTAATAGAAACTAAAAGCCACTCTTTTGTCCCGTTTAAAAAAATATTAAATTTTGATTTCTTTACTTTTAAAAAGCCCTAAGCATTTCTATTTTATACATTTTTTACGTCTGTCAAAATTAAAAGAGATAAATTACCTTTGAAAAGATTTGCGAAGAAGTGCCAATACTTAAAATTTGTTTTCAAGGGGGCCACATATACATACTTTATAAATTGGCTTTCCAACTTTATCCTCCAACAAAGGCAGTCGGGATCGAGTGATACCTCATTTCAAATATAATTAAATTCTCTTCAAAATGAAATCACTTGCTGAGTTTCGCTTCTATAATAGGTTGTGGGAGAATATGCAAACAGATGAAGAACAATTTAAACTCACGTCCATTTAATCTAACAAAAATTACAACTGGATTTCAGATAAAGCATTGCTGTCACAAATTTTACAGTAAAATATGCAACAGCAACACTTTATTTTAAATCCAACTATAATTTTTGTTCGGGCAACTATATACTTTGTTAGATTAATTAAACGTGTTGTAATTCGGAATATAAATTGTTCTTATTTTAAAAATACAAGGATTACTGTCCAAAATTTTTCTCTGTGTGTACATTCAATATTCGGCATTGCCTTTGAATATTTTACTTTTCATTAGCTGCCGAACCCAACATATAAAATTTATAAAACTCCATCCAATGGATGCTTTCTGGTTAACGTGGTTATCTGGATGTTGCTGAGCTAAACAATTCGGTAGATCTATTACTACAAAAAATTATTTGAACTCTGTAATATTTTCAATGTTTGAATTAATTTTGTCTTGTCCAAAAAAGCAGAAAATCCTGTTATCTGTTTTTACAACGCTTTGTTATTTATGGTTGTGATTTTTAAAAAATAAAGCGAGTTTAAAAAAAATGCAAGTGACTTTTCAATTACATGCCTTTCAACATTTTTTCTTGTATTGTTCCTTTTCTTGAGGCGGCAATTTTGCTTTAATATTTCATATACACTCTAAAAACGTAAATCAATATGCACATTTAAAGCAATATGATGTTATATGCTAAATAAACTTTCTTTATCGACTTATTGAGATTTTTTTGTAAAAAGAATTTAGTTATCCTTAGAATGACGTATCATTCAACTCCAGTTTCACTATGAGTTTAAGGGTAGTCCCTATTTCAGAGATTTAAGAAGCATTTATAACATATATATATGTGCCCTCCTAAAAAGTTAATTTTAGCTCTTTTGGCGTTTTTTTTTTTTATGTCTTCAGGTTCATGAATAATCCATCTATTTCATGGCGCCTCCCCAAACCACAAAAGTTGTTTTTAACAGATTTCCTGAAAATTAATAATTGTCCCTTTCTTTGAAACTGATTCAAACAAATTCATTAATATTTGTTCTATAAAAAATACAGTAAAAACACATTTTAGAAGATTCCTTAGAAGTACAAATTCTCAACTAGCTGTATTACAAAACTATCGCAATTTTTCAAGATGTACCGTTAAATCAGCCATAGCACGCTGTTCACGGGTTACCCGTATATAGAAACACGCAAAAAAGCGTTACCATTAACAACATAATACTTATTTACTTACATATTTCCTCATACATCATCATATTTTCTTATATTACTCCAAAGAGAGATAAAAATAAAATAATCTAATAAAATTGTTTAAATTACCTACAAAACTTAATTTATCATTGCATGTATGTGTTAACGTATACATCCCAGTAAGACTGACTTTCAAGATTTAACTCATGACGTGATATTTAAGACTTAAGTTTAGATTTAAGTCTAGACTTAAGTATAAAAAAAGTTCACAGAAAATATTTATCGAATTCCTGCACTTTAGTAACAAAAAGTCTTAAAGCAATGCTAAACGAAATATTAACTATAAAACTGCAGAAGGAAAGCGACTTTATTAGCTGAGTTCAAACCATTTTTTATTTTTATTATAAAAGCAAATATTATATAGGATTTTATCGATTACTAATAGTCAAATTCCTTTTCTGACTTTTGGTTGCATTTAGATCATAATAATTTGATTTTTAGCAAAGCTGCTAGATTTTTGAGTATTTATAATAATAATTAATGATATATTTATGCACTACAGCCAGAAACAAATATTTAACGAAGTTTATACATCATATTTATTTATTTTAAAGCAATGCTGCGAAAATTGTTTTGTATTTTCCTATCGCCCTATTGGGTACTAATGCAGAATAATTTGCAAAACTGGCAGAAATTAAATATTGCATCGACTCCAGTGACATTTTTAGAATAAGATCTACTCATTCATAATTTTACATAGTTTAGTAGTTATATTTGAATCACATCTTCCTGTTAAGAAAGATATGCATGGAATATATATTTTTAAACAAAGCAATTAGGCAAAACTTTGAACAATACTTACATCGAAGATCATAGGAATAGATTATTTTCTACTGGAATGTGTTAATGGTTTGCCGTTAAATAAATTACAGAAATAGTGCTTATTGTTAGTCACATCTCATAACTCAATATTTAAACGTTCACATAAACTTACAATTCATACGCTGAAGAATAACAGCAGGCAGTTCCTACACTATTGCATTTGATGTGTTCCTATCTGTACCAATGTGTGCGAAATTGTTGTTAATGTAAATACACTCAGGTGGTCTGAATAACCTAAAGAAAGTTCACTACATTATTTTTTTTCTTAATCATACGTTTAATATTAAATCGTACATAAATTTGAAAATTTAACTTGGATGAGCAGGTGATTATGTAATTTTTTATTGAAATGAAAAGATATTTTAATCGGCAAGGCATGATTCTAAAGCGGTCAATAGTTCCAGGTGAAGTTACGAAATAATCAATACTAAGCTTGACGATGATAACCTTTCCGCATTGATTTTTCTATGAAGCCTCGATGATAGTCGCGTACACTTGTCCAGTAGCTAGTAGTAAGTACTAGGGAAAAATACTTCGTTGCATGATCAGGGGTCATTAAGGACAGCCGCTAAATCTTAACGGCGACTCTAGAACATTATTTTTATATACACACATACACATAAGGTCCAGGTTAATATATAAAGCAACATTTTTATATACATATAACATAAAATGTATGGCTTATTACACATATAGCTATGTGTAATCCGTTACTATTCGTTTTAAATTTTATTTTTGTTAGCTTGGGAACGTCAATCTATTTTTTTAAATATACGTTTACTTTTAACGTTTTACATTAACCTGTCAGTTTGTCATTTATTCGATAATTTGCAAAATGTATTATGTATGACGTATGGAATAGAATCATAGATATATACAATCGAAAAGGTGCTGCTTATAATAAATAATGTCCATTATTTAGAATGTACGAACGAAAATTAGAGCTCCCTAACTTAATTTAATAATTGCATCCAATAATTTCCCACAAACAATTTAAGTATAATTTATTGTTTAAGGCATTATTACATAAAACTTAAGATTGAATATTATATAACTTAACTTGTAAGATAATAATTTTACAATAACTTAGTCCTGTTTATACTGTCAATTTTGGAATATTTTGTATGGTAATCCGCAATCTATGAATCATGACCAATTAGTCTAATAACAAACAACGATTATAAAATAAAGTAGTAATTAAATACCTACCCAGGCAAAAATTTCATCGTATATAATCAATATATTTCTTAGAATTCGTGAAGTTAGTATTGATATAGTAAAATAGTTACCGCAACGACGCTAAATACTAAATAAAAAATAAGTTTTTTTTTTAATATTTCCACTCTGTGGTTTGCTACACTTGCTTATCTATAAACAAACTTAAAAGCGAACACAAATCAAATCACAAAAATCACAAAAGCAAATCACAACAACCCAAAGAAATTAACAAACAAATCAACCGAGAACTGAAACCACTGAAATTCACATGAAAACTGTAACAATCAAGGTGGCAATTCTGACGTAGATATTCAAATGTTTCAACAATACACATGACGCCTGGCAACGGCGACGCATGCGTTCCGTAACGTCCAGTCAAGGCTCTGCCGACACCGGAAGCACCTCGTCATGCAACAGCGCTGTTTTGCTTCTCCAACCATAGCAAGGCAGTTTTTTTTCGATTACGAATGATATTCTACATAAGAAATTGGGTTATAAAAATGCAACAAATACACACATTACGTATATATTTTACGACTTTTATTAAATTGTATTCCTCTCTATTAAAATTTATCTTTGTTATTATAATAGAATGGTGCCTATATTCTAAAAGAAAAGTCGCCAAGTTATAAGAAACCTGCTCCTGGAATATATTGATTATTTGATAATAATCTCTTGGTAGTTTCACGTGTGAAACTTTGAAGGTATATAACGTACACCATGCTTCGTGTTCTTTAATGCAGGTTAACAAATTCGTTATCGATTTAATAACGAAAAAGTTTGTTTTGATTTAACACTTATTGGATAAGAATTCTTGGTAACACAAATGCAGTTTTTACATTCACACACTGATTCAATACTTATTGTCATTATCGTTACTGTAACGCTACTATGAATTAGTTCCTAGACTGCCCTTTATCTTTCTGATTATATTTTTTACATACAGATGATAACGCGAAGACCGGTTTAGTAGCCCCTATATAAAAATGTAGCATTTGTTTCTCCATCTGTCTTCGACAGATGTTTAAGTGCAATTTATACACCTTTTTAACATTCTTGTGTTTTAATTGGTTATGGTGTGTGTAACTTGAAATGTATATACATATATTAGTTTATAAATAAGTGAAAGTTTCATTATTAGTGGACGTTATCTTATATTTTTTGCTTAGGTCGCTTATCAAAGTTATATGAACAAAAAGATTCAGTGTACGTAATTTATTTTTCAGTATACTAATAAGATGTGTCATGGATGTACAAAATATCAGTAATTATCTACAACGCCGCGGTTACAATCATATTGAGGTACCATTAATCCCCGTATAACACGGCACTTCTATAAAACGGCTTTTAAGTGCATAAGATATCTCAGTACAAGTTTCAGCTTGTATGTCGCATTTCCTGTATATTAAAATTTAATTTACGGTTTAACACTTTAAGATTTTGTAGAGGTTTGTATAATACCTCACCCACTTTGCTGCAATGCTGCAAAATCCCTTTTCTATCGGCAGATGTCGAGTTGTTAATTAATAAATTTCTCAATTAGGGTTAATTACTAAAAAGCCAAGTTCATAGTAAAAAAAGATATTTCTTCTTTATACTGTAAATATTGAAATAATATAAATTGCGTCAATTAGCAAGTAATGCAGACAAAACGAAACTGCTAATCAGGGCCGTTCCTAACCCTTTTGCCGCCCCGTGCAAAAAGCAAACTTTCAGCCCCCTATTTTAAGATGTCTACAAAATTGGCTTGCTATTTTTATTTCATGACGTCTATTTGATTCTACAATTATTGTAGGTACTAAATATAGGTACGTACTAGATTAATACAAGCAAATAATTTCAATTTATTTATTTATAAAATGTGAATTTTATAAATTAACGTAATTAACTAACTCTTACGTACGTTTAATACTACACGAAACAAAAATCAACAAAATAAAACTAAATAACAACAAAAGAAACAAACAATATTACAAAAATATGTTATGGTTGATTGATGATAAATTTGATTAATCTACAACAAAACTCGTCTTGCTTTTTTTGACGCAAAATTGTCGATAATTTGACTCTAATGATTTTGGCAAATGTCTTGCTCTGCAATCATCGCAAGATTTGTCAGCCTCTCTTGGGACATGGTGGATTTCAAATATTTTTTTATAATTCGCAGTTTGCTAAAGTTCCTTTCACCTGATGCGACGGTTACCGGTAAAGTTAAATAAATTCTGAGTGCAACAGCTAAATTGGAAAAACAAGAAACAATATTGTTTTTTATTATGTAATCTAGAATATCTTGTGGTTTTCCAAAACTGGGGATAATTTCTTTGAGAGATAATATTTCATTGTAAAGTTCGTCTCCATCAACATCTTTCTGGAGATTACCGTTTGCAGAGTGTTGTAAAAAATTATCGAGATCTATGCAAGATTTTTTTAACACGGTTTGATCCATCCCATCATACTCATATAAAAATTTAAACAGATTATTACATTCTTCCAAAATAGAAAACCTCTCTTTAATTGATTGCATTGTTGTGTCTAATATACTAAAGTAAAAATTGATTTTAAAATTCTGCATAGCATTTGCGATAGGATCATCTTCTGACACTGCCTTGGAACTTTTTTCTGGCGAACAATAATAAATAGCTCGAAATCTTCATCGCTTCTAATTTTGCTGATATAGTTAATTAAATTGTTTGAAACCGTAAGACACTCACTTGTATTGATTTTCGGGTTTTGACACATTTTGCTTAGAACATTAACTTTATACAGAAGATTATACCAACTTACCATCGAGCAAGATAAATTTAAAAACCGTGATTTTTTCTAAAAGTGTCTGAGACATGTTTTTCCTTTTAACATCCTTAGTTTCTTGTGTAATTTCAGTAAGGCTGTCGCAAATATTTTCGTAATTTGAAATTAAAGGTTTTAATAGCGTTAATTCTACTCTCCCAACGAGTGTCGCTTAAAGGTTTAAGAGTTAATACTGGTACGTGTTTTTTCAAAACTGTCCATCTAGCAACTGAAGATGAAAAAAAAATACATACAGTTGTTGAACTATATCAAAAAAAGACATCATCAGCGTCATTTACTATTATGTTTAAAGTGTGCGCAAGCATGGTACAAACATGGCCCTTGAATTTATGTTTAAAATTCTTGTTTGCAAACCGGAGTGTTTCCCTTCATGTTGGATCCATTATCGTATCCTTGACCACGTAAATCCTGAATGTTTAAATCAAATTTTGGGAAAAGTTATAACGAAATCACATAATCCTTTGCCAGCACTATCTTTACATGGATAGAAACCTAAAAAATGCTCCCTAATTTCCGCTTTTTCTTCAGAAATATAAACGAATCTTGCTATAACACTAATTTGTTCAACATGACTGATATCAGGCGTGCAGTCTAAAATAATTGAGTAATACATAGATTTTTTCAAACTTGAAATTAAATGTTTTACTATATCTTCGGAAGGCAATGTAATAATTTAATTTTGAATTCTGTGTCCTAAATAAGAGGGCATATAAGTCTTATCGGTTTTTGATTTTTGCACATTTTTTATATGCTCAGCAATGAAGTTTCCATTATTTGGTACAAAGAGTTGTGAACTTTCTCCCCGAAAAGCTAGACACTGTCCAGCCAAATAAAGAATAACAGCTATCATTCTTTCTATAATAACTCTCCACCTTTTTTTCTCGAGTTCATAGAAAGTTTGAACTTCCTTGTCTATTGTACAAGTTTTCGTAAGCCTGAATTTCAGATCACACCATTTTTTCATACACTCAACGTGAAAGGAACTACGATCATGCTTTGAAAAATATACAGCTGCAGCCGCAAATCTAGTAACCCCACACGTTGTTCAAAACTTATTTAAATAATAATGCATATTCTTTACATGTATCAAGAATATATGTGATTGGGTGATTGAAATCAATTTTTATCGTCATATTCGGTTTCAACGCACCAAGAAACCTAATAATATACATATTCTTCAAATCTGGAAATTGAGACCCCAAGGGGGGTAGTAAGGAGGTGCTAGGGGATAATTGGGTAATTAAAACCATTTTTATTGTTACATTCGGTTTCAGCGCCCCAAAATACTTGGAGAAATGAGGGTTTACCCTCTGGGTATCGACTTTTTTTTGTGTGCCTGTGTTATTAGCAGTTACTTTCTAAAATATACGCAAAACATAATGTTTCTACTTACTTTGCAATTAGTATTTAGTACAGCACAAAATTCAACCACCAAATCGACTTTTTTAACGAATTAATTTCGAACACGAATAGACCAAATATTACGCTCAACGGTCAACAACTCAAACATTTAAAAAATTGTCGCAGGCTTTTATATTATCCACCAATATAGGTATTTCACCGAAATAAAGGTTTTTCCCTTTAAAAACAGAGAACGAGAATCGTTTAAAGCAAAATGAAAAGAAAAGACAGAGGTCGAAAGAGAAGCTCCAACACCGTTGACGGCGTGACCTATTTCTTTCGGGGCTTCCCAAAAAAATGCTATTTTGCAGCTGCCTTTGATGGTATTTTTTTGTAATTCATCGATTTCGTTTAAATAGGAAATTAGGGATTGATTTTTTTTTACTGTAAAAAAATTGAAAAGGTATGAATGTTATTTACTCCTTTTGTGTCATATTTTAATTTTTGCATTATTTCTGTTTGGGTTCATGTATTTTTTTCTTGTCCGTGCCAGCTGCCGCCTCCTAACATTAACGCCCTGTGCAATTGCACGTGTTGTCCCCCCGCACGGCACGGCCCTGCTGCTAATTATTTCACATATATTGAATATAGTATGAATTTAGAAGTATTTTATTATCTAATAACATCTGACAAGGGAACATCCCAAACACGAAAATTAAAAAAAAATTGAAACTTTGTGAACAAGTAGTCCACACCCAAGGATGTTCGAAAGTATTTTCCTTATCGGCCCAATCTCGTTTTAAGAGGGTAAAACTACCCCTGAAAGTTTAGTAGATTTTCGGTTTTCTTAAAGTAACTCGGCAATGGCTGGAACAAATACATCACAACTATGTATCGAAATAATCGTCTCAACGAGCTCTATCACATATTAAATCACTCTGTCTTAAAAAATTATGTGCCTTCCCACCTCTTCGATAGAGCGATAAATCACTATGAAAAAGAATGAGATGAAAATAAAAAATGTACAGATTTCTAAATACTTAGATCATAGTAGGCGATTCAATATTAATCTGTATCCTTCACAATGCTTAAAATAAAAAGCTGCACCAGAACACGTATAGCACGGACGCATAGGACTTGAAAATTTGAGCAAATGTCGATATCGAATGATTGGTGGTTCTATATACGCTTGTACAGGATAAGCAAAAATATGATATTTGTAGATAATGTACACTAAAGACTGCAATTTAATAATGTAAGAGGACCATATCGGAAAATTTCCTAACAACATTTTTCCAAACACGAAATCTATACGTCCATGTATGGTTGTATCATGCCAGTAGTTTTCTTTGGTATTGTAAGGATATTCACGTTCTTGTCGGCCGACATATGATTTCTTATGATAGATGGGCAATGACCAGTCCATGAATCTAGCAATAAAACTGTTTGAGGTCCAGTATTTGGAAGATATATTTTTATGAACCATTCCGTAAATAATGCTGTTGTTAGTGTACCGGATGCTGAAGCAGTTACATACATATTTGCTGCTCCGTATATTGATGCGGTCACTCGTGGCCCAAATGTGCCACTTTGTTCTTTTAAAACCATAAATAGCGGTGATAACAAGTGTCCAGACGCGGATATTGCAGTATGGTATAACTCTGGGTTGTCGCGAATATAGACTGTACAATACTTTCAACTGCTTTCGATCCTTGTGGAGCTAAAGTGCAACCAGAGTGTAATTCTAGGTTGAAACCACTTTCATCAGCGTTGAATGTGTTACTAGAGACTACTTTCGCAATATAGGGTTTTTCTTCTTGTATGAAATCCGACGAAATGCGATTTAACTCTGCCGTGTCTGTACCATATGAACGGGTAACGAATTTGGTAATTTTTCTGGAAACTATCCTGTATACATATTCAAATTCCATAACCTATGTGGAGATGCTTTGAAATTTGCCAACCCTATTTCTTCGTTGGCTTCCAAAGCCCATTTACGCAGATCTAGGTCGTGAACTATGGCACCCGCTTCGCTGTTAATACCAAATTTATTAAAAACGTATTCAGAAATTTTTAACAATTGCTCTCTTCTTGTAAAATGTATGAAAACGAAAATGTATGGAAGTTGGCCTGCGATTTCTTACCTGTACACTGCGCGACACTTGATTGAACGCAACATGTGTAAATATCTTAGAAATTCAATTCTTTTGAGAATTCATTAATTATTTGTTATATTTTATAGAAACAAGCAAGTATACGACAGGAATAAATAGCAGATACGGATAACCGCAATAAAATTTTATTACAGTTTAAACAGCTGCGACATTTAATTGAACGCACCAGTCTGGCATTAGTTTTACTTTAGTATTGTTCCAGGTAGAACCGAAATTACTTCTTTATTTTTATCTGTAAGTATTTTATACAATATTGACGTTCGCTTTTAAGTTGTGGGATCATGGGGGGTGGAAAAATATTCACAAATTCAGAAAGGGCGCAAATTAATATTTTACGCGAAGAAAATTATTCAATTCGTGAAATAGCGAGACGATTGAGACGGGGTGATCGTGTCATTCGTAGTTATCTCCGAGACGGAGAAAATTACGGTAAAAAATGTAAAGGAAGAGTTGCCACAGCAACTACCGTGCGTGGAAAACGCCAAATTTTACGGGTAGCTTCAACTTCAGCGGCATCAGCACGTGAAATTAGGGATGCTGTAGGCACGTCGGTATCTGTAAGAATTGTTCGGCGAAAACTAAAGAAAAAACCTGTTTTAACAGTCAGACACAGAAATGAGCGACTGAACTTCTCCAGGACGCATGACACATGGCGAAAAGTGATTTTTACCGACGAAAAGCGCTTTTGTCTTGATGGGCCAGATGGTAATCGATATTATTGGCATGATTTGAGGAAAGAAGAAGAAAATATTTCTAGAAGACGTCAAGGCGGTGGAGGTGTTATGGTATGGGGTGCAGTTTCTTACGCTGGAACAATAGATATAGTTTTTATAGATGGGACCTTAAATGCTAGAAAGTACTTGGAGTTACTTCAAAATGAACGAGTGAAAGTCGAAGAGAAAATAGAAACCCAAAATTACATTTTCCAGCAGGACAATGCGCCAGCGCATAGCGCCCGTATTGTAAAACACTGGTTTACCGACATAGGGATGACTTTGCTGCCATGGCGAGCGTTATCCCCAGATTTAAACATTATAGAAAACGTGTGGGGATATTTCTCACGTAAAATCTATGGCAGCGTCAATTTGGGAATCAGGACCAACTAAAATCAGCAATTTTGAAAGCTTGGAACGAATTTAACGAAATATCACTGGATTATCTACAACATTTATTCAATTCCTTACCCAATAGATTGTTTGAGGTAATAAATAACAATGGTAGCCACACCCATTATTAAGTAATTTTTTATAGTATGTTTGAAATGTTTTGTTATCCTGCGTTCAATCAAGTGTCGCACTAATTTTGGAGAAAGGCAGTCTCTTTTGTTATTACGAATATTTTATTAAAATTACGATAAATAGTAAACAACAAGTACAAAAAAATGAACTAGTTTTTATTATTTTTAAAGTTATAAGTATTGCGTTCAATTAAGTGTCGCGGAGTGTATAATTGATGTGAAGACTTTACTCTCTTAAGTCTATGTTTTACAACTTCATATAAGCGACGTTTTTTTTTCTATTCTTCCAGCAGGCAACAGATTTTCCCTTGTATTCTAAAGAGGCAATAACTTCTCCTTGAGGTACACGTTCTTCTTCTTCAAATTGTAAAACTTCTAATACTTCTTCCCGTGAAGGTGGATATCTGTCATCGACAAATTCTGCAGAATGTGGTCTAAATTCTTGCAAGAATTCTGTCACGTCATTATATATTACAAATGTTGTGTCGCCTCGAGATCTAATTAATATATCCCTTCGTGAATTTCACTTTCTTTATTGTTGAAACCTATGGGGCGGTTATCATATACGGCACTAAACGTTACCATAAGTAAACGACTACATTTACTAGATTTATGACTACCATTGTCGTGCTAATATTCTAAAGCTCACACATAGTACTAACGAATTACAAAAGTGACTTTTCATTATATATATTTTCTTATCTAAATAAATCAATAAATTGAAACTATTACGCGTAAATTATTACTCACATTAGAGATCATTATCAGTAAAGCTGGCCACGAGCGGTACCGCGCAGTAGCGTAGAGTCGATCAGGCCTCGCGTTCCACTAGAGTTATTGTGCTAATAGAGATGCTTGCTGCCGCAAATAATTTCGCTCATCTTTTAAATAAAAATTAAATAACACGTGCTCAAACACTTACCATTTTAAGAGTCCTCCGTGAAATCACAAAGTGAATAATGTCTGTTAAATATCTGCAACATTAGATATGTTTCAATTGTTGTTTCGGCAAAACTAGTACGGCATGAGGAAAAATGCGTTTATATGGAGAGAACGAACGTTCTACATCTAGTGACGTAATATTTGCGTAAGTAAAATAATCTTTCAAATAACTTAACGATTCTGTTGACGCACCTTCACAAATGTGTCTTAATGTGCCAAAATCAGAATTTTTCTCAAAAACACTTTCAAATTTTTCTAGAACAGAAACATTTTTTGCGTCTTCAATCGCGCATAGCTGTGCGTAAACATGTTGCACTATTTGTAGAGATTCTTCTAACGGCACCGCAGGATTTTGTAATTTTTCTATTGCATCTGCTAGCCCGAAGTAATTGTCGTGAATGATTTTTAAATCCATTTTAACCTGACTATCTTGAAATTTCGACTGGGTTTTCTGGACAGCGGCAGCTTCCTTTGTATCGAATTGTAAAACCACGTTCTTAATATTGTCAAAATATTTATGATAATAAAACGCGGCCTGTAACCATGTTCCCCAACGAGTTAGAATAGGTTCTGGTGGCTCTGGTATACGGGGGCACAGTCTGTGAAATTCGCGAATACGTTTCGGTGATTTGACAAATACTGCTTTGATATGCGCTATTAAAGCGTCTACCTCAGGATAACATTTTCTGATACTATCCGCCACAAGATTGAGAGCATGAATTTTACACGTAATGTGTAACAAATTAGCAGAATGCTTAAGAGACCGGCCTAGAGAAAGCATGTTTGCAGCACCATCACTCACTAACATCAAGAGTTGGTTTGTTGAAAGTTCAAACTTGTCCAATGTATTTAACACTAACTTTGAAATTACTTCGGCAGTACACCGTTGTATTCGTTTGGAGACTAATAGAATTGAAGGTGCCGATTGATGAGGTTCCAATTTGCGTGCCATTACATTAAGAACAGAATGTTTCTTCCGATCTGTTGCTTCGTCGACACATAACCACAATTTTTGATCTTTCAACTCCGATTTTATTTTTTGTTCAATACGTTCGCGCGCAGATGGCACAATTCTTCGTAACGATGTTCGACTTGGTAATTTGTACTCCGAATAGTTATTCCAAAAGCAGATAAATGGTTCCTTGTCTAGTAAATTAAACGGTATATTACATGCGATAAACGTAACGCATAAATTAAATATAAATTTTTCATTGTCTCGTGCGCAATTTCCTTTTGAGACATGCTTTCCACTATTTACGTATCGTGGACAATGTTGTCTGGACCAACACATTAACGGGATTTTACAGATTACACATTTAATTTTAGCACCTTCATATATTAAGTCTGGAATTTCTGCAATAAATTTTCGAAGTTTGTCCGACCGCGATCGTTTTGCTGACGAAATCATAATTTTTCTAGGACAGATAAACAATTGCGCAAATGACCGGCAGCGAAAATGTCCGTACTGCTCCGCAGACGAAGTAATACTACCGCTCCTCTCGGTCCGAACTGATTCTACGCCGATGTGCGGTACCGCTCGTGGCCAGCGTTAATTATCAGTCATACTTCATCATTGTTATCGTATGTAACTTTCAATGCACTCTATCTGTCTTACAATTATCCTTGAAATGATTTACTAATTTATCTATCAAATTGTAACAAAATATGAACCTCATTAGACAAATTGTACCATCACAATGCGTTAGAAAATCGAACATATTACTTGTTCAATATCTGCGAATGATGTCATCCTAAAGCAGGTGTCTTCGCTATTCTTATAACTGTTACTGCTAGGGTAGTACAAGTAAATAATTGTAGTTGTTATAATATACTGATAAACAATGTACTTGTTTTTCTAATTGAAATAAAAAAGTCTATGTAAATATAACATGTCTATTTTGCACATAGATTCACAGTTATTTAAGGCGACGTATTGCAGGGCAAGTTTTAACTTTTAGTAATAACTATATTACATAAAATAAAATATAATTTTTATACTGTTCGAAGAGCTCCGTAACATACATAACGTGAGATTTGAATACGCTGCTTATCGAAGGGGTGCGAGCGGGCACCATAAATTTTTTAAAAGGAACTAGGATGCTATTTTCATATATGTGATAGAGCTCAATGAGACGATTATTTTGATATATAGCTGTGATGTATTTGTTCCAGCCACTGCCAAGTTATTTTAAGACAACCGAAAATCTACTAAACTTTCAGAGGTAGTTTCACCCTCTTAAAACGAGATTGGGCCGATAAGGAAAATACTTTCGAACATCCTTGGGTGTGGACTAGTTGTTCACAAAGTTTCAATTTTTTTTGAATTATGGGGTTCGTGATGTTCCTTTGTAAGTTCAATAGTTGGCCATAATTAGTAATTTAAAATGAAATGAACGCTTTTAGATACGATAGTAACTAAACGTATGTTCCGCCAAAATCACTTAATTTTGTAGCAAAACCCAATGAAATGACACGCTGCTGAGTTGGGGGGGAAACGCCATATCTGTTCAAAGCGACCTTATGTGGGCCTCACGTCAGCATATAGCAGCTAACGATGCTGCTTCTAATGTTCTAACTTCTTTGGTACACGCAAATGACTGTAATTTTTGTAAATATTTTTCGAAATTACTATGCAATACGATAACACTGATGTTAGCTAAATCTCTCAACAGAGATAAGGGGACATTTATACAATTACTTTAAGAAACTATTTACATAAAGAGCAATGTGTACTATAGCCCTTTTAATTCTAGATTGATATCTTACAACAATAAAGGTGCGAACTTAAACAAGTTAAATAAGCTTTAATAACGTAATACATGTTGTAGGTATATTATTATTTATTTCTTTATTAATTCACGACTGCACCTGATGCGTGGCATCTGCACAAGAACACGAAACGAATAAAAAAATTCCACTTTAATTATAACTTCGTTCCTGCAAATAAACCTAACGAAATTGAGATATTAAAATCACCAAATTTAATACTATATGTTAGAGCACTGCACGGGCCTATTTTTCACGGCCCGACCCGTCGGTGGCACGTTACAGTATAAAGTCGCGTTCATTACTTCGGTACAAGGCCCGTCCGTTAGGAAATATAGGCCCGTTCGGCCCGTCTAAATTATTTTAGCCTGTTTAAGTAATTATATCTGCACTGTCTATTTTTAAACATTTTTTAATTACTACATTATAATGAGTATAATGAAACATTTATTTTGTTTGTTTTTGCATACTATATTGTATGAAACCAAAAGAAAACGCAACATAACATTGCATACATTAAAATTGTTAATATAAACAATAGCGTAAAAACTAAACAGCTTTTACTGCATACGTTATATCCATTCGATGTGTTTAATAAAACATTCTCGGCCCGTCAGGCCCAGCCTGGTCCGGCCCGCAATGAAAAGATACGAGGGCCGGGCGGACCGGTCTTTTCCTAGCCCCTGCAGTGCTCTACTGTATGTTACTGTCAATCAGCTACGATTTCTATTTTACCTAAAGAAGTACTTTAATTCTTCGAAAAAATATACGTACTTTCATTATGTCACAACACTATTACGGTATTTTTTACATGAAATAAGCCAAGCAATAAAATTCAAATTGTTGATTTTTAGTTTTTCCGCTATAGGGCACGTATCGTTCAATTCTTTTAAGTTTATTTTTTGCTTAAAGAAGTAGACCCTGACGTCATGCACATTTTGTTTAATTTAGGTATCCTCTATTTTTTCATTTACGCTAATGATGAGCAGTAGCTGCTGGTGGTAATTCCCTCATGTATTTTCGTTGCATACTATAATGTATACGATATGAAACGGAAATACACGAAGGAGTCGAAGCTTTGTGCTTGAGCTCCCATTTACGTCACCAACAGCGGCCACTGATGTTGAGCACGCTGTATTCGTAATTATATTGTATAATTATAATTAGAATTGGGACCATGAGTCTATAATGATTAATGAACTATAAAGATACAGAGTCCTTCATCGAGAATCATAACTTACATCAACGTTTTAAACCTCCATTATAATTTGAAGAGTCAAGGAATGGCAATTTGAAGTTTCTTGTAAGACTAAATAATGTTAATAGAAATAAGACCATTGGCTAATATATAATGGAATACCCACTACAAAATATATTTTATTTTTGACGCATAACTTGTAATTACCTTTTTGTCTGTTTCCTATAATTGCAACTGCAATAATAATGCCAACAGGTTAAAATAGTGAACAGGGCACCATATATTCTGTATTCTTAGAAACCAATCAGAAATGACGAACAAAATATATAAAAAAGGATATTAGGCTTTCAACAACCTCGAAGAGAATAGACAGTCATATAAAAACGAAAGTAATTTGTTTTCAAATACTTTTGAATGTAAGAGGTATTTTATCCTAAAGCGGAGAACCAACGTTCAAAATACTAACGGTACGACTTTCATTAGTCGCAAGCAAAACATATTGTGAAAGTGCTCATTTCAAAATATACCGTACACCTTCTCGGTTTTATCTTTCACGGGTAATGTAATAATAAAACCTCTAGTTATTAACCCGCTATATGCCGGTTTATTTCTTTCTCAAGTTTTAATTTAACTACCATTCTTTAATAATTAGCAATCATAAAGAGAAGGCCTATTGCTTATAAATGATTTATCTTTTGTTCGCGTTTGGCAGCTATTCTAGCGGTACATCTTTTGTAAATGATGCCCGTGCGTGTACTCGTGAATCTCATCCAAACAGTTACCTTAGTTTTTCGCACTTCTGATGAGCGATACCGTTCTTCCGTGTTTCTTATTATATCTCGATAGTCGTGCATGCATGTACAGAATTTTCTTTCTATTTTAAAATAATGAAGAGAATTGTATTTTTTTAAACTATTATACCATCACTTAGTTGCAAAGAAATTCATTTGTATTGAAGAAAAGTATCGGGTTTTATAATTAGGGCGTCAGAACATTCAAATGATACACAATAATAACCACAAGTGATAATCCTTTAATTTTTATTTTATTTTGAAGAACAATCGATGTCATTATGTTTTAAAAATAATATCGTTTAAATGCCCTCCTCAACTTCGCCTGACTTAATGCATTCTGGAGGCCCAATTTGCGACTACTCTTTCACATACATCGCGTAGTATATTTCTAATAGTGCATTAAATGTTCCCCTTAAGGTCAGAAATTGTTTCTGGCTTATTTCTGTAAACCAGAGATTTCACATGATCCCATAGGAAAAAGTCCAAGGGCGTGAGATCGTATGATCTTGGTGGCCAATTGACCTTAGTATTCTTCGAAATAACGCGTCCAGGAAACTGCTGTTACAATAAAACAATTGTTTGACGAAATGTGTGATACGTCGCACCGTCTTGTTGAAAGAAAACATTGTTTATATCAACACTTCTCACTTCAGGCCAAAGATATTCCGTTACCGTATTCCTGTACCGCTCACCATTAACATGATTTACATCATCGTCTTTAAAAAAATTACCTCAGGATAAAGAGGTGTTTCGTGAATCTCTCGAGGATTTTCATAGGCCCAAATCCTACAGTTATGCTTTTTTACACACCCATTGCTACAGAAATGTACTTCATCGGATAACAATATCTTTTCTGCAAAACGTGGATCGGTTTCTAACTGCTCAACAGCCCAGGTCGCGAAACTTCGACGCAAACGATAATCATTTGGCTTCAGCTCTTGGGTGATTTGAACTTTATAAGCCTGGTTGCAAAATTCTCCACGTTGTCGTCTGAGAAAGGCCGAGTTTCGGATCATCTTTTACACTTTGACTTACAGTAACAATATTGACCTCCGATCGGGCACCTGGATAACGCACTAATATTGACTTATCTGCAACTGAGCCAGTTTGTCCAAACTTTTTTTGAATTAAACGATAAAGAGATCGTTCGGTTGGTTGATTATGTTGACCATAACCTTCTCGCAACGACCATAATGTTCGTGAACATGCATTTTGGTGGTAAACACGAATAATTTCTAAGCCCTGTTGAATCGTTAATTTGTCCATATTGACATAATGCACTGAACTTATTTGTTTCCAATATTTGACATTTACATTCCAACGCAATCTTATTTTTGGCATTAAAATTCTGACGCGTTAATTAAAACCCTTTACTTATTCAAAAACGAATCCATGCAAGTCTTGACTAAATAGTAGCTTATATGAGTTATATGAGTAGGTATATGTATATATATATATTTTACGAGATTAAATTACATACATACTTGGTTCTATCTAGTCATGGTATAAAAATGCCTTCGAAATATACAGCATGTTCACTATTGAATACTAAACTTTGCCAACTACACTACACGAGAAATGTAATTTCTTTTAAATAGCACCATATATTCTTTTTGTATCTACCATATAGGAAACTTGTACATACATGTCTAATACACAAAATAAAAGACATATTTACAGTTAAACAATGCATTTGGATATTGCATCCAAGTGGTTTCTGGTGTTAGTACTGTTTGGTTATCATGACAACAGTAAACAAATGATACTGACGTTGGCGTTTTAAAACTATTGATTCAAAATTTTGAGCCCATGGTGCTGCGCTAGCAGTCAAAAGTGAGTCTTGCATTTGGAAATTACATCCAAATGGTTTCTGGTGTTAATATAGTTTGATTATCATGACAATAGTAAATAAAAGTTACTGGCATTAACGATCTTAGACTGTTGATCGAGTCTAAGTAAAGAAGAAGAATGTAATAGGTATAATGTATGTATTAGAGAAAAGTGAAAGAAATACTTTTTTTATATGGACTTTTATAAAATTGTAGTAATGCAGACAGTTTGAGCACCTTTTAAAACCAACTTGACACCCATTAAACGCATATTATCTTCTACCGTATACAGTATGAGCATTTAAAATTGAAAGAGGCTCAAGAGCAAAGTGCCCTTATTTTTTAAAACAGAGGAAAATGTTATTAAGAAAAGTTGTTCAATTAACAGCTCTACCCAAATATGAACCACAGCCTCCTAGCTCAAAAATATTTAAAAAAACTGGATCACCCTTTATGTACTCCACATTTACAACATCTAATCTGCTTAAAGTATTCGCAATTGATATAACTAATAAAGAAACGGGAATTAGTAGTATTCCTTAGGTGCTTTGAGTTGTTATCAAGAATTATTGGAGTTTACGTGAAAAATTCACGTATTTTTGATGCATTTTGTTTATCTGCTCGGTGAATTAGGACACGAATGGAAACTATTCTAGAAATTACACTTTAAGATAAGTAATATTTCTAATTATTATTACGTTTGATAAGTATTTTTTGAAATCAATACAGTAGGCTTTGGAAACAAATGCTTCGATTCTCGACAATGACATTTACTGCATTATTTATACTGTGTGTGTATTCTGTGTGCTTAATTTTGTGTACTTAAAAGACTTTCTTTGCAAAACAAAACAGAAATTATATTACTTTGTGGTGAGTCAACGCTAGTAGAAGTAGCTAGGATTTTTAACGAAAGACATCCTGATATGACTCCGATCAGTCATACGACTGTAACTAATGTTTGGGTGGTATTTTTAATAATAAAGTACTTGGCCCATCCTTCTTTCGCGAGAACATCAACTCGCAGAGATAGCTTCAATTCCTACAGAATGAAATGCCTTTAAACGTACAACGAACTTTATGGTTCCAACAAGACAGTGCACCCATGCATAGTACCTTGCAGGTACGAAATTTCTTGGAGTAAATGTTCGACGGCAAGTGGATTGGACATTTTTATAACTATCCATGGCCAGCTTGATCCCCGGACCTGACCCCCGTGGATTTTTTTCTATGGGGTTATTTGAAATCCAAGGTTTATCAAGAACGATCGTCTGCAATCAAGACCATCTTGAATACATTTTTACCGAACATGCAGCATCAATACCTGAACATTACCTGTTTGGAAAGAGACGGACAACACACTGAACTGTGATACTGATAACTGATTTAACGAAATTTTATGTATCTCTGTTGTGTTACAGTTGAATTTTGTTATAAGTTTTTTTCTTGCCAATGTTGAAAGATAAACCATTTTCTCCACAAAACTACCACTTATTCCTTCATAGGTTTGAATACTATCAAATAACTGAATCCTTCAACGAAAAAAGGTTATAATTTGAAATATTACTTATCTTAAAGTGTAATTTCTGGAATAATTTCCATTCGTGTCCTAATTCACCGAGCAGATAAACAAAATGCACCAAAAATACTTCAATTTTTCACGTAAATTTCAATAATTCTTGATAACAACTCAAAGCACCCTAGGAGGTATATAGGAGGTGATATAACTAATTCCCGTTTCTTTATTAGTTATATTAATTACAAATATTTTAAGCAGATTAGTTGTTGCAAAGGTTTTTTTTTTATTTTTGAGATAGGAGGCTGTGGCTTCATATTTGGGTATAGCTGTTAATTCTGAACAACTTTTCTTAATATTTTCCTCTATTTTGAAAAATAAGGGTACTTAACTCTTGAGCCTCTTCCAATTTTAAATGCCCACCGTATACGGTAGAAGATAAAGTGCGTTTAGTGGATGTCAAGTTGATTTTAAAAGGTGCTCAAACTTTCTATATTACTACAATTTTATAAAAATCCATAACAAAAAAAATCCCGTATAGTGCGTACTTTTTGATACACGTTGTATGAGACGCGCTACCGTGACCGATGATGTCCACAACCGAGAACATCTGTCAAATTAGAGTTATGATTTGATGCCAGTGAGAACATTCATTTTACTAATGTAGGAATACAAATAAACGAATTAGTACAAATGAATCTTTTTTGCGAAAAAAAAAAACAAGCGGAACAATACTTTAATAAAAGCTCATAGAGGCCAATGATAAGAGATATAAACATGAATATGTCAGCAAAAATTTTAAATTAAAACAAAGAATCTTAAAAAAACAATGACCTGTAACCCAATTGAAATACACTGCGAACAAACTTAATCCTTATTGTAATAATTATTGTACTAATTGGAATAAGTAGCAGCTATTTACTTATTTATTCATCTACAGTGAACGCTCGAAATTCGTTCCTTCCACCTAGATATATTTGCGGAATTGTTTGTAAAAGCTGTTATGAATTCTTCTTAGCACACTAACTGAACTAACGGAATGCTTGCGTTATTCACAACTTCATACAAAAATCGTATGTATTGACACTATTTTATGTAATTCACTTGCAAGTAGCTACTTAGACTTAAGATTTTGGATCAACAGTTAGAAACGACGATTTCAGTATATTTTGTTTACTGTTGTCATAGTAACCAAAGAATACTAACGAACAGAAACCACTTGGATGTAATGTCTAAATGCAAGAGTCGCGTTTAACTGTAAATATTTATTTTACTTTCAATATTAGATATACACGTAGGCTCAGCTCACACCGGGATGCGAAATATGTTGTAGGTAGCGCGATCTGGCATACTTGCATTTATCCCCGCCGGCCAGCCTCGTCGCGCGCAACACCGTAGCTCTAAGACGCCTATCTGAAGCAGCGTTGCCAACCTTACGGAAATTTCCGTACTTGTACGGAAATTTCAAAGAATGTACGAAATACGAACCAAACTTCTTTCCGTACACAAAATGTATGGAAATTTGTGACCAAAGATAAACTCCCTTTTAACTTTGTAAAGGATTGTATCATATTTGAATGATTTTGTTGACTGTTGCCTTCTAGTGGAGAAAGTTTATAATAAATATTAAATATGATGCACTACGTAGTAGCGCGCGGGTTTATCGTCGACGGGGAAGTACCCAACAACATTAAACTTATATTTTTATTAGATTCTTACGTTGTTTGTTCCTTTCATTTTGTTACATTTTTCTAGCCAAACATGTCCAGTAGTGAAAGTGATAAGAATATTAATCTAAAAAGAATTAAAACCACCCATAGAAAACAGGTATTAGTTAATAACAATTTGTTATACTTTTAATTTTATTGTATTTTCTATGTAGAAATTTCGGAATATATGGATAGATATACCCCAATATATAGACTGGTTGCGTACTGCCCCTAACAATAAGTATAAAGGATAATGTTTATTGTGCAACAAAGAAATTGCTGCTGAGATATCAGGCATTAACAAACATTCAAATTCAGCCAAATATAAACTTAATGCCAGACTAAAAATATCTACCAAATCCACATTATTGGAGACATTTGTTCAGCCTAGTCCATCTGGCTCTAGTAGTAAAATGGACGAAGTAAAAATAGCTGAAATTAAATCAAGTGCTTTTATTTCTGAACATAATATATCTTTTAAAACAATGGATCATCTATGCCCTTTCTCACATATTTTCTGATTCGAAAATTGCAAAAGATTTAGCTGTAAATAGAACAAAAACAAGAAAAATTATTACTAATGAAATTGCTGAGAACTATAACGACAATTTATCCAAAATTTAAAAAAGCACAAAGTTTAGTATTTTAGTAGATGAGTCCACAGATATCGCAGTGACAAAAATTGCATGCATTGTTGTTCAATATTTTGATAACACTTCAGGGAAAATTGAAACTGGACTGTGGGAGTTGATTTCTCTGCATAAAGAAGATGACATTAATACCCAAGGGACAGCGAAATTGTCTGGAAATATAATACAGACTTTTCTTCATAGGCAAGTACCAATAGCAAATGTAATTGGATTTGCATCTGATGCTTGCAATATGATGATGGGACAGCATAATTCTGTAGCGTCTAGATTTACTTAGTCGGTCACTAAGTTCTGTCACAACTTTTATCATTATATTAAATAAAACAGAAAAGAACATAAGAACCTTTTATTGATAAAATATACGAATATAGTGTTCTCAGTTACATATTAAAAATTATTCTAAATAATTGCCTCGTTTCGTAATACAGGTGCTTAATCTGCGAGACTAGTCATCAATCGCATTACGTACCATTTCCATGTATATCTCCGCCACTGCCTTCTTAACAGATGCTTTTAGCGAGTCCAAATTTCTATGGCGTTTAGCTACTAGAGCGAGATGGTCGAGGTTAGGAAACCAATAGGCGAAACAAAAATTATTCGATTAGAAACCACAAAGTTTAATCCTGACTTAGGCACTCTCGTAGGGTTCGATGTAAATATTCTGGTTATATGTTTGGCCTCGCTTCTGAATGTAAACAAATGCTTCTAGTGTTCTACGTTCTTTGTAAAAAACACTAACAAGGGAACACCGGCAACCCGCACTTCTCGATTTCGATGAAAAGACTGAAAGACTGAAAGAGTACCTTGGTATAAGAACACCATTTTTTTCTTATCTAGCGTATCTCGTCGATTTGGGGGTACAGCCCCCTCCAAAGATTTTTGTTTTTTTTATTTGTGTAAATATCTCGGAAATTATAACAGATATCTTTTTCTTTTTAGAATATAATTACAATTACATAGTCCCAAGGATGACGCGAATTATTTTCGGAAAAAAAATATAACGCGGGACCGCCCCCCCCCCCCTTTAAATTTTTTATTTTTCACAAATAAAGTATATTACATAGTCTAAAGGATGGCGTGGATTACTTTCGAGAAAAGTTAATAACGGGGGACCGGGTACCCCGTACCCCCTTTTTCTTAATTTTTTTTTCTTTTTTTTGCCCAAATAAAGTAAATTACATAGTCCCAAGGATGACGCGAATTATTTTCGGAAAAAATTTATAGCGCGAGCCCGGGGACCTCCCGCCCCCCTTTTTATTTTTTTTTCTTTATTTTTCACAAATAAAGTATATTACATAGTCTAAAAGATGGTGTGGATTATTTTCGGGAAAAATTAATAACGGGGGACCGGGACCCCATACCCTCACTTTTTTATACATTTTTATATTTTATTTTTTCACAAATAGAGTCGGTTTTATGTAGAATATGTATGTGGTCAAATTGTGACAGTTAATAATAAAGATATTAAAAGACGATAATAAAACTTTACTTGTCATTGATTGACGTACATAGATAATTGTCGCTCTAAATAGACATATATTAATGAATTAGTTCGGTTGGTGCAAGCAATACCTGTGTTTTGAACACTTTTATACTGACTACCATTACTGTAATCATTACGTAGCATAATTACTATATGTATAATACTACCAGTCACAATTATAATTTCAATAATCACACTACAGTGTGTAGTGTACTGATGTTTCATAAGCATTACACTTTCTTTTTTATCCTGCTCAACTGTTTTCCGAAAATGTGTTAGTTATATGAATATTGCTCTATAGAATATGCCAAGCTGTAAATTTACACTGCACGAAAGAACGCTTCTCATACATTATTTTAAACGGCCACCTGTGGTCATTTCAATCACACATCATATTATAGTATTTCTTAAAGCATGTATCGAAATAATAAATAATTTCTAAATAAATATATATTTATAACGACAATCAATGACAAGTAAAGTTTTATTATCGTCTTTAAATATCCTTATTATTAACCACATATATATTCTACATAAAACCGACTCTATTTGTGAAAAAATAAAATATAAAAATGTAAAAAAAATGGGGGAAAATAATTCACGTCATCCTTTAGACTGTGCAATATACTTTATTTGTGAAAAATAAAAAAAAAAAAGGGGGGAGGGCGGTCCCGCGTTTTAAATTTTTCCGGAAAATAATTCGCGTCATCCTTTAGACTATGTAATTTACACCAAATTATATTCTAAAAAGAAAAAGATATCTGTTATAATTTCCGAGATATTTACACAAATAAAAAAAATCTTTGGAGGGGGCTGTACCCCCAAATCGGCGAGATACACTAGGTAAGAAAAAAATGGTGTTCTTATACCAAGGTACTCTTTCAGTCTGTGCAGTTTCATCGAAATCGAGAAGTGCAGGTTGCCGGTGTTCCCTTGTAAGATGAAATATTGAATGAATGAAAAAAAAATCATTTGCCTGCAATAATATGTAATTATTTTACATATCGCTCTCCTCGGCTTTTTAGCCATCAGATACGCTTTTTCATTACCACAGATAGATCGTAACTATGTACGTGCATTTATCTTGTTATGCTATGTATACAGATAAACTACGTAATAAAATAATATATGTAGGTTGATATTGGTTTATCTGTTACTCTCTATTGTAGCCGAAAAGGGCTTGCTAAATATTCTCTCTAACAATATCGTTGTTATCATAATTGCTCCTGCAAACATTTATTTATTATCCTAAATTACAAATTGCACCTACATATGTACGAATTACATGTAACGAAATGAAATCGCTGAAATATCAATTGATATTCCAGCATGTAAGTTCATATTACTTGAAGACGCTATTAGAGTAGGTAAGGTACTATTTAAAATACATATATCCTGGTATATGAAGCACACGTTTGCTACTTTTTTTTAATCTCAATTTTAACTAAAATATATTGCTTTCAACAAACTACATCTATTTTAAATAATCTATGGTGACTCTGTGTGAGTTATTTATAATGAAGGTAAGGTCTTATTTCACAAAATTCTCTTTAATAATCCGTCAATGAGGGCGACCGTATTCGTGCATATTGCACATCATCAGACCAGCTACAAAAACAATCCAAATTCAATTTAAAATATAAAATAAAATATAAAACCGTGATACAATCAAATTTGTTTTAAATTTTTAGTTATGTTACATGAAGGATGTACAAAATAAGATGTTTCAATGTAAATAGTTTCTTTTTTAATTTATCTTAGATTTAATAACATGTGGTTAGTGAAAAAATACTTACAATTAAATATACGAGGTGTGGCAATTAAATAATCGGACTGGTGCTACTATCGACAAACAGCAATCACTCCACGGCAGGTTTGAACATGTCTGTGCTTGTAGATGCTTCCCCCACCCTGAGCTCGATGGGCACGGTTGTACGTCGCGTAGTCTCGCTGTAGCAATCGTCCGTTCAAGTCCTTACGCTAGCGTCGCGTCGGAAAAATGCAGAGTGTTCAGATCGATCAACGAGTTAACCTCAAGTTTCTTATGAAACTGGGAAAAACTGCTATAGAAGCCCATGCCATGTTAAAGGAAGTGTACGGAAGTGAGTGTTTATCGCGCACACAAGTTTTTGAGTGGTGTAAAAGGTTTAAGAAGGGACGTGAAACAACCGAAGACGATCCGCGGCCTGGACGACTCTCAACATCAAAAACGGACGACAACATTCAGAAAATTGGTAAATTGATCCGCGTCGAGGTTCTAACTACCCTTCGTGAACGAGTGAGAAGACGAAGACCCGATTTGTGGAAAAGCAAATCCTGGATGCTCCACCAAGACAATGCGCCAACCCATTCCGCCTTGTCTGTGAAGACGTTCTTTGCGAAATCCGGCGTCACCGTGTTAGACCACCCACCGTACTCGCCCGACCTGGCCCCACTGTGACTTTTTTATTTCCTAAGGTAAAATCGGAGCTTAAGGGGACAAGATTTGACAATGTGAAAGCGATGAAAGCGAAAGCGACGGAGGTTCTCAACAAGCTGATAAAAACGGACTTCCAGCACTGCTTTCGACAGTGGAAAATTCGTATGGAGCGTTGTAGGTATAAATTTTGTAATGTAATTGGTGATCAATAAAATGTTTTGTAGCACCAGTCCGGTTATTTAATTGCCACACCTCGTATTAGCAAGAAAATTGTCAAAAGTTAAAATGATAAAAATGAAGTTGTATATTTCTCCAATGGTCACAAAGAAGACTATGAAGGACAAAACACTACATGTTAAAAAGAAAACCGGTAATAATATAAACAGAATTGAATTACGAGAATTTCTTTTTTCGTTTCTCCTATATGATATTGTTTAAAAATTGAATTTTTTAGAAGACATCTATGGTTACACTGTTTATTACAACACTGTTAAGGCTTCTTAACATTTTAGTTTATGTTTTTATGCTAACAAATTATTTACTTTACATTTATTGTATTTTGTAAACTCGTTGTTATATTGTTTTGTTTTGTAAATTCAATATTTAATTTGTATTACCTGTAAATTAGCCATTTCTCTTGTCTTATTTCTTGTAAACTCATATATATTATATTTGTATTCACTTAAAATATTGTATGTGTACGTATTGAAGACAAAAACTAACTTAAATTCATTTAATATATACAAACGTAACAGAACCGTTCGCATACAAAATAAAAATCGGCATAAAATGCTATTAAATCCAATAATCGCAACTTCGGCAAGCTCTTAATATTGCAAATCCCGAGATAAGACGGATGCGAGACAGAAAGCCACCGCAGTCGAACATTAAGTAAAGAATCACCGCTGAGAGAGAAAGCAAAACGCACATGTACATGTCTTTATCGGAGTACCAAAACTTCAGCGGAGAGCGAGCGTCACGAAGTATCACGATTGCCATCCGTCGCTCCTTCGCCTATGCGCAATACAACGCTTAGACCCGCACCATATTTGGTCTTTAACTTTTCCGCTTCTAGAAGAGGCAGTGGCGTGGAACAATGCATACTAAAGGTTGTATAGCAAATAACAAGAACGTCTGGGTAGTCGTCTTCGGCTATATCTGCTACTGACTCCGCGACCGGACGTTCAGGCTCCTATAGAGTTTGGTGGTGGCGCTAATATTGCACAATATTACATGCATACACAAACGTTGCGATACTGAAGGCACATAATGGTAACAGAATGCTTCGTACTCGTACTAGGTGCGTTCACAATTATACATACAGATATACATTGCGAATTTAAGAAATACGTTGCGATTAAATATATATACTGAGGACACATTATTACAAATACACAGAAATACGTACACAAAAATCTACATAAACAAGTAAGGAAACGGCATTATAATATAGAGGTATATGCATATTTTTATACATGCACAAGAGGGAAACCTCACTACTTTTTATATATTTTTTTGTAATTATAAGGAGTAACTAATCAAGTACTCGAAATCAGTGGCACTGGAATACTAAAACAGTTCACTAAAACCATTACCACAATACTTTACTCATACTGGACGCACGTTTCGATAACCAAGCTAACATCATCAGCAGTAAAACTGAATTGACTTTTAGTTTTAGTGAATTGTTTCAAGGGGCAACTGTTCTAATAAATTTATTTGTATGTATACGTACTGTGCTTCATTTCGAGAAGTATTGAGCTATCGAGCAAATAAGCAGATATTTTATACATTAAGTCTAAAGCAATTGGTTCCCCTCTTCGCAAGAAAGATACACCGACGACTGGCGGCATTGTTCTTCAAACCAACAGAATGTAACAAACACCTAACCATACATGTCTAAAAAATTCTTTTCAATTTTTAAACAATTTTATACAGGAGTGAAGAAAAAAGAAATTTTGGTTTGGCAATTCTGTTTATTGTATTGCCGGTATTTTTTTAATATGTAGCGTTTTGTCCCCGCTTACACAATGGTCTTTAAAATTCCATTAAATATTTAACATTTATAGTCTTCTTGGTGACCAATGGAGAAATATACAACTTGATGTACAGTCCGTTTCATTTTATTTTAATCTGACTAAATAGTAAATAATTTTTTTTTATATATTCATATATAACGTATTTACCTGCCCATTAGTCAAATTAAAATAAAATGAAACGGACTATACCATTTTAACTTTCCACAATTTTTTTCCTGCAATATTTAATTGTAAGTATTTTTCCACTCACCACATGTTACTAGACCAAACATAAATTTAGAAAAGAAGAAATTAAATTTTGATTCCAATTAATTAATATTAGTTTATTGATTGTTTTAGAACTATTTACAATATTTACAACTACTTCCATTCAAACATCTTATTTTGTACATCCTTCATATAACAAAACTAAAAATTTTAAACAAATTTGATTGTATCATGGTTATATGTTGATGATATGCAATATGCACAAAACAAATAGGAAGTTTGTGCTATAATCGTATTCAAATTCGGACAGGAAGAAGGAACTCTACTTTCATCTCGTCCATGTGATTTAACGACTAACATTCTTCAATTCCTCACTGTAATTAGATTCATTAGTAAATTCTGATTATCTCATAAAATTCAAAGAAGCTGTATTGACAGCGGAACCGTGAATTCCTCTACGGCATCCTGAATTTGTGCAGCCATTACCGATCTAGTGCAAGTTCACGTATAAGGCTGTTGAACTCGACTATTATTGACCATTGGAATCTAGGTACAGTGGGCCGCTATTGTTTTAGTTATATGCGGGTGGGTGTTCGATCATTTAATAACAGATTACCAATTGTATGTTAGGACTTAAACAAACTATGAATACCCTGGATAATGATTTGTAACTCAAAATAAACAATGCTAAAAGCACAAGTCTGTAACTAGCCACATTACGAACCTATCGCAAATTTTAAAAATCTGCGGTCACGCGGACCATAATGCTACTGAACCCGGATTAAAAATATTTAGCAAACCCTGTACCTATCTTAAATAATTAAAAAAACGATCAGGTAAATCAGATCTGCTAACAATATACAGAATGTTCCGTTTAATACGGTTTATTGAAATTTTTTGCAACATAAAGTTACGGGCATCTTTAATCACTTTGCGTAATCAACTTAATTTACATATTCGATAATATAATTTAGGTAATATTCAACTCGAATCTTTGAACCCTCAATTTTTAATTCGTTTCGACATTATGACATCGATATAAATTTCATTTAAATCCGTTTTCCTCAGAAATAACGAGGGGACAGGTATAGAAAAATCTTAATGAAAACTTATTCAGAATAATGACTATCGAAAACTAATAAAACCTAGGTGTCCTACTTGAAGTATCTAAGTCTATTGACATTCACATCCGGAACAACCGGAAGTAAAATTACGATGGAAAAAATTGTATGTATTATTTCTTGTTTCCGTTTGGGAGCGGGGAACTGAAATAAATTCAAAGTGACTTTTTCGTAACACAGCTGTAAGATATACATTGAGGTGCTAAACTATCCCCACTCATACCAAGTTTTGAACGACAAAAGCCTAGCATTTTAGAAAAAATAGGTCGATTTCTACTTTTTATAAAATATCTTTTGGTGTTATCGCCCAATTATCACAGGAAGACACTTTTTTATCTTAAATACAATACCATGTACGCTTTTACGTTTTTGGAGACAATTGAAAGGCAAATCTAACCATACCACATATGTTATTCTTTAGCTTAAGAAATATTACAATATGCAGTAATGCAGATTCATCTAGAGTTCGTTGCTAGGCGACATAACCATAACAATTGCCAAACCATCAAATTTCAATTTTAAAACTGTAAATCACTCTTGCTATTTATTGTTATTATATCCTGCATCTTTCATATTCTCGTTATTTTCTGCTTGTTCCTTATTATGTTAATTGTTATTTTTTTTACTTTATGGAACTTCATTGCAATTAGTTAATTATAGTGGGTTTGTTCAAATTTACCAGTTTTTTCTAGACAAAATGTCTGTTTTTCAAACTTTTTATGTTGTTGCCTGCTTATTGTTAGTGGAAAGTTCAAATATTTGCATCTCGTTCATTATCGAGGCATTAAGTATTATTCTTCTGCACAGAGATGTCTTTATTGTTGGAGACTTTAATGTTCCTCTTTTCTTTCTTTGTCCGTCTCTTTCCTCCGCTAAAGTCATTGCACTTCAAGAACTTTGCGACGTGTTGAAGCTACACAACATAACACTATCCTAAATGCGGATCTTTGAGCACTAGACCTAGTTTTTTCAAATCTTAACAGCAATATGGTTGTTTCGCATGTGGATCTTTTGTTGGTTATCGAGGATACTCACCACCCCCCTCTCTCCATTGAGTTAGAATTTTGTGTGTGAAAAAATCAAGCGTCTTTCCTATTCATGATGTTATGCGTTACAATTTTCGCAAGGCTGACTTTGTGAAGCTATACAACGATCTCCTACATATTGATTGGGATTTTCTGGATTGCATTTTTGATCTTAATGTAGCTGTAAACGAATTCTATACCACACTTTACGGAGTACTTGACATGTCACTTCCTAAATTACCTACAAAGCGGCGGTCCTCGTCATATCCTCCCTGGTTTAACACTGATAGAAATAAATTGAAACTGAAAGATTACTATCACAAAAAATGGAAGCGCACTGGAGACACTTTGTACTAGAATGAATTTGCAAATTTACGAACACTGTGTAAGAATTTGATTGCTGTAGCCTACAGCAATTATGTCTCGAATGCTGAAACTTCCATTAAAATAAGTCCATCCAAGCTATGGTGTTACGTCCGATCACCGCAGGGAACATTTAGGATGCCTGGGGCGGTATGGCATAATGATCGTGAGCTGAATAGTCCCCAGGAGATTGTAAATGCTTCCGCTGATGTGTTCTCCAGCGTATACACTCCAGTCGATCCTAATGTAGTTCTCCCAAACGGTTTGCTGGATGTTCCCGCTTTCCAGTTTGATTTGGCTTCCGAAGACTTTTTGGTGCGAATTATGAAATTATGAAATTCTGCAGCAAGTTCACATCAGTCGATGACAAAATACCTTCTTTTTTTATCAAAGATACACGATTGGTACTTGCTACTCCTCTCAAGATAATCATAAAGTCCTGTGTTTATCCTGATTTATGGAAACGGGCTAGGATTGTTCCTATCCACAAGAAGGGCAATAAGGATCACATAGTTAACTATCGGTCTATTTCTATGCTTTGCAACTTCTCCAAAGTTTTTGAGCAACATCTCTATACATGCATCCACAATAGCGCCAAGACCTACATATCGCCGCTGCAGCATGGTTTTTATCCTGGACGGTCTACGGTAATCAACCTTGCTTCTTTTCTTCAGTACGTCAGCGAAATAGTCGACGATCGAGGTCAGGTAGATGCCATCTACACAGATTTCTCCAGCGCTTTTGACACTATAGACCATAAAATATTATTAAGTAAATTATCTCTGTTTTTTCCCCATATTCAATCACTTTTATGTCGTCATACCTGGAAAACAGAAGAAGCTTTGTCTTTTATACTGGTTTCAGATCATACGAATTTATTTCTACATCTGGGGTACCCCAAGGCTCTAATTTGGGACTCCTCTTTTTCATATTGTTCGCTAATGATTTGCTTTCATCTTTAACATGTGCCTGTCTAGCCTTTGCAGACGACCTCAAACTGTTCTCGTGTATATCCAGCGTTCAAAACATTAACACCCTACAAAAAAATATCGACACTATTGCCTCCTGGAGTAAGGAAAATAGGCTACTACTGAATGTTAAGAAGTGTTTCATGGTGTCATACACCCAGAGAATTGCGCCTTCGCTTTCAGTGTATATAATGGATGGACGTGCTCTTGAAAGAACCCACACAATTAAAGATCTTGGCGTAACGTTCGACTCAACATTATTCTTCAACCAACACCTAGAAGATCTCTATTTATCGGTATCGCGAACGTCGGGCTTTCTTGTTCGTACATCTAAGAATTTTCAAGACACGGCCGTTATGAAAATACTATATTATGCCTTTGTCGTGGCCAAATTGGAGTATGCGTCTATAGTATGGTATCCCTTTTATAACAGGCAAACTAATTTACTTGAACGCCTACAAAAACGATTCTTGAAATTTCTTGCCTTCAAATCCACCGGTGAAGCTCACACACTTTACGAGATTCTGTTGACTGACAACCATTTCCAATCTTTAAACCAAAGAAGGGTGTTTCACAGTGCAAGATTTCTGTTTAAGCTTTTAAACAATGAAATAGATTATCCTGATCTTCTGTACAGAGTGAATTTCCATGTATCTCGTTTGGCATCACGAACTGCGGCAACATTCCATTGGCTGACGCCGAGAACTAATGTGCTACTGCGCGCACCTCTGCACCATCTGACTAGAAATGCTGACACCATTTATAGTGACCTTTTTGTTGGGATTAAATATGCTATGTGATTTTTCTTAATTTTTCTGTGTATGCAATATTTTGTTTAATTTACCTACATTTTCGTATGTGTGCATATAAGCTACTTTTGTTCTTTTATTGGAATTTTTCTGTTGGGCAATAAATATATTATTATTAGCGATTATGTTCCTCTTCGTGGCATTTTTTGCCAATTTCACCGAATATTGAAATTAGTTGAAGTTTATCTTGCATAGTCAATGCGTAGGTCATTGTAAAACCAATAACATAAAAAACTGAAAAATAAGCGCGTTGTCTACCAGAAACTAACAAATTTAAACAAAACCTACCATAATTAATTAATTGCAGCAAAGTTCGATAAAGTAAAGAAGTAACAACAATTAACAAAACGGGTAAAATAAGAGAAAGTAATAACCAGAACAGAGAACCAAGATATGAAAAATGCGGATATAATAACAATAAATAGCAACGACATTTTATGCTTTTAAAATTAATTTTGACAATTTGGCAATTGTTATGAATACGTTGCCTAGCAACGAACTCTTTGGATCAACCTGGCGCCACAGTAGACAATTTGACGCTTTTCCCAGCTAACTTTGCGTAACAACAAAAACAGATTACAAAACCATTCATTGCTGTACATCGCAATATTTCTTAAGCTAAAATATAACATGCGTGGTATTGTTGGATTTGCCTTTCCAAAAACATAAAAATATTCAGAGTATTCCATTTAAGATAAGATAGTTGACGTAACTCCCGATATTGGCGGAAGTTCATAAAAATTAGAAATCGACCTGTTTTTCCTAAAACGCGCTTTTGTCGTTCAACAGTTAGTGTTAAGGGGGTACTTTAGGCACTCACTAAATGTACGGGGATCGTCCAGAAAGTAAAGAACCACCGCAGCTGTGTACCTGTCGGTTAGTTCCTCTCCCTGTCTCAGAGTGACCCAAGTCTCATTGCTGTGGGATCGTATTTACGTTGCTGGCATTTTTTTAAATAGTAGCAATAATAGAAATGTTATTCGGTTTCTGAATATGCGCGAGGCGTGCTGAAAGAAAAATTGGATAAAGAAGTTCGAGATAACAGACTGGCACTTTGCATGACTCTTTCCCAAAAAATTCGAGATCTGTCTTACATGAAGTGGTCATAGATCGCCTTAGCCGTAAACCATGTATGCTTGCTAGGTCTATGACTACAATTGTTGGCGCCAGGCGAGTACAACGGCGGCATTGAGAAATTTGTATCGCGTTATGAGAAGTGCCTCAGTAACAATGGCGACTATGTTGGAAATTAGGGTTAGGTCCAGAGCAAATGTGAATAAAATGTTGTTATGATATAGTTTGTTTTAATTCAATAATAGCTAAATCGTCTTTGCTTTCTCGACGACCCTCGTGTATAGATTTAAATATATGCATGTCGTATTTTTACAGTTTTTATCGTTGTAAATAGAATTTAGAATTATCGAGTGGTGTATTATCCCAAAAATGTAACCAATAACAACTATCATTCATTACGACTAGTTTTGGACACGCTTTTGTGTATTACAAGGAGTTTAGAAAGCCCAACGAAGTAAGTATCGAGTAACAATTGCGACATAAGGATGAAATATACATACGTAAATACGTGTATATTGCATACATTGCGTATTGTGTAACTGTTAATTAAAACAATAAAAACCTACACTTTTAAAGACTGACGACTACAGTAACATTACTATATGTACGCTATACAGGGTGAGCCATCTCCACGGGCTCGGAATATTTCATCAAATAATACCTCAAAAACCTTTTAGAAAATCGTAAAGACCCAGTAGATAACACGGATAAACCAGAAATTTATAAAATTTCACGTAAAGATTAGTTTATTAGTTCAGTTTTACTGTTGAAGGTGATAGGTTAGCTATCGAAAAGTACGTCCAGTGTTGGTGAAGTGCTGTGGAAAGGGTTTTAGTGAAATGTTTCAGTGTCACTGTGCAGATCCGCAAAATCAGATTCTCTATGTTAGCTAACATTTTTTGTCCTCGGAAAATCTAAGAAAAGTTCCATTTAGTAAGTTTTTAGATGTCTCTGAAAGGATAGGATTGCCCAGTTAATTGTAATTTTATATTATCGAGCTACGATAGACCCACCCGCTCGACTACAACTATATACATACATACATACAGTGCGGTCCTAAAGTGTCCCCTCCATGCTAACTTTTGAACGACAGAAGCAGGCGTTTTTAGAAAAAAATTGTCGACTTCAATTTTTTGTGAACTAATTTTTGCCGTTATCGGAATTTCAATTGTATTTCCGGTTTTACCGGAAGTGATGTCAACTTTCTTATTTTAAATACAACACCCTGTATATTTTTACGTTTTTGGAAAAGTAATCGGAAGACGAATCCAACGATATGTTATACGATGTGTTATACTTTAACTTAAGAAATATGACGATATGCAGCACTAAAGGTTTTGATAATCTGTTTTTGTTGTAAGGCAAAGTTGGCTAGGAAACAGCGCCAAATTGTTTCTTGTAAAGCCAGACTAATCTAAAGGGCTCGTTGCTAAGCAAAGTAATCGTAACTATTGCCAAACTGTCAAATCTCAATTTCGAAAACGTACATTATTCTTGTTGTTTATTATTATATCCTGCATTTGTCACACGTTCCTTCTTTGTTCTCGTTGTTATTTTCTCTCATTTTAACTTGCTCTGTTAATTGCTGTTATTTTTTTACTTTATCGAACTTTATTACAATTAATTAATTATAGTAAGTTTGTTTAAATACGTTTTTGAACGACAATATGTCTGTCTTTTAGGTTTTTTGTGTTGTCACTTTTATAATGGCGTCGGCACGAACCATGCAAAATTGCTGGGCCAATTTTAATATTATGTAAATCTGCCAACAATTATCACCCTATTTGCCATAGTTACGCAACAAATTGTACAATAATTTAAATCATATTACCTTCTGTTAAAGCAGTTGGTCCTGTAAATTTTGTACTATCTATGCTTACTTAGCGCAAAGTTCAAATATTTCCGGCTGTACAAGGAATGTTCATTATGTTCCACTTGGTGGTAACTGTTGCCAAATTTACCGAATATTAAAATTAGGTACTTGGTTAGCTTACGTGGTCCATGCGAAGGCCATTGTAAAATCAACAACATAAAAAGCTAAAACTTAAGCACTTTGCCTGTCAAAAACTAACATATTTAAACAAACCTACCACAATTAATTAATTACAATAAAGTGCGATAAAGTAAAGGAGAAACAATAATAAAACAAGTTAAAATGACATAAAATAATAACGAGCACAAAGAACGAAAGAATGACAGATGCAGGTTATAATAACAATAAATACAAGAATAATTTACGCCTTAAGAATTGAGATTTGACATTTTGGCAATTGCTATGATTATTTTGCTTAGTAACAAGTGCTTTAGACCAGTTTGGTGTCACAAGAAACAATTTGGCGCTCTTAACTAGCCAACTTTGCCTAACAACAAAAACAGATTACCAAAACCTTTAGTGCTGCATATCATCATATTTCTTAAGTTAAAGTGGAACATATGTGGTATCGTTGGATTCGCGTTTCGATTACCTTTCCAAAGGCGTCAAAATATGCAGGGTGTTCTATTTAAAATAAGAAAGTTGACGTCACTTCCGGTGAAACCGGAAATATAACTGAAATGGTAATAACGGCAAAAGTTAGCTCCCAAAAAATAGAAATCGACCTGCTTTTTCTAAAAACTTCTGTCATTCAAATGTTAGTATGGGAGGGACACTAGGACCGTACTGTATAATGAAACCTAAATATTGATATAATTATCGACTAAAAATATTAAAGTTTAGCTTAAGATAATGCTTGTAAAATATTGTTTTCACTTTAAATTTCAGGAAAAATGTTTATAGAATTTTGCAAATTTAGCAAAGGTAGTGGTAAAATGGTATGCCAAAATAAGAAACAATTTGATTTGGCCATAAAGCAAACTTATGAGTAGAGTTGCTCAATTTGCGCCAACAGCTAGCGGCGGGCGCATAAAAGTTTACACAAAATAAGTGGTCAGAAATAAAATATAATACGTGCTCAAACACTTACCGTCTTAAGAGTCTTTCGTGAAATCACAAAGTGAATAATGTCTGTTAAATCTCTGCAACATTAGATATGTTTCCACAGTTGTTTCGACAAACCGAGTGCGGCATGAGGAAAAAGTGTGTTTATATGCAGAAAACGAACGTTCTACATCTAGTGACGTTATATTTGCGTAATTAAAATAATCTTTGGAACAACTTAACGGTTCTGCTGACGCACCTTCACAAATTCGTTTTAATGTGCCAAAATCAGAATGTTTCTCTAAAACACTTTCAAACCTTTCTGGAACAAAAACATTTTTTGCGTCTTCTACCGCGCATAGCTGTGCGTGAACATGTTGCACTATTTGCAGAGATTCCACTAACGACACCGAAGGATTTTGTAATTTTTCTATTGCCTCCATTAGTCCGAAGTAATTCTTCTGAACAGTTTTTAAATCCGTTTTAACCTGACTATCTTGAAATTTCGACTTCTTTTAGATCGAATTGTAAAACCAGGTTCTTAATATTCTCAAAATATTTATGACGTGTAAGAATAGGTTCTGGTTCAGGCATACGGGGGCACAGTCTGTAAAATTTGCGAATACATTTTGGGGATTTGACAAACACTGCTTTTCTATGCGCTATTAAAGCGTCTACCTCAGGATAACATTTTCTAATACTATCTGCCACATGACTGAAAGCATGAATTTTACACGTAATATGTAACAAGTTAGCACAATGTTTTTGAAGAGACCGGCCTACAGAAAGCATGTTTGTGGCACCATCATTCATAAACATCAACAGTTGGTTTGTTGAAAGCTCAAACTTTTCCAATGTATTTTACACTAACTTTGAAATTACTTCGGCAGTACATTGTTGTACTCGTCTGGAAGCTAATAGAATTGAAGGTGACGATTGATGGGGTTCCATTGTGCGTACCATTACATTAACCACAGAATGTGTTTTACGATCTGTTGTTTCGTCCACACATAACCACAGTTTTTTATCTTTCAACTCCGATTTAATTCTGTTTTCAACATGTTCACGAGCAGATGGCACAATTCTTTGTAACGATGCCCGACTTGGTAATTTGCAGTCCGAATATTTATTCCAAAAGAAGACATATGCTTCCTTGTCTAGTAAATTAAACGGTGGATTACATGTAGTAAAAGTAACACATAAATTAAATTTAAATTTGTCATAGTGTCGTGTGCAATTTTTTTTAAGAATGCTGTTTACTACTTACGTGACGTAGACAATCCCTTTTGGACCAACACTTTAAAGGGATATTACAAACTACACATTGAATTTTAACGCCATCATAATTTAGGTCAGGCATTTCTGCTATAAATTCTGTAACTTTGTCCAACATTGGTCGTTTTCGCGACGTAGGCAACATTTTTAAAACAAACGTAGAACTACGAAATAGTATTTACGGCAACGTACATGTATACACAACAGATCTGGATGAGACTCGCAGTTATACTGAGGGTTGCATCGAACCTCCGCCACTGCCCGTTGGCGCTAGTGAGCAACTCTACTTATGAGCGTATGCTTTATTTCACTTATCCTACGTTATAGGTATTTGTAATCGAACTCCCATAAGGACATTATGTACATCCATATGTAGTTGTTAAGAACGTTTCACCTTTTCGTTTTATAATTATATTAAAAGTGTATATAGAAAATAAGTAATAAAATTTCATATAAAATTTGTATGCAATTTATGTTTAAGAAACTAGGAGAGAGCTATGACCTCAATTTTCGAATCGTTTGTTTTGCTTGTCGTCTATCGAAGTGTTAATATTACTTTGCGCATTCTTATAGAAGGGCAAGTCAGCGTGAGTTTTTGCAAGTTCATCTTTGCATTGTCGAAAGTACTGCTGAAAATATAACATATGCAGGTGCTTCCTGAGGCATTTACTATGTATGAAGATTTTATTCCAAGGTTTTATGATAGTTATTTAGTAAACGTTTTGATGCTACATTTAATTAAATAGTCAATTACAATAATGTACCTGAAAGCGTAAGTATTCTGTTGTGGTTAGCTATAATTTGGATAACGCAATGGGAAAATGTTATAATATAAATAATATATATACAGTGTCTTATCACAAATCTAAACTGTTGATCATTTTGTATATCACTGTATCTTTGAATTTCAATATAAAATCCTAAATTTGTGTAACGTTTCCCATATTTGCATGCAAGTAATTTTTGGTTAATTTGAGTTCTAAGAAAAAATTGTCGTGGGCGACCTAAATCTTTCTCACAAGGCTTTTGTACCTTGAAATACAAACTCTATACTTATTTTTCTTATGCGAAGTGCGCGGAAAAACTATCAAATCGAAAATTTTGAAATATTTTTCATTCATTCTTCCCCAGATAGTTGCAGTTGCAGACAAGACGCCTGTACAAACTAAAAAAAAAGTTTTCTACATGACATGCGTAACGGGTAGGTACTTTTTTTAAAACGGCAAACATGGCATCCTAACACATATGTATTTGCCACTTACACACTTCTCACAGAATAAAGTAACTGTAATGGACTAAACTGAGTAAAATATTCACAAACCAACTAGATTGCAAAACATAACGCTTTGTGTGCGTTAACAAGTATTTACATATATGCCTATAATATAAATAGAGATAAGTATATGCCAAGCTCATTACAGTTAGAATTTAAATTAAACGGATATTACTACCAAACTGGTTTATGTTATACATGCATATGCACATATCGATTTCTTGTTTCCATTTTATTCCATATTATATGAACAATATTTGATTAGCGATGTTATACATACGTTATAGATACGTGATAAATTTAATTTAATCTCGTGCAGCATTGATTCTAACATTGAAATCAATCTTGAACACTAATGCCTCCATGGCTATAAGTTTATTAGTAATAGATATATTGTCTACATATAATTGTGAAATGATAGTATAAACTGTCCTCTACCCACTGATATAATCACTTTTCCACATAATCGCCATTGACAATACATTTACGCCAACGTACTACAAGTTGCGCAAGTCCGTCACGGAAAAAGTCTGAAGTCTCCGCACGGCACTATTTCCGCACCTCCGCTATCACTTCTGCATCCGAAGAGAACGCTTGCCCTTGAGATGTTCCTTAAGCTTCGGAAAGAGGAAAAAGTCACAAGGCGCAAGATCTGGGCTATAAGGTCGATGAGGTAAAACGTCATGAAACCCAAGTTTTTCCAGTGCTATACGCGTTCTCTAATTTGTGTGAGGCCGAGCGTTGTCATGATGCAGAATTGGCACTTTGTCTGGACTAACCCTATGCAGCCGTCGCTTCAGATGTGTTAGGGTGTTAACATATCCTTCGGAGTTGACAGTACAGCCACGTTCCAAAGGTTCAATATGAACGATGCCATCGCAATCCCAGAAAACGGTAATCATGATTTTCCCAGCAGTCCTTACCCACCTCCTTACAGTAATCACATCAACACACGCATCACTGTACACGGCACTCAACCTTCGATGGATGTCAGTGGGCGCTACACCCTTCGCAGTAAGAAATTCGATGATAGCTCGTTGCTTTAACCGCACATCATAAGAAACTTCACTAGAGAGACTTATGTACCAAGAGCTAAGGTAAATGGCAAACCACTTTTGACACTGTCTGGCCCATCATTATAAAAATTATGGCCATGGGGGCATTAATTATCAATACGCCCTCGTATAATAACTTATCCAGCATTCATTTCAGAGCGTTCATTCACTTCAGAGCATTACAGAAGCTTTGCATAGTCCAAGATATTGTAATCGATTTATGTACTATCAGAAAAGAATGAAATTTAGAAAATTATTGCATTTGGTTTTAATCTTTGCAATTCAAATTCTCAATTGCCTACAACTTCGCAGAATTTATCGGCTCAATATCCCGAAAATTTTTTGATTTTTTCATTTTCAAATTCCCATACATTTAAATTACTTAAAAAAGGAACGACTATAGGTTAAGTAAGTAAGTAAAACTTCATAATGCAAGCTTTATATTCAGGGTGAGTCAGCGATTGATTTTCATTCAAATTCCTGTTAACATAAACGTTACGCGGTTTGATAAACGATCTACTCCCGACCTAGTTTCTATCAAGATTTAGAAATATGATACGATGTGGCTGTTGTTCTGGATATAATTGTAAATATCTTGTACTCGCAATTGTTGTATTTCGGTTCGACGAATAAAAAATACTTAACATGTCTCGTTTCTCTTCGTTGGTGTGACATTTTTCTATTCCTAATGAACGACAGTTTGAAATTTCATGGCTATCTTATTTCATTTTAAAATGCACTTTTCGTCAATTGAAGCATAATATCAAAAACTTCTACCAACATGGTGTACATGGTTGGAATTAGAAAAAAAGACTCTTTGACGGTGTCAAAACCCAATATCACGCTAGTAAGAAATAAAAAAGTTGATGATGGTCAGAAAGAACCGAAACGTCATAACTACACCATTAGATAGAGCATGGAAAGTAGCCTTGAGAATGTGTAGTTTTTCTCTGTAAGGCCAAATAAAGGTGCTAGAGGTAAAAGAAGAAAATGAGGTTTCTTCGTTTTGTTTTTAACCTCGAACGTCATTTGTCTCAATTCTATTTTCTCTTCATAACAAACACAAAATTTAGTAACTTTGTCAGATTTAAACCTACCTTCATCTCCAATAATAAGCGAGATTCCATGGTGAGGGTCGAAAATGAATCAGCCCGTTTAGCGGTTATCAACGCAGAACCTAAAATTTTGGTAGCTTTCCAGGATGATTATCTACAGTGTTGCGCAAGTAAGTTATCTATTTTTAAATAGCACACCCTGTATATTGTCCCATTTTTACATTCTACACTACTTTTTGAATATCTTTTTATTTACCTTAATCTAATAGTTTTGGAAATATGTATTCACAATTTTTAAAAAGTCTCCGTACTGCAGATGCTTACAATGTTCCTTAGGTTTCATGACAGCGTTGATTGAAGGCTGAATCATGTAGCAATGCAGGTGACACCTCACACCCTATTGAAATGGCCTGTTATACGCTGTTGTAAATAAATTGCTAAAGTGTTTGTTTGAAAATACAATAACTTCTTTAGTTTATATTTCTACAGATTTGAGTAGTTATCCTAATGCCCAAAATTATTTTTTTTTCATATTTACATTTTTGTATTTTTTTTTATTGTTTATTTGTTGGCCGTTGTTGGTTATTCTTTGTTGCATTTCATTGTAATATTTTGTCTATTTAAAATATCACTAATTTTAAAAGTTGTGTCATAAGAAAAAAGTGGGAAGGGAGTGAGAACTTGGTTTCTATTTATTTGCACATATAGTACCACAAAAATTAATTCTCCTTCTGCAGTCTGTTTATTAAATTTTTGATGCAATTATATTCTGTTTGGAGGTACTTTATATTTTTTCGTTCCTAACAAATACAATTTTTTATTTCAATTTAGGCATAGCAACTTTGATAGTAATAAAAAGGGTTCGACAAACGAGTGCAAAGTAGGTGTTATGTATACTACCGCACATGCGCATTGTAACCGACACATACAGCAGTTGACAACAGACACAGACAACACGTGCAACCAAATAAATGACTAACAGTTATCAGTGTTTTATTACTAGCATTATTACGTCACAATACGTAACATGGCGCAGTTCAGTTATTTAATACTATAAGAAAAGTAGCGTGAAGTAAAGTAAAAGTGAAAACGTGAAGTAAAATAAAAGAAGAAAGAATAAAAAAACCACTCAACAAAAATGGAGGTTAGAGGAATAAAGCCATTGAACTTAACCGGCAATGTATCACAAAATTGGGCTGTTTGGAAGCAGAAATTTATAAATTATCTAAAAGCAACCGGATTAAGTACGGCAGATGAAGACAGAAAGTGTGCACAGTTGCTATTACAGATTGGAGAAGATTGTTTTCCAATATACAATACCTTCAAGTTTGAGAACGAGGAAGAAAATAAATTAGAACCGCTATTAAACAAATTCGAAAACTATTTTATACCTAAGAGGAATTTAACCTTTGAACGCTACACATTTTTAAAATGTAAACAAAAAGCGAACGAATCTTTAGATCAATTCATCACAGAGGTCCAAAACAAAGCCAGTAGCGCCGAGTTGGGAAATTTGAAAGATGATTTGGCGAAAACAGTATTTATAGCAGGTATAAATAATGATTATATTAGAGAGCAATTATTGCAGGATGACACGCTATCTTTTGAAAAGGCTATTGAATACAGCTTGATGATTGAAAAAACGAAAGAAAGATCTAAATGTATGACAGAAGGGTTTGAAAATGCGGAAAATATAAATGCGATAGACAAAAGCAAGAAGAAAGGAAGAGATAAGACTATAAACAAGGGTGATAATAGAAACAAAAAGTTATGCAGCCGCTGTGGTAGAAGTCACGAAAAGAACGCGTGCCCAGCTTTCAACAAGTTTTGCATGAAATGCAAAAAGAAGAATCACTTTGCAAAGGTGTGTCGCAGTAACGAAAATATATAAACGTAGTGCAAGAGAATGTAACTGATGAAGAAGAAACAAACTTTTATTATATCGATGAAGTTAGTGGAAATAATAAAGTTGATGACTGGTCAGTAAAATTAAATGTAAGTAATAGACTGTTAAGTTTTAAGATAGATACAGGTGCTCAAGTTAATATAATTACTTTAAACGTACTGAAATCTTTAAATACAAATGTCAATATTAGAAAAGCAGACAAAATCTTAAAATCATACACCAATGATCAACTTGATGTTGTAGGTAAATGTAATTTGCTTTGTAGATATAAGAGTATAAGTAAAAATGTTGAATTTTATGTAGTAAATAGTACAACACAATTATTGTTAGGGCTAGAAACTTGTAAAAAATTTAATTTGATTAAAAGAATTGAGAGTATAGCTAGTAATAGTAATAACTATGAACATATAACAACTAAATTTAATCACATTTTTGAAGGGATAGGTTGTACAAAAGGCTTATATAAAATAGAAATCAAGGAAGATGCAGAACCAAAAGCATGCCTCTCAAGGAAAGTTCCATTAGCCATGATGGATAGTCTAAAAAAAGCTCTAGAAGGAATGGAAAAGGACAAGATAATAAGAAAAGTTACACATAGTACAGATTGGGTTCATCCTATACTAATTGTGAAAAAACCCGACAATTCTTTGAGAATCTGTCTTGATCCAAAAGAATTAAACAAAGCAGTGAAAAGGCAGCACTATAAATTACCTACAATAGAAGAAATTTCCAGTAAGTTAGCAAATGCAAAAATTTTTAGTACTTTAGATGCGAGAGCAGGATTTTATCAAATTAAGTTAGATTCAAAAAGTGCAGATCTATGTACATTTGCTACGCCGTTTGGTCGATACCAATTTTTGAGATTACCATATGGTATTAGTGTCGCCCCAGAGGTATTCCAAAGAATTTATTCACAACTATTTAATATGGATGGCGTGGAAATTTATATAGATGATATTTTAATACATGCCACGACGAAACAAGAACATGATATAATTCTGGAGAAAGTTTTTAAAGTGGCAGAAGCAGAAAATATTAAATTTAATCTTTCGAAGTGTAACTTTGGAAAAGAAGAAGTAAGGTACATGGGTCATGTGTTTTCAAGTAATGGAGTACTACCAGATCCGTTGAAGATTAAGGCAATAAAACAAATGCCCTCCCCAACTAGCAAAGAGGATGTACAACGTTTTTTTGGGAATGCTAACGTACCTAAGTAAATTTATACCGAATCTGTCTCACCTGAGTAGTCCATTTAGAGATGTGGTAAGGAAAGATTCTATATTTGAATGGAATGACAGATTAGAAGATAAATATAAAGAAGTTAAAGGGATATTGAGCGAAGAAACGTTGCTAAACTATTTTGATATAAACAAAACAACGACAATTTCAGTGGATTCAAGCAAAGATGGAGTAGGTGCTATACTGATGCAGGACGGAAAGCCGTGCGCCTATGCCTCGAGAGTACTTACGGATACTCAAAAGCGCTATGCGCAAATCGAGAAGGAACTTTTGGCAATTTTATTTGGCATAACAAGGTTTCACCAATTTGTATATGGTACAAAGTTTATGGTAGAGACTGACCATAAACCACTTCTAAGCATAGTCAAGAAAAGCATTGAATGATTGCCCTGCTAGATTGCAAAGAATGCTGATACAGTTACAGGTTTACGATTATGAACTGAAGTTTGTACCAGGAAAACAGTTAATTCTAGCTGATTGTTTGTCAAGAGCTTATCTGAATGAAAGTGATGACGCATTCGATCAAGAGTTAACTGCACAGGTATCATTAGTAGAACTGAATTTATACGCAAATGATCAGAAGATGAAAGAACTTAAAAAACTAAGTAATGAGGACGGAGAAATTACAGAGTTGAGAAAGATGGTAGCTGATGGTTGGCCTAATAGACTACGTAAAGTCCCACACATAATCAAGCATTACTATAAATATAAAGAGATGATAGTAGAAGGAAATGGGTTGGTTTATAAAGGAACCAAAATCATAATTCCGAAGGCATTCAGACCAAAATTGTTGGAGATCATACACTATGGACATTTTGGAGAAAATAAGTGTATAGCAAAAGCAAACCTTAGTTATTATTGGCCATTCATGAACAAGGAAATAAGCGATATGGTGCAAAGCTGCAACATCTGTGAGAAATATAGAAATTCTAATAGAAAAGAACCATTAATTTCACACGAAATAGAAAAAAAGCCATGGTATAAATTAGGCTGTGATTTATTCGAAATAGAAGGAAAGCAATTTCTATTAGTAACTGATTATTATAGCAAGTATATGGAATTAGCAGATTTAGACAAAGATATCACGTCACGAACCATAATAGACCACTTAAAAGCAATTTTTGCAAGACATGGAATTCCATCGCAGTTGATCAGTGACAATGGACCACAATTCAGCTCATATCAGTTCAAAACATTCTGTGAACAATGGCAGATTAAACATATACTGGTTTCCCCCCGTTATCCACAGTCCAACGGGTTGGCAGAGCGATTTGTCCAAACTACCAAAAGAATGATTAAGAAAGCAATGGACGACAATCAAGACATCTATCTAGCACTTTTAAACTTTAGAAACATGCCTATTGATGGAAAGCACTCTCCTTCCCAATTATTAATGGGACGAACATTACGTGAGTTGATACCGACGACATCGCAGAATGTAGATAGAAAGGGATATGCTACTTTTATTGAAAACAACAGAGAGAAACAAAAGAAGTACTATGACAATAGAGGAGTGAGGAAATTGGAAGAGCTAAAGAAGAATCAATTAGTTAGTGTTCAACCGATGCCGCTCAGTGAGTGGAAAAGAGGAAAAGTGATAGGTAAAGAAGGTTTAAACTCATATAAAGTACAACTAGAAAATAATAAGGTCATTACTAGAAACAGACGTTTTATTAAAAATAATTTATCCAATCAACCATTTAAGTTAAATGATCGTAGTCCATTACCTTTGCATATACCTTGTAATCGTACTAATAAACCTGAGTATTCACTTAAAGATGACAACGCATTAAGTACAAAGGCACAAGACGGTTACGTCACCAGATCAGGCCGAGTTGTTAATTTACCACTTAGATATAGATAAGATTAGTTTTAAAATATCTGTATTTTATTAAAAAAAGGAAGGTGTTATGTATACTACCGCACATGCGCATTGTAACCGACACATACAGCAGTTGACAACAGACACAGACAACACGTGCAACCAAATAAATGACTAACAGTTATCAGTGTTTTATTACTAGCATTATTACGTCACAATACGTAACAGTAGGTACGTGAGATACAGTATTATTAAAAAATTATATATTCTTTTCCTTGTACCTTGCCCCGGGGCAGTAGTATTTTGTCACAGTGGACATCAAGACGTCAATAAAAGCTAAGAATACATTATTTTTTAATAATACTGTATCTCACGTACCTACTTTTGCGCGATACGCCTCTGACGTTGCATTCGTTTGTCAAACCTTAGTTATAAGTAAGCAGAATTAATTTCATAAATTGAACAATAAAACTATTTCAGTTAGGTACAGTGTATGTTTAATAAAAGTTTTGAATATTAAGGCAACCATTACAAATCCATACAAATATACGAGCTGTTCTATTTAAAATGAGCAAGCTATTATCAATGGAAATTTCTTCAACTTGACAACGGTGGTGAGGCATTACAGACCCATACCAGCTGCTTGCCACAGAATTTGTACCATTAATAAAATATATTCAGAAGGTGACGTGGAATACAATATACATCGTGTTCTATTTAATAAAAACTTAGCTTAGTAATGCCACTCTTTAAACAATCGTCTCATGTAGTTAATGCAGTAATAATTACTATACAAATATATAGCGGAATAGCCTATACGCGTCGGTCCAGATACGAACGGGGTATTGCCTTTGTGAATGGCAACAGAGGATTCGAGTCTCACTGATAGATCGCATCCAATCGCAGTATACATAAAACGAGCAACGGTACGCTCACTTGTCCGCTCAATCACGTAATATTATAATTCAACGCCTTCTGACAAAATATACTAATACAGAATTTCTGCGTATTCTCAGATTATGCTAGAAAGTACAGTTTCTTATATTCATTTTGTTCCTGTTATACGATGTAGGAGAACAAAAAAGTAATTCTAAGTAGGAAAATAAACAACGATTCTTATAAAATTAAACTAAAGAAAAATAAATTCGATAATTATAGAAAATAAATTGAAATTCTAACAATGTTACTTTATTAAGGGGAAAAATCTCCCGGCAATATTGAACTTTGTGACTTTTGTATTTGTTGCGTTTCAAAATACGTTTCACAATACTTCTACTAATACCGATTTCGTCTGAAATTTGCCGCCTAAAGCAAGGTTCGCCCATTTCAACTAACAAACAAACTCTTACTTCTCTCTCGTCCCGCTCGGGGTGCGTTAGACGGATTTGAGGTTGTTCGTCTATTTGTTGGCATTTACAGCAATTCGCAAAATACCATTTAATGAGCTGTACCATCTCTGCGGTTGTATAAACTAACATAATGTATTCAAAATTCACGATCTCTTGTTAGAACCTTACGAGCGCACAGAAAGACGAAGAGTGCGTCAGATAGGCTACAGCGGTTGCGCGCGGCGAAGCTGGCCGGCGGGGATAAATGCAAGTGTGCCTGATCGCGCTACGTACAATATCTCTCGCAACCCGAAATGTGGACCAACGTGTATAGCGGTTGTTAATCAAATCTAATTTAATGACTGCGTACGTATCTAACCGTTACCAACGATATACACAAGGTCTACGCGCTTTGACGACAGCAGGCAGTGACGTTATTTGTCATAGGCCATATAAACGCGTTTACACATTGAGACCATCTCTGCGTTTTGAATTAGTCTATGCAAATTATATTGATTTTATTTAAAAAAATACTGTGTAATGATACCTGTACTGTTTTTCTAGTGTTGTATAAGCGATAAAACCTTTTCCGAAACGATAAAAACGAGGTAACCTAACCTAAAATGGTGTCGGTTGTTTTGTTTATGAGTTACACTTTGTAAATAAAAGAAGATATTGTTTATTTTTCAGCAGTTATAGATTCAAGGACCATTGAAACTATAACTGTAAATTTAAAATATCCTAGGCTTAAAAAAGATGCTATTCGAACTCAGTTCCGTAACTGTCCGTTGTATTTGACAAAAAACGTGGAGATATTATTGTTCAAATAGTTTTAGTTTTATATTCTTACATAACGTTTAACAAAATTATTTTTGAACACGAAGAGATGTTTTTAAATGTGTGTAATAAACGTTCTGTTTTAATACAATATATTTTAAATTATATCAAAGTAATGATAGATTAGGCAAAACACCGCATAATAGGAAAGATAGATTAGGTAGAACACATAATAGGAAATTAGAGACCCCTAAATTGCAATTAATGTATCATTTCAACCTTAGTTTCGTCCAAATATTTACATGTACAATTACAAATAATAATAATTAGTCGATTAAATATCCACCACAAATACATCTTTCACGAAAACGGTGCTCGGTTACGTGTTTAGTTTTTGTTTTGAAAGTTCGTTTTTCCAAAATAAAATCAAATGGGATGCGAAGAAGGGCCCAGTTGACGACTGGCATTCTCTTAAACCGGTAGCCCTTCGAAACTTAAAAAAGAAATGCAAAAAAACGATTCCTTTACCGCTTAGGCTAATATCGTGCATGGCGATACATCCCCTAAACAGCGTGATGTAATCGATAGAGATGTGAGGCCTTCTAGTATCAGTGGTAACGATATAACAGGGAAGAGAGCACTTCACAGATATATATCCCATATGGGAGGCGGTACCACCTAACGTCCTCCACATTATTTTTCCTTTATTAGATACATAACCATTAAATCGGTTTTAATTGGCAACCGGTATGTCTAACTTCAATTTCATCTTTGTTTTGGGCATAGTTTGGAGAATAAATTAACGTTGTCAAACTTTTGACTCAACCTGTACATTCCAATAACAAATTTCAAGATTGTATACCTATGCTGCCAATTTGCTTTCACCATTACAATCTACATAGCTAGCCAGGAGAAAAATTACACAGGAGAAATTCAATTCTCATTTGAAATGTAATTCCAACCATTTGATTAATATTTGACATGAATACAATCTTGTGCTGATGTATTTACATATTGTTTATTAATTTATATGCGGCAATATAATCATAAAAAAAACGTAATCGAAAGGGCCATATTTTTTTTGAATTATTTTTATGTTAGTTTCAACCAGTTTCAACTACTTTTGACAGTTAAATCCAAGATTCAACTTCAAATCACGTTTGACATTTATTGACAAGTTTGACAATTCAAGTCACATTTGATGTTTATCAATGGACGTACTTTATACATTTTAATGCATGTTTACTACAGACCACCAAACATTTATCATTGAAAGCTACTTTCGTAATCAACAAAAGCGACAGAATGTGGAATGATCCTATTCTATACAACTACACTACCGGCTATAATTATTTGCCCACCCAAAGAAATACGCATAAATAACGGGAATGCTAACTGAAAAAGAAATTGTAGTTTTGCATTTAATAAAATACTCTTAAAACAAAGAAATTTATAGTTTTTTTTTTTTAGTTATAAGATTTATTTTCTTGTAGTTGTTTCCACAACGATTCGTTGGAAGTTGGAGGATTTATTTTCACCTGTCTCGAGTTCCTCCCACAAAAGCTCTATGGGATTAGCATCTGGGCTTTGAGGATGCCATTTCATTATTTTGATATTGCTTTCGCGTTCCACCGATTCTAAATATTCGCGGCACCGTTTAGAGGTGTGTTTCGGATCATTATCATGTTCAAATATAAAATGGTCAGCGATTATTTTCATTCCAGATGGTATAGCATTTGTTTCCAAAATTTCCCGGTAGCGCTCTTTTCTTAAAAGCCATGCGTATATGGTCAAGCGAAAACCCTTATGTCATGGTACAGAAACCATTGCATTCCGGAAAGGTTGGTGTTTTCGTAGCAGCTTCACGGAGAAGAATTACTGATTCATTATTTTCTCATGAAACGTAAACGCAGAAAGACGTCGTAATAACTTATTGAAACCTTTCCTGAACCACTTGCACGGTGACGGACTAAGGGATGGATACTTTCAACATGACAATGCCACAATCCATAAAACACTCCAAACAGTGAACCTCTAATATGAATATTTTGACAACCGTTTGAGCATTTACTATAATTGTTTGCTAAATTCTTATTTTACTTTTACTAGGAAATTAATTTTTTATTCTGCTAGCTTCCTTATTATTCACATTAGCCATTCATTTACGCTTTAAACACAAACTTATTTGCATCATTATTGTCAAACATATATAACGTAATTTGATGAAGCAGATGTAGTTGTAACCAACATAAACAATAATTTAAAAAAACATGGACCTCCCGATTATGTTTTTTTTATGACCATATGGTATTTTAAAAATGGATTGTAAAAATAAAATAGTATAAGTATAAGCTATAAACAATGCAAAACATATTGCGCATGCTCCATACAAATTATCCTTACAATCCATTTTTAAAACCGCAGTATACAGGTCTTGGACGAATTGTAATAGCGCACACAATCGAGGATGATGCAAACCTGAGAGATATAACGAACCTAACACACATGATCCGATTGATCCAACGCCAATCCTAAAGTCGCCTTTGCATTGAATGGACAGTCATGGGCCTGATTGGGGTGCAGCCGTATCCCAGTAACACATTTGCATACAACCCTTAAGAACGTTTTTCTGTAAATAAGTTGCTTCTTGACTTTTCATATAAAGCCTTACCTAATTATAATCCGCAACATTTGTATAGCTATTCGATATTTTGTGAATGAAGGCATGCCTTATTTGTCTGCATTTTTGTTTATTCATTTATGTGTTCTATATTACAAAACTGAACTATCTAAGGTATTACAGTTAGCATAACCAATTGTTATAGGTCAGTTTTATGAAGGTTAATGAGAATGTAATTGCATATATTATTTATTCTAGGAAAAATAAATTAATGCTAACATAAATACTTTACATACAACATAAATAAGTTATTATCAAGGAGCACATATGTTTGTTAACTTCTTGACATAATAGGGAGGCAGCAAGCTTACAACTAATTAAAATTGTCTTTATAAGGAAGACCTATTGGTATAGTTGCACTACCATTCAATCCATCCAAAAATATTTATGTGATACTTAACTCCCTTACTTGAAAAATGTATGGACAACAAGAAGTTTATACAGTGTATACAGGACTAATATGGGGTAACGAGACATAACAGGAACATGTACACTCCTGCTCTAACTCCCAACTCTTGCATGCTCAGTTTAGAATACATAGGCGTCCTTCTTTTACAAAATAACGTGCTTATAAACTGAAGTGATTTGCAAGTGATTAGCAAGGTTCGACAAACGAGTGCAACGTCAGAGGCGTATCGCGCAAAAGTAGGTACGTGAGATACAGTATTATATAAAATAATATATTCTGAACTTTTGTCGACGTCTTGATGTCTACTGTGACAAAATACTACTTCCCCAAGACGTCAAGACGTCAATAAAAGGCAAGAATATATTATTTTTTAATAATACTGTATCTCACGTACCTACTTTTACGCGATATGCCTGTGACGTTGCACTCGTTTGTCGAACCTTAGTGGTTAGAAAGTGAATCAACTCAATTGAAAATTAAGTGATTAGATGTTAGGAAGAGGGGCAGACATTTTAATTTACGTAACGTCAACGTAACTAATATGTAACTAACTAACAAAATAAATTATGAAAATTTGAAATTGTTCTGTATCTTAGCAATTGCACCGAAACTGAATATTTGTATATAAAACGCTTTCAGCGTCAAACTGATTATATGGTGAGTTTGAATCAATATTCAGTAAAGGAGGACGCCAAGCAATATAAAAGTTCTATGAAATAAAATGTCAGTGTCAAATTGTCAAGTAGCGTTCATTTAGAATTCAAATGCGATATAAGTTCAATAGTTATTTTATTACGATGACAACATACACCAAAGAAGAGAGAATTCAGATGATTACTTGGTATAACGCAGAGAATTCTTTTCAACAAGTGTGTGACTTATTTAGTGTAAATCATCCCAACCGAAAAATCTCATTTGATACGTCTGTTTTGGTATGTAGATAATAAATCGAATTTGTTGCTACTGAATATTTTTAATAAGTTGGATATGTTCTTCTGTGCAATGTGTTCTGAAAGAAAATAGGTACACTAGCTATAAGATCCATAAACATCAATTAATTTTTGATGACGAATTCAAGCAATTCAATGAATCTCCTTCGCTACTTGTTAGAGCTCATAATCAATCTCTAGTTAGATACTGGTCTAAGAAAAATGAATACCGCAGCATAGTTTCTAGTGTGCAATATCAACGCAAGTTTGGGCAACCATTTTATGGCATAATTATTTGTCGACGGCACATTAGACGGTACGGATACTTAAAGTTTCTCCAAAATTGAGTGGTGCCAATAGTCCATCAACAATATGAAGATACGGTCTGTTTTTTCAAAAGTTTTCAAGATATTTATTCCAACTTTTTTTACATTAAAATATAAGTAAAATGCAATGGCGCAATTGATTAATAAACAGTAAAATCCCCACCAGCATCGAGAATGGCCTGGCACCTCCGGGACGTACTTTCCACGAGATTTGTAGCGTAACTTGCGGGAAGAGCACTCCAAATCTTCCGAATAACCCTCGAAAGCTGCTCCAAATTGTAAACACGCTTCCCTGCAAGCTGACTCTTCATAATGGTCCACACGTTTTCCATGGAGTTTGCGTCGGGAGATTGGGATTCATGGTGACAATGCCATTTTCCTCCTTCCAGGCGCGCCAGAGGCGGCTCCGATGCTTCGAATCATTGTCGTCTTGTAAGACCCAATTTTCGTTATCGGGTCCAAACATCTTCTTTGCCGACTTTAAAATGCCACGTTTATAAATTTTGGGCATTTTCACTGAATCCAAATTTTGCGTGAAGAGTTCCAACCACCCAAATCCGCTGAGAAGCACTCCCAGACATTCACTTTTACAGGGTGTTTGACGGTGCGCTGAATGAAATCGGTACTACTTGATAACCAGGCACGTTTCACCCGAACCCACGCCCAGAATATTGCTTCATCTGTCAAAATCACTTTCGACCAATTGCGGTCTTTGTTCTCGGTCGCCCGGCTCAGGCATTCTTGCACTAAGCAGGGGTTTCGAACTCGTAGGACGGTATGACAATTTTGCCTCCTGCAAACGTCGCCTGATCGTGTTGAGGCTAACATTAGTTCCCTTCTTGGCAAGTTTGACCTTGGCTTCACGCAGGCGTAGACTGGAATGACTCCTAAACAACTACAGAGTCACTTTATCGCGTTTGCTGGACGTCGCTCTCGTTTTCCCTTGTCCAGGAAGATCATCAACGTTTTTTGACTGTGTGTACCGCGTTACCCACTTCTCAACGAACCTCTTCGACTTTTTAATCACTTTGGCTGCAGCAGCATACGACAATGTCGGTCCTTTTATGTGTGTGCAGAAGAAGACAGCCTCAAAGCGCTTGCTGATGTTGCAATTCTACGCAGCTTACCAGGGCGGTTGCCAATTGCCACAGTGGACATCAAGACGACAGGAAAAGGTAACAATATTATTTGTCACTAATATTATATATTACGTATCTACTTTTATGCGGTGCGCCACTGCCGGTAGCACCTTTTTAACAAACTCTACTGATAATACAATCGCAGCGGAAGGAGAGATACAAATACCTTTCAATTTACTATTAAAAACTTCGCCTCCTTTCTTGTGGAACAGACTGTATTAATCTGGTTTCAAAATCGCTGGATCGGAGACTTATTGCCCACATCTTTCGTAGCCTCACCCGACTTATTACCTTTAGATTTTGTTACTGGGGACATTTTGAACGAACGATGTATGATTATGCCAATGTAATGTCAAATAACCTTGAAAAATTGCAATATTATAAATGTATCAAATGCAATCATACCACAAATGCTTGCTGATGCACGAAGAAATTTTTATAAACGATTTGGATGCTGTTTATCTAAAGAAAGCGGTGTTCTTAAAAAATCTGTTAAATAAATTTCAATAATAAAGTTTAGAATGATTTATTTCTCCCAAGAGATGATATTTTATTTCAAGAATTTTTAATTTATACTCCAGTATATTTTCATTCAGCTTAATAAAATTACTGTCTAATTATCATTTTCATTCTCGTTCTAGTCTCCCTACGTCATTAGTTAGTACTTAATATTATAAAATAAAATATATATCATTGTATATTGCATTCACAAATGGACTAATACCTATACATTGCAATTATGAACAGCGGAGAAATGACAGTAGTGGGGACATAAGTTGTGCACTAAGATCATTTCGTTACCTTAAATTATTCCTCTATATTTTACACTGAAAGCTGTTAACGTTAAACTCCAAACTCAATTTGATTGCAGTGATAGCGGCCAAAATAATACGGTCCAACCTATTGGAGAAGTATAATTCATTTCATAATATTAAGAATAAGAAGGCAGCTGCGGAATACTAAAACTGAATTTTCGCAACAAATACATAATACAAATTTGAATAATTTTGTTCATGAATTATATTGAATTTTTAAACGATATATCAGGGAGGGCGCGCGGCCATGGGGCCTTATGGACACACCGCCCTTGATTACAGTGAAATAAGGTACGTACATATTAGACTCGGCTGCGCCGAAAAACCATTAGTGAATTTGATGGAAACAAATTTAGTAAATAACGGCACGGTGGTCCAGTGATAAGAAAGTCTGATAGTGGGGTCTAGGACGTTTCGCCGTCTCCAGTTCGCCGCAGGGACAGTTCGCCGTAGGGCCAGTTCGCCGTAAGACTAGTTCGCCCTCGATACGATTCAAAATGATAATTTAACAGATAATACTGTCGCGAATAAGCGCGTTGCTTTTACTTTTAGAAAAGACGCTAACTGGACTTCCGCTGCCTTGCGTTCATCGTCTATGATTTTTATATTGTCATCATTCTTCGATCGGTGACCGGTGTCGTCGAGCTGATTGAGCGTCTGGACAATTGCTTTGTAAGATTATGATCTCTCGGTTAATTCGAAGACATCGAACTTTGTTGCTGCCGATTAAGCACCGGAAGGACAGTTAGTAGAAGGGATTGCATAGTCTATAAATATAAGTTATTTGTAATTATAGAGGACTCTTGAAGAGTCTCTTTGCCCGTAGTAGGTAATCTATTACTGGCATAGAGCTGCATTGATTTGTTGTTTAGTGTACTTTTTGTTTTGTAAATAAAGAGCGTAAAGTGGAGTTGCCTGTTTTTTGGAATTAACGTACCTCTTCAGTACATCCTTCTAACAGGTAACCATACAAACCGTCAACTAGCGGGTTAACCGAAAGGTTAAATAAAACGATCGCCGATATGTTGAGTAAATATACAAGCACTTTTCAAAACGACTGGGACCAATTTTTTCCTCACGTAACAATTGCTTACAATACCTCAATTCAAGAGAGTTCAAGGCATTCTCCGTTTGAGTTAGTATATGGTAAAGAGGCGGTACGCCGAGCTGTCTATAATTCCATCAACAGACTATGCCTTAAAACCGAAAGAGGCAATAATGGAAATCAGGCAAGAGGTTCAAAATAATATTATACAATCACAGGCGAAGGATAAAGAACGATATGATCAAAAACACCGAGAAGTATCTTTTAATGTTGGAGATAGAGTTAAAGTTAGAACACCATTACGACAGGTGGGGAAAAGTGACAAGCTGCAACCGAAATATTTTGGACCCTATACAATAATGGAAAAGAGAAATGATTTAAACTACGTCATATAAGAAGCAAATGGCAAAAAGCAGAAAACCGACGTAGTACATGTGTCTTGGTTAGCCCCATACTTTGAACAGTGGTCCCCTTCACTGTAACTAACATTTAATTCTTTTCTTTTAAGAATGATCCGTTTAATTGTCATTGCAATTCTTGTTCAGACATCCCATAAACTGTTACAGAATGCGAAAACCTCCGAACGAATACCCGGCACTTCCACCACATGTCACGGCCCACCGTGATAGGGGTAGCTCAGGATAGACTCGCTCAAATTCTACACACAGAAATTCATCTACCTGTTAGAAGGGTGTACTGAAGAGGTACGTAAATTCCAAAAAACAAGCAACTCCACTTTACGCTCTTTATTTACAAAACAAAAAGTACACCAAACAACAAATCAATACAGCTCTATGTCCGTAATAGATTACCTACTACGGGCAAAGAGACTCTTCAAGTGTCCTCTATAATTACAAATAACTTATATTTATAGACTATGCAATCCCTTCTACTAACTGTCCTTCCGGTGCTTGATCGGCAGCATCAAAGTTCGATGTCTTCGAATTGACCGAGAGATCATAATCTTACAAAGCAATTGTCCAGACGTTCAGTCAGCTCGACGACACCGGTCACCGATCGAAGAATGATGACAATGCAAAAACCATAGACGATGAACGCAAGTCCAGTTAGAGTCTTCTAAAAGTAAAAGCAAAGCGCTTATTCGCGAGAATACTGTAAAATTTATTACAACCTGAATGCTAATAATAATAATAGATAAATTACAACTTAAATAATAAATATGCAGATCTGAGAGGTTCTATGGGTATTGCTATGGGTTTTGCCCATAGAACCTCTTTTCTTGTTATTTACTTCCCCGCGTTAATTTAGTTTTTCCTTGTTCTCCTTTCTGGGCTTGGATGTCGCGCAGGTTGGCTATGTCGCGCGGCGACGTCAGTTGTTGTGGTTCGAACTAAGCGTCTTCTGACCGAAGTCGCAAATGGTGGTTGGCCTTCTGGCGTGCTCCATTTGTTTGTCTTCCCTAGGTAGCTCCCAACTTGCTCCTAGTTATGCCGTACTGATGAGGACTAATAAGTCCGAAACACGTGTATACGGCTACTTTGTTGTGGGTTTTGCCCATAGAACCTCTTTTCTTGTTAAGAAAATAATTTTATTTGTATCAAATAAATATTTTCTTGGGGTTAGAAAATCACAAAATCCATCATTTAGTCTTAAGTTAAGAAAATATTCAGTAGGTATTGCAATTAATAAAAATCATTTAAATAATAAATTCATTGGCGGATACACATTAATATTACCTACTTTTATAAGAGTGTGGGCGCCCACAAAAGATATTACATTAACCGGTATCTTTTGAAAATGTTCATGAAACGTTGTACGATAAAGGTTATATCATTATATGGGTAAGTATGAGTGTAATTGAAATTAAGTAATAAGTATATGTAAATCAACATTATTCTTATATAAATACTAACGCAATATACATTTATACAATGTGTACATACATCTTGTGATGCCTTTTATTATATAAGTAATAAGAGAGATAGCCAACGTAATAGTAAAATAGATTTTCTTGAATCAAGTTAACAAATCCCTTAAACAAAGAAATACAACTATTTCATTACAAATTTGATTTTCGCAAGCGGAGAAAAAAACGCTAAGAAAATATTTCCTTTGATCTGAAACAGTAATTCTATTGTGGATAATTAAAACGATACCTGCAGAGCTTTTGTGGCTCATCAATTGGTTTGAAATTACACGCTTTGCTATTGCTAACAGTGATTAAGGAGTGTATTAGGGCTGATCGCTAATTATTTCAGACGTGCAAACTAAATACACATTTATTTTTAAATTGTAATCTATTTATTATTATTAGCATTCAAGTTGTAATAAATTTTGCTGTGATATCTGATAAATCACAATTTTTAATCGGGTCGACGGCGAACTGTCTCCACGGCGAACCGGCGACGGCGAAATGGCCCATCCCCCCGATAGTGTTAGGAGTCCTGCATTCAAGTGTCACTAAGGACTACGGCAGGTTTTCTGGTGGATCCGGTACAATTTTTAGTCACTATTCGCATATTATTAAATAATTAACTGTATTTCATCTTTATGATAAGGGTGTAACAGTGACAAAATCATGGAACATTTTACAGACACAATTTACACTCTAAAAGGCTCTCGTGCTTGTGACAATCTCAATAGCATGTAAACTCCATTGGGCTGCTCATCATACGTACAAAAAATGCATTTTATCTAAAATACATGTCAAATCCATTAAACCGTGTTTAGACATACGCGTACCATTTAGGATTAATCCCCCAAGTGTGTTAAAGATATTATGTGGAATTTATAAAGCATTAATGCCGACTTTTAATTGTTGAAATAGCAATAACTGGAAAAAATATATATTTATCAACATTTTCAAATCAAACATCTCTCTTTCAATACTTTCGCTTGTGTAGAAATGTGGTAGAAATTAAATCGCATACGTATGTGCTCAGATACCTTATAAACTATCAAATGTTCCCCAAACAAACGTAAAATTGACAAATAAGTTCAAACATTCATGTGTCACAGTTGACGTTACTTCATACAACATAAATCATTTAAAATTCTTGTGTTATGGCTTTGCGTTTCGGATACCAAGTTTCTTGCAACCTTAAAGCAAACGCAATTTTTCGACCTGTAAGCCCCAATTTATCCCGTAGTAAATCTGCTTCCCCTGTTGGCCGTCGAAAATTCACGAGCGTGAGCAATAGCGATTTAAAGCAAATTAGCAATAATCCACCGAGAAGTGCTACTATTCCGACACGCAGAGAATCATCGTCGAAAAAATCCTTCATCAAGCTAAATTACTCAAGTGCAGATCGCATCAGCAAAAACATTTCTAACGACCTAACAAATAAGCCTGTTACTCATCTCAGTGCTGTGAACGAAAAATATCCGGAGCCTCGAGAGCTACAACCCCGTAATTTACTTCCTATTGCGTCTAAATTTATACACAACAATACATCAATTTTACCTTCGTTATTGTATTCACTGAATGTAGAAACTTTACAACGTTCGGCTATTCAGAAGTACGAAAATGCTATAAAAACTCTAAGAGCAACAAGCGCGATAGAAGACGATAGAAAGGTAAGGTATCAATTAAAAGATGCAGAGTCAACACCACGAAAAACTATTAACGAGCCTCAGTTGCGTAGTTGGTACAAAAAGAAATATCATACTAAAGAAGATATAGAAAATACACCTTCACTTCAACCTAAACATATCAAACCGTATTGCGCAATGCGCATAACACAGTGGAATGATCCTAACATCAGAAATGCGAAACATAGACATTTAGCATCACAGGCAAAACAAAAAACTCAAAAATATAATCATAGTGACAAGGTTGAAAGGCAAAATGTTACACAAACTGCACGACAATACGTACAACGCAGGAAGTACTCTACAGTAGACAATATTTTTTCAACAAAAATAGAGCCGCTTATAGGAAGCATTAAGGAATGTACTGAAGATCATGTCAATCTTGACTTGACTACAAAGGAAGAAGACACGAAAAAAAGGAAGAAACACATTGCGAGCATAAATCAAGTACACGATCAAAAATCAACCAATTTCGTAGCACCTGTAAAGAGCATTAAAAGCTTATGTCTGGCACAGAACAAAACTAAATTAACTCCAATAAGCTTTCAAACAAAGACTAGTTTCCCACTTTCCCGAAAAGGAAGTGTACTTCTTTATTACAGAGAACGAAATGGTAAAAAGACATTGTGTTCCAAAATCATAAGAACAAAGGAAGGGGAGACTCAATCGCTTCATAGTACGAACTCTAAAGAGTTAAACCCGATAAAGATACGGACAGGACCAAAGTTAATGTTACAGTCTATGAAATATACTAACGAATGTCTTAGAGAGCGACTTACACCAGAACCTAATGAAAAATTCATCGTACCTTGGCTCTCTTGGAGTGATTGCGTGAAGCGAATGAAAACTCAAAATAGATCAAGTGAGGACGCCAAACATTGTATAGAAATACCTAGTAACTCCCAACGTGATGCAGAAGTTGTTCCATCGTTATGTACTGCACTAACATCGTTCGTAACCTAAATTAGTTTTCAAACAAATGTAATGGAAGTGCAACTGTATCGAGCAAATTATTAATGCCTTGCTGATGTAATTAGATACCATTCTTTCGTAAAAATAAATGAAACTATGCAATAACCCTTATTCATAGAATTTTAGAGAAAACAGTGTTATTGAGTGTTACTGTCAACCAATATAAGGATTGGATCATTACAAAATTTGTAAATACCAAAGCTTTTAAAATAGTTTATAATTTAGATTATGTTTTGATTCTTAGACTACACATTACGTACGACAGGTTTCCTTTCTACAGGATATACAGGCTATTTAAAATGATGGATTAAAGTAGCAGCCAAAGTAGCTAATTAAAAAACCCGAAATTTATAATATTCGCCATAACACCACGCCTATGCATATTTTTAAATGGAAAATGGATTATTTATTACCCTATTACTTATAATAGAAATTCTACCGTCTTAACGGTAGAATTTCTAACACTCCAAAATTATTTTTTAAATATTTCATTGAACAATTACTTTATAATAAAATTTGAACGTTTTCATTTCACGATCGTATCATAATTCGTTTTTTCAACTTCTGGTGACCGCCTAAGCTTTCAAACTTATTTCTAGAGTTGGCCACGCGGGCCAACAGGCAGCTGCGTCGTATCTAAACGGTTACATACAAGCCTCAGTGTAGCTTCGACCTTACATTAGCGCGGTACGTGTTGTTTAGAAATGTTGTATACGTCGCGCAAACGAACCAAGGCGGACCAAGTTAGAGAATTTTTAGCCGAAATTCCTGATTTAACGTATGATGGCGCTAAAATTGAATGTGTAGTATGTAATGTCCCGTTGATGAGTTGGTCCAAAAAGAGACTGTCTACGGCACGTAAACAGTGAACGGCATGCTTCAAAAAAATACTTGCACACGAGACTATGACAAATTTATATTTCACTTATATGTTACTTTTGTTGTATGTAATATACCGTTTAATTTACTAGACAAGAAAGCGTTTGTCTTGTTTTGGAATAACTATTCGGAGAACAAATTACCAAGTCGGACATCGTTACGAAGGATAGTGCCATCTGCTCGTAAATATGTTGAAAAAAGAATTAACTCGGAGTTGAAAGAAAAAAAATGTGGTTATGTGTGGACGAAACGACAGATCGTAAAAAACATTCGGTCGTTAATATAATGGCACGTAAAATCGAACCGCATGAATCGTCACCTTCAATTCTATTAGCTTCCAGACGAATACAACAATGTACTGCCGAAGTAATTGTAAAGTTAGTGTTAAATACATTAACACATACAGTGCCGCAAACATGGTTTCTGTAGGCCGGTCTCTTAAAAGGCATTCTGTTAACTTATTACACATTACGTGTAAAACTCATGCTCTCAATCTTGTGGCAGATGGTATCAGAAAATGTTATCCTTAGGTAGACGCTTTAATAGCGCATACAAAAGCAGTGTTTGCCAAATCCCCGAAACGTATTCGCGAATTTCACAGACTGTGCCCCCGTATACCTAAGCCACCAGAACCTATTCTTACACGTTGGGGAACTTGGTTAAATGCTGCGTTTTATTATCATAAATATTATGAGAATACTAAGAACGTGGTTTTACAATTCGATCCAAAGGAAGCTGCCGCTTTCAAGAAAAGCCAGTCGAAATTTCAAGATAGTCGGGTTAAAACGGATTTAAAAATTATTCACAACAATTACTTCGGACTAGCGGAGACAATAAAAAAGCTACAAGATCCTTCGGTGTCGTTAGTGGAATCTGTGCAAATAGTGCAACATGTTCACACACAGCTATACGCGATAGAAGACGCAAAAAATGTTTGTGTTCTAGAAAAATATGAAAGTGTTTTAGAGAAAGATTCTGATTTTAGCTCATTAAGACACATTTGTGAAGGTGCGTCAACAGAACCGTTAAGTTGTTTCAAAGAATATTTTAATTACGCAAATATAACGTCACTAGATGTAGGACGTTCGTTCTCTGCATATAAACACATTTTTTCCTCGCGCCGCATTCGGTCTGTCGAAACAACTGTTGAAACATATCTAATGTTGCAGATATTTAACTTTCCAAGAATCCATAATCTACGTTTTTAGAAAACTGACTTTTGTACATAATATCATTTACCGGGTGTCCACCGTTAGAGGTACAAGGTCCGTTAAATGAGGAAAAAGTTGCGCACTTATACGACTAACTACAATCCGGGATTACATTTTTAAAAATCCATTCCATTACTGAGATACAGGGTGAAAACGAAAAGTGTGCGTTTTCTATGAACCTTAATATTTTCTTTATAATAAGAAATACAGTCATCAAATTTTAGCAAAGGGGTAGTTAGTAATGAGGACTTCAAAAATGGCTTTAGAAAAATTCTAGGCTCACTGGGTTTTTTGCGCTTGTACCCAACTTTTGTTTTTCTTACTGGCGCCATATTGGATTTTTACATTTTTGAAATGGTCTTAAAAATGCTTTTCAACTATGTATAACATCCCTATCTATGTTCAATGAAGAAAAACTATGAAAAATAGCAAAATTACGATTTGACCGTAGTAGGCTGTGATTTAACGTATGTATGTGCTTGCTCAACAACTGTAAACGGTCGTACTACTTAAAAGTGGTTCACAAGAACACTGATATAAATTTGACGACCTAGCATCACTAAAACAAAAATAAGAGTAATATGAAATGTACTAATACTATTTAATCAAAATGACCGAAGTCAGTGGCTGAGGCGACAATAAAAAAAAAATAGAAAAATCCTAGCATTAAGGCTGAAGTAGGTGTTCAAACAAGCCACCATTCTTTCATATACACAATCTACAACGTTTAACGATTGTTTCACATGATTGCCAGATTATGTCTGGACCAATTCCATTTGCACTTGCTTCAACTGCCCAACGTAGTTCTTCTATGGTTTCATAGGATCTCGAGTACCGCAAAATCATCCGACTGCATCCGCCGAAAATCGACAAAAATCCGAGTAGGTGCGCGAATAGTTTTGAATTTGACAGTTCATAATAATGACGTCAAAACATTAATGATACGTATGTAATTGTTCAATTCTAACGTTTTATTCAAATTAGAATAATCCATTATTACAAACTGTCAAATTTGAAACTACTCGCGCACCTACTCGGAATTCGTCGGATGCAGTCGGATGATGGGGTGTATCTAGTTGAGCGGACTGATCTGTATAATTAAATACAACAATATTTGTTACGTTTACTTGTGAGTTATTGAAAAATGTCATATTGTACACTAAGAAAATAAGAATACCAACATACGAGAAAATGTTTAATTTATAATTTTTCAATAATATCTTATGTAAAAGGAAACATAATTGGTGGTGTACATACAATCGGAAAGAAAGGAATCTAATAACAAAAAAACAGTGTTGAATTGAAAAATTTATTACTATTTAATTTTTGTGTTAATATTTCCTTTATTTCTGGACTGCATTACTATACATCTCTGACTATCCGTGCTGCGTCTTTTGTTAAGCATGTAGTAAATAGTTTCTAAATACTAATCTACAATCATTGGTCGACAATTACTTAAATGTGGTGAATTGGAGTAACTAAATGCTAAGAGAAGCAGTTCCGAACCATGATGAAGTTGTCTCCACTCTTGAATATAATTTCGGTAAATTTGAGATCAAATTCTTTTTCTGGCAGTCGACAAACATACCTATTATATATGCCGTCAGGTCCTAGATAACTTATCTTCGCTTCGACCAACACTACATATTTCGGTTGATTTATGATTCATTACCTGAATTTTTTAGTTCCGTTAACTTACGAAAGATTTGTTTTGCGTGAGGTCCTTCCAAATCTCCAACCAATGCTAGGTTCTTCAAAGGTTTCCCGTCTTATTTCATTGGATCCTATCGCAGGCTCTTTCTTGCTAAGCGTATAATTCTTGAATCTGTTGCAACAACAACTGCTTCATACATATAACTGCTTCATGCATTATCTTTAATTGTACATTGGATAGAAATATAACTGGATTGAAAATGTATCAAGTGCAAGTGATTTGAAGAGAATTTATAGAATTACATCTTTTTAAAATGAAAAGACATACATACCAGAGAATATATATACCTGGTAATTTAGCGCACCTGTTCCAGTACAATATCTTTGTTGTTAAAAAAGGTATTGATTTCATTTTTTCGCATATTATGAAATTAGATTTTAATATTTTTCTGATATTACTAACCAGGTATCATTTCCGGTTTAACCGGAAGTCGCACCAACTTTCATATTTTAAATAGAGCGCCATACTTCTTTATAGCCTATCCGATAGAGAATTTTTTCTCTTTTCAATGATATCATACATGTACATATTCCTTTCGATAGTAACCTCAAAATTAATTCAAAGTTTAAGAGGTTTTAAAAAATCTTTATCTTAGTAGACTTTGGTTTTCATGTAGCAACCGCTGTATGTAAGGAAGACAAATTGTCGGTTACTCTTCTATAATAATAATACAGATAACGTTCTCTTTTTAATAGTACTGTTTGTATACTTTATTACATCAAACGTACTTAATTCTGATTAAATTAAACAAAATTTACTACAATTGGTAGCATTCGAAGTTAAGGATTCTTCTTCCTTTAAATATAGTTGCAGCATGTGCTATTGAAAAGAATATTAAATTATTCATATGTGTGTGCATTACAAAGTGCATAACCGACTATTTTGTCTACATATACGAATGTTCGGTATGTGTGACTGTGTGAACTGTCACAGGTGGTTGCTCAACTTCCGGTAATTTTTTCGGTTCACAAACTTTTATAAAAGTTTACAGTCTGTCGCTTTCAGAGATATGGACTTGCTTTATCAATTGAGCCTCCTCACCCACATACGTTTCAACAACGTTGTATTTGGGAAAAAAGTTAAGAATTATTTTACGATTAACTTAACCCCTACAGACCCGAGATTCTGCAGCTATTGACACGATTTGTACATCATAGTGTACATTAAATTTCGTAATAAATTTACGCTCATTTATAACGTACGTACTATCACTAGAGTGGGCACTTTTTAAATTTCGCGGACGATCGTACCTGTGTGTTCTTTACAATTTCATTAAAACAAAAATATTCCAAAAATGGCTATCTTTTAGGGATTTTTGATTTCCACTTAAATACAAAAAACTAAAAAAGTCTAATTCTATTTTTTTGTACAAAATATGCGTGATAGAAAAAAAAATCTAACTCATAAACCACCAAAAAATTATTATCACAATGAACATTTAAATCCGAAATTTTTTTACATTATATTGATGTAAGGTACGATATTAAATGGAACGAAGCCAAAATCCAATAATTTCCGTGATTCGATTGTCAATACCTTGGATTATCATAGTTAAATGATAATTATTAATTACTAGAGCGGGCACTTTATTGCCGGAACTACCAACTTAAATCATCCGCGAAAAAGTGTCCGCTCTAACTATCACTTTCATAAAAATCTGGGACAACTCTTACGAGCTCATTTTGACATTTTTTAAGTGTTGTGACAATGATTTTAATAATGATAATATTTTGTATTGAACCTAAAAGTTATACGTTATATTCGCCTATTTTAAAAACTGCTTTTAGCAAAAAATATATTGAAAGATTATTTTTTTAATATAAACATTTTTATTGGAAACCGTATTACATTGATGGGGCATTATTATTATATTTCAGTAATTAATAAGCACTGCACAACACTTGTCGATTTACGATTGACACTGACGGACAATTTGACATTAAATTATTTAATTGTCATATTTTACAAGACAGGTTTAAAATGGATAATGTCAAAATAGTATCGCTTGTCCCAGGTTTTTATGAAAGCGATGGTACATAAATTATATACTTTTGACTGAAAAAACGTTCCATGTTACTTATAAATTGACTTATGCAGTGAATTCCACAAAAAACGCGTTCCATTGTCCATTTGAAAAACTCGCTTTCGATTCTCAAATTTCAGGCACGTGTGACAATGCCCTATGAAGCGAATTTTCTGTATTATTTTTTTTATTTTACATTTCTGTGTCTTAAAAAATATATTTTTAAGTATTTTTTATAATTTATTACTTAGTAAACCACATGAAGTGTATGAAAAAAAAATACATTTCTATACTGCTATACAGAATAATGTTAAAACAGTACCTGGAAACATTTTATTGGCATATTTTTCAATAAAAAGCAAGACAAAGTCTTCTAATTATGTAGACATATTAAAATGTACTAAATTTCTAAATTCGGAAACGTTCATCTGTAGGTTACGAACCAAAAAATGTGAAATATTGGAGATGGAAGAAATTAATGAATTTATTGAGAAAACTGATAACTAGAGTAACCAAAACTTGCGGACTCGCATAGGCGTCGGTATTACGGGTTAATATAAGAATACGAAAAATTCATAAATAAACTTACTTGCTAATTATTCAACAAATTAGAGGCATCAGGATGTGAACTACTGTAAACTTGCATCATTGCATATGTTTCCACAGTTACTTCTTTAAACCTTGTGCGTCGACAACATACATAGAAAACGATCTCTCCACATCTAAGGAAGTTACATTTGCATGTAGAAACTGTTTTTCAAAATCACTTAAAAGTTCACTATTCTTACACTTATTATAAACGGCCTCTAAAGTATTAAAATCGGGATTTTTCCTTAAAACATCTGCCAACTTTTGACTAGCGCATAATCCTGGCGTATCATTTAATGTGTGTAATTTATTTTTTACACTCTCCACTATGTCTAATGATTCCTGCAATGACAATTCAGTACATTGTAGTTTTCTGATGGCATCTAGTAATACTGTATAATTGGTACATATTGTTGTTAAATCTTCTATAAGTTGAGGAATTTGAAATTCTCTTTGACTTTCTCTAATTGCTTTGGATTCATTCCGATTAAATCGTATTATAACTGATTGAATTTGTTGAAAATGGATCAAATAGTAAGAAGCTGCTGTTAGCCAAGTACCCCATCGCGTTAAAATTGGTTCAGGAGGTTCTGGAATACCTGGACAAAATTTACGAAATTCTTTTAAACGTTTAGGAGATTTACGAAACACTGCTTTAGTACTTGCAATCATCCGATCAACGTTTCCGTAATGTTGTCGAACAACTTCACCAACTAAATGCAAAGCATGCAGCACGCAGGTTATATGTATTAAGTTAGGAAATATATGTTTTAAGGATCGCCCAACACTTAACATCGTTGCTGCACTATCTGTCACAATCATCACAACTTGATCTTGGGCAATTTTAAATTTTTTCAAAGCGTTCATTATCACTTTTTGAATATTTTCCGCGGTACATTGTTGAATACGTTTGCAAGCTAACAAATATCGAGATGCTGTGTTCTCGCTAGATAAAACGCGAGCTATTATAATACTGTTTTTGTTTATATCGGTCGTCTCATCCACGGTAGTCCATATTTTTTTGGAACACAAATCACGTTTACACACATTTTCTAGCATCTCTTTCATTCGCGGCAAATGATTCTGTAATTGTGTTTGTGAGGGTAATGGGTACTTTGGAACGTACTGTCGCCAAAACGTTTTAAAAGCTGCTTTTCTCACCAACGACAACGGAAGATTACAAGAGGTAAACATAATTAATAAATGTATGAGGAATAGTGTATAAGGTATTTCAGTTCTTGCATTTCTCATATGCTTAATACCATTGACATGCCTCTGGCAATCAGTTCTGTCCAATGCAGCCAAACGAACATTGCATCTTAAGCAAAAAACTGCACTACCGTCATATTTTAAATGGGGAAAAAGTGACACATACTTATGTACATTAGTAGTAAATTTATTACGAGGCATTGTTTTCTTAGGTATGTAAATATTAGTTCTACATGAAACGATACACTAATTATGTACTTGGTATAATACTACAACACACAAAAAACACCAGCTATATTTTCAAAAGCGACACGTAAGTACATAACCTTGACCATTCGACTAATCTCTGCAACAGCTCAACCGGTACTAAAACGAAATCTCTCTCAGCGCGGTTTAACATGATTTATATTCAAGGTCGACACTACATGCCTGCTTCTCTACCGGTTTAGTTTATTTATGAATTTTTCGTATTCTTATATTAACCCGTAATACCGACGCCTATGCGAGTCCGCAAGTTTAGGTTACTCTACTGATAACACAATGTACTCCGCAATAAAAGTATGGCGTATATTCAGGCTTTAAGTTTCATACAGTTGTAGTTGTTATAATGGTGTTCAATTTAGGTTTAATACTAGGTTGCGCTGGCGTGAAGAATCAATACAACATTAAGCGACATAGAATATAGGATTGTAATATCTCAAACAAAGAATATTTCAAGCGTTTCTGCAATCACAACTACTACATCGATTGGTTTAGCAAAAAAGTATGCTGATTGATAACCAAAAAATATTATTCGTCATTGTTTCTTTCTTACATATTACAATAGGTATTGCATATCTGCTCCCATGGGGGTTAACACCATTGGAAAACTACCTAAAGTGATTGCAGCTTTTCTCAAACTGCCAAATTCTGAGCTATATAGTGGGTATTGTTTTCGACGTTCCAGTATGGCATTTAGGGCCAGTTGTACCAGCCAAGTTCACCGGTTGGTCAAGGTGAACTTCGGTAGGCAGCCAAAAAATTTAGAAATATGCCTAATCAATCCAAAATTTGGGGTGATAAAGAATTTAGGGACACATTTAGGTTATTCAAGCCAGTTGTAGAATGTAATATTTCAAATTTCAGATGAAATTCGTTTTGAAAGTAATAGGCAACGTATATAATTAAATACTACTTAGCCAATGCAACCTTAAAATAATGAAATATATATTTGTAGAAATCATGCCTTAACATCTGCTGAGATGGTACTTCTTACTTTACATTTCCTTTCATCTGGATCATTTCTGGAGATATAATTGATGCAGGATAAGTCGACAGCAAGCAGAACTTTTCAAAAAGTAATCAAAGCAATTGTTGGATTAACTCCAAATTTTATCAAAATTCCTAGAAGAAATAAATGAAACAAAACAGTAGTTTCATGGTACAAGTACAGGTGATTTTGTGGAAAATTATAGAAATCGAAAGGGATTCTTGGTAATCCTGCACTTTACAACTCCCATTCCTTTCAATTAATACTCAAGTTATAATAATAATAATGGCATTGTGCGACATGTGCTAATTAATGAATATTTTCAATAATATGAATGGATTTTAGGGATTCAACAATGTGCACAATATTATGTTTCGAAGAATACACATAAAATGTATACAATTTTCAAATCATTTTTTAAAATAACAAAACAAAACAGTATTATTTTAGGTGTTTTATTTCCTCCGTCAAATTTTAATTTTTACTTGCTGCTCCTCTTTCATCGTCATTTGTAGATTACTTTTTTTTTTTGAGAATTTCTAATTTTATTTTGTTTTTCTAAGAGCTGTAATTTTATTTTAAATTTTTAATTGTGCTCTTCTAAAAAATATTTTTTGTAGCTCTCCCAATTCCTTTTTTGTCTGCCCATATTAACAAAAATCGGCACATCACATGTTGAAATACCAAAGACACAAATTAGTTCAATTATAAACATGGTTGGCGCGTTTCTTTTTCTATTGAATACCATTACTTATCTAGCAAATACAACATTTCCATGTTACCAGCCGCTATAGAGAAGGGATCAGTTGACTAAGGTTTCATTTCTGCTTGTAAAAGGCATGCCTCATTGAACTAGCGTCATCTATGATCTGCAGATTACTTGAACCGAGAGTTAACTAGAATTGGTACAACCGGCCCTTTGCCAATACAGGTAGCGATTTGATCACAATAAAGCGCCATGGAGGATGGCAGTCATCTGCTGCAATCGAGGGTTACTTTCTCGTCCCAACCAAATACAAGTAGACGTTCGAGCGTTTTAAAGGTCACAATGCACTAATATTACTAACTGTAAATCGAACGAATTCGCTGCTAGGGGTGCAACAACTCAACAAAACTCTGTTGTTACTCATAATTCGTCTTAAATAACAATAAATACTAAAGTCTCATTGAAGTTCATTTCGACACGCGTTCGAAGAAGTACGATGATGGGACAAAAGTAAACTTAGATGACTGGTAAGCGACGAGGTAGTATCGGCAGTATAAACAAGGTTCACCTTCGTACGTATCTCTAGGTTTATTGTTGTAAACTATATTACGTATCGAGTCTCCAATCAAACCAATTTTTAATGTGCACCAGGTCTGTAGAGGTTAAGCACATCAAGTTGCAGCGTTTTATGGTGCTACGTTATTGGGGTTATATTTAAAAAAATGTTTTATGGCAGATATATCTTTTTAGTTCCCGTATTTGTTTGCTTGATTTCTAAGATAACCTACCTGTATTTTTCCGTTATGACATACAACTTCAGAATCTAAATAGTAATCAACCGTGAAAGTTTCATTTGCCCAGCGACGCCAGTAGCGGGATTTAATTTTCTGTTTATTAGATAAATGCTTTAACACAGAAAGTTAGACTTGCATGCTTTACAGCATATTATTAAAACAAGATACTTATGCTTAACATTTAATTGCAGATAGTGATTGTGGAGTAGTATAAGATTTTTAAAAATAAAAGAAAACGATAAAGGAAAAACAAATATATAACTATGCCATAGAATGCGTATACACAATGACATCAAAAAATAGATATTACCTACGTACCCTAATACTCTCAGAAATAACAATAATTTAATATAATTACATTCCATATTGAAAAACAAATTATTATCACGTTACGACCGTGCGCATCTATGGAAAATATTTTTAAGCATTACTTGAAATATTCAACAGTAGATACAAGTTCTCAATATGTATACCCACGTATTTTCACAAAACAAGTGTTACGGCACTATACCATACACAAATAGTGAGTACCGGATACCTCGCTGCTCACCCTAGCCATCTATGAGTCATGCTTTGTTTTTCGTCCAAGAGGCGAGACGTTGCGGTGTCTGCTGCTCCGGTGACCGTGTAAAGGAAGCGGAATCACATGATATATGTATATATATATTTTTAATTAACATAGACAAAATTGTAGGTATATTACCGTTATTTCACAGGAAAGATTAAATCGCACTTATCATAAATATATGCTTGTATTCAACCAATAAATATTAACCAGAATATATACAGGTACCCCACCGAGAACAGCAACTACCCATATCTGGAAAAGCATGAATTGGACAAATTTGAATATTTGGCAAATTAATACATGTCCGCTTAAACCAGAAGTCGATGCTTATCTTAAATTAAATACCCTATATATTTTACATTTTTGAATTCTATATAAAATCCTAAGCTAAATTTATCTAAGATTCCCTATAGACCCATATGTTACTGCCTTGCAAGCCATATATTTTAATACACTTTTAGAACATTGTAGTGTAGTCTTTATGTTGTGGTCATAAGATGTTATGCTAATTCAAATTCAAAAGAAGTTTAACATTATAACACGTAATCCAACCTTTAAAAAAATTGACATCTCAAATTCCAAATTTAGTTACACGATTTTGAAAAATGTGATTACTTTTAAAAACAAATTATGCATTTTTATTTTCATACAAAACCCTAAATTTAGTCACAATTTAATGCAACATGATAATACAATTTGAATCCTGAAACATATGTATTTGAGAAATTTGGCAGATTACTAACACTAATGGGGCCAATTTACCTAAAATATTACCTGTCGCTTCCGGTTATAACAAAAACCGATACCAACTTGCTTATTACATATTTGAATTGTAAACGAAATTTCTAGTTAAAAGAATTCAAAAATGTTGTACGGTGCAGGATATTTACGAATAAAATAACCAATTTATACTTCTCTAAATATCGACAGTTGCAGCTCCCGTTAGGGCAATGTATACAAAGCGTTTATTAAAGACTTAAATTTACGCTACCAAGAGGTAAAAAATGTAATTATATGGTATTATATATAACTGTAATACACGGTGTGTATAAAGTGGCAAAAGAACTACATGTATTTTCTTAAGAAGTAAATGTTGTACAATGATTCTGCTGTGTACTTATACGGGTTCGATTAATAACATCTAGCGTAATGGTAACATAATGGTTTATAAACGGGCATGCACATTACATCCACAGAGTAGACATCTTGATTCCCTTCCCCTGGTACCAACATTAAAACATTACATTTCTCTCTCCCTTACTAAGTGTTGTTTATAAAAGTTGCGCACTTATACGACTAACTACAATCCGGGATTACATTTTTAAAAATCCATTCCATTACTGAGATACAGGGTGAAAACGAAAAGTGTGCGTTTTCTATGAACCTTAATATTTTCTTTATAATAAGAAATACAGTCATCAAATTTTAGCAAAGGGGTAGTTAGTAATGAGGACTTCAAAAATGGCTTTAGAAAAATTCTAGGCTCACTGGGTTTTTTACGCTTGTACCCAACTTTTGTTTTTCTTACTGGCGCCATATTGGATTTTTACATTTTTGAAATGGTCTTAAAAATGCTTTTCAACTATGTATAACATCCCTATCTATGTTCAATGAAGAAAAACTATGAAAAATAGCAAAATTACGATTTGACCGTAGTAGGCTGTGATTTAACGTATGTATGTGCTTGCTCAACAACTGTAAACGGTCGTACTACTTAAAAGTGGTTCACAAGAACACTGATATAAATTTGACGACCTAGCATCACTAAAACAAAAATAAGAGTAATATGAAATGTACTAATACTATTTAATCAAAATGACCGAAGTCAGTGGCGACAATAAAAAAAAAAATAGAAAAATCCTAGCATTAAGGCTGAGGTAGGTGTTCAAACAAGCCACCATTCTTTCATATACACAATCTACAACGTTTAACGACTGACTCACATGATTACCTGATTATGTCTGGATCAATTCCATTTGTACTTGCTTCAACTGCCCGACGTAGTTCTTCTATGGTTTCATAGGATTTCGAGTACCGCGAAATCATCCGACTGCACCCGCCGAAAATCGACAAAATCCGAGTAGGTGCGCGAATAGTTTTGAATTTGACAGTTCATAATAATGACGTCAAAACATTAATGATACGTATGTAATTGTTCAATTCTAACGTTTTATTCAAATTAGAATAATCCATTATTACAAACTGTCAAATTTGAAACTACTCGCGCACCTACTCGGAATTCGTCGGATGCAGTCGGATGATGGGGTGTATCTAGTTGAGCGGACTGATCTGTATAATTAAATACAACAATATTTGTTACGTTTACTTGTGAGTTATTGAAAAATGTCATATTGTACACTAAGAAAATAAGAATACCAACATACGAGAAAATGTTTAATTTATAATTTTTCAATAATATCTTATGTAAAAGGAAACATAATTGGTGGTGTACATACAATCGGAAAGAAAGGAATCTAATAACAAAAAAACAGTGTTGAATTGAAAAATTTATTACTATTTAATTTTTGTGTTAATATTTCCTTTATTTCTGGACTGCATTACTATACATCTCTGACTATCCGTGCTGCGTCTTTTGTTAAGCATGTAGTAAATAGTTTCTAAATACTAATCTACAATCATTGGTCGACAATTACTTAAATGTGGTGAATTGGAGTAACTAAATGCTAAGAGAAGCAGTTCCAAACCATGATGAAGTTGTCTCCACTCTTGAATATAATTTCGGTAAATTTGAGATCAAATTCTTTTTCTGGCAGTCGACAAACATACCTATTATATATGCCGTCAGGTCCTAGATAACTTATCTTCGCTTCGACCAACACTACATATTTCGGTTGATTTATGATTCATTACCTGAATTTTTTAGTTCCGTTAACTTACGAAAGATTTGTTTTGCGTGAGGTCCTTCCAAATCTCCAACCAATGCTAGGTTCTTCAAAGGTTTCCCGTCTTATTTCATTGGATCCTATCGCAGGCTCTTTCTTGCTAAGCGTATAATTCTTGAATCTGTTGCAACAACAACTGCTTCATACATATAACTGCTTCATGCATTATCTTTAATTGTACATTGGATAGAAATATAACTGGATTGAAAATGTATCAAGTGCAAGTGATTTGAAGAGAATTTATAGAATTACATCTTTTTAAAATGAAAAGACATACATACCAGAGAATATATACCTGGTAATTTAGCGCACCTGTTCCAGTACAATATCTTTGTTGTTAAAAAAGGTATTGATTTCATTTTTTCGCATATTATGAAATTAGATTTTAATATTTTTCTGATATTACTAACCAGGTATCATTTCCGGTTTAACCGGAAGTCGCACCAACTTTCATATTTTAAATAGAGCGCCATACTTCTTTATAGCCTATCCGATAGAGAATTTTTTCTCTTTTCAATGATATCATACATGTACATATTCCTTTCGATAGTAACCTCAAAATTAATTCAAAGTTTAAAAGGTTTTAAAAAATCTTTATGTTAGTAGACTTTGGTTTTCATGTAGCAACCGCTGTATGTATGGAAGACAAATTGTCGGTTATTCTTCTATAATAATAATACAGATAACGTTCTCTTTTTAATAGTACTGTTTGTATACTTTATTACATCAAACGTACTTAATTCTGATTAAATTAAACAAAATTTACTACAATTGGTAGCATTCGAAGTTAAGGATTCTTCTTCCTTTAAATATAGTTGCAGCATGTGCTATTGAAAAGAATATTAAATTATTCATATGTGTGTGCATTACAAAGTGCATAACCGACTATTTTGTCTACATATACGAATGTTCGGTATGTGTGACTGTGTGAACTGTCACAGGTGGTTGCTCAACTTCCGGTAATTTTTTCGGTTCACAAACTTTTATAAAAGTTTACAGTCTGTCGCTTTCAGAGATATGGACTTGCTTTTATCAATTGAGCCTCCTCACCCACATACGTTTCAACAACGTTGTATTTGGGAAAAAAGTTAAGAATTATTTTACGATTAACTTAACCCCTACAGACCCGAGATTCTGCAGCTATTGACACGATTTGTACATCATAGTGTACATTAAATTTCGTAATAAATTTACGCTCATTTATAACGTACGTACTATCACTAGAGTGGGCACTTTTTAAATTTCGCGGACGATCGTACCTGTGTGTTCTTTACAATTTCATTAAAACAAAAATATTCCAAAAATGGCTATCTTTTAGGGATTTTGATTTCCACTTAAATACAAAAAACTAAAAAAGTCTAATTCTATTTTTTTGTACAAAATATGCGTGATAGAAAAAAAAATCTAACTCATAAACCACCAAAAAATTATTATCACAACGAACATTTAAATCCGAAATTTTTTTTACATTATATTCATGTAAGGTTACGATATTAAATTGAACGAAGCCAAAATCCAATAATTTCCGTGATTCGATTGTCAATACCTTGGATTATCAAAGTTAAATGATAATTATTAATTACTAGAGCGGGCACTTTATTGCCGGAACTACCAACTTAAATCATCCGCGAAAAAGTGTCCGCTCTATCACTTTCATAAAAATCTGGGACAACTCTTACGAGCTCATTTTGACATTTTTTAAGTGTTGTGACAATGATTTTAATAATGATAATATTTTGTATTGAACCTAAAAGTTATACGTTATATTCGCCTATTTTAAAAACTGCTTTTAGCAAAAAATATAATTGAAAGATTATTTTTTTAATATAAACATTTTTATTGGAAACCGTATTACATTGATGGGGCATTATTATTATATTTCAGTAATTAATAAGCACTGCACAACACTTGTCGATTTACGATTGACACTGACGGACAATTTGACATTAAATTATTTAATTGTCATATTTTACAAGACAGGTTTAAAATGGATAATGTCAAAATAGTATCGCTTGTCCCAGGTTTTTATGAAAGCGATGGTACATAAATTATATACTTTTGACTGAAAAAACGTTCCATGTTACTTATAAATTGACTTATGCAGTGAATTCCACAAAAACGCGTTCCATTGTCCATTTGAAAAACTCGCTTTCGATTCTCAAATTTCAGGCACGTGTGACAATGCCCTATGAAGCGAATTTTCTATACTATTTTTTTTATTTTACATTTCTGTGTCTTAAAAAATATATTTTAAAGTATTTTTTATAATTTATTACTTAGTAAACCACATGAAGTGTATGAAAAAAATACATTTCTATACTGCTATACAGAATAATGTTAAAACAGTACCTGGAAACACTTTATTGGCATATTTTTCAATAAAAAGCAGGATAAAGTCTTCTATTTATGTAGACATATTAAAATGCTCTAAATTTCTAAATTTGGAAACGTTCATCTGTCGGTTACGAGCCAGAAAATGTGAAATATTGGAGATGGAAGAAATTAATGAATTTATTGAGAAAACTGATAACTAGAGTAACCAAAACTTGCGGACTCGCATAGGCGTCGGTATTACGGGTTAATATAAGAATACGAAAAATTCATAAATAAACTTACTTGCTAATTATTCAACAAATTAGAGGCATCAGGATGTGAACTACTGTAAACTTGCATCATTGCATATGTTTCCACAGTTACTTCTTTAAACCTTGTGCGTCGACAACATACATAGAAAACGATCTCTCCACATCTAAGGAAGTTACATTTGCATGTAGAAACTGTTTTTCAAAATCACTTAAAAGTTCACTATTCTTACACTTATTATAAACGGCCTCTAAAGTATTAAAATCGGGATTTTTCCTTAAAACATCTGCCAACTTTTGACTAGCGCATAATCCTGGCGTATCATTTAATGTGTGTAATTTATTTTTTACACTCTCCACTATGTCTAATGATTCCTGCAATGACAATTCAGTACATTGTAGTTTTCTGATGGCATCTAGTAATACTGTATAATTGGTACATATTGTTGTTAAATCTTCTATAAGTTGAGGAATTTGAAATTCTCTTGACTTTCTCTAATTGCTTTGGATTCATTCCGATTAAATCGTATTATAAACTGATTGAATTTGTTGAAAATGGATCAAATAGTAAGAAGCTGCTGTTAGCCAAGTACCCCATCGCGTTAAAATTGGTTCAGGAGGTTCTGGAATACCTGGACAAAATTTACGAAATTCTTTTAAACGTTTAGGAGATTTACGAAACACTGCTTTAGTACTTGCAATCATCCGATCAACGTTTCCGTAATGTTGTCGAACAACTTCACCAACTAAATGCAAAGCATGCAGCACGCAGGTTATATGTATTAAGTTAGGAAATATATGTTTTAAGGATCGCCCAACACTTAACATCGTTGCTGCACTATCTGTCACAATCATCACAACTTGATCTTGGGCAATTTTAAATTTTTTCAAAGCGTTCATTATCACTTTTTGAATATTTTCCGCGGTACATTGTTGAATACGTTTGCAAGCTAACAAATATCGAGATGCTGTGTTCTCGCTAGATAAAACGCGAGCTATTATAATACTGTTTTTGTTTATATCGGTCGTCTCATCCACGGTAGTCCATATTTTTTTGGAACACAAATCACGTTTACACACATTTTCTAGCATCTCTTTCATTCGCGGCAAATGATTCTGTAATTGTGTTTGTGAGGGTAATGGGTACTTTGGAACGTACTGTCGCCAAAACGTTTTAAAAAGCTGCTTTTCTCACCAACGACAACGGAAGATTACAAGAGGTAAACATAATTAATAAATGTATGAGGAATAGTGTATAAGGTATTTCAGTTCTTGCATTTCTCATATGCTTAATACCATTGACATGCCTCTGGCAATCAGTTCTGTCCAATGCAGCCAAACGAACATTGCATCTTAAGCAAAAAACTGCACTACCGTCATATTTTAAATGGGGAAAAAGTGACACATACTTATGTACATTAGTAGTAAATTTATTACGAGGCATTGTTTTCTTAGGTATGTAAATATTAGTTCTACATGAAACGATACACTAATTATGTACTTGGTATAATACTACAACACACAAAAAACACCAGCTATATTTTCAAAAGCGACACGTAAGTACATAACCTTGACCATTCGACTAATCTCTGCAACAGCTCAACCGGTACTAAAACGAAATCTCTCTCAGCGCGGTTTAACATGATTTATATTCAAGGTCGACACTACATGCCTGCTTCTCTACCGGTTTAGTTTATTTATGAATTTTTCGTATTCTTATATTAACCGTAATACCGACGCCTATGCGAGTCCGCAAGTTTAGGTTACTCTACTGATAACACAATGTACTCCGCAATAAAAGTATGGCGTATATTCAGGCTTTAAGTTTCATACAGTTGTAGTTGTTATAATGGTGTTCAATTTAGGTTAATACTAGGTTGCGCTGGCGTGAAGAATCAATACAACATTAAGCGACATAGAATATAGGATTGTAATATCTCAAACAAAGAATATTTCAAGCGTTTCTGCAATCACAACTACTACATCGATTGGTTTAGCAAAAAAGTATGCTGATTGATAACCAAAAAAATATTATTCGTCATTGTTTCTTTCTTACATATTACAATAGGTATTACATATCTGCTCCCATGGGGGTTAACACCATTGGAAAACTACCTAAAGTGATTGCAGCTTTTCTCAAACTGCCAAATTCTGAGCTATATAGTGGGTATTGTTTTCGACGTTCCAGCATGGCATTTAGGGCCAGTTGTACCAGCCAAGTTCACCGGTTGGTCAAGGTGAACTTCGGTAGGCAGCCAAAAAATTTAGAAATATGCCTAATCAATCCAAAATTTGGGGTGATAAAGAATTTAGGGACACATTTAGGTTATTCAAGCCAGTTGTAGAATGTAATATTTCAAATTTCAGATGAAATTCGTTTTGAAAGTAATAGGCAACGTATATAATTAAATACTACTTAGCCAATGCAACTTAAAATAATGAAATATATATTTGTAGAAATCATGCCTTAACATCTGCTGAGATGGTACTTCTTACTTTACATTTCCTTTCATCTGGATCATTTCTGGAGATATAATTGATGCAGGATAAGTCGACAGCAAGCAGAACTTTTCAAAAAGTAATCAAAGCAATTGTTGGATTAACTCCAAATTTTATCAAAATTCCTAGAAGAAATAAATGAAACAAAACAGTAGTTTCATGGTACAAGTACAGGTGATTTTGTGGAAAATTATAGAAATCGAAAGGGATTCTTGGTAATCCTGCACTTTACAACTCCATTCTTTTCAATTAATACTCAAGTTATAATAATAATAATGGCATTGTGCGACATGTGCTAATTAATGAATATTTTCAATAAATATGAATGGATTTTAGGGATTCAACAATGTGCACAATATTACGTTTCGAAGAATACACATAAAATGTATACAATTTTCAAATCATTTTTTAAAATAACAAAACAAAGCAGTATTATTTTAGGGGTTTTATTTCCTCCATAAAATTTTAATTTTTACTTGCTGCTCCTCTTTCATCGTCATTTGTAGATTACTTTTTTTTTTTGAGAATTTCTAATTTTATTTTGTTTTTCTAAGAGCTGTAATTTTATTTTAAATTTTTAATTGTGCTCTTCTAAAAAATATTTTTTGTAGCTCTCCCAATTCCTTTTTTGTCTGCCCATATTAACAAAAATCGGCACATCACATGTTGAAATACCAAAGACACAAATTAGTTCAATTATAAACATGGTTGGCGCGTTTCTTTTTCTATTGAATACCATTACTTATCTAGCAAATACAACATTTCCATGTTACCAGCCGCTATAGAGAAGGGATCAGTTGACTAAGGTTTCATTTCTGCTTGTAAAAGGCATGCCTCATTGAACTAGCGTCATCTATGATCTGCAGATTACTTGAACCGAGAGTTAACTAGAATTGGTACAACCGGCCCTTTGCCAATACAGGTAGCGATTTGATCACAATAAAGCGCCATGGAGGATGGCAGTCATCTGCTGCAATCGAGGGTTACTTTCTCGTCCCAACCAAATACAAGTAGACGTTCGAGCGTTTTAAAGGTCACAATGCACTAATATTACTAACTGTAAATCGAACGAATTCGCTGCTAGGGGTGCAACAACTCAACAAAACTCTGTTGTTACTCATAATTCGTCTTAAATAACAATAAATACTAAAGTCTCATTGAAGTTCATTTCGACACGCGTTCGAAGAAGTACGATGATGGGACAAAAGTAAACTTAGATGACTGGTAAGCGACGAGGTAGTATCGGCAGTATAAACAAGGTTCACCTTCGTACGTATCTCTAGGTTTATTGTTGTAAACTATATTACGTATCGAGTCTCCAATCAAACCAATTTTTAATGTGCACCAGGTCTGTAGAGGTTAAGCACATCAAGTTGCAGCGTTTTATGGTGCTACGTTATTGGGGTTATATTTAAAAAAATGTTTTATGGCAGATATATCTTTTTAGTTCCCGTATTTGTTTGCTTGATTTCTAAGATAACCTACCTGTATTTTTCCGTTATGACATACAACTTCAGAATCTAAATAGTAATCAACCGTGAAAGTTTCATTTGCCCAGCGACGCCAGTAGCGGGATTTAATTTTCTGTTTATTAGATAAATGCTTTAACACAGAAAGTTAGACTTGCATGCTTTACAGCATATTATTAAAACAAGATACTTATGCTTAACATTTAATTGCAGATAGTGATTGTGGAATAGTTTAAGATTTTTAAAAATAAAAGAAAACGACAAAGGAAAAACAAATATATAACTATGCCATAGAATGCGTATACACAATGACATCAAAAAATAGATATTACCTACGTACCCTAATACTCTCAGAAATAACAATAATTTAATATAATTACATTCCATATTGAAAAACAAATTATTATCACGTTACGACCGTGCGCATCTATGGAAAATATTTTTAAGCATTACTTGAAATATTCAACAGTAGATACAAGTTCTCAATATGTATACCCACGTATTTTCACAAAACAAGTGTTACGGCACTATACCATACACAAATAGTGAGTACCGGATACCTCGCTGCTCACCCTAGCCATCTATGAGTCATGCTTTGTTTTTCGTCCAAGAGGCGAGACGTGGCGGTGTCTGCTGCTCCGGTGACCGTGTAAAGGAAGCGGAATCACATGATATATGTATATATATATTTTTAATTAACATAGACAAAATTGTAGGTATATTACCGTTATTTCACAGGAAAGATTAAATCGCACTTATCATAAATATATGCTTGTATTCAACCAATAAATATTAACCAGAATATATACAGGTACCCCACCGAGAACAGCAACTACCCATATCTGGAAAAGCATGAATTGGACAAATTTGAATATTTGGCAAATTAATACATGTCCGCTTAAACCAGAAGTCGATGCTTATCTTAAATTAAATACCCTATATATTTTACATTTTTGAATTCTATATAAAATCCTAAGCTAAATTTATCTAAGATTCCCTATAGACCCATATGTTACTGCCTTGCAAGCCATATATTTTAATACACTTTTAGAACATTGTAGTGTAGTCTTTATGTTGTGGTCATAAGATGTTATGCTAATTCAAATTCAAAAGAAGTTTAACATTATAACACGTAATCCAACCTTTAAAAAAATTGACATCTCAAATTCCAAATTTAGTTACACGATTTTGAAAAATGTGATTACTTTTAAAAACAAATTATGCATTTTTATTTTCATACAAAACCCTAAATTTAGTCACAATTTAATGCAACATGATAATACAATTTGAATCCTGAAACATATGTATTTGAGAAATTTGGCAGATTACTAACACTAATGGGGCCAATTTACCTAAAATATTACCTGTCGCTTCCGGTTATAACAAAAACCGATACCAACTTGCTTATTACATATTTGAATTGTAAACGAAATTTCTAGTTAAAAGAATTCAAAAATGTTGTACGGTGCAGGATATTTACGAATAAAATAACCAATTTATACTTCTCTAAATATCGACAGTTGCAGCTCCCGTTAGGGCAATGTATACAAAGCGTTTATTAAAGACTTAAATTTACGCTACCAAGAGGTAAAAAATGTAATTATATGGTATTATATATAACTGTAATACACGGTGTGTATAAAGTGGCAAAAGAACTACATGTATTTTCTTAAGAAGTAAATGTTGTACAATGATTCTGCTGTGTACTTATACGGGTTCGATTAATAACATCTAGCGTAATGGTAACATAATGGTTTATAAACGGGCATGCACATTACATCCACAGAGTAGACATCTTGATTCCCTTCCCCTGGTACCAACATTAAAACATTACATTTCTCTCTCCCTTACTAAGTGTTGTTTATAATAACCAAGTATTGCTTATAGTAATTGTACAGAATATGTTGTATTTATAAATTTAATCTTTGAGGGGCTTTTATGGATCGAGTGGATCCTCTAGGGTAATTGAATGAAGGCTCTTTAGTAGGGATAGGTACTTTTGGTTTAATGGGGACTTCAATCGTCTCTTGTGCGCTGGTACTAATTTCAAGTTTTGTCCCACTTCCCCTTCTTTCCTCGGCTACTTCTTTAGGCTCCTTGCTTAGGCCACTTTCAACTGGTTCTACTGTACATTCATTATTCCTTTCTTTGAGTATGCTAGGATATTCCTCCCTCGTTTCTGTCTCTTTTGTCGTTTCTAGTGCATATGGGAATTGCTTACCTATTTCCTCATTTGTTGGTCCTTGCAATAAGGATTCTTTCAAATCCGAAGCATGAACAAATCTTATTTTGTTTTCACAAAACACTAGATATGTAGAGTCACTAATGGCTTTAATTACCTTCCCACGTTTCCACTGTTTGTCGGGAACGTTGTAGACTAATACATTCTGTCCTTCTGAAAATATCCTTACTTTTCTACCTTTATCCTTTTGGTGTATGTCTATATTCCTTCCTTCCTTCCTTTTGAAGTTTCTTTAGCAGGAACAGTTTGTTTCTTGGTAGTTGACGAAACATCATTTCGGCTGGTGACTTCTGGGTAGTTGAAGATGGTGTATTGCGATATGCAAATAAGAAATTTTGAATAACATGTTCCAACTTTTCTTTTCCACTTCCACGTTGATCGAGTAACGCTTTCCTTAGAGACAACTTAACCGTTTGTACGGCTCTTTCAGCACTTCCATTAGAAGGTGGGTGGTACGGCGGAGAATTAGCATGTTTAATTCCATTTGATATACAAAAAGTTTTAAAATCTCTGCTATTAAATGGAGGACCGTTATCACTTACAATAACTTCTGACAACCCAAAACACGAAAAGACTTGCCTTAATTTAGCTATTGTGTGGTATGCGTCAGTACTATTCGTCATTATAACAACTTCAATCCATTTTGTTGTGGTGTCAAAAACCATTACTAAGTTTGTTTGGAAGATTTTACAGAAATCGATATGAATTCTCGACCAATTTTTATGTGTAGGTGTCCATGGTGTCAATTGCATTTCTTTTTGCCTTGGACTGAGAGTTAGGCAACTCTCACAGGTTTTTGTTGTTCATTCAATATCACTATCTACATTCGGCCACCATACATAACTTCGTGCTAACAGTTTCATTCTGACAATACCTGGATGTTGATTTTTTATATTTTATGTCATAGTTATATGCTGATAAAATTATTGCGTACCTTTGTAATCTAGCATGAGTTAGAGTTGGAATTCGGTTTTTCTGTCCAAATATGGTTCGTAAAGGTTCATGATCTGTTTGTAGCAAAAATTTCCGTCCATATATAAACTTATGGAATTTCCTCACAGCGAAAATAAGTGCTAAAGTCTCCTTATGCACCTGAGCATAGTTTTGTTCCCTTTTGCTTAAGGTACAAGATGCGAAAAATGTTGCTTCTTCCTTGCCATTTTTAGTTGACTTAGTACGGCCCCTATATCATAACTGGAAGAATCGGCTGTTACAGTCAGTGGTTTTGATGGGTCATATAAGGTCAATGCTTTGCTATTGATAAGTAATTCCTTACTTCTTTTGAAAGCTCTTTCTCTTCTTTTGTCCCAAGCAAATTTGGTATCTTTATTCAGAAGTTCATATAACAGATACACTTCTGTGGATAACATTGGGATGTATTTAGAGTAGTAATTGAGTAATCCCAAATAAGCTCTCAGCTCCGTGATATTTGTCGGACTACGAGCTTTTTGTATAGCTTCTACTTTCACTTCCTGTGATTGTATTCCATTTTGACTAATGGTATGACCTAAAAAATTAACTTGTGTCTTGAAAAAGACTGACTTATTCATGTTCATTCTAATTTGATATTCATTCAACCTTCCTAAGACTTTATATACATTTTCTTTGTATTCTTCATAGTTTCTACCTGAAATAATTACATCATCATTGTAAACAGATGCATTCGTCAGGCCACCCAGGACTTGTTCCATGGCGCTGGACGCTCCAAATGGTAATGTAGTATATTTATATAAACCTATATGTGTACTTATTATGAGCAATCCTTGGCATGCTTCGTCTACAGGTAACTGTAAATATGCACTGCCTAGGTCTACAATAGTAAACACATTTGCTCCTCTAAGACTATGAAATATATCTTGCGCGTCCGGTAATGGATAATAGTCAGTTCTTAGATTTGCATTTAATGTCCTCTTAAAGTCCACGCAAATACTTTGCTTCATCCTTCAGTACTAATTTGACAGTAAATCCTACTATCCTTTGGTTAGGATTTTGCGAAAACACACAGGGAAATTTCATTTTCATTTCCTCCTTATGTCTCCTATTTTATCGAGTTCTGGACTGACAACAGGACTAGGGAATGTGTTGAGAATAGCCCTCCAATTTGGCTGAATGTGATCTAACCACAACCTACCTAATAAAGTCATAAATGGTTCACTAGATTTAACTACAACCAATGGTAACTTAAAGCTAGAATTATTACTATATACTACTACATCTACCTCTCCTGCTAACTCAATCTTACCAGATATGGTTCTCAACCGCTTTGACGATGGTTGTAATTTTAATTTATTATTAAAATATTGCTTAAAGTCATTAAAACTAACAAGACTCACTTTTGCACCGGTGCCTACCTCCATTGTTACAGGAATACCTTCTATTTGCACTTTCATTTGAACTGGCCCACATTTCACTGCATTTACTAACAACCCTTCATCTTGCACAATAGAAACACTATTTAATTTATACTCTTCTTTATCTTCGACTGATGACTCACTATTTTGACTTTCTGACTCTCCTGCCAAATTCACTAACTTACTATTGCACATTTTAGATGTGTGCCCCTTCTTTTTGCAAGAAAAGCACTCCCAGTATTTTGCTGGACAAGTGTTTGGATTATGTAATCTTCCACAACGATAACACGGTTTCTTTCCTTCTGAGGTTTTATTCCTATGAACATCACTATTCCTACGACTTTCAAACTTCTTTTGCTTCTTATTTGTCTTGACAACATTCGCATTAACTTGTTGTAGTTCTTGACTTTTTGCCTGTACAACTTCTTGAGCGAGTGCAACCTCACACGCTTTGGTAACTGACTCCTTCTCACCTAATGATCTATCTTGGATTTTCTTATTTGACAATCCACATACGAATTTATCCCTTAACGCCCTGTTTAAAAATGTATTCAATTCACAGATATCTGCTTGGTTTTTTAACCGACCTATGTATTCCGAGATACTCATCTCCCCTTGAACGATCTTGTATAATTTGTACGTTTCTACAATTACTGACTTTTTTGGTGCTAACCTAGAAAGTAAAATCTGTTTTAACTGTTCATACGGCTTTGATGTAACAGTTTCTGGTTTCACACAGGTTTTTAAGAGTCTGTATGCTTCACCGCCTATTAACGTAACAAATATATCTACTTCCTCTTCTGGATCTACCTTATTGCACTCCAATAAATGATCCATTCTTTCCAAATAACACTCGATATCTGTTGCTTTTAAACTAATTTGTTCAATTGACCCGATTAGCGCCATTTTTGATACGGACTTGACAGTTGTCACGCTTTTGCATATACTATTAATAAATACCTCTATTATTTTACTTCAATGCCGTTGGACTATTTCCGGTCATCCTCGCAATCAGTCTTCGAGATCCTCGTCGCCAAATATGCTGTGTACTTACACGGATTCGATTAATAACATATAGCGTAATCGTAACATAATGGTTTATTAACCGACATGCACATTACATCCACAGAGTAGACATCTTGATTCCCTTCCCCTGGTACCAACATTAAAACATTACAGATTCTTCTGGACATACGAAGTCACCAAAGTTAGAAATTTTAACATGTTTAGGAGCATTTTTTTTTGCATCTGTTGCTGAAAAAAAAGCTGAAATGTATAATAATGTATAATTTTTAGGGTTATCTTTGGACTAAGTGTTACCATATCGCGTTAGAATTTATTCAGCTTACTTTTACAACCGTTAAAAACATCATAATAATGACAAAAGCTAAAAAAAAATTATTACTGCCTATTCTAATGGTCCTTATTTTTATTGTTCATTATTCATACGGTTCACTATACATACATCACTCCCTCCCACTAATTTTTGTCCTTCATAGATTTAGTCTTTGCACTGGCTTTCTCAGTCTGGTTGACCTTCGCGGATTCTCACAGATGGTGGGTGCACCTGCACCTATCATGCTTTGATCTCCCCTAGAAACTCTTGGAGGACTTCTCACCGATGACGTTGTAGGTTCCTCGTGACACGTGGCACGTGACAACATCCTCCAAAACAATAGAACAGCTTAGCATTATTTTAAGTAGCGGCGCAGCCGAACGGTCGGTGCAAAATGTCAAGATGGCTTTGAAGAAAATGATATCCGATTTCAAAAACCGTAATACCCATTTATCCTTACAACGCCTAGTAGATAATTACCTATTCACATACCGAAACACTCCACAAGAAACAACCGACCCCAGTTCTGTGGAATTATTCCTGAACGGAAAGCGTAGAACCTTATTAACAACGTTAAAACCTGATTTATCGAAAATAATAGAAGGGAAAAACCAGGAAAAAGAAGAAAGGAGAGATACGAGAACTCAATTTCCTACATATGCCACTGGAGATAATGTTTGGGTGAAATCAGTTAGAGGAGAAGAAGAGAAATGGGTGCCGGGGAGGATAGTGTGTCAAAAAGGAAGTACGACATGCAATTGATGATAGGCGTAGGTCCGTTCACGCTGATCACTTAAGATATCACCAAGTTTCTCTTACCGTTCCGGAAGTAACTGCGGAAGTACCTGAAGAAGAACAAAGTAGAACAGAGCAGAATATGATATCTAAACCATCAATGAATTTAGTTTTATCCTCATTAGTATTAATAAAATGACAAACATAATCCCACTTTATATGTAGCTTTTCTATTCAATCACGCCCCACCATAGATGGAAGATTTCGATCACCACTTTTTAAAGTTAATGCTTCTAATGTACATTTTATCTTGTTATACTTTACAATTAAGCGTATCTTACCTGCTACTGGCAGTGGCTGTTGAAACCAATAAGCAGTTAACCTGACACAGTCACACTTTTGTATTTTAATATTTGAAAAATACTTTCCATATGTAGTTTCGGATATGATGGTAAATGCTGCTCCAGTATCAATGCCCATTGTAAGTGCCTTATCATTTAGGTTTAAAGTAACTTGGTATGCTTTTGGAGGCATTGGAGAGCTTTTTACACAGTTTATATTATGTAGTGATATATTTACACAATCTGTATTATCTACCTCTTCCTCTTCGGTAATAGCTGAAACTGTTTTCACTGAGCTTTTCTTTTTATTCTGACACCTTGCCAAATGTGCCATTTTAGAGCAAAAGTTGCACTTGTATTGTTTATATTTACAAGTTGATTGCGTGTGGTTTTTCTCCCCACATCTTGTGCATTCCTTTACTTCAACTTCTTTTGTTCTTTTGTAACTGTGTAACTGTATTGTTTGTGTGTTTCACCTGCATTTTATTTATTGACACTCCGCTTGAGAATGTGTTTCTATTCTTTGATGCTTCTTCTAGCATTCTTACACGCTCATACGTTTGCTCAAAATCTAATTCATCTGTTAATAGCTATTGTCTTATATTATCAACCCACTAACTAACCTATCTCGCAATGCTTCCTTCGAGAAGGATCCGAAGTGACAAGTAACTGCTAAATTCTTTATTTGTACTACATAATCTGTAACAGACTCATTTACTTGTTGTACCCGGCTATTAAATTTAAATCTTCCAATGATTTTTAGCTTTTTGGACTTAAAATGGTTCTGTAATAACTTGACAAGTCCATCGTATGCTTTTGTATCTACTTCTACTGGTGCTAGCAAATCTTGAAGACAATTTTCGGGCGCAGAACTGTTAACAAAACTGATACATTTTGCGTTTCCTCGATAGAATTGGCTTTTATATAATGTTTAAGACGAAGCAGATATGTGTTGATATCTTCGATCGTATCATCGAACGATTCCAGTTTACCAATAACTGACATTTTCGATTGATTATTGATCAATTACTTATGACCACTGTAGGCTTGTTATTTCTCGTCGCCAGTTATATTTTCTATCAAGGAGTATAATTTTGTGATATTTATTACATTTATTCAGCTTGTTTTTTTACAACCGTTAAAAACACATGATAATAATAACAAAAACTAAAAAAGCTTTATTACTGCCTCCTCTAATGGTCCTTATTTTTATTGTTCATTATTCGTACTGTTCACTATACATACATCACAGTTCTGTCTTCAGGAAAAACATATGTGGCAACCTAGTACAATACCGTCTTCCTGACAATGCAATTTCATTGATTTTGACAATTACATTTGTCAAATTATTTTCAATCTATACATTTCAACATAGAGTTACTTATTGAAACGTTGCCAAATGTATGTTTCTTTCAAATGGTTCTTATAAAGATAATATTGCATGGTACAATATTGTAATTATGTATATATTATGTATTTTGTTGAGTGCAGTACAAAGAACATCAGTATGCATAATTCTTTCGCCACTTTTTACGTACTCTATATAATTAATTAAATGCGTTATAGGCGTACTGTTACGTATTGTTACCATCTATCATCTGTAGGCAGATTTAATGTTTCATTAACGTCAAATTACATTTTGTAAATTACATTTAGCATTAGCTACTTTCTTTTTATTTAATACCAATAATTTTAGCATAACTAATGAATGCTCTCTGAGTGACAGGTTCGACAGATTGTAGTAGTTCAACTTTGATAGGAACAGTCTGAACGCTTTCCCTCCATAGGTGTTCTAGTCTCAGTCGCCAGTGGGCGCAAATTATGTTTGCTTGTAAACTGTCAAATTTGGCAATTATTAACTGTCTGTCACACCATTTATGGTTGAAAAAGGGGGTAGAGAGTCTTGGTATGGGATGTTTGTAACCATAGTAACTATGGTTCAAAATGTAATTTTCCAAGTTCATGTCGCGTTCCTGTTCAGTTTTGCACGTTTGTCTGTAGTTCTCAGTGAATTATTATGGATTTGTTCATTTCGCACTCGTTTGGTTCTGAAGTTTTCGTTTAAAAATCAGTCTTTTCAAAGCTGCCTGCACAGACAAATTTAACAATTACAAGGATTATAACTACAGCAATGGGTATGTTTATTATTTATGGTATTTGTAAATTATGGTATTTAAAAATATGTTAATTTGTAGTACTATCATTATAGACTCCAATTTAATGGGTCAGTAAGTTTTTTAGCCAACTACGAAAATTCGTAATGCAATATTTTTGCTTGAACGTGGACAATGTATTTTCCCTATTTAAAGACGCATTACACCAACGCATACAACTTTTAGTAACCGCTGTTCAGGAAAGAAACCGGTTGATTTGGCCAAAATCAAAAGCAAATTGGACGTTTGACGATTAGAAGAAAGTTACTTTTAGTGATGAGTCTTTGACGTTTGTGTAAGGGATAATCGAAACCGGGTGATCAGAAATAAAAGAGAGGATTTTCACAAAGGCTGTCTCAAGAATACAGAGCACGTGGAGGAGATTAGGAGTAGAGCAAGAGTGCATCACTCAACCCATATTCTTAAACGAATGGATGGAGTAACTCTACGACATTCCCGAACGCGAAAGAGCGCGAGTAGGGTATTTGGAGGAAATAGAGTTACTCCGAATGAATACCCGAACTAGCCTTGAGTACGGGACAAATTGGAAAAATAAGGAAGTCGAACTATAACTAATAAACTGCAATAGTCACAAAAATGCTAACTTCATGATAAATTCTCACTTATTATGATTAAAATGCGACATCTTTTCTAAAAATTAAAACTAATTGTAATTAAACTAAGCTTTGTAACTTACAAATGAAGTCTTATGTGCAGTCTGGGCAAACAGCGGTAACAGTCAGTGTAGTAGATATGTGGTGCGGAGTCGGCGATTATTTATTTCACGCGTTCACAGCGTCAGTACTAAATCGATGCTGTATGCGAGTAGTTCTGTGTATATGTAGGCTGTCGTAGCTTATTTCGTAATTGTACGCTTATGTTTACTTTAAAAATGTAGCAGTTAGGTACGTCGCGAAAACGACTAATGGCAGACACAGTTAAAAACTTTATAGTGGTCATGCTGGACTTAATTTTTGATGGCGCTAAAATTCATGTCTAGTTTGTAAAATCCCTTTAATGTGTTGGTCCAGAAGCCATTGTCAACGTCACATCGAAAGCAAACAGCATTCTTCTGCAGAAAGTGGCATACGAGACCAAGAAAAATTTACATTTGATTTATGTGTTACTCTTATTTTATGTAATCTATCGTTTCGTTTACTAGACAAAGAAGCATTTGTCTTCTTCTGGAATAAATATGCGGACTGTAAATTACCTAGTTGGACATCGATACGAAATGTAGTGCCATTTGCTCGTGAACATATAGAAAAAAGAATGAAAACGGAATTGAAAAATAAAAAACTGTGGTTGTGTGTGGAGAAAACAACAGATCGTCAAAAACATTTTGTGGTTAATGTAATGGTACGTACAATAGAACCACATCGACCGTCATCCTGCTTACTTGCTTCCAAAAGAGTTATAAATTGTACTGCTGATGAGATTTTAAAGGCGGTGTTGAACTCATTGAACAAATTTGAAGTTTCAACTAAGCAACTTTTAATGTTTATGAGGGATGGTGCCGCGAACATGCGTTCTTTGGGCCGATCTCTTAAAGAACACAGCGGTAACTTCTTACATGTAACGTGTAAAATCTATACTCTAAATTTTGCGGCACAAACGATTCCTACATGTTTTCCACTAGTAAATGTATTGATTGCTAGTACAATGGCAGTGTTTCTAAAGTCCCCGAAACGTACCCGACTATTTCACAAACTGTGCCTTGATTTACCTGAACCACCACAGCCGATTGTTACACATTGGGGAACATGGTTGCAGGCTGCATTTTACTACAACAAATATCTTGATCAAGTAAAGAAGGTAGTTTTAAAATTCAATCCTACAGAAGCTGCAGCAATCAAGAAAAGCCAGGAAATATTTCAAGATAGTCAGGTTGAAAGAGATTTACAAACTATTCACAACAATTACTACGGATTAGCGGAGGGAATAGAAAAAGTACAAAATGTTTCGATGTCGCTAGTGGATTCTGTTCAAATTGTGAATGATGTTCACGCACAGTTATGCGCTGTAGAAGGCGAAACAAATTGGTGTGTAATACGAAAATTTGAAAGTGTTTTAGAGAAACACTCCGATTTTCTTATATTAAGACAAATTTGTGAAGGTGCGTGTGAAGATGCATTAAGTTGTTTCAAAAATTATTTTAAATATGCAAATATAACATCGCTAGATGTCGAACGGTCGTTTTCGGCATTAAAAAACATTTATTCCGCATGTCGTACTCACTTGACTAAAACAGCTGCGGAAACATATCTAATGATTCAAATATTTAACAGATGTTACCCAGTTTGTGATTTCAAGGAAGACTTTTAAAACGGTAAGTGTTTCAGCACGTTTTATAATTTATTTCTTACCTTCTATTTTATGTGTAAACCTTTTTGCTCTCGTCACGCCTCTGGCTGTTACCGCATATTTGCCCAGGTTACTTATGTGTATGTAGTACATACATCTATATATATTTCTCAAGGACATGATGATGACTGGCACATATGTATACCTATACCAGACTGTACTGATAGTCGGACCCAACAAATAAATACGTTTAGAATTTGTTCCTGTATTGACAGGTAAGTGATAAAGTTTGCTATCTCTTTACTTTTATCAATTACGGGCCACTGTAAAATACTCCATATCTTTCTTTATATAAAATCGCACATTATGCTTACATTTCCGAAATATCAAAGATCAAATACCACATAACATGCACTCTATATGTATATGCTACCATTGGACACAGACCGGTGCACGCAGTGCAACATACAGAAAATATTTTCTAGACTTAAAACTAGAAATTTTGCTGTCGTCGCTTATGGCAGTTAACGTAGTTCAACATTCATCTTGAAGTCTCACAATTAACATAGCTCTTAGGCGAACGATTATTACAAGAGCACAATTAAATACATCGCCGTGTACGTGTTGCGTTATAAATTATGGGTAATTATTGTACTGTTAGGTATTTCCTATAGAGAAGCAGAAATTGAACCGCTTGCACTTGCAAACTAATGGTAGCCAGATGGAGTAATAGTGCGTGTTGTTATGTAGTTATAAATAATATAAAGGTTGGAGAAAAATTGCTTTTCTTTCGTTAAAAAAATATACTTTTAAATATTACATTGCGCATGTATGCTTTCGACTTTTTCTCCCCAATTTCAATGTACTTTTAAATTTTTCGAAGAAATCACTTTTATTGACTTTATATCTCCAAATTTTTCTCTTCTTTGATTCATAGGTACGAGGGGAGTTTATCTACCTAGCTATGAAAACAACGAGTTAAAGAACAAATAAAGTTTTATTTTTCAACGTAAGAACCATTAACACTAATACACTTACTCCAACATTTTTCTAATAAAGCTATGCCGTAGAAAAAAATCTTTTGATAATTCTGCAAAATACGACTCCACAGCGTTTTTCAAATCATCATTCGGTACAAAGCGACGCAAAGTACTTTTTGAGTTTTGGAAAAAGATAATAGTTGTGGGGGGCGAGGTCGGCACTGTAAGGTGCATATTGTAATTCCTCAAAGCCGCATTCATTGTCTACTGCTTAAACGATTCCTGCTTTATGCACCCTGCAGTTGTCGTGCAGAAGCAGAGTGGTGGAGAATCCTTATGAATCCATTGCATGGACTCTTGTTTCGTGGGAGGGTTTCAGTGGTGTACCCAGGTCTCATCCCTGGTTATAATTCTGTAGAAGTTTTCATCTTGGAATAAAGCAGTCAAATTCTCCTCGCAAATTTGACATCTACGCAGTTTTTATTGAGCACTGAGCACCCTGAGAATCCATCGTGCCGATGCTTTGCTCATACCCAAACTTTTTTTTAACATTCGTTTTTGACATTTCTCTAGCAATAACTGAAACTATTACTCTGCTTGCACCAATATGACGCAAAAATAGGTAAACTATTTTCTCCATACACTGCCACCATTCTCTCATGGATATTTTTCGGGCTACTACCGATAGACATTTCGCTTTTGTGTTCAAGATTCAAATCACTCATTTTCCCTTTTTAAACTGATATTTGAATGACAAATGTTAAGCGATATTGTCACGGACCACCATGATAGGGGTAGCTGAGTACAGACTCGCTCAGAAATTCACCTACCTGTTAGAAAGAGGTACTGAAGAGGTACGTAAATTCCAAAAAAACAGGCAACTCCACTTTACGCTCTTTGTTTACAACACAAAAAGTACACTAAACAACAAATCAATACAGCTCTATGTCCGTAATAGATTACCTATTACGGGCAAAGAGACCCTCTAAGAGTCCTCTATAATTACAAATAACTTATATTTATAACCTATGCAATCCCTTCTACTAACTGTCCTTCCGGTGCTTGATCGGCAGCATCAAAGTTGCGATGTCTTCGAATTAACCGAGAGTTCATAATCTTACAAAGCAATTGTCCAGACGCTCAGTCAGCTCGACGACACCGGTCACCGATCAAAGAATGATTACAATATAAAAAAACGATGAACGCAAAGCAGCGGAAGTCCAGTTAGCGTTTTTTCTAAAAGTAAAAGCAAAGCGCTTATTCGCGACAATATGAATGACAAATGTTAAGCGATTGGAACCAAACTTGACATAAGAAAATTGTTGCGACACCGACTCAGTCTGCAGTACCAGCCCTGAGGATGTCTCATAAGAGTGTGGACGAAGCGTCGGCAAGCCACGGTAACGACGCGGTTCCAACCCGGAAACCAAGAGTATAATAATATTTCATTCTTTAAATTTCTGCTATCTGATGTATGGCAATTATTACAAAACGATCAAAAATATTTGAACAAGATTTTTAAGGGAATGATAGCGAAAGAAAAGAAAATGATTAACCTTGTTAAAGCTACTAAACAAAAATTCATTTAGAAAATCCAATCGAATATATGTATATCGACACAAACTTCCTTATTTCTCTTTTATTGTTTGTATTAATGTGTTAAAGAATATCCACAACATCAACAGCTATACAATAATAATTACAAGTTACGAACAATAGGCATATAGGAAACAAAACACTGTTATTATGTATTGTACAATGAGAATATTATTGAAGTAAAACATAAAAACTAGTAACATATGCATACATACACATCCATCTATGTACATACATACATACATATGTAGATATGCGTAAGCGCAATTCACTTTCGATTGACGTGATTTCCTTATATGCGCAACGTATCCGAAATGGATTGTGCGATATACACATTCATTCGACATTCGTTTTTACAAAATCAAGACAACGCTCTTTAGTAACAAGGCAACATATTTTATAAACTGGAGTAGCAGTGAGAAAGTGATATTTCTGCAATATTGGGTCTCGCAGTCTATGGAATGTTTTGCCGAACTTTATTATAACTTTAATACACTGTATATTTTTATTTTTATAGAAGTTGTTAGCCTTGACTTAATTGTAATGTGATGTAATCTAAAGGTCCACTAACCGTTATAGGCGTATAGTTAGAACTATGTGAACCTAAAAATAAATGCAAACTAGAAACTACCGCTGCTTCTATACGATCATCAATCTCAATTGACTTATCAGATCACAATTTGGCATCTTACAGAACAATATCTATACGAATCAATCACCAATTTACAACGTTCTCAAAGCCATATTACAGTTTCTTGAAAAATATTGTATTTAGTAGTATTTATATTCTAAACCACAGAGAGCTAAAGAACAAAAAATGTTTTCCATAATTTGTTTATCAAAAGGAGTGAACAATAATAAAAGCTTTTTGATCTTTTTTGTACGTTCATGTTAAATGTACGAGTTGTCAACCAAAATAGTTTTAATAGGTGTGTATCTAACAGAGAAAAGAACATGGGGGGACATTACGTGGTACCCCCGATATGCTATATACCTAGGCTTGCGCCGTCCATAAGGACGATGTCGCCAAACCGCCAAGGGCGTCGTAAGAGTTTCGAGGGTTTATGATTTTAAATAATTTTTTGTCATACACTGGATATGGGTAAAAGTTCAATTTTTTTAAATCACATAAGGGTACCTTGCCTGAGGGCGCTAGAAGGGCTTGGCCGTTACCGCCGATATAATAAGGCCTTCCTGCTCTGACGTCGGCAGGCTGTGACGTATACTGTTTTAGGTGAACGATCAGCCACAAACGCGTTTACACGTTCAGACCGTCTCTGCGTTTTGAATTGGTTTATCCAAATTATATTGGTTTTATTTAAAAAAATACTGTGTAGTGATATTTCCGTACTTTGTTGGTGATACCTGTAATGTTTTTCTAGTGTTGTATAAGCGATAAAACCTTTTCTAACCTATAGTACTGTAGCGTCATATACTAGGATTTGTGAGTTACAGTTTGTAAAAGAAGATATTATTTATTTTTCAACAGCTACAGACTCAAGGACCGGTGAAACTATAACTGAAAGGTTATATCCCAACTTGGAACTGCCCATAACGGACAGTCAGGGAATTAACTGTCCGTTATATTTGACAAAAAACGTTCTGTTTTAATACAATATATTTTAAATTACATCACCGAACATAGCCATTTGGATACTGATATATGTAAATGTCATATTCACAGCAGTGAACGCATTGCAACAATTATAATAACTTGTTCTACAAATATCCTACTTAAAAATTATTGTGGGAAAAGGAATGATAGATAAGGTAAAACACCACATAATAGGAAATTAAAGACCCTGGTTAAATAGCATGTTTGTAAATTTTCTCGTGAAATTGAACAAAATTTCGAATAAAATTGCAATTACTGTATCATTTTAACATTAGTTTCGTCCAAATACATGTACAATTACAAATAATAATAATTAGTCGATTAAATATCAACCACAAATACATCTTTCACGAAAACGGTGCTCGGTTACGTGTTTGGTTTTTGCTTTGAAACTTCGTTTATCTAAAATAAAATCGAATGGAATGCAAAGAAGGGCTCAGTATTATGTCAATATATTAAGTTATCCCTGAAATTTGCAAAATTTGCAATTAACTTTTTAAGTAGCGATCTATTAGACACAGTAGATAAATGTCAATCGTTTGACTTGTATTAATTTTTAATTAGGCAAATATTTTCCAAAATGAACTATTCTGTTGGTGAATTAACAGATATGATTTGGGTTTTGGGTACATGTATGAAAAATTGCTTACTTGCAAAAAGGATTTACCAAGAGATATATCCTGGACGAGAACAGCCTGACAGAAAAGCGTTTGAAAGATTGGTGGAGCGTTTTAATCGTACAGGCTCAGTAGTGTATGAGAAACACAAAAGAACAAAAACTGTTACTACGGAAAAAAATGAATTTAATGTGTTGATAGCCGTCACAGAAGACCACCATATTGGCCAACGTGAAATTTCGCGCCAATAAGATATTAGTAGAAGGTGTGTACAAAAAATACTACATAAGTATAAATTCCATCCCTACAAAATTCAGTTGCACCAGAAGTTACTCGAAGATGACTTTCTCCGCAGAGTTGCTTTTTGTGAATAGGCTCAACAACAAATCTATGGCCAGGAAGATTTCTTTAATTTTGTTCTGTTTGGAGACGAAGCTACGTTTCGCAGAAATGGAACGGTGAATAGACATAACTTCCATTACTGTTCTACAAACAACCTCTATATCATGGAGAGTCAAACTAGGTGGTCTTTGAATGTTTGGGGCGGTATAGTTGGAAATCACCTTATAGGACCACAGTGACACAGTGGCCAAATTTATTTAGACTTTTTAGAAAATCAGTTGCTTTTACTGCTGGAAGGTATTCCTTTTTCTAAATATTCGTCAAAGAATGTGGTATTTACACGATGGAGCTCCAGTACATCACACTGGATTCATTCGTAACCATCTTAATACCAACTTTCCTGGTAGATGGATAGGAAGAGGAGGACCAATTGCATGGCCAGCTCGCTCACCAGGTTTGACAAAAATAGACTTCTTCATGTGGGGTTATATAAAAGACCGAGCGTATCGAAACCCTCCAACAACACCAAATTATATGAAGAACAGAAGCATTTCAAGGTATTCATATAGACATATCAAGGAATGTAAGCCGTTCATTTGGGTGGACATTCTGAACATTTGTTATAAAATTTGTTTAATTGTAAATGTTATTTTTTGGAATTATGTTGTACTTAATTTTAATTTATATTATTGATGTTTTGAAATAATTTCTGTAATAACTTTAAATATCTCCTCGACTGTTGAATTTAGGTATAGGGAATGTTTTTAGAATAAAATTGGCCATAACTTTTTAAATACCCAGTATAACGTCATGAAACCCTAAATTGAGAGTATGGGGCAGATGAACTTAACCAAAATTTAAATCAATATATAGGATTTCCCGTTTAAAAAAAAACATAAGATAGGTTCACCCTGGAATTATAGAACAGCCTATATAAATGTGAATAATTTTAAAATGTTACGTTTAGGAGTTTATACAATTTTTATTAGAAAATTTTTTTGATATCACTTTTAATAATGGATATATCGAGCTTTGGCACACTATTGCGCCAGCCTGTATACAGTACGAGCGAGCGTGCTATGCTCACCTAGCGTAATCGGCATTTTTCGGAAATGCGGGAGCGAAGTCGAGGCTACTTGCTATCTTTTATTGAATGATTATTTTCAAATGCGGTTAGTTTGATTAGTAAGAAGGGGTTTTACATTAATAATATACCGTACTAGCGAGCATGCAATAATCACCTTGCGTAATCGGCATTCTTGTGAACAAGGTGCTGAATTTGCCTTCACGTAATTTTGACAAGCAAAATGACGTACACGTTTAGATGCGCTGAGTTGGGGAAAAATCAGGTGAGCATAATACGCTCGCTCTTACTGTATATGATTTCCATCAGTGAATACTGAAAAATCGATATTTCCTTAACGTTACCGATGTAATTAAATTTAATTAACGAAATAAAAATCTCAAGACACCGGTAGGACTCGAATTTATGACTCCCATTTACCAGATGGGCACGCTACCATTACATCGTAAGAATGAATCCTTTTAATACCCAATTGCTCGATGTCTGCAGATGCAACATCTCGATAGACATATATCTTATGTACCAAATATACACTAATAAATAAAGCTGGCCACGAGCGGTACCGCGCAGTAGCGTAGAGTCGACCAGGCCTCGCGTTCCACTAGAGTTATTCTGCTAATAGAGATGTTTGCTGCCGCAAATAATTTCGCTCATCTTTTAAATAAAAATTAAATAACACGTGCTCAAACACTTACCATTTTAAGAGTCCTCCGTGAAATCACAAAGTGAATAATGTCTGTTAAATATCTGCAACATTAGATATGTTTCAACTGTTGTTTCGGCAAAACTAGTACGGCATGAGGAAAAAATGCGTTTATATGCAGAGAACGAACGTTCTACATCTAGTGACGTAATATTTGCGTAAGTAAAATAATCTTTCAAATAACTTAGCGATTCTGTTGACGCACCTTCACAAATGTGTCTTAATGTGCCAAAATCAGAATTTTTCTCAAAAACACTTTCAAATTTTTCTAGAGCAGCAACATTTTTTGCGTCTTCAATCGCGCATAGTTGTGCGTGAACATGTTGCACTATTTGTAGAGATTCTTCTAACGACACCGCAGGATTTTGTAATTTTTCTATTGCATCTGCTAGCCCGAAGTAATTGTCGTGAATGATTTTTAAATCCATTTTAACCTGACTATCTTGAAATTTCGACTGGCTTTTCTGGATAGCGGCAGCTTCCTTTGTATCGAATTGGAAAACCACGTTCTTAATATTGTCAAAATATTTATGATAATAAAACGCGCCCTGCAACCATGTTCCCCAACGAGTTAGAATAGGTTCTGGTGGCTCTGGTATACGGGGGCACAGTCTGTGAAATTCGCGAATACGTTTCGGTGATTTGACAAATACTGCTTTGGTATGCGCTATTAAAGCGTCTACCTCAGGATAACATTTTCTGATACTATCCGCCACAAGATTGAGAGCATGAATTTTACACGTAATATGTAACAAATTAGCAGAATGGTTTTTAAGAGACCGGCCTACAGAAAGCATGTTTGCAGCACCATCACTCACTAACATCAACAGTTGGTTTGTTGAAAGTTCAAACTTGTCCAATGTATTTAACACTAACTTTGAAATTACTTCGGCAGTACACTGTTGTATTCGTTTGGAGACTAATAGAATTGAAGGTGCCGATTGATGAGGTACCAATTTGCGTGCCATTACATTAAGAACAGAATGTTTCTTCCGATCTGTTGTTTCGTCGACACATAACCACAATTTTTGATCTTTCAACTCCGATTTTATTTTTCGTTCAATATGTTCGCGCGTAGATGGTACAATTCTTCGTAACGATGTTCGACTTGGTAATTTGCATTCCGGATAGTTATTCCAAAAGCAGATAAATGGTTCCTTGTCTAGTAAATTAAACGGTATATTACATGCGATAAACATAACGCATAAATTATATATACATTTTTCATTGTCTCGTGCGCAATTTCTTTTTGAGACATGGTTTTCACTATTTACGTGTCGTAGACAATGTTGTCTGGACCAACACATTAACGGGATTTTACAGATTACACATGTAATTTTAGCACCTTCATATATTAAGTCTGGAATTTCTGCAATAAATTTTCGAAGTTTGTCCGACCGCGGTCGTTTTGCTGACGAAATCGTAATTTTTCTAGGACAGATAAACAATTGCGCAAATGACCGGCAGCGAAAATGTCCGTACTGCTCCGCAGACGAAGTAATACTACCGTTCCTCTCGGTCCGAACTGATTCTACGCCGATGCGCGGTACCGCTCGTGGCCAGCGTTACTAATAAATGAGTACATATGGCTTAAATTAAATTTAGTTACATCGGTAAATTCAAAGAAATATCGATTATCGATTTTTGTGAATAACTCATTTTCTAAATATTACCCAACCGAAATTATAAAATTAAATATAGGTAAGTGTTTATATGTTTCCTGATACTATATAATAATCAAATTGATTCCTTTTTAGGTAGTAGTCGTATGCTGAATTAACTTTTAATTTATACACGTCATGTTTATACCCTTATGAAACCCAAACATGATGTATCAGACAAATGCATAGTAAACAACTTCTGTTGCTTCTAAAATCAGTGCATAATTTTTTGTAAAGGTAATTTAATCTAGAAATTGACTTCCACCTTGTGCTTACGAGCATGTTTGTAACATTTCTATGCGTACTAAGCAATAAACGGTTGTCCTACCTACTTTCTAATCAATGAATGTGACACTAAACACATTATTTTTAACATTTCGCCACCGTCAAACCAAGGTCGCGTATCAATTAAAACGTTCGTGGATTATTAAACCGATAAAAGTTAGTCTTTAGATGCAGGTATTTGCCATAGACGTCATTTGCATACATATTTCTATTTACTTCGGCGGAAACAGTTTAGAGAGGAAGAGAGTTTAATTTATACAGAGTAATTTACATATATGAGTTCTTTGTGTTCCGAAATAGCCTGATGATCTTTTAATTGACGGGCAACTCACGCATTTCATCCGTCTTAAATTTCCACACAAATACAGTGTAGTTTTTTCATGTAACGATATTGATATTGTCTAGTTACAAATGAAACTACGAAATACATGATGAATTTAAATTATACAGGGTATTAAAAAAGTGTCACAAATCTAGAGGGGGGAATTATATGGCCCAAAATATGCAGAAAACTCTTAATGAACATGGGTCCAATTCACAGCAGTCAAGACATCTCCGCCACAAGGACTTTCGAACTCTTTCGAAAACCTGCGTTGGTTTCGTTCGATGGCATCTTTGATCTACTTGTTATACAGCTCCTCGAGTTTAAGTCAAGCGATCTCGCAGGCAATGATACAGATCTGCCTCTTCCTACCCATCTTTATGCAAAAGTTCCGTGTAAATGCTCTTTAATGGCAATCAAAAAATGCGTCGAAGCACCATCGCGCTGGAACCATATGTGTTGCTTTTGATTCAAAGGAATGTCGTGTGAAAGACGTCACCCATTATGTTCTGCTGAAAGTTTAGGTAAACAGCGCCTGTTAATCGGTTTGATAAAACAACTGGACCTAGCAACCTGTCGCCCAAAATACCGCTTCAAATGTTCAATAAAACACGTACCTGATGTTTGGACTTTGCAGTAGCGTGGAGATTTCCGCCAGCATACACATGCGTATTGTGGAAATTAAAATTCCCATTTCGTTGGAACTCGGCTTCATCAGTAAACAGACTATTGACAGCAAAATTAGGGTCCCCAGCATCATTGCGTAGAAACCAGCAGCAGAAAACAAATGTGCGTTGCTCGCGGAGGATTGTCCAAACAAGAGGAGCAGTAATTCCTATCTCAACTGATATTCTCCACAAACTCGTCTCCGAATTCTGTTCTATTTGTGCCTCTCCTGCCTCACCGCTGACCTTGGTCTACCGGAATCATGAGACTGTTTTCCAAGTGAACTGATATCACGCAATCTTTGGCGCAGTCTTACTAAAACACTAACTAAATAAATCTGGCAATTGGGATGAGCGTCAATATAGTGACATTGCGCTTCTCTGGCACGATCATACATGAAATGCATGTCGGCTAATTCAGTGTTAGAGTAATCAGGTATAGCGAAAATTCGTAAAATTGTGCACTAACCACTGAATATTAACTATAACCAACACGTTTGACAGAATGTCAACTACGACAAGAAAACCCAAAGATTTTATGAACGAAAGAAGAAATAAATTAAAAAATGAACAAATGCTACAAAAAGGTTCATATTTTGGACCAAGCTATTCTTCCTTAAAGTTTGTGACACTTTTTTAACACATTGTATGTAAACAGTAATTAGGTAGTCTAAAAACTCTATTTAACACTCTTCACCTTAACCTTATTTTTACTAACATTTGTCCGGTGTGCGTGTAGAGTAAATTATGAGACTAAAATTCATAATAGGGTTTTAAAAATTCATTTTCCAGAATTTGAAGCTTTCTATTTTTCTGCCAACGAAATAAATTTCAAGAATATTTAATTAGAATTTCATAACAATTGGCGGTAGTATTATACTTAAATAAATGTTGCGGAAATATACGAGGGACACGCTATATATTTTGAGATGCTACAAAAGTAGAGAAGTTAGAGCTGGCAACACTGCATTTCTAAATACCACCATTCTTAAGTAGTAAACTCTGACTGTCAGTTGAATCGCTGCTGTCATAGAGTAAACGTGGTAGGTACGATTTGTCATCGAAACATGGACTTGTCAAGAGAACATGTACGCGCAATGATTTACTACTATTTTAAGGTCGGTTTAAGTGAACAACAAAGTCGTGAACGATTGCAACTCGCATTTGGTGATGAAAGTCCTTCACGTACAACTGTGTTTCGCTGGTATAGCGAATTTAAAAGAAGACGGATATCGCTTGGTGATGAGGAACGTACCGGTAGGCCCTGTTCTTCAGTTACCGCTGGAAACCTTGAGAGTGTGAGACGTATGATCGACGAAGATCCAAGATGCACCTATCAAGTGATTGAGGCAACTCTTGGTGTTGGATCCGCAACAGTAAGTTCAATTTTACATGATCATCTTCGGATGAAAAAAATTGTTACTCGTTGAGTGCCACATACGCTTACCGATTTTCAAAAAGGAGAGCGAGTAAGAATCGCTCGGGAAACATTGGAAATGTTAAATAATGGTGGACATCGCATTCTATCAAAGATAGTAACAGGTGATGAAACTTACATCCCATTTTACGATATTTCTACCCGCCAGGAGAGCCGCGTGTGGATCCACAAAGATGCACCAACACCAACAATGGCCAAAAGGCAAAGGGCTGTCAAGAAAGTTATGTACGCAGTTTTCTTCCGTAGTACCGGATTAGTAAAAGCAATGAAACTGGAAAATCAACGTACAATCACAGCAAACTGGTACACCACAAAATGTTTACCTGCAGTTCTTGAGTCAGCCAATATTCGCGGGTTAATGTTGCATCACGGCAATGCATCGTCACACAGTGCACAGCAGACAGTTGAATTTTTACGTGAAAATAAGGTAAAAGTCATTAAACATCCACCCTATTCGCCTGATTTGGCCATGTGTGATTTCTGGTTGTTCTTCAATCTAAAGAAACATTTACGTGGTCGACGTTTCGCGACGGAGGATGAGATAGATGAAGCAATTCATCTATTTTTTGAGAGCATTCCAAGAGATGACTGGCTTCACGCTTTTACGTTGTGGAAACTTCGCTTACAAAAGTGCATTGATGCAGGAGGAGATTATTTTGAACATAAATAAAATCATTTTTGTAAAAAGATTTGTAGTTTTCTTGTATCTCAAAATATTTAGCGTGATCCTCGTGTAACCCAATAGTCAATTAAATTTATTGTACGAGCAGATTAAAATTGCTTTCGAAGAAACTAGAATCAAGAATATGCAGCAAACTAATTTGCTGATTGTGTAGAAGCGGTCGTTAAATACTGGTAATATAATTTGATTGTGCAAGACAAAAGTGCAAATATGCAGTTTAGAATTTTTTAACACAAAGCGTTGTAAAATTAAATAACTGTCCTCTACACAAGATTCAATTTTTTTTTTATTATAACTACAACAAGAAAGTACTTGCCTGTTTTATAATTGCTTAAATTTGGTTTTCATTTTATTGAATGATTAAGCATAAAGAGGAAAAGTAGAAAAAGGTTATTTCCCGTATTTTCAGTAAACAAAAGATATTTTAACAAATGAGAGCTCAATAAATAGTTTATTGGATCGATAAAGTAATAGAAAAGTTTTCCTCTCGAGACACCTATCCGGCAACCTAGTGCAAATTTTGGTAAATAATAATCATTTTCGTACAATATTTATGCTGAGAAATAGTGACTCATGCAAGCAGTCTTTTATGTGGCATAGTATATTAACTCAGTATATTGTTGACGAAGGAGTGCTAATATTTGAGTTGCTGTTGGAACTATTTCCTTCGTTTGTTGGACTTAAGGAATCCGACGTTCGTCCTGTCGTCTTCAGGGTAGCCACGATAAGGGCTATTTCTTGCCACTCATCGTTTTTCGCAAGTGTATACATCTCTCCCAATTTCTTTATTGATCGTTCACGGCTAGAGTGAGGTTTGAACCAGTATCTCCTGGAGTTGATTCTTCACTATCAATCGTGCTAAGCAGTAAGCTATTGGGGAGACAGAAATTTATTGTTTATAGCTTAATCTGTCCTGTTCCTTATGATGGTCGTCGTTATGGTGTCAATACTCTCGCGTATTAAAGTGAGTCAGACTTCTTTGATTTTCATGCTAGGATTGCTAATGGCATTTGGTGTTGTAGTCATATATACTGTTTCTTTTAACTCTCTTCTGGTTTGGTGGTCTCCTTTTTCCAGGATAGATGCGTTATCCCATTTTGTTTTATGACCTGCTTCCCAAGCGTATTACGTTAAGTTTGATTTGTTCGTTTCCCCCTGACGAACCATGCTCTTATGTTCTTTTATTCTCACGTGTAGAGATCTACTAGCTTCTCCTATGGATGGTCGTCCACATTCAAAAGGAATTTTGTATACACAGTTTTTAGTTCGTTTGTTCGCATTGTCCGGTTGTGTCATATTGGGTCGGTGTTGTGTTTGACCGTTGGTTTAGTTGTAGGCTTGTGCGTTTTCTCGCTTTGACCAATATCTTGGTTACGCTTTTCTCATCTTCTTTCCTATCTCGTTCTTCCGAGCATATTTCTTTGGCCTTCTCATATAGGCATCTGGCTACACCCACTTTGACGTTGTGGAGGTGGTTGGAGTTGAAATCCAGGTGTTGTCCCGTATTCGTTGGCTTCCTGTGAACTTTGGTTTCCAGTGTGCCATTGACTGATTTGCTTACCAAGAGATCTAAGAAAGGTATTTTATTACTTGCCTGCAATTCCATGGTAAATTTGATAGAGTCTTCTATATTATTTATATCTTGTGGAAAACTCTCCAGTGTATGTTTTCCATGTGGCCATATAACAAATATGTCGTCAACGCATCTTAACCACATTTTCGGTTTTAGTTGGTAAGTGTTTGTTGCTTTTTGCTCAAATTCTTCCGCATACCGTATGTTTAACGTAAACTGTATATAAACGAACTAGTCTGTATGTAATTGAACTGAAGTTGTTTGTCCGTATGTGTAAGAATCATCATTTTTACAAACGGACTAGACGGTGTACAAAAGTACTAGTCATTTTATATACAACTTAACTATACCTAGGTCCTAGACCAAATTTTTTTATATTTACTTGTACATGTTGAGCTATTATGGCGTTTAGAGTTGTTGTTGTTGTATTATTGGGCGAAGCGTCGGGTTACGGCGGAAGACACCTCGCACTTCTAGGTATCGATTACTGTGATCATTAGTCGATCCTACTAGAATTTTGCCGAATCCAGATGTGTTCCAACCTTTGGTAGGGATTTTTAACGTGCCAAATATCGTATTGACTCGGGACTTACGGTCTTACTTCCTTATCCGAGAAAAAAGCACCCCGATTTTTATCCGCAATTAAAAACCAACTTTCCCGGCTGGGATATGAATCCGTACCGGTCGGATTGAAAGGCAAATGTGCTAACCGTTCGACCACCGAGACGGTGCATTTAGAGTTACGTACATTGTTCTTTTGACAATCACATCTTTTCGAGAAGTTTTTCGGTTTACAAGAGCGCTTTCTAACACAATTCATGTCCGGTAGACTGGGCTTTAGCTACTGTTCTAAGAGAAACTTTATTCTCTTTGGAGACTTCATCATTTGTTATAATATTAGTAGGACAAAATATATACAAAATTATGAACGACTGTAATATTTTGCAATGACTCCTTCTTTTGTGCCCAAACGATAAAGTTATCTCCCTTACCACGATCGATCTGGGACACAATTGATCCAATATGAGTGCTATTTTAAATTACTTTCATTCATCTTGCCTGCTTCTGTAATCCACCATAGGCATCCTCCCTGGCATCTGTTACCTTTTTTTGTTTCTATTACAAACGAACCGATAATCACTGAAAAGTCTTCAATGACATGACAATGTTGATAGTGACAGATTAAGGTTGGCGTTAATTGCTTCGATGAATTGATGCTATGACCGTACAATTTGCTTCTACCGGTACAAACAACAATAATATTAGTGTTGGGCGATTATGAATGATATAATCGAGATATATCGATTATACCCGAATAATCGATCATTCGATTATGGTTCAGAAATCATTCATTATTCGTTTTGACTGCGCAGGAGCACACAAACGGATTACGATTCGAGATCTGTATTCGAAACTTCGAGGTTTCGAGTTTCAAAATAATTCACTCGTCATTCGGATTCTGTCAAATAATCGTGGAAAATAATCGAAATCGTTAGTAAATTTCGAATGATCATTCGATTATTTTAAACGATTATTTCGATTCATTCGATTATTGAAATATATCGATTATCCCCAACACTAATTAATATATTAATGCGTTGTATATCAAGAACTAATACTTAATTCTGTAAACCTAAATTCCAATTTAACCAGTAGCAGACTCCATTTTTATTTGAGCAATTCTTTTATATAACTTACATCGTAAATGCGATGAAAGTTTGTTAAACTATCAAAAGTAAAGACTTTCAATGGTGCTCCTTATTATTTTATACTCAATGAGAAATACGTTATGTCTAATTTCAAAATAATTTGAGAAAATAGCCCACATGTATTTCTGAAAAGTACACGGTATTTGATTATTGTTTGAACTTACTAGAAGATGGGTGCGTGCTGTCTATTGAGAATGAAAACAATTCCATGAAAATTACGGCAATTGACTTGAGTTTTATTTTCCCCCATTTAGGGAAAACGATTTTATTAACAATAGTTGTGCTTTTTTTCAGTATAGCCGCTGCGTATCTGTTGAATTTAGCTAGTATGTAGTAGAGATGCGAACGGGGCGGGCCGACCTGATTTCGCCCGACTTGGCCGGCGGCCTCGGAATAATATGTTAATGTTTTCAAATTTTAAACACTGCTTTGAAAACCGTCATGAAATTGATTATCGATAATTTCATACGAAAAAATGTAATTCGTTAAACTAAAAGTGCGTTATAATAAAGAAGGAAAAAAAGCGTTTTTCTTGAAGAATATTTTTTTAAGTAGGACCATCTCCTTCTTGAACGAAACCGGCTAACTGGGTCTATCGGGCCGAGCGGACTTGATGGGCCGATAACCCGGGAAGCTGTTGGACTGACGAACGAGCCGGGTTGACAAGCGCGTCGGGCCGGGCAATGCTGTCTGACAATTATGTCGGGCCGGGCAATGCTGTCTGACAATTATGTCGGGCCGGGCCTACATAAATCTCAAAATGCCCACCTTTAATACCTAGTAAAACAATAATAACATGAAAAGCTTAAACGATAACTTAAATTATCGATGTTGATTTGTACCTTGTGCATTGCGAGATACGATACCATGTAATATTGAGACAAATAAGTATTGTGTTTTGGTATTCATTCATCCCACGTCATTTACGACTTTCGCAAATAGTATACCCTATTTAAAATATATAGCATTTGACATAGCACTTCTATAAAGTCGTAATAGGTATATGATATTCTATTTGAATGATTACATACCATGTAACATTTGTACAATTTTCCCATTTGAAAATGATTGATCAATATAAAAGGTAATTCCAATGTAAGTACATACTAAAAGGTATAAAAGTAGTATAAACCAGTATGAATGCATCTGTTTGATGTTTGAAATGAAGTCCGTAACAATTTTTATTTATGTTGTTTTCTTACATAGAATTTTATTACAACCAAGTGACAATGTTGAACGGTGCATATCATACGTTTTTAAAGAGATACATGCCAACGAATACAACTTTAAAACTGAATCTCTGAGACTAATTGTGCCCACAATTATAAATAATATGGAAAACTACATTTGCACGCCAAGGACTAACTTATTTATAATAACCGTCGCAAAATCCCAAGATCTGAAAAAAATTTTAGGAAAACTTACTTGCGCTTGGAAGACAACTACAAAATTTTTAATAGTATGTAGGAAATGTGGGAAAATTCTGGAGATTTTTCAAGTACTATGGTATTTCTTCATAATTGATGTGGTAGTTATTAATGAAAATGCATCTTACACTTACAATCCCTTAAGTCAGCAGTGTGGTCGGGATATCTCATATGCAATTGAAACAGATTGCAGAAACTGGATGGATTACAGTATAGAAGTTTACCAATACTCCGACTGTGGCGTGAAAATAGTCGCAGTAATAGTTCCCCCGTATGTAATAAATCCTAGCGCTCCAATAAACCCTGGTTACGAAATTGTAATGCTCAAAGAAATTAGCAAAATTCTTAATTTTTCTGTAAAATACATTCACACCAATGAGACTAATTGGGGGAATAAGCTGCCTAACGGTAGTTACACCAAATTATATGAAAATTTGTATAAAAAGGAAGCTGATTTAATGGTGGGTATGGTAATGTCAAACGAATCTTATATCGAAGATTTTTCAACAACTATATGCTACACATACGGTTACTTACATTTTTATGCACCTCGAGCTAAGCATATCGAGAGTTGGCAAACATTTTTTTTAGCATTCGAAATTGAGGTTTGGTGCTTATTTACAATTTCTGTCGTATTTGCAGTTATTATCTGGAAATGGATTTCATTAACTCACGCGGAAGATAGCAAATATAACAGTATCACAGAATGTGCTTTGAAAATATGGTGTGTTATATTTTCCACTTTCAATGCTCAACCCAAGTCTTTCTTCTTAAGGCAAATGTTCGTGTTCTGGTCGGTATATTGCTTCATTATGGGTTGTACATTTCAAAGTGTGCTAATATCGTTTTTAACTAAGCCGACATACGAGAAACAAATATCCAACGTTCGAGAATTAGTAGAGTCTGACCTGTGTTATGGTGGATTTTATACCTTACGCGAAGTTTTTAACTTTACTCCAAACAAATACAGTTCTAAGATATTTCAAAATTGGATTTTTTGTCCTTTAACAGAAGAGTGTATCAATAGAACTGCGGAAAAAAGAGATTTTGCCGTATACAAAAATTCTAGACAAGTAAATTATCTTTCTGGCTATTACATTGATTCACAAGGTAGGTCAAAATTATATCGATTTAAGGAAACCCAAATATACTACATATGGTTGGTTTTCACAAAAAACTTTCCTCTATATCCACGATTTGATAAACTTTTATCGCTCATGCATCAAGCAGGATTGATACAAAAATGGGATCGGGATGCTCAAAGTTTGGTTAAGGAACAAAATTATTCAAGAGGTATAATTCCATTGACATTAGATGACTTGAAATTGGCATTTGTAATTTTGTTATGTGGCCATGTTTTAAGCTTGATCGCATACTTGTACGAAATTTTAAAAGAAAAAAGAAAGAAGTGTTAATGGCGATATACCATGATCAAGTTACATACAGCATGTTTGATAATTAAAGCTTTAGAAAATTGCGTTTTCCTATGCTTCCTGAACGAAGGACCTACGAACAAAATTTCTGTGTTGTTTAGTTTTCTCATACACAGAGAAAAATACGGACATAGATATGACACCGTTCTAACACCCTCTGGTTGTTCCCTCACGTCCATTTGCACAAGTAGTGAGAATTCACGGAGTTAAAATTTTACGGTGTTGCTTCAACACCATCCTATGGTAGTTGGAGTTGAATGAGAACAAAAACTATCGGTATTACATATGTTCTGTTTCGGCGAAAAATTTCTCTCTTTCGGTGTTAAGAATTTCCCCCCACTGTGAAAAAATTCTCCGTTTCGGTGTTAATCTTTTTTCCGCAGTGACAAGGTTCTCGGTTCCGGTGTTAAAATTTTTCCCTCGCGGCAAAAAATTACCTCATTTCAATGAAAGATTCCTCTGTTTTGGAGTTGGAACATTTCCCCCAACGGTGAAGAATTTCTCCATTTCAGTGTTAATTTTTTTTTTTCGCAATGAAAAAATCTCGGTACCGGTGTGTTTTTGAATTTTTCCTATAGTATGAAAAATGTCTTTCTTTCAATTTTATTGCTTTCCTCTGTAGACTAGAACTTAGACGGTTCGATGTTAAAATGTTTCACCCACACTGAAACATATCTACTTGGACATCAGAATTTACCAACAAATTCCCCAGTTTGGTGCTAAAATGTTTCCGCTGCAGTAGGAAAATTGTTCATTTCAGATTCTATCGAGGTGTAAAATATCATCCTAACTGCGAAATAATGTTAACAGATTTACTAACTACACAAATTATAAAATATTCACCATTATAGATACAAAAATATACCCTTTGAGATGCTAAAATCATTTTAACTCAGGGATAAACTAAGATGAAATTTTTCACCGTTTGAGATACTAAAAAAAAGCAACTACTTCCCAGTTAGTTAATTTTTATCACAATTGTGTTATTTTAACATAAAATAGGTGACGATTTTACTAGACGGCGGGGTATATTTATACATTGTTAAGGGGAAAATGTAACACCGTCCCCTTTTACTCCATCTGTACATCCTCCTCTCAGAAGTAACACCTTTAACATCGTACATATGTCTAGATAATAAATAATATCCATATAATTTAAAACATTAATGTTGCGTTCACATAGGATATTGCGAAATATTGCTTATACATTGACAACGGACACGATTGATTTGCTTAAACATAACGCAATTTGAATTAAAAGGTTTATACTTAATAATGTTTCTTATAATGGAAGAAAATAGACAAAAAGAGTTATATGCTATGTTTATTAGCAGTTTCTGCAATAATCATTTCATAACTAATTGAAAGGCGAATCCAACAATACCACGTATGTTATACTTTAGCTTAATAAATATTGTAGTACAACGTGCAGTTATAAAGATTTTTCTAATCTAGTTTTGTTGTTATGCAATGTTGGCTAGGAAATAGTGCCAAATTGTCTTCTGAGACGCCAGGTTGGCCCACTGAGCTCGTTAGTAGGCAGTATAATCGTAACAATTACCGAATTATCAAATCTCAATTCTGAAAGCGTAAATTATTCTTGTTATTTATTATTATTATATCCTGCATTTTTTTTTATTTTCATTCTTTTTTTCGCTATTACCTTTCCTTATTTTCACCTGTTTTATTAATTGCTGTTATCAATGATTATCATCTTATTTGCCATCGTTGCACAACAAATTGTCCAATAATTTAGATCTTAAGGAATTTTATGGAGGGATTTTTGAAGGGACAGTGACAGTACCTAAACTTGAGAATTTTGTTGGAGGTGGGGTTCCAATGGAAAACGCTAAAAGTTTGATGTTTACATATCTACGCACTGTACTAATTCTTAACTCTGCACTAAACCACAATCTGAACGGTCGTGCTATTTTACGTTGTGCAAGCTACACCGACTGCACTTTAAATTTTACGCTAATTTCGCAGTATCTTAATGTGAACGCAGCTTAAGAAATATTCTGGAAGAACTGGTAAAAACAAGAAACTAAATCTAGAAACTACGTTTACAGTCCCTGGCCAAATTACTTGAAACACCCAATATTTTGTAGTTTCTTCATAATAAAATATAAACTATACATGTATTATATTTTTTATTTATAAAATATATTGTAAAAATATGTAACATATGTAAATATTAAATAAGTAATTAATATTTAGTCCACAACCCATGATTTTTAATAACACCCTTAATCCTTCGGGGCATACTTTCAATGCAAGATATGATTGTCTCTTTTATATCTTCATCGTTCTCCCATACATCCTTTATATTTTTCATTAATATTTCCTTTGTAGAGTTTCCTCTTTCATATACCTTACTTTTTAGTCGATTCCATACGTTCTCGATGGGATTGAGATCCGGTGAATTTCCGGGCCCACGTAAAAGAGGTATGTGATTGTCTTCAAAAAATGTCTTAACCTTTTTTGCCACATGGCAAGGAGCATTATCTTGCATAAATATACGCCCTGTCGGTATGCGACGTCCTGGCTTAAAATACGGTAATAACGTGTTTTTTAACACATTTATGTACTGCTCTTGACGCATTGTACCTTCTACAAAATACAAAGGGCCGGGCCCGTCTCCACTAATCACTCCCCAAATTATTACCTGCGGAGGGTGTTTTACAGTTCGAAGAACCGTGGACTCCGTGAGACGTTCGCCAGGTCGTCGCTGCACTAACACACAAAGCGAGCACTCGTCACTAAAGAAAACCTATTAAATAATGCAAACGTTAATTCAGTAAAAATCATGTTGTTAAGTTATTCGCCTTTTTCCAATTCTCGTCTGTGAAATGTCGATATTCTCTTGCAAAGTTGACACGAGCAGATTTCATTTTTTCTGTTAAACGCGGCTTCTTTACAGGCCTTCGGCCCATTAGGCGATTTTCGCGCAATCGGCGCCTGACAGTTCTGCCCGAAATCTCTATTCCCCTCTTTTGTAATTTTTTTTTAAACATTTTAATTGTAGCAAATCTAATGCTCAAAGCCGGATGCACAATTTGACGGTCAGATCTCTTCGAAGTTTTTCTTTTCCGACGGCACTTTGCCCGTCTTTGTGTCGATGTGCTAGCTCCTTCGTTTAAGCTTCTAGCTAAAAGCGATACAGAAGAAGGAGATACTTTCTGTAATTTTGCAATTTCTCGTTGTGAATGTTTGTTTGATTGTAGAAGAGCTTGTATAGCGGCTTCTTGTTCACTTGTTAAATCTTTCCCGGGCATTTTCTACAAAAAAACCCAAATATTTCAATTTTTTTCAAATTCCAAATAATTAATTATTGAGAGAGATAGAATAACAATTTTACCTTTGCAATAACGATATATCAACACAAAACACTTAACGATATTCCACAACTTAGCTTCTATACGGTTATGACGAAATATTTTAAAAAATATCGATGCATTCTCTAAACTGTGAACTCGCTAAATGTAAGTTGATAACTGAAATATTTATATATATATATATATATATATATATATATATATATACGTACTTTACTCTTTTAAATATCATTTCTCTGGTATTTTTATTTATTGATACAATAATCTAGTCCCCCTATAAACGATCGGATTCAAAGCAAAAGAATATCACTATAATAGGACGGGAATTTCCAGGTAAAAGGGTTGATTTATGATATGTTTCAAGTAATATGGCCAGGGACTGTATTTAAGTGATTGAAATGAGTGTCATAACTAAAGCTGGCCACGAGCGGTACCGCGCAGTAGCGTAGAGTCGACCAGGCCTCGCGTTTCACTAGAGTTATTCTGCTAATAGAGATGTTTGCTGCCGCAAATAATTTCGCTCATCTTTTAAATAAAAATTAAATAACACGTGCTCAAATACTTACCATTTTAAGAGTCCTCCGTGAAATCACAAAGTGAATAATGTCTGTTAAATATCTGCAACATTAGATATGTTTCAACTGTTGTTTCGGCAAAACTAGTACGGCGTGAGGAAAAAATGCGTTTATATGCAGAGAACGAACGTTCTACATCTAGTGACGTAATATTTGCGTAAGTAACATAATCTTTCAAATAACTTAACGATTCTGTTGACGCACTTTCACAAATGTGTCTTAATGTGCCAAAATCAGAATTTTTCTCAAAAACACTTTCAAATTTTTCTAGAACAGAAACATTTTTTGCGTCTTCAATCGCGCATAGCTGTGCGTGAACATGTTGCACTATTTGTAGAGATTCTTCTAACGGCACCGCAGGATTTTGTAATTTTTCTATTGCATCTGCTAGCCCGAAGTAATTGTCGTGAATGATTTTTAAATCCATTTTAACCTGACTATCTTGAAATTTCGACTGGCTTTTCTGGATAGCGGCAGCTTCCTTTGTATCGAATTGTAAAACCACGTTCTTAATATTGTCAAAATATTTATGATAATAAAACGCGGCTTGAAACCATGTCCCCCAACGAGTTAGAAAAGGTTCTGGTGGCTCTGGTATACGGGGGCACAGTCTGTGAAATTCGCGAATACGTTTCGGTGATTTGACAAATACTGCTTTGGTATGCGCTATTAAAGCGTCTACCTCAGGATAACATTTTCTGATACTATCCGCCACAAGATTGAGAGCATGAATTTTACACGTAATGTGTAACAAATTAGCAGAATGCTTTTTAAGAGACCGGCCTACAGAAAGCATGTTTGCAGCACCATCACTCACTAACATCAAGAGTTGGTTTGTTGAAAGTTCAAACTTGTCCAATGTATTTAACACTAACTTTGAAATTACTTCGGCAGTACACTGTTGTAAGACTAATAGAATTGAAGGTGCCGATTGATGAGGTTCCAATTTGCGTGCCATTACATTAAGAATAGAATGTTTCTTCCGATCTGTTGTTTCGTCGACACATAACCACAATTTTTGATCTTTCAACTCCGATTTTATTTTTTGTTCAATATGTTCGCGCGCAGATGGCACAATTCTTCGTAACGATGTTCGACTTGGTAATTTGCACTCCGAATAGTTATTCCAAAAGCAGATAAATGGTTCCTTGTCTAGTAAATTAAACGGTATATTACATGCGATAAACGTAACGCATAAATTAAATATAAATTTTTCATTGTCTCGTGCGCAATTTCTTTTTGAGACATGCTTTTCACTATTTACGTGTCGTAGACAATGTTGTCTGGACCAGCACATTAACGGGATTTTACAGATTACACATTTAATTTTAGCACCTTCATATATTAAGTCTGGAATTTCTGCAATAAATTTTCGAAGTTTGTCCGACCGCGGTCGTTTTGCTGACGAAATCATAATTTTTCTGGGACAGATAAACAATTGCGCAAATGACCGGCAGCGAAAATGTCCGTACTGCTCCGCAGACGAAGTGATACTACCGTTCCTCTCGGTCCGAACTGATTCTACGCCGATGCGCGGTACCGCTCGTGGCCAGCGTTAGTCATAACTAGTTATAGCTACGCAAAATATTTTACATTTTCAAAGTTTGTTTTTGTAATTGCCAGTGAAGTTGTTGATTAATTAAATTGTTTTGCATTTGCTGTTTGCAATTTACTCTAGTTTACTTAGTTTATGCTCATATTGTTTAATTGAATTTGCTTGACCATTTACAAGCCGTAGTACGATAAATATGAATAAACACTAAACAACGTAATGAAATCAGTTATTGTATAAGCTACCAAATGAGCTACAGCTAGCGCAAGATATTTTGAGTAGATTGCTGTTTTAATTTATCCCTTTCAAGTAGCTGTGTCAGTGTTCCCAAGGTGAAAACTAAATCTAAGGCATTTGGGGTTTTATGTCTCCACTACATACAAACAATTCCTTGTACCTATAGATAAATACACAGCACATCCATATGAGAAGAGCAGTGTTAGGATGCCACAACTTTTAAACACTGGATGACATGAAAACGTTCTGTGTAATGAGAACATCGCCCTTATAATTTTTTTTCTATAGCAGAAAGCAGCGCAAGGGGTGAGAAGACTGACCCCAAAATATTATACTAGATATTATATTTCAGCCTTGACACAACATGAGTATGGTAAAACATCAGTAGACTGTCAGTTATTCGACAACCTGCTGACTGCATATGGTAGGGAATACAGCTTCCAGCAAAGCTGAGTCACAGGCGTGACGTTAGGAAAAATAACTTTTATTTGTGTACTAGCTTAACTATATATTTTTTCTTACTGTCATTTGTTAATAATTATGAATTGAAACAAATATAGACTTTGCACTAACAGCACTTAACAATAGGATAGAATATTGTATTTAACATTCTTAAAACAACTTATGTAAATAACGATTAAATATCATTTTTCGTAAAAGATGTGAAATTTATTTAATCCTGATGCTGGTGTATACCCAATCGCATACGAAAGCATTACGTGTGGAAAGGTCTGCCTACAAAAATAAAAGCATTACTTGTCTTAAAGTTGAAAATATATTTTGCTAAATTACTACTCTAAAGAAATAATGAGAAGAGATATGTAAATATCGTTCGTAAAATAATCACCGTAGCTGTCTATGCTAGCAGGACTCACGCAAAACGGCCATTACAGTAATTATAAGATTGTAAAGATAGATGATAAAGAAAATTGCATTTTACCAATTCACAACAAATTTCTAAAACTTTTTAACATGCACACTGTACATGCCTTTAAAATAAACTGTATAGCGCACGGAGCACATAAACAAGTAATCTAGTTTTATCATAAATGAAAGCCTAAAAATTTTAATACTTTGAGGTCATTTTATGTTGGCAAATGCCTTGGTTGGGTTACATTTTAATATTCATTGGTATTAAATTGATTTAATGTAAAGTTGGTTTATTAGCAGAAGTATAATACTCACTAATATTACAAGTTTACCATGACATTTATTTTTTACTAATTGGATTATGCAGTTCCTGAAGGTTATACGTTTTCTCCGTATAAAGTACCAGCTTTTAAGAAGCCGCGTATAGTATGTGCCATCATCAAAGGTAGAGAAAATATGTAACAAAAGACGCTCTTCATATATGTAAAATGACGAACTATAAGAATAAAAATAAATGAAGTGAGTTTCTTTCACAATTTAGAGCAATTTATAGCGTATTGTCGGTCATTTATATTCAATAAAAATATGCAGAATGACGACATCCATAAAATATTACTTTTACTACACAATTAAGAACCGTAACAACAATCACTGAACCAATAAGTATAACAAAGGAGAACGTAACAAGGAAATAGACCAAAAATTGCCTAAACCGCTAATTACGCAACTTTAAACAGATTGAAACAGAAAATATTTCCTTTTCTGGTTTCACATAAAGCGAAAGGAGGTAAAGAAAACAAAAAAAAAACACTTGGATATTTATTAATATTCAATGTATTTGTGAAAATAACTCCTAAATAGTTGCACGAGCTACAATATTATATTTCTAAATTACATATTTTGTTTTTTCATCAGTACAAAATTTATTTGTTTACTACTACTGTTAGGTGTACCATTGGGTACACATTAACCTAAATTATGTAATACATTATTATAAAATGCAGTGTTACTTTTATTGTAGATTGGACACATTTTTTAACTCTCGATGGTACGTAGAATTAAAGTGCTTAATAACACTAGTTTACAAATAATTATTTTTTATATATCGTTGATCACATCCTTATTTTCAAGTTTAGTTACCTTCTATAAAACAAAAATGACAATCGAAATTTTTTTATCACATTACAGTCTCTTTCTGTGAAAGACGTATTTTCTTGCTTATTTCCCCGAACACCTGCGATTTAAAGTTCACTGTTTTAAGACATACGGCATCAGAAAGTGTGCTAAATTTTACAAAATGTCTAATAAATCGTGTAAATTAGCTTCTGGTCGTTTTCGTTACGTTTGTGGACAATTTATGTTTGAACGCCTGTATCAGAAGCACTAAAAACAGCATTCTGCATTGCTTTGGTTTTGCAGTAACTAATCAAGAGAAAAAATGGATGTCACACATTTTCTCTGAGAGTTGCAGGACAACTCTAATCCGATGGGTGGCAGGAGAAAAAGTATTTCTTTAATTTCGGGTTCCAGTATTATGGCGAGAACCCATGAATCACAAAAACGACGTTACTTTTGCACGGCACAACCTTCATGTTTTAATTCTAAAAACAAACATAAAATTATTTTTCCCGACATTCTGTCTGTCAGAAAACCGATTCTACATTCAGAAAGTACCACAACCTATTCGTCCAGGTATGTCAAGTAGTCAAGGTAACAAGGAACAAGATTTTATCGAGGTAGCATCTGATGACAATTTCTGTATGGAAAAAGATAATAAACCGCATTTCATTTACCAAAATGAATTAAACAATCTGGTAAGAGACTTACAGTTGTCTAGATCCAAAGCAGAGCTTCTTGCCTCTCGATTACAGTAGTAGAACCTACTCGCACCAGGTAAAGTTTTATTAGAAAACCATCTTCACCAATTGGTCATGTTGTGAACACTAAAGAGACTTATGTACTGATGAAATTGACAAAATATGAATAGTACAATTGGAAAATATGTGGAGGTTTAAAAATGATTGGATTGTTACAGGGCGGATATACCAAATATGCTTGTTTTCTATGTTTATGGGACGGTCCGGCTAGGAAACATCATTCCATACGGAAATTGAGGCCTACTCCGAATGGATTTATTCCAGGGCAAATGAATGTAAAACAATCATTTTTGGCAGATCCACAAAACATCATTTTGTCCCTATTACATATTAAATTGGACCCCATAAAAAATTTTGTAAAAGCTATGGATTTAACCAGTGCTAGTTTCCAATATCTAGAAAAAATATTTCCAAGTATTTCGGAAGCAAAACTAATGCAGGATAAAGAATATGGCAACCTTTTGTCTTGGAAGGAAAAAATGCTTGGACATAGTTTGGAAAGGCTGTTAAATTATAGATGATGGATAGGTACATCTTAAAAAAATAGCAGTACCTAAACTAAATAATTTATTCTATACCCTTGGTTTCCGGATTGGGACCGCGTCGTTATCATAGCTTTGACCGACGTTTCATCCACACTCTTATGGGACATCTTCAGGGCTGTAACTGCACACTGACTGGGGATTTATTCGTTCCCGAGGGGTTTATATCGGACATGTTTTGGGTCAATGGAGCGGAAATGTTATGCGTCGATGAAACGGAAATGATACGCGTCAATGAAGCGGAAATGTTATGCGTCGATGAAGCGGAAATATTATGCGTCGATGAAGCAGATATGTTATGCATCAAAGAAGCAGAAATGTTATGCATCGATGAAACGTGGCATTTGCTAGGAGGTTTAATCAGTTGGGATTTCCACGTATGACGTAAGGCGTAGCCATCTTCGCGATTTAAATTGTTGGGATGTTTGAAAATCTCTATTGATTCACGAATTTTTCTACTATAATAGTGAGGATTGCGAGATAAGATGCGGGTCAAGTTAAATTGGATTTGGTGGCCAGTGAGTACGAGCGTTGTACGCGGTTGTTGCGTGTAGCCGGGTTCGCACTGGCTGAGCATAGACTTGAAACTGACCATCAATTTAACTCTACCCGCATCTTATCTCGCAATCCACACTATTATGGTAGAAAAGGTAAGTGCAATTAATAATGTGGATATAAATAATATGCGTTTCAAGAATTCTAAGTAAATAATTGCTTTATTTTAAGAAAATAAAACTACTGATTTATGAACAATACCTAAACGCTTTCTGGAATTAAGAAAACTATTTACTGTCCTTAAGAAAATATTGTTTTGTGTTATAACGGCCATTTACTTACATATACTAAAAATTCCTTTCGTTATTTTCTGCAAGATTTTCTTGAATCGAGAAACAAAGAACAATTATTTCATTACAAGTATACGAGACGTGGCAATTAAATAACTGGACTGGTGCTACTATCGGCAAACAGTGAGCACGCCACGGCAGGTTTGAACATGTCTGTGCTTGTAGATGCTTCCCCCACCCTGAGTTCGATGGGCACGGTTGTACGTCGCTCAGTCTCGCTGTAGCAATTGTCCGTTCAAGTCCTTACGCTAGCGTCGCGTCGAAAAAAGGCAGAGTCTTCAGATCGAGCAACGAGTTAACCTCAAGTTTCTTGTGAAACACGAGGTTCTAAGTGGGAAGACGAAGACCCGATTTGTGGAAGAGCAAATCCTGGATGTTCCACCAAGACAATGCGCCAGCCCATTCCGCCTTGTCTGTGAAGGCGTTCTTTGCGAAATCCGGCATCACCGTGTTGGACCACCCACCGTACTCGCCCGACCTGGCCCTGGTGACTTTTTTTTATTTCCTAAGGTAAAATCGGAGCTTAAGAGGACAAGATTTGACATTGTGGAAGCGATGAAAGCGAAAGCGACGGAGGTTCTCAACAAACTGACAGAAACGGGCTTCCAGTACTGCTTTCGGCAGTAGAAAATTCGTATGAAGCATTGTAGGGATCGGCAAGCAGAGTACATTGAAGGACATAAACTTTGTAATGTAATTGGTGATCAATAAAATGTTTTGTAGCACCAATCCGGTTATTTAATTGCCATGCCTCGTATACTTCTCTTAAACGGAGAAAAAACGCTAAGAAAATATTTCTTTTGATTCAAAACAGTTATTGTATCGCGGATAATTGTCTTGAATTGAGGCGGACAGTCTTGATACAAGTAAATGCGTGTATTGGTGGTAAGGGTTTTCCACAGTAATTAGAAGTTTTAAAATTTGAACTGAATAAACTTGTTCTTAATTAAATGTTCCTCTAAAATCGTAGTAGTTAGTTTCTCTTAAAATAGTTGTTAAAGTCCTTTTTGTATATTTCTTGTACTTTCGGAGCTATTGCCCCAAGGTAGAATGATATTGGATTAAAAATTTATTTTTATTCTTACACCAAATCAACCCATAAACTCAAAAAGCTTGATTTAAATCTGAACTCTCGGGTTAGCTGTGGCTAGTCCATTGTTGAATCTCTCTGATCAGCGGAGATACACATCTGCATACGCCTGTGATCCTTCCGTACTTACTATACAACATACGTAAAACGCTTAACACATAACAATCAACTTCCATTAGCAATAAATAACACAAATAAGCATAACTTTACACTTCTTCGATTAATACTTTCTCCACATAACGTAATTGGATATCCTATGTATTTATTGCAGCAATTGCGTTTGTGTAAATATCTATCTATTTAAGTAAATAAGCTCCTGGTTTCCTTTCAACTTGATTTGAAACCTTCAGTTCGCTGCTCTTTTGTGTAGAATATTTAAGAGTAAAACTTACGTACAGCATAACATCCCAATGGAATTTTGTTAGAACCATTAAATGAATCGTGTTTTACAAGTTAGATACGACATTAACAGCATGGTTACAACAAATACAACTCTAACGGATTTTTTTGCTAATAGAAAGCAAGGTGTCAGAAGAACGTTGCGGTTTATAAAAGCTGCTGGATTGTAACGGATATAATAGAGCCCGTACGTACGTACTAGATTTTGGACAAATAATAAGTTTTTCCTAATATAATCTAACTTAATATTTAATAAAATTGAAGGAAATACTGGAAAGTGCACTTGATTCAAGATGTTCATTAGTCACTTCCATTAATTTTTTCTACTCATTCGATATACTTTCAGGCGAGTGTTACAGGTTTTTGTCTACGGATTTTTTTCTACGTACAAGGAAAGTATTATTTACTGTTTAGCGCAGTTCATTCCAATGGTTTTACCAACTTGACGATTGTTGAAAGCGACTAGTAATACTTTAACGATATGGCTGATTGGATGTAAATAATTGGACTTGATGTAGAAAATGGATTGATGAAGCCGTGAACTGATTATGTATTAACGGTGTCATTATGAAATTGGTAATTGCAGGTTATTTTATGTAATTATCCATTCGATTTGGTTTCTCTGTAGATTCATGTTTAAGGTGATTGTTAATTATGATTTTAAGTAGAGTTACATTCAAGTATCTACTAATAAAAAAATTCAATGTTTCTGTATTATAGATTTATTTATTAGAAATTTAAACAATAAATTATTTAGTCCGTAGGCTTCCGCGGTCGTTAATAATACTATACTCCTGATTTCCGGATTGGCCGCTTTGGCAGCTTTGGCCGACGTTTCGTCCACACTCTTATGGGACGTCTTCAGGGCTGTAACTGCACACTGACTGGGGATTTATTCGTTCCAGAGAGGTTTATATAGGACTTGTTTTGGGTCAATGGAGCGGAAACGTTATGCGTCGATGAAGCGGAAATGTTATGCATTTCCGCTTCTTTGATGCATAACATTTCCGCTTCATCGACGCATAACGTTTCCGCTCCATTGACCCAAAACAAGTCCTATATAAACCTCTCTGGAACGAATAAATCCCCAGTCAGTGTGCAGTTACAGCCCTGAAGACGTCCCATAAGAGTGTGGACGAAACGTCGGCCAAAGCTGCCAAAGCGGCCAATCCGGAAATCAGGAGTATAGTATTATTAACGACCGCGGAAGCCTACGGACTAAATAATTTATTGTTTAAATTTCTAATAAATAAATCTATAATACAGAAACATTGAATTTTTTTATTAGTAGATACTTGAATGTAACTCTACTTAAAATCATAATTAACAATCACCTTAAACATGAATCTACAGAGAAACCAAATCGAATGGATAATTACATAAAATAACCTGCAATTACCAATTTCATAATGACACCGTTAATACATAATCAGTTCACGGCTTCATCAATCCATTTTCTACATCAAGTCCAATTATTTACATCCAATCAGCCATATCGTTAAAGTATTACTAGTCGCTTTCAACAATCGTCAAGTTGGTAAAACCATTGGAATGAACTGCGCTAAACAGTAAATAATACTTTCCTTGTACGTAGAAAAAAATCCGTAGACAAAAACCTGTAACACTCGCCTGAAAGTATATCGAATGAGTAGAAAAAATTAATGGAAGTGACTAATGAACATCTTGAATCAAGTGCACTTTCCAGTATTTCCTTCAATTTTATTAAATATTAAGTTAGATTATATTAGGAAAAACTTATTATTTGTCCAAAATCTAGTACGTACGTACGGGCTCTATTATATCCGTTACAATCCAGCAGCTTTTATAAACCGCAACGTTCTTCTGACACCTTGCTTTCTATTAGCAAAAAAATCCGTTAGAGTTGTATTTGTTGTAACCATGCTGTTAATGTCGTATCTAACTTGTAAAACACGATTCATTTAATGGTTCTAACAAAATTCCATTGGGATGTTATGCTGTACGTAAGTTTTACTCTTAAATATTCTACACAAAAGAGCAGCGAACTGAAGGTTTCAAATCAAGTTGAAAGGAAACCAGGAGCTTATTTACTTAAATAGATAGATATTTACACAAACGCAATTGCTGCAATAAATACATAGGATATCCAATTACGTTATGTGGAGAAAGTATTAATCGAAGAAGTGTAAAGTTATGCTTATTTGTGTTATTTATTGCTAATGGAAGTTGATTGTTATGTGTTAAGCGTTTTACGTATGTTGTATAGTAAGTACGGAAGGATCACAGGCGTATGCAGATGTGTATCTCCGCTGATCAGAGAGATTCAACAATGGACTAGCCACAGCTAACCCGAGAGTTCAGATTTAAATCAAGCTTTTTGAGTTTATGGGTTGATTTGGTGTAAGAATAAAAATAAATTTTTAATCCAATATCATTCTACCTTGGGGCAATAGCTCCGAAAGTACAAGAAATATACAAAAGGACTTTAACAACTATTTTAAGAGAAACTAACTACTACGATTTTAGAGGAACATTTAATTAAGAACAAGTTTATTCAGTTCAAATTTTAAAACTTCTAATTACTGTGGAAAACCCTTACCACCAATACACGCATTTACTTGTATCAAGACTGTCCGCCTCAATTCAAGACAATTATCCGCGATACAATAACTGTTTTGAATCAAAAGAAATTTTTCTTAGCGTTTTTTCTCCGTTTAAGAGAAGTATACGAGGCATGGCAATTAAATAACCGGATTGGTGCTACAAAACATTTTATTGATCACCAATTACATTACAAAGTTTATGTCCTTCAATGTACTCTGCTTGCCGATCCCTACAATGCTTCATACGAATTTTCTACTACCGAAAGCAGTACTGGAAGCCCGTTTCTGTCAGTTTGTTGAGAACCTCCGTCGCTTTCGCTTTCATCGCTTCCACAATGTCAAATCTTGTCCTCTTAAGCTCCGATTTTACCTTAGGAAATAAAAAAAAGTCACCAGGGCCAGGTCGGGCGAGTACGGTGGGTGGTCCAACACGGTGATGCCGGATTTCGCAAAGAACGCCTTCACAGACAAGGCGGAATGGGCTGGCGCATTGTCTTGGTGGAACATCCAGGATTTGCTCTTCCACAAATCGGGTCTTCGTCTTCCCACTTAGAACCTCGTGTTTCACAAGAAACTTGAGGTTAACTCGTTGCTCGATCTGAAGACTCTGCCTTTTTTCGACGCGACGCTAGCGTAAGGACTTGAACGGACAATTGCTACAGCGAGACTGAGCGACGTACAACCGTGCCCATCGAACTCAGGGTGGGGGAAGCATCTACAAGCACAGACATGTTCAAACCTGCCGTGGCGTGCTCACTGTTTGCCGATAGTAGCACCAGTCCAGTTATTTAATTGCCACGTCTCGTATACTTGTAATGAAATAATTGTTCTTTGTTTCTCGATTCAAGAAAATCTTGCAGAAAATAACGAAAGGAATTTTTAGTATATGTAAGTAAATGGCCGTTATAACACAAAACAATATTTTCTTAAGGACAGTAAATAGTTTTCTTAATTCCAGAAAGCGTTTAGGTATTGTTCATAAATCAGTAGTTTTATTTTCTTAAAATAAAGCAATTATTTACTTAGAATTCTTGAAACGCATATTATTAAATCCACATTATTAATTGCACTTACCTCGCTTAAAACAACACACAACATTACCTATCATAGTAAAAAATAAAAATAAAATTTACACTATTTTAAAAAGATTTAGTTATGTATTTATTACTACTTTAGCATGACTTTAAAATATATAAGATATGCATTGCAATTACATGTAGTTATGTAATAGCTATTTAATAATAAACACTTGAAACATCCTTATGATATATACACATACATAGGTGCTATTATTCTTTATAACGAACTAATTCGCACTAACGAAATTTCATTTATACGAACACCTCGATATAACGAACATTATCCTTTCCCCGTGCCTGTATAATGAGGGTTTACTGTATTTACACATTAGGCGCAATTTTACAATTTCAGTACACCCTGTACAGAAGTCGCATGAGCATGCAGACATTAAATTATTAATGTTCTGTTCTATATCTAGTGCTTGTAACTAAAAAATACCTGCAGTATACAGTATGAGGAATATTTTTTAGTATTAGTTTAAGTTTAAGTACTTTCGTTATTGTACATTTTTGAATTTACACTGTGTTGGATAGGAAAAAGGAAATTTATTATTGATTTATGAAAAAATATTTTTGCTCGTTGTAAAACACAAATAACATTAGACTTTTGAAATAAATTTCTCATGGCAGTTTTTGTAATTTTGAAGTAGGAGTCTTATTAATATTGTCCTAATGTCTACCAACAAATTCGTATTTTGTTAACTTGTTAAATAAAATAAAATGTTTTCTTTGAATAAAAATGTTAACAAAATTGTTACCATGTTCGATTCGTTATTTTTTGGTGGTTTTGGTATAGGGAAATGTTTATAAAAAAATTGGAAGAGCTTCTCTATCAGATAATGTTTCATTAAAAAAAATGAAATAACATGAGTCAAACTAGTTGATACAATTTTGTGTTCCATATGTTGCTGAAAACTTCAAGAAATATTCAATCGAATAAAATCCTGTAAAACGTTCAAGATATCGACCATTAACAAAGCAACGGCATTTCACAAACATCTCCAATTATCTTAAAGGGCAAGCTAAATAGGTATAGGGAATGTTGAGGAAAGTTGAAATGAATTGAAAAGGAGCATCCAATAACACAATAATATGTAGGGTGTTCTATTTAAAAAACCAAGCTAACATAGTGCGCAGCGGAAACTGAACACTCTGCATACTTGAATGTAATTTCATGTTATGCAGAACTTGTCTTAAAATAATTTTTATTTGAAAACATTTTCTATAAATTACTTAGAGAAGGAAGACTAGGTGGACACGCTGTAAATATACGTTCGGAAACCAACCGAACGCTGCATTACGAGACTGCCTTCGCAGTATTTTTTGTATTTAGCAGTCAAAAAGATGGAGTATTCAAACCAATTATTGCACTGGGGTTTTTACTAACTTATAAAAGGCATCGTTAATTCTTGTATCTGTAAAGAAGTTATTTATTTCGAATGAAAAGTCATAGTTTATTAGTGCTAACGTTGTTTTCTTATTATTTAGATTGCGCCGGATTAGCAACAAAGCAACTGCTCATATATGTAGGTATGTATGTAGTACATAAGTATCGTACGTATGTAAGTATTTACCCGGTCGAGTCGTCTATTTCCATATTATAGGTATAGAATATGATGTGAATTTTGAACATTGATTAAACTCAAACAAAAAATTAGTAACGTCAAGTAACACCGACTTCTCATAATTATTGATGTTGTTTAGCGCATGGTGTTTCAGGGCACTCGTAATTCGCGGGAAAGAAGCGCTCAACGGGAGCAGAAGAGGAAAATGTGATGCTATACAATAATGCGGTTTTCTGCCGTAAAAAGTGGTGTTTATTGAAAAATATAAAGATAAGTATACGAAAAGTTAATCGCCCAATTAGCAAATAACTATACTACAATTATTCAGTCCTTTTACTATTTTAACCATAACCAATATTGCTTATTTTAAGCTTTAAAAGAAAATTATTAGATACTTTGTGTAAATGTTACTAGAATTTTCAGTACCAGTACTGCATTTCTAAAAGTATTGAAAGTACTTATTCCAACAGCCCTGGATAGAAAGCCCACGAAAAGTTTTGTTGAGCCCCAAAAAACAAAACTTTAGAGAACATACAAGACTCCAAAAGTAAGGAAAACATGGTAGACAAATTGGTAAATAATGAAACAAATAACAATGTCGAATACGCCATAAACTCTAGATTCTCGCCATAAAAGCACAGAAATATCAGTTCTTTGAGTTCTGGGGAAAAATCTTTAAGATACCTATTATAGTGTTTCTTAAAAAAAATTATTAGTCAGCTCAATAAGACTCTCACATAAACACTGCGCGGTTTTGTGTCAATTTTTGTGCCTTAACATGTATAGAATAATTAAATATTGTGAACTAATTAACAATTAAATGATTACGTCTACGTAGGTACTTCATGTAGTGATTATAGACAACAGCAAATACTGGTTTTGCTAATTAAAAATTATTTCGTACGGATATACATATGTATAATAACTAATAAAAAGGTGCGCTAAACTTAGTAAAAGTGCGCTAAAGGTGTACAAAAAATCAATTAAATTAGCATTTATTTGATTGGAATACTAACCTATCAAAGTATTTTAAATTGGTATGACAATTATTGCGCGTAAACCAATAAGTTACTACGGTTAGATATTGGAATCTCATATACAAATTAATAATGCATCTAATATCTTTTAAAATCTTAATCTTACCTTGCTAATTATAATTTATCCATGTCAGTGCACCAAAAACACATTAACATAATATGCATTACGCCACATACGTATTACAACAAACACTACACCTGTAAGCACCCGCATATCAGCTTAAAAATATCGAAACATTACGAATGTATGTATGTATATGGCAAGGCATCAAACAAATGAACACAATTCATAAAGGTTGAATGAAACATCAATCACTTTTTGATAATGTTAACATAAATGCAGTTCTTACTAATCGAGGGTCACGTACAAGCACGTTTACTTAGTGTAAATATATCTGCAATGACAACTGTCAGATATACGATCTTTTCATTCAAGATTAAGCGCGCGGTCTCTAACACTCACTATAAATGTTTCCCGGCAACTGACAATCACCTGTTGCTTCAAACGTGCTTCGCCCCACTCTCGATACCTTTCGAGTCATATGGTAGATAAATAGAAACTTGATATTACATACTTGTAGAGATGGTTTCAAATAGTTTTCTATCCGATTATATCATAAAGCTGGCGAGCTTATGTAGTTCATCTAATGAATTCCTTTTGAAATAATTCGTTGTATCACATAACATTACAGAGAAGAAGACAATGCTTACATTTTCACATTACATGTAAAAACAATTTATGTAATATTTATACTGTACTAATGTATCAAATTGACAAGCTATATCATAGTCGGGAGCTTTGGAAAGAGAATAGATATTTTTCCTGGTGGATATTGCTACAAATAGAACGTTCTTAATTTCATTAGCAAATAGAAAATGCGATTTCTTCTAAACTATTTGTAGAGCACAAAAGACGAAATGTATTAAAATTATATAATAACGACAGTTTTGTAATTCCATAATGGGAACCAAGATAATAAGATTCCAATATGTGCAGGGTCGTTCCTAACCCTTTTGCCGCCCCGTGCAAAAAGCAAATTTTCCGCCCCCTATTTTAAGACGTTTACAAAATGTGCTTGCTATTTTTATTTCATGACGTATATTAGATTCTACAATTATTGTAGGTACTAGATTAATACAAGCAAAATTAATTAATTTATTTATAAAATGTGAATTTTATAAATTAACTTAATTAGCTAACTCTTACGTATATTTAATACTACATGGAACAAAAATCAAGAAAATAAAATTATATAACAACAAAAGAAATAAACAACATTACAAAAATATGTTATGGTTGATTGATGATAAATTTTATTAATCTACAACAAAACTCGTCTTGTTTTTTTTGACGCAAAATTATCGATAATTTGACTCAAATCATACATACATACATAGTCCTTCCTCTTCTACCTTTCGGTGTAGAGGGGGGTGGAGTTGAGTTGCTTCCACAGCCGTCTATATCTCGCACTCTCTTCCGCCTGCCGCCAGTCCAGACCTCTCTTTAGTAGCACCTCGCCAATTCTGTCGTTCCACGTTTTCCTCGGTCTCCCCCGTTTCCGCTTTCGATCCACTTTTGCCTGCCAGATCCGCTTGACCCCTCTTCGTTCATCCATCCGCACCAAATCCCCGAACCATTGAAGTTGTCTCTTTTCAATTTGTTCCACCATGGGGTTCACAGAACATCGCTTACGAATACTCTCATTGCTTATATGGTCCAGCCTGTTTACACCCACTTTTATCCCTATCACTAAGTGTCCACGTTTCACATCCGTATGTCATGACCGGAACATATACACTTCCAAAAACCCGCATCATTGTCCGCAGACTCACTTCTTTTTTCCGGATAAATGATCTGTTCAACGTACGGAAAAGCCTCGACGCACTGGCGATTCTTCCCGCAATCTCTGCTTCCAACTCCCCGCTGCGGCTTACAACTGATCCCAGGTATTTAAAGTTGTCGGTTAGCTGTATAATTTTTCTATTTATACTGACATTTATGTAAACTTTGTCCTTGCCGACTACTAAGACCTCCATCTTCCCCTCATTAACTTTTAACTGGAATCTCTTGAAACCATCAGTCCAGATATCGATATTGTGCTGCAACTTCGTTTCGATATCCGCAACAATCACCAGGTTGTCCGCGTACAACAGATCCGACACATAAATCTGGGAAAACTTTCTGACTCCTAGCCTCAGTTTTTTCAACTTTAGTCTACACTGTCCAGCGATTTCATCCATCAAAACCATAAACAACTGACAAGGGAACACAGGGAAGTGTCCCTCACCGATTTAAATGAAACTTGGTGGGTTTGTAGACTGATGCAGTGTAAGAACAACGATAACTTTCATAGATGCTAAATCGCCCGTTTTCGGGGATGGGGCGGCCTACAGCCAACGCTACCTTTCGCTATTTGCCTTAATATCTCCAAAACTATAAGACATATCAAAAAAAAGTTAAGACAAATATATAACTGTTTTATGAGTACTAAAGGATAGCGACAATAGTTTGCCTGTCATAGTTCTTGTTTTCCAGAAGCAACCCCCACCCCCGTATTTTTTTAAAATTTTAAAATTTTTATTTGCTGAAAAAATACACAAAATTATGCAGAATTCACCCATATATATTAAACATGCTATAAAATAACTCAATTTAAAAAAAAACAATAACATACGAATTGAGTAGGTATACCTCCGTATGTACATATGTATGTAGGTATATATGTAAATAATATTACTTATTGTTATTGATGTGAACAAATCGTAGAGATACTTATCTAAAGTATCTGTCTAAATATCTTTAATACTTTTTAGATCATTTATATCTTATCAGCACTACATTCCATTATTTATTTTTAAAAGTATTCGATTAGCGTATTATCCGTTATACTTATAAAATTCCTCATTGAAACTTCAAGTGCTGATTTTAACGTGCAGATTACATGATTTCTATAGTATTTAAATTTTATCTAGATTAATGTAAGTATTAGGATATCTTGTATACCATAAATGCTTTTGGATACGCATATATATAAAGCAAGGCAAGTTACAATTAATACTTGCAGTCTACAGTTTATTGACGACAAGTACGTTTCGCAATTAGGCTGTCGAAAAGTGTTTCTTGAAGTCATGAGAATCAACGTTGCTAATGTTCATACAATTCTTTTACTTTCACCTTGTGTAATAATATTGAACACAATAAAAATATAGTGCCTAAACTAAACTAACTAACTAATGAAAATGAAGATAATTAAATTGGTACCTAATAACAATTTTAATGACAATTATAATATTTACAAGTTTTACGTGTGTAGTCTCGATTATCCGAATAGGTTGGGACCTGGACCTCGGTTCCCCCTCAGATAATCCGAAGAAAGGCAACAATAAATAACAGGCTACTCTGCATAGTTATTGCAATAATGGTAATCTGTGTAGAAATGTTGAAAACAAAGAAATTGCTTACACCACGCCACAAATACTGCATAGTGGTGTACTTTGTAGATCCTTCGGGAAGCAGAATCGGACAGGATTCTCAAACTTCGGTGGCCGATCTTCAATGTATCCACTTTTATACCACGCATACTTAAATAGTGTTTCTTTGATGTAGAGTTAAATCGTATCCTACGTTGACGTACTGCTTACGTCAACTGAAAAAGTCCTAACAAAATTTTTCCATATTCTAAAACCGTAGACGTCTAGAGGCTGTACCATTGAAGTTGTCTTCTTAGGTATTGTAAAAATATCGACTTTTTTGTTCGTTGGTACTAATTGTAAATTGCTCACTTCTTTAGGACAATGCCCACTCCACGAATCCAATAACAAGACACTTTCAGCGTTAGTATTTGGTAAGAAAACATCTGTAAACCAATCTTTAAAATGCTGCGAGGTCACTTTCCCTGATGTTGATGCAGATATATACACGTTAATAGGCTTAAAAAGTGTTTTTTGTACGTTCGGTTCAAATTGACCTGTTATTTCTTTTAACACAAGAAAGAGGGGGGATAATAGTCGTCCATTTGACGAAATTGTTGGCATGATTGTGTAACTATGTGTAATAGATGATAATTAACGCTGGCCACGAGCGGTACCGCGCATCGGTGTAGAATCAGTTCGGACTGAGAGGAACGGTAGTATTACTTCGTCTGCGGAGCAGTACGGACATTTTCGCTACCGGTCATTTGCGCAATTGTTTATCTGTCCTAGAAAAATTATGATTTCGTCAGCAAAACGACCGCGGTCGGACAAACTTCGAAAATTTATTGCAGAAATTCCAGACTTAATATATGAAGGTGCTAAAATTAAATGTGTAATCTGTAAAATCCCGTTAATGTGTTGGTCCAGACAACATTGTCCACGATACGTAAATAGTGGAAAGCATGTCTCAAAAGGAAATTGCGCACGAGACAATGAAAAATTTATATTTAATTTATGCGTTACGTTTATCGCATGTAATATACCGTTTAATTTACTAGACAAGGAACCATTTATCTGCTTTTGGAATAACTATTCGGAGTGCAAATTACCAAGTCGAACATCCTTACGAAGAATTGTGCCATTTGCGCGCGAACATATTGAACAAAAAATAAAATCGGAGTTGAAAGATCAAAAATTGTGGTTATGTGTCGACGAAACAACAGATCGGAAGAAACATTCTGTTCTTAATGTAATGGCACGCAAATTGGAACCTCATCAATCGGCACCTTCAATTCTATTAGTCTCCAAACGAATACAACAGTGTACTGCCGAAGTAATTTCAAAATTAGTGTTAAATACATTGGACAAGTTTGAACTTTCAACAAACCAACTCTTGATGTTAGTGAGTGATGGTGCTGCAAACATGCTTTCTGTAGGCCGGTCTCTTAAAAAGCATTCTGCTAATTTGTTACACATTACGTGTAAAATTCATGCTCTCGATCTTGTGGCGGATAGTATCAGAAAATGTTATCCTGAGGTAGACGCTTTAATAGCGCATACCAAAGCAGTATTTGTCAAATCACCGAAACGTATTCGCGAATTTCACAGACTGTGCCCCGTATACCAGAGCCACCAGAACCTATTCTAACTCGTTGGGGAACATGTTTGCAGGCCGCGTTTTATTATCATAAATATTTTGACAATATTAAGAACGTGGTTTTACGATTCGATACAAAGGAAGCTGCCGCTATCCAGAAAAGCCAGTCGAAATTTCAAGATAGTCAGGTTAAAATGGATTTAAAAATCATTCACGACAATTACTTCGGGCTAGCAGATGCAATAGAAAAATTACAAAATCCTGCGGTGCCGTTAGAAGAATCTCTACAAATAATGCAACATGTTCACGCACAGCTATGCGCGATTGAAGACGCAAAAAATGTTTCTGTTCTAGAAAAATTTGAAAATGTTTTTGAGAAAAATTCTGATTTTGGCACATTAAGACACATTTGTGAAGGTGCGTCAACAGAATCGTTAAGTTATTTGAAAGACTATTTTACTTACGCAAATATTACGTCACTAGATGTAGAACGTTCGTTCTCTGCATATAAACGCATTTTTTCCTCATGCCGTACTAGTTTTGCCGAAACAACAGTTGAAACATATCTAATGTTGCAGATATTTAACAGACATTATTCACTTTGTGATTTCACGGAGGACTTTTAAAATGGTAAGTGTTTGAGCACGTGTTATTTAATTTTTATTTAAAAGATGAGCGAAATTATTTGCGGCAGCAAACATCTATATTAGCAGAGTAACTCTAGTGGAACGCGAGGTCTGGTCGACTCTACGCTACTGCGCGGTATCGCTCGTGGCCAGCTTTAATGATAATGATTGCACGACCGCTTCCACTGTTTTTGTTCCAATGGCGGACAAGCTTCGACCGGAATGTATCTCTAAATTAAAGTCACTCTTGTGACTGCATTGTAAACGTTGTCTTGTCCAACAACGCTAATTTTAGGTTTAATTTCATTAACAAACCGCTCATCTGTGGATCGTAATTCGTCAACATCGCTATGAATGGATCGTGTGATAAACTTTGTTATTTTACGAGAAACAATTCTATGTACTTTTTTGAAATGCCATATCCACCAATGACTAGCTTTAAATGAATGATACTCTATTTCATCTTTTGCCTGTAGCGCCCATCTGCGAAGATCTATGTCGTGGATAATATTTCCGCTGTTTAGCGCTTCCTTAAATCTTATCAGAACATATTCTGTAACGTATGTACTTTTGTCCTTGTTGGTGCCACCCCGGTCAACACTTGCTTCCCATCTCTGAAGTTGCCTACTTGATTTTACCTGGAACAAATGGACGCCAAAGATACAAATGCTATTATTAGTATTGATGTATCAAACTGTACAAGATATCTTTATGTACTAGTTTTAGAAATTTTCCCTTACGTATTTAAATGTTTAGATAGAATAAGAAATTTACGTATTATATTACCTTTCTAAATCGATTTTGGACAGATTCTAACGAACGTCGTTTCGCTTTTCCACTTTTCCAAAACTCAACGGCTCGCGTTTTATATTCAATATCAATTGAACTACCTCCTTCTTGGGGTACACAGTCTTCATGTCCATAATCTTCATCATATTCACTTCTTGGTTCAACGAATTGCGGTTCCTGTGGACCAGCCAAGTCTTCAAATTCCAGCGCTACATCTGCCTCAAATGCAAAAGATGCCTCTTCTTGAGCTCTCACAATGATATCCGTTATAGCTTCGTGTAACTCTTGTTCTTCACGTGTTATAGGTGTATCAGCGATATTTGCAACAAGGAATGTTGTACGTAGCAAATTCAGTACATTAGCAACGTTGATTCTCATGACTTCAAGAAACACTTTTCGACAGCCTAATTGCGAAACGTACTCGTCGTCAATAAACTGAAGACTGCAAGTACTAATTGTAACTTGCCTTGCTTTATATATATGCGTATGCACAAGCATTTATGGTATACAAGATATCCTAATACTTACATTAATCTAGATAAAATTTAAATACTATAGAAATCATGTAATCTGCACGTGAAAATCAGCACTTGAAGTTTCAATGAGGAATTTTATAAGTATAACGGATAATACGCTAATCGAATACCTTTAAAAATAAATAATGGAATGTAATGCTGATAAGTATTAAAGATATTTAGACAAATACTTTAGATAAGTATCTCTACGATTTGTTCACATCAATAACAATAAGTAATATAATTTACATATATACCTACATACATATGTACATACGGAGGTATACCTACTCAATTCGTATGTTATTGTTTTTTTTTTAATTGAGTTATTTTATAGCATGTTTAATAGATATGGGTGAATTCGGCATAACTTTGTGTATTTTTCCAGGAAATAAAAATTTTAAAATTTTAAAAAAATACGGGGGTGGGGGTTGTTTCTGGAAAACAAGAACTATGACAGGCAAACTATTGTCGCTATCCTTTAGTACTCATAAAACAGTTATATATTTGTCTTAACTTTTTTTGATATGTCTTATAGTTTTGGAGATATTAAAGCAAATAGCGAAAGGTAGCGTTGGCTGTAGGCCGCCCCATCCCCGAAAACGGGCGATTTAGCATCTATGAAAGTTACCGTTGTTCTTACACTGCATCAGTCTACAAACCCACCAAGTTTCATTTAAATCGGTGAGGGACACTTCCCTGTGTTCCCTTGTGAGGGCTCAGAACTCCACCTTGCCTCACTCCGGTAGCAGTAATAAATTTATCAGATACTTGGTTGTTTGTTCTGATTATACTCCCGGTGCAATGATATATACTTCTAATTGCACGTACCAGCACATTTCTCCCACTTCTCTTTTCCAGGACATTCCATATTTCCTGCCTGGGAGCACTATCGAAGGCCTTTTCCAAATCAATAAAACATAGAAACAAATTATCACCACTTCTTTCAACTCTCTCTACCAGCTGTCTCACCGTGAATATCAGATCTGTTGTCCCTCTGCCGAGTCTAAAGCCGCACTGGCCGTCATCCAACGTACTTTCTATTCTTTCCCGTAATTTCCTTTCCAGGATGATTTCATAGATCTTGCTCGCCACGCTCAGAATTGAAATACCGTGGTAGTTAGCACATTTCTTAGGGTCGCCCTTCTTGAATATAGGCACGATAGCCGCTACAGTCCAATCTCTAGGTTTGCATTCTGTATTCCAAGCTTCATTCAATATTTTGTGTAACAACTGAAATGCTATTGCTCCCGTATATTTTATCATCCCTGCTTTAATATTATCTATTCCTGCCGCTTTCTCATTCTTAAGTTTTTTTATGTTCATTTTCCGTTATGTCGTGCCTTTCATAACCTTTAATTCCTACATTTTGTTCCAATGGACCCTGGTTGTCACCACTATTTGCCCTAACATTCAGCATTTCTGCAAAGTAGTTTTGCCATCTATTTATTATCTGTTCATTTGTTGTTAGTAATTCACCATTTCCATCTTCTATATGTCGCAGTTCACTACTCTTCTTGGACCTAATGCTCTTTAAAGTTCTATAAAGTAATTAGCTGACCAAATTCTTTCCATTGACAGATATGCATATTCTTGATAAGTATCAAGAATATATACACATTTTAAATTTTCATAAGAAGTGAAATTTTAACCCCACTGGGCGTTGTAAGAGGGTGATTTGGTTGTTGAAATCAGTTTTTATCGTCATATTCGGTTTCAGCGCACCAAGAAACCTAATAATATACATATTTTTCAAATGTGGAATTTCAAACCCCAAGGGGGGTTGTAAGAGAGTGCTAGGGGAAAATTGGATAATTAAAACCTTTTTTTATTGTCATATTCGGTTTCAGCGCCCCAAAATACTTGAGGAAAGAGGGGTTTACCCTCTGGGTTTCGACTTTCTTTTTGTGTGCCTGTGTTATTAGCAGTTACTTTCTAAAATATAGAAACATTGTTTTCTACTTACTTTGCAATCGGTATTTAGAACAGCACAAAATTCAACTGCCAAATCGACTTTTTTAACGAATTAATTTCGAACACGAACGGACCAAATATTACGTTCAACGGTCAACAACTCATAAACATGTTAAAAATTGTCGCAGGCTTTTGCATTGTCCACCAATATAGGTATTTCACCGAAATAAAGGTTTTTCCCTTTAAAAACAGAGAACGAGAATCGTTTGAAGCAAAATGAAAAGAAAGACGGAGATCGAAAGAGAAGCTCCAACGCCGTTGACGGCGTGACCTAATTCTTTCGGGGCTTCCCAAAAAAATGCTATTTTGCAGCCGCCTTTGATGATATTTTTTTGTAACTCCCAGATTTCGTTTAAATATGAAACAAATTGAAAAGGTATGAATGTTATTTACTCCTTTTGTGTCATATTTTAATTTTTGCATTATTTCTTTTTGGTTTCATGTATTTTTTTCTTGTCCGTGCCGCTTGCCGCCCCCTAACTTTGCCGCCCCTTGCAATTGCACGTGTTGTTCCCCCGCCCTGAATATATGATACATCGGGGAGCATTTAACTTTTAGTCAGATTTGCGATCTCCGATTTATTGTTAGAAAGAGAAGCAACAGATGTTTGCGAATGGAAGAGCTCTTTTACTTGATCTAGTAATGTAGTACTTGAGTTACACTAGGGAAGATTTTATATGTATAACATAATTATTATTTATGATGAACGCAATAAAGTTATCGAGAGAACCTGCCATTTATTTGCAGATGGATTTCCACAAAAGCTGAAGCACAACTACAATACAATGGAGTAACATAACTTGATAACTGTGAGCTCGTAAAGAACCATACCGAACCCATTGATTGTACTGCACAGATTACTAGGACTACGGTATTTTTGTGCTTACAACAATGCATCTTTATGAAATTAAATGAACACCTAAGGCTAACAGCAGATACGCTGGCCGGTTGTCGATGTAATCATATGCAAACAAACCATTACCTTATTCAACTGGACGATTTAATTTTCCACGATAATAAAGCACTATTATTGGCATATGTTCGTTTTGTTATAAACTAAGAAAACCATGACGAACTGCTCTTTGCAAGATATTTGATAACAGACACTAAAGGCGAATCAATATTAAATGTTTTGCAAGATCATTTCATGGAAAATGTGATTCACTTATCAAATATCAGTTGCAGCAGATGAAGCACCAGCTATGTTTGAGCGCTGTCGCGGTTTTATAAGCCTTTCGAAAAAAAGGTATCCGGGGTATTTGCAATTTACTGCGTCATTCACCGACAGCATTTAGTAGCTAGAAATATCAGTGCCAGATTGCATGAATTTCCTCAATTCGTCATAGCGGCAGTAAATAAGAGTCGTAGCAAAGCGTTAAATTCTAGATTGAAAATTACGATGATTTTCATCGATTACTCCTTCACAGTGAAATACGATCGAAAGGCTTACGTTTGACAAGATTTCTTTCATTTTTTGAAACCGTTTTGATGTTTTATTTAGATGCTAGAGATCCCATTTTGAAAGAAGAATTAATTAAGTGGAAGCCAGATATTACCTATGTAACACAGCTATTTACTAAATTTAATGACGGTAACTTGCAGTTACAAGGTGTTAGTCGGAATTTAATAAAAAGAAAGTCCGTCATTGCAGCTTTTCTTGCCAAAATTAATCTAACGACGCGGACTATTGGAAGGCGCTCAACGCTTAAATGGCCTTCACACAGATTTCAAAACCAGGTTTGAGAACGTTTTGACTATGGAAATACCACACTCGATTATCGACAGCGACATTAAAGAATCAGATATATTAAGAACTGATCAGAATAAGCATGCTTATCCTGCATTATGATGTATTGCAAGAAAGTTTTTGATAGTTTCTCCATCTTCATACCTCATGGAAAGGGGTTTTAGCGCGGTAACCAATTTTCTTAGGAAGGAAAGAAAGCGGTTGCAAATCACTGGCCGTGGAGATCTGAGGCTATGCCTCACTAAATTGAGGTAGCATTATTTGCATATTACCTATATATAGTTTATTACTTATTTTATGGAAGAATTTTACTAGGTTGTTTTTAGATTTTTAATTTGTTAGTTGAGATGGAGCCCTGTAGCTTAAATGAATACTTGTCATAACATTTTGTACATCTATACGTTTACTTTGCTCGTTTGTTGTTGTTAACGTTTGCTTTGTTCTGTTGTAGTAAAGCAATAAACTGTATTATTATTATTATTTCGCCAAAAATCCAAATATTCACTTACATTTTATATCTTTTCAATAAAAATCTGAATAAAAATTATACATGTACTTTTTGCAATTGTCCGCTCTTCAAAAACCCTATTAAAGTGAATAGCTGTGAGAAACACATTTTATTGAAATAGGTTTAAGAAAATTTAATATTCTGCAGGCAGAGGTCTACGGAAAAAAAATCACAAGTGGTCTACGGGGCAAACGAAATTGAGAATCTACGTCTTAGATTGTAGCATGTAAGTTTTCTGAAGTTTTTCAGAAGTAACGGAGTACTGCGTAACTATTAAACATTAACGCCGTCAACCGACTCCATAAATTTGGAAAGGCTGAAATGGTTGGAAAAGCCTAATGCTGTTATTTTCTTTATTTGAAACGCCAACATTTTTAGAGTGCTTTTTCACTCTTCATCAGAGTGACGTTGAAAAGTTACAGTCAAACCACGAACTTAAAAGACAAAAATTAACTTACATATTTGAAATTTTTTTAATATTCACAGTATAGTTGTGAATAGTAGGAACTGTGTAGCAACAGAAAATGCTGGAACGACTAACACTAAGATTCGAAGGGGCAATGAATGAAGGAGTTATATTACAAAAAAAAACTGTTTCTAAATAAATTAGGTTTCAATAGGGTTAGTTGCTATCTTTTATTGAACGATTACTTTCAAATGTAATTTGTTCGATTAGCAAGAAGTGGTTTTAGATTAATAATATATGGTCAAACATTTGAGTTTTCATCAAACTTATTCATTACGACAAAAAGTAGATTAGAAAAAAATGACTTAACCCCTCCATCCACTGCCCATTCATTTGTAAATAACAAATTTATTTTAAAGTCCTATCTATTAAGAAAAAGCATATTCAAAATGAAGTAAAAAGAAGTATATACCGGGTGTCCTCGATTCAATGTTACAAGCGATATCTTCCTTATTCCAATTTTTTTTTAAATTGCATCCCTCATCTGTTTCACTTTATGATTAAAGTACGAAGAGTTTGAAACACAACGGTATAAACGAAAATTGCATTCAAGGAATATTTAATACAAAATGATCATATCAATAATAAATAACAGAAAAAACCTTACAAAAAGTTAAATAAACATTAACCATTAATAATTCATGAATTCAATCACTTACAGATATTGTCCAAAATGACCACCATTCGACACAACACACGCTTCAAATCGACCAATTAATTTCCTGGAAGTTGCTGCTGTGATCATATTCATTATAGCCGAATTACATGCCCACCGAATCTTAGGTTTCAAATCGTCTAAGTTCGTAGAAGTTCGCAGTTCCGAGTAGAATACACAACTTATTTCAAATACCTTAACAAAGAGAAGTCCAAGAAGGCCACTGAATAGGACCGTTAGCACCAATCGATCTATTGGGATATACGTCATCAAATACTCTACAACTAACCGCGAGTTATAAGATAGGGCGCCATCCTGCTGCTACCACAAATCATTCTGCTCTGCTAATAGAATATCTTCCATTAACTCTGGAAGGTCATTATGTAAAAAATGTAAATAACCTTGCCATGTCAGAGTTCCTTCAAAGATGTATGAACCGTCCGTTAAATAATCCGCACCAAACGTCGACATCCCATATTACCTGAAAATGAGTCTTACGCATCCAATGAGGATCTTCTGGAGCCCAGTAACGGCAGTTATGGCGATCCACCACCCCATTGTTATGAAATCGGGCCTCGTCAGTCCACAAAATGTTATTGGTAATCATGGGACCACCGTTTCACATTACCTGCATGACAGCAATGAATCCTAGTCTTCATTCAAAATCTGTAGGCCTTGCAGCAACTGAATTTTAAAAGGATGATATTTGTGAAACTTTAATGTATTCCCATATCTGTATTGTATTCCTATATCTTCTGCCACACTGTATTCCACATTTCGATGTAGCATTTATTAAAATTATATGTAAACAGGATAATAGCCACCGATCAAGATCGAGGTTCTTAATAAACGCAGGGCAAGGAAAGATACATTGTTCGATGGCGACAAATGAACAGTAACAACCAAACTAGAGGTGTGAGTAAGAGGTCTGCGAGAGTCCTGACATTTGAGATGGACACTGTTGTACATATATTAGCTTCGTTCCGTCAGGTATACATCGTTTGTGAATTACCCAGTAAATGGTGCTGTAGATGTTGGTATGCGTTTTGGAATTGATTGTGTATCGCTATTGAGAAAGAAACTGATAGACAAGGATGTAACATGCAATATGAATGTTTTCTGTTGGTACAGATACACATTGCGCATGTCAGTACAAACGGTTCTTGCTTGGTTCGATGTACCGATAGTACCGTACAGTAACTGGCATTTGTATGATACAAAGTTGGAACACTACAACGTACGGTACATAACGTAGTTGGAACACTTTGTTTGCACTGCGTAGATACCGGACGGCAAATTTGCGGTTTTATAAGCGTGTTGGAACGAACCTATTATATGATGTGAGAATAGATCGTCTTTATTTATGTATTGGTAATAATATGGTTAAACAAGTAGGAGAATATTTTGTGTACATCTGAATAGTCCGCACATAGTGACCTCATTCTCAAAACAACCATTACATTTATTGCCAAAATTATTAGAACAAATCATTCTGCAGCTGTTTACACCCGGCTAATATTCTATATGTATTCCAGTGATACTGAACTAGTTTTACCTAATACAAAAATTTTTTTCTATACAAAATGTTCGTTGATTTGTTTATATCCAGTTTACCTGCTCGTGGGCCACCCAACATGAAAAACTTCGTAAGAGGTGATTAACCTTGTATAATAACATACAATAAGTTTAACAAGCTGGGCAATTCATACACAAGATTAAACATAAATTAATCATATAAAAACCAGCAAATCCATTTCATATAATTTTGTAAGAATCAAGATTGTTTCTATGAACTTTGATTTGTACGCAACATATTATTTACACGCGCATCTTAATTTTGGTAGCGCAAAAGAAGCTGTGCACTTAAGGCAGATGTCGAAGGCACTCCATGTAAATGCCACAATTTTGCAGGTAGTTCTCAAAAATTAAGTTGTGTAAGATAATGTATTATAAAACTTATGCGAATAATTTATTTATTTCCTTTGCTTTCATGGAATTGGCATCATGCTCTAGAATCATTTCCTCAACATTTAGAATATCTTTTATATATGTATACACGTAGGCTCAGCTCACACCGGGATGCGAGATATGTTGTACGTAGCGCGATCTGGCATTTATCCCCGCCGGCCAGCCTCGTCGCGCGCAACTTCGCGTTCTAAGACGCCTATCTGAAACATTCTTTGTCTATCTATGTGCTCGTAAGGTTCTAACAAGTAATTGTGGATTTCGGATACATTATGTTAGTTTATACAACCGCAGAGATGGTACAGATCATTAAATGGTAATGAACAGCCTCAAATCCCTCTAATGCATCCCGAGCGGGAGGAGAGGGAAGTGAAGGTTTGTTCGTTAGTTGAAGTGGTATTTTGAAACGCAACAAATACAAAAGTTACAAAGGTCAAAATTGCCAGGAGATTTTTCTCCTTAATAAAGTAAAATTGTTAGAATTTCAATTTACTTTGTAGAATTATCAAGTTTATTTTTCTTTATTTTCATTTTATAACAATCATTGTTTTTTTCTACTTAGAATTACTTTTTCGTTCTCCTACATCGTATTGCAGCAACAAAATGAATATAAGAAACTGTACTTTCTAACATAATCTAAGAATACAGAAAACTTACGCAGTAATTCTGTATTAACACGTTTTGTCAGAAGGCGTTGAATTATAATATTATGTGACTGAGCGGACAAGCCTGCGTACCACTGCTCGCTTTATGATATACTGCAATTGGATGCGATCTATCAGTGAGACTCCAATGCTCTGTTGCCATTCATAAAAGCAATATCCCGTTCGTAATTGGACCGACGTGTATGTGTAACTTTATACTAAAAGCATTCGTGGGGCTTAGTGGGCCCAGATTATTGTAAGTTTTTTAAAATATATACATAACTACGAAGTAAAAACTTAATTTGTAATATGTTTTGGTGGCTTTGGATATACGATGCCAAGACATATAAAATTTGCAAACAAGTGTGTGCGTTTCTTCGATTGATCTTTAATTTCTTATATTCATTTTAGAAATTTTTTCTTTTGTATTATACTATTATCGTTTTTCGAATATCGAATTTGACTTAAAAAGGCATAACTTTATCGTAGAAGTAGTATGACGTAATGCGTCTTCAATTAATAACTATACCAACACATGATGGGCAGATTTTTATATTTAAGAGCAATACGAAGTTTTTATTGATCATAGATGTAACTGCATAAATGAAATCGCACATGATCAAAACGACAACAATAAGCGGATTAAATGCGATTACGTTAACCAGGTCTCATTCTATAGTATATTTTTAATCTAAAATGATAGAAAATAGTGACTTACTAAAATTATACGGAAATTCTGATAATAACTGGTACCTCTTCGAGCTATTTCAATGTATTTGTTTACCTAATGAACATTTTAAGTACCAAATCATTTCTTTTACTTTATTTTCTATTTATAAACTAAATACACGTACAAAATGGTTATACGGTTCGGTAATTTGAATTTAAGTATTGATGTCATGCAATCTCATAGTCGCATTTTTTTTTGCTTTAACAAACACTTCATCGCTTGGAGAACGTTTGCAGTTTAACGAACTACAAATTGAATTGTTGAGTTAGGAAGTTGCAATATAAACATGTACCAGTTCAAATTACTCAACAGTTAGCTATATTTTACGAGCGTATTTTAATTGACATTATACCTACATATATACCAAATGTTGCAATATATGTATATACATAAATGCTCTCATATTTCATTTGTTACGACTATAATATTGTACTTTGCGTTATGATTATAATTACTTTTCGACCGTTCCTAAAGATTGTTACCATCAGACGTGAAGCGAATGTTGCAATGGTTAGTCGGATTCCTTGTTTCACACAATTTTGTAAGTGTCGAGCTATATTACGAAATATAGGGGCATTTCTCATTGCATTTAAAATAGGTAAAAAACACCACGGGGAGCTTGATATTAAGAACGTTCACTTTTTAATACCTGGTTATTATTTTTATCTGCAAATATACCATAATATTTTGACAGACAATTTTTAATTCTTACATGCCAAGTACACTAATTAATTAATATATTTTGGCTTCCGTCGGTGCATTATGAAATTCTGTATCTGTCGGTGAATTATGAAAATCTGTAATTTCCTTTGAATTTTCCCGGACGAGATTTTTCAAGTATTTGATTACGTCAGAACTTCCAAGGAAATTACAGATTTTCATAATTCACCGAGCCAAAATATATTAATTAATTAGTGTACTTGGCATCTAAGAATTAAAAATTGTCTGTCGAAATATTATGATATATTTGCAAATAAAAATAATAACTAGGTATTAAAAGTTGAACGTTCTTGGCATCAAGGTCTTCGTGGTATAGTGGTTAGCACGCCCGTCCGGCAAGCGAGAGGTGTCAGGTTCGATTCCTTACCGAGACGAGGTTTTTTCAAGTATTTAATTACAATTTACTTTGTTTACTTTTAACGGTTATTGCATTACATACATAACATATATATCGTGTACGTGATCCACGTGTTTGTGGTCTTGCTGCTGGTTCTGCACTCTTTGTCAAACTCAAGATAAGTGAAATTTGTATGTATTTAATCTATTTTTTTCTGGTAAATTTTATAATTATTTTTTTTTAACTTCATTTATCCGTTTGTTTAATCTTAAACTTCAACAATTGCATTTGCCGTTAAATATTTTTTGCGCGTACTTCTTTTTATCCATCTGTTTTTTGCCTCTAGCAATAGGAAACGCACTTATTCTCGTGTTTCAATAGTTCTTCAATTTCTATCCGCACATTTTTCGCCTTTTTTCCCTTTTCATGTTTCAATTAATCTTACTCCTTTCCGTGGTCTTCTTTGTTTGTGATTTGTTAGTCAGTATGACGGACCCCGTGCTGTGAAGCTTTGTCACCCTGCCTTTTCTCCTTTCCTTTAATATATACTTATCAACATGGCTCCATCTTCGCGGGTTTGTCATTGCTGCAATTCAACTTATAAGGAACACAAAGTATTGAGAAAATTTTCTTACAGCAACTTCTCTTTTTCTCAGTTCGGTAGAATTAACCCAACGCGTTCCAGCGCAAGACTCATCAAAGTTGTACTTGATACCCCTGAGTCTATTCGTACGGCTTTTAGAAATTTAAATAAACTTTGAAGCTTTGTTGCTTTTGGGAATGTGAGTTTCCAGTGATCAAATACCACGTCAGGTCCGGCACTATAAAACGTTATGGTGTGAGATGAAACAGCCTAATGCCAATGGGAAGAAGCTAAAGACAAATTACATAAGAGTAGACCCAACAGCAATAACTTACTAATTTACTACCAAAATGTTAGAAGTTTACGATCCAAAGTTGATGAATTCTATACCTCGGTTTCTTCATCTTTTATTGATGTACGAGGGGGTATTGATAACTAATGCCCCCATGGCCATAACTTTTATAATGTTGGGTCAAACAGTGTCAAAAGTGGTTTGCCATTTACCTTAACTCTGGGTACATAAGTCTCCCTAGTGGAGATTCTCAGCAACATCGCGTTTGCGCACGACAGTTCTAAAAATGGCGACCGGCATGGACGTGCGGTTAAAGCAACGAGCTGTCATAGAATTTGTCACAGAATTATAATCGGCGACGAGTCGTGTGCACATCATTCCGACCCTGAGAAGCGGTTCCATCTGCCGGGAAAGTCATGATTACCGTTTTCTGGGATTGCGATTGCATCGTTTATATTGAATTTTTGGAACGTGGCTGTACTGTCAACTCCGAAGGATATGTTAACACCCTGGCAAATCTGAAGCGACGGCTGCGTAGGGTTCGTCCAGACAAAGTGCCAATTCTGCATCATGACAACGCTCGGCCTCGCACAAGTCAGAGAACGCGTATAGCACTGGAGAAGCTTGGGTTTCATTACGTCGTTTCATAACTCATCCACCTCATAGCCCAGATCTTGCGCCTTGTGACTTTTTCCTCTTTCCGAAGCTTAAGGAACATCTCCAGGGCAAGCGTTTCTCTTCGCACGTAGAGGTGATAACGGAGGTGCGGAAATAGTGCCGTGCGAAGACTTCAGATTTTTCCGTGACGGGTTTGCGCAACTCGTAGTACGTTGGCGTAAATGTATTGCTGTCAATGGCGATTATGTGGAAAAGTGATTATATCAGTGGGTAGAGGACAGCTTATACTATCATTTCACACATATGTAAACAATATATCTATTACTAATAAAGTTATAGCCATGGAAGCATTAGTTTTCAATACGCCCTCGTAGATATACATATACATAAACGAAATAAAAAAAAAACTAATAATTATGACTATGCGTATTATTTAATGGAAGTAAATGAAAAATACACGGAAAATACACTTATTATTAAATGTTAAATCAACAGTCATATTTTTAATCCAGTTAAAATGAAAATCTATTTTATGTACAATTTTTTTACAAACATGTTGAGAAAATAAATACATGTATCATTCAATTACTATAATGTTCTTAACGAAAATACGAACTAATTTGGCTACTTTTTTATTTTGTTATTAGCGTGACGTCTTGGTGCCCATCTCAACGCGCTGCTATCAACACATAGTCTTGGTCTTTTATATTGACTAGAACGAATATGCTCTTCTACTAATTTTGGTGTAACGCATATAACATGTTGTCCTTTCCAATATTTTACCATATTCATGCTTTGCAATGTTGAAATTATATCTGTTTGTGTAATACTTGTCATTTGACTAAAACAGAAGCGTAAGTGGAATAAATATTAATACATGCTGCCACTTTACCTCAAATCTTTGATGGATAATGTTCCGCGAAAGTCCCTTAATATTTCTAATAACACCCAACTCCAGTAACTTCTGTAACTTAATTTACCAAGATCACTAAGTGGTTGTTCAGGGCTCCCGACTGTTCCTTCAAGTCGTGATAATTCGTAACTAAATGCGATCAGTAATTTTCCATAACCTTGTCTTTGGTAAGGAGGCAGTGTAAGAATGCATGCAACGTTGTTTCCATCTGGCGACTCCTTTTCCTAGAAGAACAATATAACTTGTCAAGCGGAAAATTTATTGCGGAGGCTAATTAATTAATTATGTTGCATATATCTATATTGATAGCTTATCAATATTTACATTGCATAGTTGTTAAATGTTTCTATTTTAACACGGATAGAGTTATACAACCCACTTGACATCTTTTAAATTTCGCGGATGATTTAAGTTGGTAGTGCTAGTAATAAAGGACACATTCCTCAATTTTATAGTGTAAGGCATGCGAACATGTCCTTTATTTCCAGAACCACCAACTTAAATTATTATTATATTATTTAAAAAATTCCAAGTGCTGGACCGATTTGTTATGTTGTTGTTTTTGTTGTATTATTGAGCGAAGCGTCGGGTTACGGAATACACCTCGCACTTCTAGGCATCGATTACTATGATCATTTCATTAGCCAACCCTATTAGAATTTTACCGAATCCAGAAGTGTTCCAATCTTTCCAATCTTTGGTAGGGATTTTTAACGTGCCAAACATCGTATTAACACACACAATATTCATTAAAAATAATATGTAAAATTTAATTTATGCATACAATGTCAATATTTATTCGAAGTGAGTACCATTTTCCTTTGTACAAATTGTAATGTAGTTCCTTGTGCATCTACTAACATTTTTGGAGTAATATTTTGTCTAATATCCATGTTAGGTACGTATTGCCTTAAGAAATTCATCCAGAAAATTTTTTCATAAACATTTTTAATTAGTCAAATTGCGATATTTTTTAAACAACTTTCAGTATGTTTTGTGCTAAACTCTAATCAATATTTTGTCTGCTTATTTTCGCTATTTATTACTTACACATGCTTGTTAACTTGCTAGACAATATATGATGGCTGCTTCGAGTAGATGCTAAAACTGCACCGAAAAGGATCATGTCTACACATTAGTTTTAATGAATATCTTTAGCATAACAAAAGTGTATGGTATTCCGTCGCAGCACTTTATGTTTTTAAACGAAAAAGTTATCTCTAATTTTATGTTGTGCAACACTTGTCTGAGAATATATTTTATTTGAAACCTTTTTAAATTGTCCAGGAAGGGAATTATCTTCCGCCCACGGATTAGGTGGCCACGCTGTACATATGTGATTAATGATTATTCATAACTCGAAAAAAAAAAACAAAAAAGTACGTGAATCCAAACTAAAGTCTGGGTATACATTGACAAGACGGGCACAGAACATCCATTGTGCGAGTGTTTTACGAAATTCGTACGACTTCGACGTCTACGAAACGAAAATCATGGGAATCTTGTACAACACTCGTGTAACCTACGTCCTATGCTTACTTCGTGGATGTATTGCCAAATATTTACATAAGTTTTCGTTTATCTGACGCGGAACGGTGTGATATTTTAATGAAATTTAATAGGAATGTAAAGTGCACTCAAGTATGCAAATAACAATTTTCTCTGCTGTAAAGAAGCACTTCGAAAATTGGCGAATTTCCTGTTTTTTCAATATACGAGGTAGGCGCCATGAATTCTCGGCCTGATGAATAGAAAAAAAACTTGGTAAAATATAACAATTTTTATTTTTCAATATAATCTCCCCTAACTTTAATACATTTATTACAACGATCAATTAATAATTCTATACCCTTGTAAAAATAATTCCCTCAAAATGTTGTATTGCAACTCACTATCGTCCTTAAAACGACGTTCCCTAAGGTCTTTCTTTAAATAATATTCAATAATATCAATTCGTATAGTCATGTCCGGACTATACGGTGGATGTTCTAATTCTTGAAAGCCGCATTCGCGGATGGCAGCTTGTGAAATGGCGGCATTGTCGTGCAATAATCGAACACCTTTCGTCAATTTTCCTCGACGTTTTGCACGAGTATTATCCCTCAATCTATGCAACAAAGACGCACAATATGTGCTGTTGACAGTTGTATTGCGTTCTTTAAAGTCAATTAGTAAAATACCCTCACAATCCCAGAATATTGTGGCCATCACCTTTCTCGTTGATTGGACGACTTTCTGGGACGAGGTTCATTGGGTCGCCGCCATTCCATCGATTCCCTTTTGGATAGAGGATCATAATGCAGAACTATTGTTTCATCTCCTGTGACAATGAATTCCAAAATCAGTTTCGGGTTGTCTCCACACATGTTTATAAACGATCGCGCACATTCGATCCGACGTTCACGCTGCAGAGCAGAAAGAAGATGCGGTAACCATCTTGCACTAATCTTATTCATACCTAAATGGTTATGGAGATTTCGGCGAATATTTGTTTCAGAAATGTTTTTTTTAGAAATGTTAGACATCACTTTCAAACGACGATCTGCTAATACCACGTCTTCAATAATTGAAATGTTTTGAGGCGTCATCAGTTCATCAGTATTGGCCGACCAGGGCGCTCATCATCTTCAAGGGATTCTTGCACCAAACGAAGGAGATAAATCACCTTAAAGGTTATTGAATGTGATTAGGCGTATGCCGTTCTCTTAATAAAAAATTTAATGATAGCGCGGTACTCAATTTTCGCTACCTGAGACATTTTCATGCACTAGTCACGTTGTCTGGCTGGCTACTAAAAACTACTACTCTTTGAGCCGTAATATAGATAGTGTAGGCCTCGCACATGTGCAACTATAACGCAATGGAGTTTGAACATTCTCGAACCTGTATAAGCCTGTCAGGCCGAGAATTTATGGCGCCTACCTCGTAGTTCCAGTAAGATGAAATGTGGAAGGAATGTTTAACCCTTTCGCTCGCCCTGTCCTGTACACAGGACACCAACTCCAATGCTATTCTAATCGACTAACTTTAATAAATAAAAAGTTGTACCATATTTAAAGGTTTTCAAAAACCTGTGTTCAAGATACATACATACATATACGTTAGTACACTCTTATTCGGCCCACTCTTTTGTAACAATGCAATATTGTCTTAAGTAAAACATATTTGCCTCATAATTGTGTTATACTAGTCATTTGAGCATATTCTTTGTAGGCTTACATCGTTATCAATTTAATTTGGATCGAAATGGTAGAGAATCTGACGTATACCGGCAAATGTACATGTAAACACGGCATCAATATCATATACAACATTGCCTGTTTTTCTCAATTTATTTCCGATATTTCTAAATCCATACATACATACTTAGATACGTTAAGTAGTAACCTTTAATAAAGATAGATATTGACGCACAGTATATAAACTTAATTAACCGAAACAGGTACACCTGTTACCGAAAATGTCCAAAATATTCGTACTTTTGAAACTCCTCGAGGCTGTTCTGTCACGTCTCATACCCTTCCTAGAAAAAAAATAAAGCACCAGCCCGCAACCAATTTAGTTTCTGCACGGGCCGATCTACGATGAATGAACAACATACTTTTGCGTGAAGGAGCAAAGTTAGTAGGATGTTCAAACAAACCACTTTGTAGGCAAAAATATGTTTATTAACAAATTTGATTGCTATACCGTAAGAGCAAGCGTACTATGATCAGCCAGCATAATTGGCATTTTTCGGAAATGCGAGAGCGAAGTCGTGTCTTACACGTGTGCGTGAACGGATACGCCGTTTATAACGTGAGCAAGGTGCACAAAAGAATTTGCATTTGCACAGTTTTGACAAGCAAATGACATTCCACAGTGACATTCAACACAGCATATGTTTAAATGCGCTGAGTTCGAGTAAAATCGGGTGATCATAGTACGCTCGCTCTTACGGTATATCGCTATGAAAACAAATAACCACATAAGTGAAATACAAAAGGTATCGGCACACTCCGAGCCACATAAAATATTTAATAAATTCAGCACATCTGCTATCACTATTCACATAAATATGTAAGTGTACAGAATATCCAATTTCCAAGGTATTTACATGGTATCTCAGAAACAGTAACAGATACATATGTTTTGTAACATCGCCGATAATATAGGAGTTTTTTAGTTTAAAAGGGCGGGTGACGGTTTCTTAATAAAAGCGACCTCACTTGGAATTATTTTTTATAAATTCATCACCATTTGTTAAGAGTTACAATAAAAGAAAACATCCCTTTTTTTGGTTCGTGTTTATACTTCAGTTTTTATAGACTCCTTTTATACTCTGAATATTGAGATGGTGCAAACTATCAGAAAGGTTTGTATTCTTCTTTACATTTACTAAATTGTATATTTTATAAAAAATACATTGTATAAACTAAAACTAAGCAAACTTTTATTAACCGGTGTCTTCAGTGTCGCTTCCAGATCAGAAAACGTTATTCATGTGAGTACCACCGTGATTTTTTTATATATTGCAAACTCAAATATGGGAATAATTATACAAGAAATTACAGTGGTAAACCCTTGTAATGTTTAAGAATTACAACTTCATAAGAAATGATTACAAAAGGTCAACTGTTGACATTATTTCAGAAGCAGTATTGTAGTTTTGTTGAATTTCACTTTATCTCGATAAGTACATGTCATGTAGTAGATTTAAAAGAGGCATCAATTACAAAATTCGGAAAATACTGAGATTTTGTTAATTTACGTTAATTAACGTTAATTTTACGTTCGCCATGTTATAGCTTGATCACTGTTACGTTTATCTTCATAAAAAAAAAAACACATAAATTAACATCCGCGTCTTTAATTGTGAACAATAACACACAAAATGGAAGAAAATCAAAGGAAAATTAAGTAATTTTGGTCCAACTATACCAATTTTTAAATTGTAAACATCTGTGTCCTAGAGCTGTAACTGAGGTAACAGTACTTGCGGTGCGAAATACAAAACTAAAAGTTGTGGTGCGGAAGACAATATTAAACTTACAAAACTAAAACCTAACTGAGTGTCGTGAGCGCATCAGAACTCAACGCAAAAGTCAAAACAAATTTAAACGATAAAAAATTTACTTGTAAAATATTACATTTAATCTGGCATAAACAAATACCTTTCATAGTATGTGTAGCTATGTATTTTCAGAGTTAAAGTTATAAAAGTACTCTCTTTCGCAAAAACATTAATATTCCCAAACTCAATATAACCGTGCATGGACTATCACAATAAAGAGACTTAAAAGAGCAAAGAAGTTGCTTGAAAATATACACGGTGCTCCATTTAAAAGAAGTTAATTTTGTTATAACTCCATTGTCAAAACGTAGAACAAAGAGATAACCATGTGAGAAAACATTAGTTATTTAACTATTTTTAATTCTATTTTCAACTGTTATAACAACCGAGTTATAGTACTTTTTAAAAAGAGCCAATATCTGAATACTACCCTGTAGTTTTGACATCGAGTGCAATAACCATGATCTAATAGGCCTATTATTTTTACGAAAAAAGAGACCGAGACACCCTTATCAGATTTTTGCAGCCTACAAAACCATCGCAAATGGAACAGCCTGTACATCGTTGTTTTAGTTGTTTAGTTCTCCTGAAGATGAGTTCTCCTGATAAATGAATGATAGAGATAGTGATTGAAAAATCATTCGTTAAAAATAGTGGTTAATAAGAATCATCCGTTAAAAAATAGTAGTCGGTAAGAATCATTCTTTAAAAATTATATATAAAAACTTATTCCCGGCACGTTCTTAGGTATGACAATTCCAATATGCATCACCACATAACGCAGAGGTCCACGTTTCTTTAACTTGGTTTTAGAATTGTGAGATAAAAACGGAACCATTCGTCTCTACTCCATTGTTCTTTTTTACGCAAATTGTTTAGATTTTTTCATAATAAAATAATCTTAATTCAGAAGGTGTTCAAATATGTTTCCATTCTGCTCTCTGCGTATTCTCAACCGTGTCTGTAGAGACTGGCTTATACATTTTGAGATAAGTTGTCCTCGTTTAATTGAAGAAAGGCGTTTCTTATTCGCTGCTGCATGTTTTCTGCCATTGTAGGGAGTGTTGTATAAAATTTTTGTAGTAGGCCACAGCAAACATCACAAGGGGTATTTCAGAGACATTCTTGATGCTAAGAGTGGATTTCTGTTGCAAGCGCGAAGAACAAATATCATGTCTATGAACTCTTCTTTCGAGAAATTCATTTTTAGTTCATGAAAGTTAGTAAAAAATAACAGCAATGGTATAATTGACAACAAGAGTAAAGCAGTAATAATGAACATATAAATAATTCAAATTACAATAAATGAGCTCAAATAAAATTATAACAAAAACTAAAACGCGAAAGATAACTTTATGTTGAAATTTTAGGGAGAGACTTAATGTGTCGTTAGATAGTTTTTATTTGAAAATTATGGCCATCTAGCTGTATTAGATGTGCCGCATATCGAATATTACAGACGTATTTCCTAAAAAAGTGTAATATCTTCGTAAATACTCGAAATAAGTATTACATTATTGGTACCATTTTGAAGGTAATTTTACAAGGGAATTGCTAGCAATATATATGTTCTATTTAAAAAAATTGAAAAAAAGTGTTTGAATTTCGATAAATGCTGCACGGCATATTTAAGACCCTGTATATATCTTTACATTATACCACCTCGAAACATATAAAGTGTTTGCCCCTAAATTGATAGCAAAATAATAATTTGCGACACTACATCTGTTTTCAGGTTAGGTCTTAAAATGTCAGGATCTGTAACTGTCAAAATTCGAACAGAATTTGCAACATAGCCAAAATCGAGTGAGGACCCGTCGGCCAGCAGACTTCTTCGCTGAGCAATGCCCAAGGCCCCCGACAGCCATCCAAGACCCCTAACACGACACCGTCATATCATCACTAACATGACGACCCACCTTGCGTGTTTTTACATCTTTCCCCCATTCAAACCCCGAGCTGCGCGACCAGAGCCAGCTCCAGTTTAAAAGGATAAAGGTTCAAGGTCCTTCAGACTGACCCTAGCTTCGATTGCAGTTCCCAGGCATAGCCAAAAGTAGTTATCGAAAGTGTACATAATCATATATCGTTGCAAAGGTTATTTAAGTTGCTACCAAAAGGATTAATAAAAGATACAGCAACCTACTTAAATTAAAAAGTTGAAGGCGGCTGCGGAAATTTGGAACACCCTGTATACTTGTAGATAATTTTGCGGTATGTGCTATGGTATACTATATATATACGTACAATAAATCTCATTTTTTCGTCTTTGGTAGTTTCCACGCTAAACTGTGCCAACACACTAATGGCGTACGCTATACCTATAGCTATGAGGGAGCACATTCAAATTACGTGCGCGGGGATTAGTGCCGTCTAACAATTGAGACTGAAGCTAACGAAAATTATCCCCCACCAAATTCCCCAGGCGTTCCACTTTTTTAGCGTTGAGTTTATCTCTAAGTATAGGTTATTTCTGATATTGGCGTTGACGTTTTGTGTATTATATTTACAGTAGTATTAATTTTAGGTATCAGTAAAATAAGTTTGTTTATAATTGCGAAAAATTACGTTTCGTTTGTTTAATTTGTATGTTGTATGGTGTATGTATGGTGCAGTTTAAAGGTAACGTTTATAATAAATTAATATTCTATTTATTTACGCATTTCTCTTTTAACCCCTATAATGCAATTTATACGATTCGTACCAGTCATTCTGAAAATAGAATATTGCATTGCAAGTTGCTGCAAAGGATTCATTTATTTATAAGTGCCAGTTCCATACATATAGCGAATAATGCTGCCGTCTATGTGTAAGCACGCCCTCCTCACTCTACAGTTTCCCCACACGTATACAAGATGCTAGGCAGTGAGTCAGCTGCCTATCGTACGTGTTTCAGTTATGAACTCGGCTTCATTATTTCAGGAAATACGTAATACATCGTATTTGATTTTTATGATATTGATGAAATTTAATCGCTGATTATTTTCAAATAAATACTCTATTGTAATATTACTGTATGAAATCATTTGCAGTGCTGCTAGTAGCGTAGTATCATTTAATGACTTCCTAGGAAGAACATAATTCAAAAAACTATTCCACAATATTGCTGTGAGGTACAAACAAAACAAATCAAAAACAATAAAGGAGTAAAACATCGAGAAAGTCAACAATAATCAATTAAAGAAATAAACTAGGAGCATAACGCTTCGCTTGACTAGAGTCTACTACGATTCTATTATGGCAGCGGTTAGATTATTACTGATACTGATAATACCTGTCGCGCACCTCCTGCCCTTATACTTTTATACCGAGCAAATTTTGCAACAGGGTCTGTGTATTTTAGCGACTAACTTTCTAACACGGTGTGTTTCTCTTTTTAATTAAACATTCTATATATGTGCATTTTTTCTCCACAGTTGCAGTATGTACTATTTACATCTGTTGATATTAACATGTATAGCTGTTATAAAAAAATAATTCCTTTTAATATGTAATAAAAATGTTGAGAAATAAGATAATCTTGATGGATTTTGCATTTTCAACATTATTTTTAACAGGCATAATTTATATTACATACATAACTAAAATACTCAATTGAAAGTTGCGTATGTATGAAGCAGAAATTCATTAATATTAAGTAACGAGTCTATAACAACAACGGAAAGTTAGTAGAAATAATTTCACTTTTTTCCCTTTCGAAGTGGCTACTACTTTTAGCTACGACCTTATTGGAGGGGCCAGAATTGTCATAAACGCGTCATCGTAACATGCGCATGGTCTATACATCAATTACTTTAAGTAATGTATAAGAAGCCATTGACAGGCCGTTCAGGCCCACAGACTTTAATATACTGCATTAAAAAGGTATACCAATAATTACACTATTTGCCGTTGCCATAATTACTAAAAACAAAAAGATGCCAAAGTAACACAGGAAATAAATTTTTCAAAATATTGTAATGATATGAATGTGCTTTTGTCTGTTAAAGGAGTGGACTAAATAAAAGTTAGGCTTAAATGCAACACCTTTAAATATGACACAACTTTTGGATTTATATGTTCCTTGTTCTGAAGTTATATTCAGAAAACCAAAATACCGCAAATTTTTGCTATGATGTCGCTTCCGAAAAATAGAAAATGTGCTATTGGTTTTCTACTAAGAGCCAAATTCATAGTTCTAACTTCATAGTCCTAACTTGGTTAGCACTCAACTTCATCTCATCTGCTACTCATATTGCACTCACTCAAGTGATCCTCATTCAAACCTCATTTTTCGGATTCATGGAGACTAGGAGATGAGTTCCTAACATGAGGAAAATATGAGGAGGCGTCTGTATGTTACGTCAGAGTTTTCGTGACGTTTTTAGCATGAGTATGCGCATAGCCAAATAATTTTGAAAGGCGGTTGCGTTTGCAAGAATTTATTATTGTACAAAACTTCTATTATGAATAATAAAAGAAGTTTTCTCACCGGGGACGAGAAATTTTTTTTAAAAGAACTCGTGACAAGGTACAAGGACATCGTAGAATGCAAAAAAACTGATAGTAGGTTTGGCTAATTTTACCTGTATCACCAATAACCCTCTAAAATTGTATTATTGTATTATCTCAATAAACTAATGAAAATGCATTCTTACTAGAAATGAACCGCTTGCATAAAACCGCAGAGCAATACACAATTTCATAATGGGAGGTATTGGTAACCTACGTTGATTCATCGGTGGATCATCGGGATAAACTAGGGAAAGTATAATATTTTGTATAGTATTACTTGAAAATCTATATCTTTGCAGTAGTTCATTATTATATTTTCTAGAGGATTCGGGGCATCCCTTATTATGCGTCTGTAATAAACTGTAGGTTACACATCATTCATTAACCGTATTTGAATTTATATACCGTGGTACGCGTGAATAGGGAAAATCATCTACGTAGTCAAAAAATTCCCAAAAGTCATCCATTATACGATTTAAAATATCCATAAATGACTTTTGTTTTATTTTCCAGCTACTGGATGCCTTTGCTCTTTCATAAATAATTATGAGTGCTTAGTTAGTGTCCTACCCCGCTACCTTAACAATTACTTACTTCTCACTCACTCAGAACTCAAATATGAGGCGCCAATGAGTACCTAATTGTCTATGAATTCCAATTTGTCGGAAGAGGACGCTATGAGTGATGGGTGAGAGTGAGTGTTACTTAAGGAATATCTATGAATTTGGCTCTAAATCTATAGTTCTATCAAAATGTTGAACTTGATAGTTGGATTAGTTAAGTTCGGCCCATGTTGACTCGGGCAATTGTTTCTCCTATACCAGACCACAATGCTTCATCTCACCTAATCCAATTTAATTATATGTATTTTATGTTAATTTTACTTCTACATCTTACCTTTGAAAAATATCCCACAATATGTGCTCCTTGCTTGTCAACTTCACACAAAATATAAAACAAGAAAGGCTCAACATCAAAATATAGAGTTTTGTGATCAAGAAAAAGTTTAGCTAATAAGCATAAATTCTGACAATAAATCTAAAAAAAAAAAATAAATTAAAACCATTGCATAAACCAACGATCTAATGAATTACCTTATGATCTTTTCCATCCACTTCATAAACTGATAATGTTCCTTTTCTATAAATTTCTTTACCTACAGGTTGGCGCCATGTACATTCACTCTGCAATTTGAATAACTAAAATGCAGGTTTATTTTACAATTAAGAATACAAACCATATGATAACGATAACTTTTTTCTAATCTCATATATTTTAAACAATATTCACATATCCATAATTTGCTCTGCCTGCCATACTCTTCAGGATAAGGACTAAAATACCACGTATCAATTTCAAACCTCCCAATTTGAATTTTATCAATATATTTTACTTTTGTTATTTGTTCATGTTCTTTTTCCAAAGCTGCTGTCGTGGGATCCATATCATCATACCTAAATAATTTTTCTATTATTTTCTTTCGAAAGATGGTGTACAAACTCACGTCTTTTGGATGTGGTTTATTTCATCGTGTCTGCGTTTTTGATTCCTCGTTATTTTCCGATCTGTATTATCAGATAATAAATCAGTAACAATAGTTCTGTTTTTCCATGTTTTATCACCAGGTATTTTTTGTCCCTCTGTTAATTGAAACCGCGAAATCATTATTCTAGACCGCAGAACCTACAATATTTTCTAAAAAATTTAGTTGAATAATCATATCAAAGACATTACCCATTCATCTAGTCGTCTGTTGTACCCTTCATAATGAACGTAATATTCAAATTGCTGAACGCTGTCATTAAATCGTGTTTGTATTATTTCTGCAGGGTCTAAAAACAAGTATTTATGACAAGTATAAACTTAAAATAACAACATACGCCAAGTTTCGTCGGATCTCTTCACTAAATAGTGTTCACCAATATCCAGTGGTTGCTCTTCCCCACTTTCTGTATCATCATCATGTGGAATATTATTTTTTGAACTATTGTCATGCTTTTTGTCAATATTTTCAGGAGCAATATTTTCGATCTTTTCATTTTCCGCCATTTTAAATAAACATCTTGCAGAACAACCACAACCAGCGCTGCCAACCAGACATGTCGAAAATTAGGTAGAAACCAGTAGAAACTCCCAATTGCTTCCTGTGGTTTTCAGTAAAATTTTGTAGATTTTAATGGGTAAGTCTAGCGCCTTTGGTTATATATTAAATAGACGTACATAGAATAGAATCGCACAAACCCGAAGTCGAACGAAACCGTATCGGACGGCATGATTCAAGCGCGAAATTGGCTTAATTTGAAATCAACGTGAAAAACAACTTACTGAAACCCAATTTAAATTTATCTTCATGTGCGAAATGCTTTTCAAATTCCAATCGTACACGAACATCGTGCATTAATTTAACCTGTGCTACCACTATTCTACTCATAACCTTAAACAGTAGAGACAATTACTGTTTAATTAATGTATCCACAAGGGAAGCCGAAAATATCATTAGCTAGCAATGCAGAAAAAAATGTTAGAGGAAAAAGTTGCAGAAAATCGTCCGAATAGAGCAACAAAAAAAAATTCAAACTTGCACTCCCACCTCAACGCTATTATCCCCCGTGGCCTAAAGGTAGAATCCACCACCCTAACGGCGAAACTAAACAACTTACGAAAGAATGTTAGGAAAGCGTTGCAGCAAATCGTCCCAATAGAACGCAAAAAAAATTCAAAGTTGTACACCCACCCCTAATGCTATTATCCCTCGTGACCTACAGGTAGAAACCACCATCCTAATGGCGAAACTAAAGAACTTACAAAAAAAAGCGCTAGAGGAAAAAGGTGCAGCAAGTCGTCCCAATAGAACATTACAAAAAATTCGAAGTTGTACTCCCACCAGTTTCACTCCAGCTAATAGAAAATAATTTTTGCTTTAAAAAAGTATCAGGGTTTTTCCTTTTAACCTTAATAGATTTTGAGATATTAAAGTTGAAATAAAAATGCTTCTTCTTAAAATAAAGTGTGCATTGAGAACACTATCCAGTTTTATGTTTTCTATTGTTCTTTGCGACACAATAAAGTTTGTGTAGGCTAAATACATTTTAATTTGTCAATAATGGCAATTTAATTCGATTAGAAGGTAGATATTATGTTATTATTTATCAAATAATAATTCAAGGCAAGCCCTGCCAACAATCCGGATATCCGGATCGCTTTTATCCATGCCTTTAGTATTTTTTCAAGTTAGGAAATAAATTGACTAGAACAGGCCACTCCTTGAGAACACACAAACCTCATGAAATAGATAAAAATTTGGAAGTTGATGTGTTAAGCCTGAATTACATTATACCAGATTCGTCTTTTTTTCATGCTTATTTTGAAGTATCTAGAATTTAACCTTCAATATAAGTAACTATAAATTTAGAATGCAATGAAGATATCAGCAAGTCGCATTACATACACTGAGGAATATTCCTAACGTCTGCCAACATAAATAAGCATAGGTAAACACAAATGAATAGATGATTGATACAAACTAGGGCTCGGCGCGTGACTCCGTTATTTGGTTAATCGATTAATCGACTAGTCAATAGTCACGGTTTCCAAATTTCAATTAGTTCATTAACCGATTATTCTACTAATCGACAAATTTACCAATTAAACAGTCGATTAATTGACTAACACGGGCCGGTATTATTGGTCCTGCGCATTCGAGATTAGAGTTCTCTATTACTTGTTTCTGTCGCGGCTCTCATTCCTCTTATGTGAATAGAAGTAAGCTGTAGTAAGACTGCTGTAGACATTTTGTTTCCCGAGAATTCACAAAACAAGAAGATACAAAGTGAAGTTGATAAGTACTGCGAAGAAAGACCTATAGACAAAAGCCGATGTCCCCTTCAGTGGTGGAGTCAAAACGAATGTTGGTTTCCGTCGTTGGCCCTATTAGCTAAAAAATATTTAGCAATACCTGCGACTTCTATACCGGCAGAAAGAATATTTTCTACAGCTGGAAACATTGTTAACGCAAAGAGAAGTTGCAAGGAAAAACGGTGGACGCATTAGTTTTTTTGAATAACAATTTAGAATAAGTATTACAAAATTAAAATGTAAATAAAATGTATATAATTATAAAAATGACGGTTTCTTTGTTCATATACGTGTCCCGCTCTTCTGTCTCCGTAAGATCCATGGTACATTTCTATATAAACAACTTTTTGCTGTAATTAATTAAAAACAACTAATGACTATCTCTGCTTTCAATTTTCAATTCAGATTAATCGATTAATTGATTAACCGCCGTTGGTCGACTAATCGGTATTACTTGATTAATCGGTTACATCGGTTAATGACTATTTTGTATTTCGACTAGTCGACTACGGTTACCAGTAAAAGTCCGAGCACTAAACAAACAAATTAGGTATGTTGGCAGGCATGTTACTGGACACTTGTGCGTATGAATAGTTTATTTCTAGTATGAAAAATAGTATCGGAATAGGACATATTCTAGTTTTGAAAGTATGCAATCGTACACCATACTTTTTCCAACTTTTTTCTAGCAACTTTTCTGGTTACTAAAAGAAAGCATGAAAAAAAGACGAATCTAATATAATGTAATTCAGGCTTAAAGCATAGGTATTTCAATATTTATCCTAGAAATTCAACTAGGGAAGCTACACTGGAATAAAATACAACACGTACCAAGGTATATATGATTTTGAAAAAACATAATTAGGGTAGTGGATTTTACCTTTAGGTCACGGTGGATAATAGCGTTAGGAGTGAGAAGATAACTTCCTTGTGGATACACTAATTAAACAGTAATTGTCTCTACTGTATAAGGTTATGAGTAGAATAGTGGTAGCATAGGTTAAGTTAATGCACGATGTTCGTATACGATAGGAATTTGACAAGCCTTTCGCATGTGAAGGCCAATTTAAATTGGATTTCAGCAAGTCGTTTTTCACGTTGATTTCAAATTAAGCCAATTTCGCGCTTGAATCATGCCGTCCAATGCGGTTTCGTTCGACTTCGGGTTTGTGCGATTCTATTCTATGTACGTCTATTTATTGTATAACCGAAAGCGCTGGCCTTACCCAAGGTTGGTAAAATGTATATATTCTAAGTAAAATATACGTTCTACCAACTTTTGGCCTTACCCAACGTTAAAAATTACTATAGAAATACTGCTCCACTCATGGAACGTTCCTTTCGCGATCGTGACACAAAAATACCGCCATGAAATACCGTTACTTTGGAACGATTAAGGATATAATAGGTTTGTTCGTTTGTCAATTAGTGCAATACGGAGTAGCTCGAATTTCTAAATTGCGCGTTCGTTTGTAAAAAGATCTGGCAATCCGATGTTTGTTTGTATATATTGGGCAGCTTCCGACCGTTTTGAACTGCACAAACTTACACCTCTTCAGGAGGTGGAGTAAGTTTGTGCAGTTCAGTGCAGCTGTCATTATATTATTTGCCTAACCCACCTTTTACTTCATATTCACACAAAATGACATCCCTTGTAATTATTGAAAGTGAAATACAACAATTAATAAATAATAAGGATTCTTTAATGCCATCGTGATTGCCAATTACCACCATTCTCAATCTTTTAGGTTATGTATACTATACAAATGCCAATTTGTAGTTTTGTACAGTTCTTTGTACCCATTTAGAATAGTGCTGAGCAATCAAAACGATCACGTGATCATAATCCTATTACACTCTAGAACTAACCCGAGCAAGCAAACAAACAAACCTAATATAACCTATATGAAATGGTATCGCTTATCACCTGGTTGATCTCTTTACATATTTACATGAGATACACTGTAATTTGAGATCTATAATAGGCATTTCTAAAAACTAGTCAAATTTTATGAGATAGAAGAAGCAGATTAAGTTCAACTAAGGTAAAACAATTATTATTTTTAAATTATAACAAAGAAATTTTTAATTTCTTTACGTTGCAGCTAGAGTTGGCATTTTTTAAATTTTGCGTATGATTTAAGTGTAGTTCCAGCGATAAAGGACATATTCGCCAATTTATTAACGTAATGCAGACGAATGTGCTCTTTATTGTGGGAACAACCAACTTAAATCATCCCCAAAATTTAAAAAATGCCAACTCTGGTTATAGCTACTTTTATATAATCTACTTTGTCTTTTTAATGAATCTGTGTTATTTTTTTATGAATCTGTTTTGTTTTTAACATCTATTTTACAGTTACAACACTACTACTACCGTTGTAACTACAGTACTGTAACTAGTACTACTGGTTGCAATCAGGGATGGATTTGGGAACTTTTAATATGTACTGAATTCCAACTTTCATTTGTACTGATACGTGGGTAATTTGTACTGATGGCGGGAAATTCAATTTCAAAATAAACAGCAAAATTTTGTATTTTATTTATAAAAAGATTATCAACATTTTTAGTATAAAACGATAGAATTTCTCTTTTTACATATTAGTAACTATATTATCTATATTATTATATTTTAAAATATTTGTAGGTAGAACCCATTTAATTGAACCGCCGTCAATCGATTTTAAAAAATCTTTAACAATTAATATTGCTGCACAGGTTTCTATGTTTAATTTGTTACGAATTTTTGTTTTGTTCAGGTTCAACTGGGAAAACCCTCTTTCAGCAGCTGCTGAAGAATGTGGCAATGTTAATATTACACAAACATTTTATTTAAGTTTGGAAATAAAATTCATTTAAGCTATTTTCATCTGCGAAACTTCATTCCAGAATTTCGCTATATCATTGTTGAGTTTTTCTAGATTATCAAGACGTATCAACATTTGCCATTCTAAATTTGCTTCTTCGATATCTATATGTACTTGTGGAAAGAGATTTATAAAATTTGCTATGGAATTATTGGCTTTCGATTTTATAATTTCTGGAGCAAACGCCCGCGCAAAAATTAAATACTTATCTTCTAAGTCAAATCTTTTTAAAATTTGTTTGCTGAATTCGATATATAACAATAACATATGTTTTTTGAAGTTTTCAACTTCTTGAGGGGTTACTGTATTTTTCGCAAGTTCTTGGGACAATGATGCTTCGGCTCTGGCACCAACATAGAGGTCATCTAAACTTACATAATTTTGTGGATTGGTGATATTTATTGTAATAATATTCACATTCATTAAATTTGGCTTGATGTAATTTCTTAATATTAGTTTGTAAAATGAGGATATCCTTTCAAGCACAATTGGAGTTTTGGGACCCTCTGCTTGTAACTCAACATTTATCTTATTGGTAATCGTCAATATATATGACAGACTTAGTAAGTAGAATTTATATATAGGGTTCTTGAGCGCATTTAAAATAGCCTTTGCGTTGGGTAAATTATCTTCCAATGCAGCCCTCTGGAAATAAAGTGTCAACGAATTCCAGTGCTCTAGAATCCTATCAACAACTGCCTGCAATTGAAAATCAAGATGGTAGAGCATTACAGTATAAGTATAATTACAACTTACCTTTAAGGACAGCCAACGAGTTTGAGAAGGGTACAGCATTCTATGCGGTTTCTCGTTAGCGAACACCTGGCATTCTTTTAATTCCTGTAACCTTTTGTTACTATGGGCAAATAAGAATAGATATCTCTCACAAACTGTTCTATGTTATCAGGTACTTTCCTGACAGCTGCAGAGGCACATAAGTGCAATGAATGGCAAATACATATTTTGAGTATAAATATTAGGAATTATCTCCTTTAATTTTGCCTGTACTCCACCTATATTGCCTGTCATTGTACTTGCTCCATCAGAAGCAAAACCGATTACATTATTATAACCTATTTTATTTTCATCCAATAATTTTTTTATAATATCGAATATAGATTGTGATTTTACCACTCTCAACTTCGCACAAATCTAATATTCTATCGCTAATTCGGCCATCTTTCCAATATCGCACAATTATAATAAGAGATTTCTTACAAGTAATATCTGTTGTTTCATCAATCATTATACAAAGTAAGTATTTCTTAAATCTTGCACTATAAGATTTGAATATAAGGTGCCAAAACACCTACTGTTAATTGTGCAATTTTTTTCCGATTCAGATTAAGAGCATTACATATTTCTGAATCAAAAAATACATCTTTAAGTAGCAGTGGAAATGTATCCATTAATTGAAATGCTAAATTATGCTCACAAACATATGCAGCAAATTTTAATTCTGCTTTTTAACAAGATAAACGATTATTGTTTATTATTATTATCCTGGTATACATATTGTGTTAAAAATGTTGTTTTAGCAGCTTTCATTTTTCTAACATGCGAAGGGCAAATTTCATGTCTCTTTAAATGAAATTTTCCACCGGACAATTTTGTTTGACATATATAGCAAAATGGAAATGTTTTCTTTGATCTAACCATGTAAAGTGTGTTAATTCGCTTGGTTTTAGTTTGGGCGTCCATCGTTTCCTTTGAGGACATGCTTTCTTCTTATCATTTGCACTTGAGCTTGAAACGCCTACCTTTTGATCCATATCTGTATTGTTGGGCTTTGTCCACCTACAATTTTAACTAAAATAATACTGGTACACAATAATTACATAACCACTTACTTATCCATTTCAAAATAAATAAAACTATCGTAGAAAGATTAATCGCAATCTCAATACCATTCAAGACGCTATTGTACCGATTGACGGTTATCTAACACGTTTTTATTTGAAAAATTGAATATATGTTCTGTCAGTATTCTGTTTAATTTCTACACTCTCCCCCTCTATCGAAAAGAGAATACGATTTAAATTATAGATTTCTACTATAGTGGGTAAGTTGGCTTGCTGCTTATCGTTAACAATATATTTGGTACATTTGTACCGTAAAACAGGAAAATATCATAAAATAACTGCATATTTGTGTAAATGTACTGATGTACTGAATAATAGGTCATTGTACTGGTTTTAGTACAATTGTACTGAAAAAGCCATCCCTGGTTGCAATCCTACCAGCATATTCTTTTGGAGATGAAACATCCTAATTAAATAGGCAACCCATCAAACTTAACACGTCCCTACCCAACATTTTTTCATTTTATCTTAATTTAGTACTGTTGGCAACATCTACACTTAAAAAGATTTCTACATTTCCGCTATATTGAATGTAATGCAATTTTTTCAAGTTCGGGTATTCGTTTGGAGCAGATCAAGAGCATATCAAGAGTACAGAGCACGTAGAGGGGTTGAGGAATAAAGCAAGAGTGAATCACTCAACCCATACCCTTAAACGAATGGATGGAGTAACTCTATGACATTCCCGAACGCGAATAGGGTATTTGGAGTAAATAGAGTTACTCCGAACGAATACCCGAACTCGCCTACAGTTTTAATATTAGTTAGTTCCTAACCTAAATTAGTGATCAAATATGTAAATGTGGTAAGAGTAATTTTAATTCTGTTGGAGGTGCGTTTTCATTTGAACATATGTATTACATCTAGTTTTAAAGCATTGGTGGTATAGGAGAGGAAAGTTCCCTTTTTTGCGGGTGTTTTTGACTAACATGGAAGACACATTATTTTCCAAAAATTATTTTAAAGGAGTGATTTTTTTAGTTAATATGGAGGGACAGAATAATGAGAAATCTCAGTTTGTTACACCTAATCAGAGAGAGAGTGCTATTAAAATCGGAAGATATCAAACTACACACAATGCAAGCTTTGCTTAGTTTATTTATGTGTACTATAAGTATGGCGATACATTGACAGTAAGTAGCAATCTGTTGGATCTGTGTATAAATATGTTATATTTGTGCTGTACAAGAACTTATTTCAAAATTATTGACATGAAATTTTTAGCAGAAAGCGGGAAAATTTGTTTCCCCTTCAGGCATTTCTAGAAGACCAGTTATGCCATCACTGTTTTAAAGTATCGGTTAATAGGTAGCATTTTAACGTTAAAAATTACAGTTGAAAAATGTTAGCAGTTTGTAATATTAGAAATATAGAGAAGCCTGTTCGATATTCACTGTATGTTTAAAATGATGATGAAGTGTAGCATATGTGCAAATTATTGTAAAAATTGTTACCTCTGTCTTAAGAATTATATGATGTTATTCTACTCTGTGGGAAATCGTAATGTTATAATGAATTAAAACGGAAGTATTTAAAAAAGTTTGGAAAGGCAATGTTTGTTTTAGAATATCCAAATGAACAACAATAAATTTGTTAATCAAGATGGAAATTATTATTAATAATAAATGGGAATTAGGAGCATAATTCAGCACATCTGAAAGTTGCTTTTGAGATTTAGATTACTGTTAAAGACTACCATATTGTATGAAATATCCGGAAGGTTGTACAAGAATTGCATTTATCAAATTCTTGGAGGAAATAGCCATTGGAAGTTACCATCTAATTTTAGTAATTTTGCTGGTTTAATTAAGGAATAAACCAAGAAGAAAGAGAAAGAAAGCAGAAAAAGCTTGTAAGTATACCAATGTTTGCAGTAGCCCTAAGTAATGGTAGACAATACGTAATTTAGTATTTTTTTACTTTTAAACCTAATAATTAAGAAGAAGTCCAGCGCTGCACCTCCTTGTTCAAGTAGAGCCATTTCTTTCTTAATTACACCTTGGCAAATCTGTCTTGAGCTCTCAAGGCCATTTTTGCGTAGATAAACACAGAAGATGAGATAACGCACTAGACCGATCGTAAGGATACTGGCTACCTGTTGGTAGAATCGGAGATGCAAGTGGTGGCAAGTGTACGAAAAGATGAGAATGTTATATACTAATCCTTCTTATCGCCGCACAATCTTTCCCGATGTAATTAATAATTTCCAAATGTAAATTAAAAGATTATGGAGAAACTATTATTTGGGTGAAATTACCGCATATTTATTACAGTATTTCTAGGAAAATATTCTTGCTTAAAATTGTAAATATTATTTGTTATAAACGACCTACGTTTATTTAGTATTGCAAGTTTATATTGCTTTTCATTAAAATTCATGAATTGCTATTAATAAATTGTGAATATGCTAGATAAATATTTGATTTAACTGTTTTGAGTAATTTTTTATTACGCACATCTTTATTTTTATAAAAAGATTTCAATGTATTTCCAAATGAAGAAGTGGTAATTATTAAGTGGCATATATTGTGAAGAGGAATATAGTGAAATATCTTTCTCAGGGGTTTTACTCTAATTTTGTTAAAATTTCTAATTTAACTCTATTTACTTTTCTAATAATGACTTTGAATACACCACGAACACTTATCTTTGGATTGGATTCACGACAAACTTTGATTCAACCAAGGCCGAATAAAGATTGATGAAAATTGAGGGCGTCGTTTCTCTTTCATTTATTTTAAATCGCGAAAGACCGGCGATTGTTTTCTTTCACAGCCAATTTTGATAATTTACCCAAATAGAAACTAACTTTTCGATGACTTTCAATAAAAAATGATATTTGTACTCGAGAACGAATGCAGTGACTTAACCAGGAGGTTGTTTGTGATGATTCTGTGATACGAACTGTCACCAACAAGCTTTAAAATAGAAAATCCACTGCTAATTTATAGAAACCTTTCAGATAAAGATTTAATTGACGAAATATTATCTGTTGTGCTTTGCAATTTACGTTGTTGCTTATTTCAGACGATTTTTACATTAATTTGGAAGAAATAATTGAATAGGAAAATTGATAAATGAGTAGGTCGTTATCTGGACTTGTAATTAAATTCTACCTTCCTCGCCCCAAGGACGGTTGGCTGAGGGGGGATGGTACCGAAGAAATTTCCCATTATCCCCGCAAGAGGGATATTTGGTTGCCAACGAGTGGCCAGCCTGACATTTACTTCAGTACCATAGATAATATAAACTGATAGATAGGCAACTAAATACAAACAAAAAGGACCGAGTCAGCGTCCTCTACTGAGTTTATTGCCAACTAAATCCCTAGCGCGCCAAATACAAACCACGTAGGTTCGTATTGCTTACTAATTCTTAGAATAAAAAACGCAAACGTTTAGATACCACAAATTTATTCTTAAATTTGTGGTATCTAAACGTTTGCGTTTTTTATTCTAAGTGTTGTGGAATACCATCAAGTATCGGTACAGTCTATCGATTGTTTACTAATTTCCTATTCACATTAAATATATTAATTAACAGAATAAATCTATTCGTAAATGTTTATTGAAGTGACGATTATGAGCTAATAACACTAGTATAATTCATACTTTAAACTGTGTAGGTATGTGAATAAATACATTAAAAAACCTTTAGCAAACAATTTTATTATTATTTTATTTTCTATACTTATATAATACATAATTTCTGGCATGCAAATATATTTTATCATTGCCCTTATATCTAAAGTCACGGCCATTAACAATGCGATTTATACCAGTCGCCCAATTATGTGCCACAAGAACAGCAAATTGTTTTATAACAGTCTTTTTAATAGTTTCCACATGAGTGCATTCTTCCTTAAATTGGAATGGTACATAATTATGTAAATAATATAAAATTGTATTGAAGCCATTTTTTATGTGCCCTACTTCTGGCAAAAGAATTTTTAAAATTGAGTATGCAGTGCATAATCCTTTCACTAATGTAGGCGTTGCATACTTTAGCTTTCGCGGCACGTTATTAGAAAATTCTTTAGCCTCAGTAAATCCATGCCATTGTTGTTCAATATTTAGGCACAATAAATTACTTTTACACATATCACAAGAGTACAAGCTTTTTATTTTTCGACATAAAAACCCACTTATGTATCCTATAGCGTATGCATCAATCTTAGTAACATCTACATTCACAATTTGGTTTAAAACGATATCAGGAATACTATATGTTGTATCGATTTCAATCTGCTGGTTAACAAAGTTTTTAACTGTGCATAAAATTTGAGACGTGTCCTCTTCACAGTTGGAGCTAACTGAATGTTTCGTAGCAAGATTATTGATAATAAGAGTTTTATAGTTGTTTTGAAATTGTGTTGCTGTTGGATTAATATTTCTGGAACCTCTTTGTCTCATCTGCCCAAAAAAATTTTCCAAGGGGTCTTGATTAAATTGTCGTAACTTTAAGAAAGATACTTTATCTTGTAGCATTTGAAAAATATCTTCAATCCCATGAACTACTGTTTGCCAATGTTTTAATGAGGGTGGAATGGATTTTACACCATTCCTTTCAAAATACATATTTTTAAGGGCGTCTTTTGCTCTTGCATAAAATTCTTTGTGCTGCGAGCTCTTGGAAAGAGCACATCTCAATTCTTTACCCCTTCTAGGATACAACAAAGTCCCATTGATGCTATCAAATAGTGAATCAAAAAACTTTAAGATTTTTGCAGTACCTAATGCAGATGCATCCAACCCACAATTATTTTCATCATTTGAACCTAAAAGAAATACACAAACGTTATATTTTATTACTGTATAAATAATACGAATAAAAGTACCTGATCTTACTAGAAGATTAATTGTTGCAGCAACAGTGTGGCTAAACGTCTGTGCTGCAAATGACACTTTCATTTTACGAATTTTAGTAGGATTGCAATGCTCCTCTGTTAATTTGGGCATACAACGAAGTTGACCTGAGGCATTGTCTATTAAATATGCATTATAAATATCACCCCATTTAGAAACATATACATCACTTCCATCCTTCCAAATTAAGTTTTTGGTGAGGAGATTATTTCTAATCCCTTTTAATAAATGTGGAGGATCAAAAATATGGTATATGATTTCATTGTTGATCATATAACATTTACGATTAGGGTACTCTTCCGTCATCACGATGTTTCCCATTAAATAGTTAATTGCCGACACATTAGACGTTCCCTGGTCACTGACAGTACCGACAACTCGTAGAGAGATATCTTGACATTTTTTATAATGGCTTTTATCATTCTCACTAAATCTGTTGATTTAATGGTATTATGCGAAAAGGCAAATGCCACTGGTTGCTTCCAATTCTTGTTTATTCCACGTAACATGAAGACGATTGCATGATCTGCGATCCGACAAGACGAAATGTCTCCAAAATCTTCAAACCCTTCAAAATATCCTTCTTTTCTATTAAATGTAATATGTGGTTGAATAGTCATCTCGTCGAATAATAACAGACACAATTTGTCAATTTCATCCATTTTTTGGACATTTGTTTTTAAAAATTCAAAGATATGTTCATTTATACCAGTCTCCAGATGAACTCTTTGTAATAATGTTGTAAGAGTTTTTTTGCTAGGAACACTGAATAATTTTGAAAACGTTCTATAAGCATGTGGACTTTGTTTGTATAATACTAGTCCTAAACATTTATCGTTGATACTATATCTTTTACCATGAGGTTTTGTTCGCTGCAAACGCACTTGGCTTTTTATAAATTCTGCAACATGTCTGTTTAATGGAGCTGTAATTTGCTCTAACAGCTCATATTGAGTATAGGATTTGATTTTGTGTTTAAACTCCAAATTTCTTCTTTTTAATTTTCTATTTGATCTCGCCAATTTAACTGTACTTTGATACAATTTTCTAGCCTTAGGTGTTAAATCTAAGGCTTTTGTAATACCTACATCTTCCAACGCAGTACCAGTTCCTAAAAAAATAATGATGTATGAAATATTTATAATTATTTCGTGGATGATTTCTGTTCACATATACTACTCAAGAAATCAAGGGAACACCTTTCCATAATACCATCATAACTTTTTATCTTCTGAAATTGTATTTAACAATCATTGAATATTCAACGGATTCAGAATTTTAATATTTGAGTTTAATCTATGAAAAAATATATAACGCTCTATTTCTCTAAATTTTTCGAGTAGTATCAACTATCTATGAGTCAGAGTACTTTTTCACTAGGCTCACACATTTGTTTATTAGTATTTAAAGGTAAATTTACGTTTTCGTTTGGGAGTATGAAGTTCTACGAGTTCTTGCTCAATCGCAGATGAATTTTCCTCACTAGTTGACGGAATAATTGCTCCTAAAGGCTGGGTATCTGTAATAATGGTTAATTGTTATTGGTACAATAGGGTTCTTAAAAATGAAAAAAGAATCGCACATATATAAAGTATACACATACAAATTAAAATATAGTTAAAATATACCACAGCATTAAACAAAGTTGTCTATATATATATGTATATATTTGCATGTATAAATTCTGAAGCTTAATTACTTTTTCGTTTTGGTGTTTGAACAGGAATATCTTGCTCAGTTTCTGGAATTATCTCTTCAATATTTAATATGGATTCTGCATCTGAAGACTGTTTATCTGCAATGAAAAACCAATACAATTACTTTTCGTTTCAAATTATGAGATATGCTTTTTATATTTGCATTTTCTTCATTTAATATTATTGTTGCAAATGTCACTTTATTTTTCTTGAGATTTAACCACCACATTGTTTATTTTTACATATGATAAAAAAAATTATTTACCGATATCTGATATATTTCCTTGTTCCAATCTAGATGGTAAATAAAGTGAAGGTATGGCAACACCCTTCTTTAAGTATACATTTGATGATATATCGTTCGGTGTAAAATGTATGTGACATATCCTTTTCTTTGTATACACTTCATTTGGATTCATTTCAGCCAAATTATTATCTCTACATGCAGCAATCCATTGTTTGAAAAGAGCTGGATATTTAGAGGGATCCGGAAAAATGTGCCTTGGTGACTGTTTGTCTTCGCAAGACTTTATCGCACACATATAATATCGCACCATTATAAACCTATACCTAAAATAATACAATTTTATACCATCTCCAAGCAATTGCACTTAAAAAATATATTTCTTCTTACCTATTTTAAAAACGTCCAAAATTAATTATTACACTTATATATACACATATAGTCCCTATTCTACAATACTAAAATTATCTATACACAAGAGAAACACAAAAAAAAACTATAATATAATAAAATTCAGTTACAACTTCAACTAGCAACGTCCAGAAGCAAAGCAAAAGTGGCAAAAATGGCGGTTAACCGGTTATAAAGTTTACGCAAGTGACTATGCAAGCATGCAAGTGACGCTCAACCTCATTCGCTAGAGAACCAATCACAGCATAGCATCAGGATAGTGTCGATTGTGTGGCATCTAATGAGTTTATTGCCAACTAAAAGTAGAGTTACAAACCCGGTCCCAGCTGCTAGCATATAAGTGAATACCCCCTGTTCAGTACCGAAGTGACAACCGAGAGAAGTTGTCGCCGTAAATACAACGTTGAACGTAACATAACAATAGATAGCAACTATTTTTAATTGATGTTGAATGTTTCTATATATGTGCATATTTTCGTTGGAAACAAAGAAAAACAAATTCATTTTATAAGAATGAATTTATTCACCAAAAAAGTATATTAGAAGATTAATTTCTGACTCCTCTTCTGAATCGTCACCACTGCTTTCTTCTGAATCTTCTCCTAAGCTAATTATAATCTCATCGAAGATTTTGTCAGTGGTTCGTTGGCAATACATTCTTTTTCAATTACTGTCGCATGTTCACAATTACTTCGCCAATCCTCCACTGTGAATGTCAAAAAAAAATTGTATCCGAGCTTTTCGACTTCTTTTATAGAAAAAGTAACATTTCTGGAAGCAACATATTACTTTATTGATGCCCACACTAGCTCTATAGTGTTTAAATCTGGGTGATACGGTGAAAGACGTAAAAGTATCGTGTCCTGCATCATGCAACATTTTGCCACTTATATTAGTTTTGTAATTGGATTTGTACATTTTTGCCAAATTATATAATTGTGACTTTGCAATTTTTTGATCGAATGTTTTTTCGACGTAGCCATGTTATCATTTGCTCTTTTAAAGAAGCCGATGTCGGGCACCGGTCACTTTCTTTATTGTGATATGGTGCATTGTTTATCACTAATACACTTTTTGGTGCTAGATTTGATAGTTTTTCTTGTAACCATTTCTTATACATTTCAAAATACATATCGATAGTACTCTTTTCACAGTGGGGACTTTCTTCTCTGTGATATAAAAATATTGAAAATTTCAAAGAGTGAAAAATGCAAAATGTACTAGACAACACTTTTTCTGTAAATGTTGAATTATATTATTACGTTTTATAAATAAAGTTATCTTTATAAAAAATTGATATTTACCTTCTTTTCTTAATTATTCGCGTAAATACGGAAATAAAATTGTTTTAAATAAAAGCCAGACAAACTATAAACACTTATCTTATTCTTAACTTTGCTTTCAAACGGCATTATTCTTACATATACAAGATATACATAACTCTATACATTTTTAGATCAGATTGTACTACTGATGTTGCCTCTACAAATTTCGAACGTGAAATGAACTCCCCACTTATTACACTTCAAGTCTACAGCGCATTTGGCCTTGAGAACTCAATTTAAATTTTCCAGTAACATTATAGGTTCGTTCCAACACACTAGCAAACCAGTTTGTGAACCGTCGGGTACATGCGCAAAGCAAATTTGGCGTTCCAACATAACTTCTGACTGAAATGTGTACGAATAGTCGGATGTTCCAACATAAAATTTGACGATGACCGAATCGTTCACTGAACGGTCGAATCGATCCGCAGATTTTTGTGGAACCGCTAGTCAGAGGCATGCGCAGTATGTAATTAGTATATTTATTTGATTTTTTTTTATTTGATTTAATTAGTATATTTATTTTATTTATTTGATTTTCGTACGTGCAATAAATGACTGCAGTTTATAACTTGCAAATAACGTAATTGTTTACTATTAGTATTTATTTAAGAAATCCGTTAAAATGAGGGATTTGGAAGGTTTCTCCGATTTTTTAAATAGTTCTTCCAGTGATGATGGCGATTTAGACGTTCAGTTAGTGGTTCCCAAAAAAAATAATGATAGCTATTTCATTATTTCTTTTGGGAACCTATATGTATAGTCACAGGTAAACTTAAAGTGTCAGCCAGGTCCAAATTCAGTAAATGTCCATAAGCCGTTCCAACACGCCACGATACGGAATCGGTCGGAAAGTAATACATTTTTAACGCATGCGTAGAAAACAGTTCATGAACTAATCCATGTATCGTACATGTACGATACACAAAATGCATGTTGGAACGAACCTTATAATTGATTATGGCATTAATTGATTTGAATGTAAACTGAATGTGACAAATGGAATATTGAGATGAATGAATGAAATGGAACACTTTATGACCGTTTATTTGCAGTGATTTCTTCTGGAGTTTTGACATCAAGTATTAAATGGTAAAATAGGTTATGCAAATATACATTCATAATGGACCAGCAGAAAAGTAACTTTTCTACATATGAATAAGGTTATTATTAATAAGAAAAAAATATTTCTATTACAAAATCTATTTTACATTAAATGTTGTAAAATCAACTTTGAACCACAACTGTCCAGTTACTCTTGCTGATTCATTGAGCTCCGTTGGTTTAGGAAGTTTAACTAAAATGTCCTCTTCATTTACATCAAATACTTCTTCAGTGACACTAGTGAATTATCTGGTCGATCCGATGGGTTTATAAAATTTCATCATATACTCAAATGCACACTGATCTTGAGAAACAATTTTCCCTACATAATATTCAGTTGGGCCTTTTTTCCTGTTAAAGCCTACTAGAACATAATCTCCATTCAGAATGTTTGGCCTTTCGAATTCAAGTTTCTCCCGAGCCTCAGCTAATTCATTATTAACAAGTTTCAGTAGATCGCCTTCATCATCGTTATCATCGTTTGTGAGCATATCAACGTCATCTTGACATTCAGTTTCACTGTCAAGGTTCAGTTGTTTTATTACATTACGCCTAGGAGTTCTAGGTTTTCCATTAGTTAATGGTTTTGATGTGCTCTTTCTAAAACCTTGTTTGATTTTATCTTTTCTAATCTCTGCGTTTTCTGGACTATCGGTGGCTATCTTGCTCCTGCCAGGCTTTCTCCCCCTTTTAAAATGTTTTCTAGCTGCAGTCTTGGGATAAGGTTGTACCTGCTCTGGTGAAACCATTCTGCTTTTATTTGGATTTTTGCCTGACATCTCCATGGACGTTGAAGGGCTCATTTCAGGTTGTTCTATAGATTTATTTTCAATCTCGCTTCTACAGTCAGTAGTAGGATTATCAATCTCAGTAGATTCTCTCAGAATTGCAGTGTTGGCTTCATTTGTTAGTATTTGAGCCTCCATAGATTCCACTGGGTTTGGGCGGTCAGTTATATAGGATCCTAGAAAATCCTCTTCCATAAAGACATTTCTATCTAACGGAAATATATGTTTTCTTAAATCCACTTACAATATTACTGGTACTAAATACTCTGGAGTAAATTTGCCCAACAACCTCAGCAATGTAATAAATATCAAACGTTTTACTTGGATAGTTTAACGGCCATGCGTCGATAACTTGGTTGTAGTTAGATTTAAGAGAGCAGTATACATACACATCCAGAGGTTGCAACTTATGTGATGTACGTGGGGGGAACGTGAGCATAACTATGCCTGCTTCTGATGCCTTTTCTACAGCTTCCAGTGAAAGGTAAGTCTCATGATTGTCGATGATCAATAGCACTCGTTTTTCTTTTGATGGCTTAATATGTTCTATGAAATGGTCTAGAAACTTAAGATAAAGAGAGTCGTTAGACCAGCCTGATGGGTTAGCTCCACCGATAGTTCTAGGAGGCGCCCCTTTCAGCATATAGTCTTTGAAGTTGACCCGAGGGAAAATTAACATTGGAGGGATATGGTTACTAATTGCATTTACACAAGCGCTCAGTGTTACGAGACTACCTCGTTCTGCCGAGGTCACACCACCGATTTGCTTTACTCCTTTTGGTGCAACAATCTTACTAGGGTTTTGCACAGTAGTCAAGCCACTCATCTTGGTTCCAAATTCTTTGTGGTGGAAAAGGACCTAGTCGTCTTTGTACATCTTCAAGGTTGTTATAAAATGTTTCAACATTTACTTTGTTGAAACTTGTTGCTCGAGACAAACTAGTTTTTTCTGGTATTCTTATTGAAAGTTGATTTTCGTGTCTTTTTAGAAACAAACGCATCCATTCCTCCCAATTGTTCCTGCAATTTGTTCCTCGTCCCATTTTGATGGTCCTTTCTTTTCATTTGCAAAAGCAAATTTATACGCAAGGACCCGAACTCCCTTTTTAGTAAGTCCGTATTTCATTTTTGCTACAGTCTGTATGTACTGTAGAAAACTTTGTTCTTCAGTGTAAGTGAAAACCCTGTTAGCGTCATATTTAACTTCATATTTATAGTCCTCCTTCCCTGATTCTTTGAAAGATTGCAAGTGTCGTACTAAAGTAGCAAATTTCACCTTGTAAACCTTACAAGCTTCTCCTATAGAAATTTTTTTATCTCCCGGAGCATTGACAGCTTCCACGGCTAGTAGCCCCTGGATCAATAGGCACCCGTTTTTTTTCCTGTTTTACTTCTTCGCATTGTAACCTACAACAAATTACCACAAAATATTAACATCATGTATCTTGGATGACTGATCCAAAGTACATGAGGTGCTGGTTCGAGGTACAGGAGGGTGCAGTTTAAATCATACTGCTTAGAGGTTATGTTTAATCTACAAAGAAATATATAGTTTAACTCACCAGATCGCATATAATTAGCAATACTGCAGTTTATTTTCTTTTTGTTTAAGAAAATGTTACGCCATAACAGTAGATACAATCTACGACAAAACTACAGTGCATTAGTGAATCCTCTAAGTTATCTAAAAAGTGCTTATAATCGGATTGTGGGGGATTATATACCGCTCCAACACCCAATGTTCGCGAGCCTATCCTCACCGAAAGCCAAACCTGTTCAATATTAGATGGGGTTTCAATCACTAAACTTTTGAATGTATTGCGTACATAAATACCAGCACCACCACCTCTACCCACCCTATCATTACGGAAAAAGCTATAATTATCAATTTTAATAGTTTCGTTTGTAGAAGATGCATCAAGCCACGTTTCTGATAAAGCCAATATATCTATATTCTTTTCAGCAATAACAAGTTTTAGTTCTTCTAATTTGGGTAATAAAGATCTAATGTTAATGTGTGCTATGTTAACACTATTCAAAATCGTATTTCTAATTTACTTCTCATTTACTTCCAGAAGTTGGCCCTGCAGTTGTTCCACCTTTGCCTGTAGTACCTTGGTTTGTTGTAGGAATATAGGTGTTAGCTTGGCACTTATTCTTCCGCAAATTTTGTTAATAAAATCAACCGATAGTAATAATTTTTCTATAGATTTTCACATTCTTATATTTTTAATATTAATGCACATATTTATTTTTATTTAAAAATCTAAGTAACAAAAGAGTAGCTATTTATGGAATAGATACCCAAATATGGAATATGGAAATAAGATTCAGTGTTTCTTAAAAAAAAAACAACGAAAACAGTAACGTCTGTTTTTGAGAGATCTTGAAACTGGTCAAAAAGAAAAGGAACTTATTCTGCTCAAAATTAACTTATTCTACTTGCAGAAATCACATATCCAACTGTCAAATTCTGCACCAGCGCAGTTATTATGTGCCCAGAGCCCACTCATTAAACATTTGATCCATGTTTCTCCTAGACTAGCTTCAGAAAACGGTCGCTGACAGCACATACATTCAGCGTCCGCTGAGTTAGGATCTTGCTGTCCTATTGTACCATCAGGTTCACTATCTGTATCAAACTGGATTCCGCCTTCATCCTCAGAGTCTTCGTCGGAGTTCGCAGGATCTGCGTTGATATTCTTTTTCCCTTTCTTTTTGTTTCTTGTTTTTTTCTTATTCTCTTTCTTCGTTCTTTTCATCTTTTTCTATCTTTTTCTTACTTTTCTTGATAAGGTCATTTCTATAACGTGAATAAGTTATTACTGCTGCCACGGCAGCTTTCCTTCCTCGGTTAGATACTTTCCTCTGTTTTTCTGGAACTGGACTTATGTCATAAGGAGACACCAAATCTAGACTGCTACGATCAAGTCTGAAAGTTCAGGTTCATGGTGTGTTTCAAGTCTAAGTTCAGCCACTAAAGCATTATCTGAAGTAGAATTCTTATCCGGTGGTCTAGGACTGGTAATGGATGGTCCTTCTTCAGGCGAGGAGTTTGATTTTGTTGGAGTAATATTTACTGTCCAACCATCTTTTACAGCATCTTGTTGTGTACCAATAAAGTCAACATCACTAAACATGTTTTTATTTAATGGCCAAAGTCCTGTTATACGGAAACCATTTGCTGCAATCTCGTCAGTTTATACTTTCAAAGCCGCCAAATAGTTTTACAAGGTCGAAAGGACTTAATGGTCTGTTATAGTTTCTAATCCAGATTCGTATTTCTTCACTGTAGTGAACTTTTAATGGTCCCATAAATGTTTTGCCCAAAGGCTGGAGCTTGTCTGTAGTATGTGGAGGTATGGATACAATTTCTACGTTGTTTTCTCTAGCAAGTTCTATTACATCGATGTTACGTGTGTGGCTGAAGTGACCGTCTAATATGAGTAGAACGATTCTGGAGTTGGGTTGGTGTGTTTCATAGAACGTTTAAACCAATCTGCGAAAATGTGCATTTGAATCCATCCTGAAGGATGAGCAACTCCTACAGATCCTGGTGGGCAACCTCTCATGAGCTGGATGTTCATATTTTTTCTAGGAAAAATTATGAAACAAAAATCTATTGTTTTCTGTGCTCTCTTTCGAGATTCTTCGTTTCTATCGTAAAAGTGCTGTGCTTTCCTCTTATGTAGTTCCAGCCGAACCTGGAGCTGCTTTACATCACTTTCCGATTCTTTGCCAAAAGGCATTTCATCTTGGCATTGAGTTCGTCACAACGGCTACGCGTGTCACTCCGTGGATATCCAAACGGAATATTAAATTTCTGGTTAAATATCGTTCTGTACAATTCGTACGAAATTTTTGAACATTTCGAATATTCGCTTGATATTCAACTCTTCCGGAAGATACAACCTCTTTGAATCATTTAAACTGTAGTGGCTTAATCTGCCTTTGTATGAAGAGATGTGGGCACATACAGTAGTAAGGGTGTTTTGATGTAACTTTCAGTGTTTTGAACTATGCTTCCCACGCTGATCTTTTGGGGCAACACCGGAAAATTTCAACGATTTTTGAATATATTCTAGTTTCGCCTTTGTATTATCATGAATCGAAATAAATGCCTTATAACACACGGGCACTTCTTCTGCATTACCGTTTCGGGCTACTCTTACTATGCATGTATAACTTGCTTGATGATAAGATCCAGATTCTTCATTCTGGCGTGCTCTGCGTCTTTGAATGGGTACCAGTGATATTAGACCACTTTTGAAATTTCATTTTCTATTTTCTTGTTCATAATAAATGCAATAGAATCAATTAATTCATTCTTGATTGTTTTTGACGTCCAGGAAAAAACAGATCTAACATCACTATCATTTTGTAAAAAGTTTCTTAAATCAGGGTCGAATTTACTAATCAAAATGACAAGCTCCTTAAAATTTCCACGATTCAGAGAACTGTCGGATTCATCGTGACCCCTTAACGGCAATTCTTGCAAACACAAATGCATTGTAACTTCGATGAGACTTTTTAAAATTTTGCGATTTTCCCGAATTGTATTATTAAAATTTTCAATTTCTATTTTACGTGCACTATCCAATGCTGTTGTAATATTATGTTTTTGATTTCTCATTAGCGTTAATTTACAATTTGAAGTATGCGACAAATTTTTTAAATCGAAAAGTCCGTTTTTCCACCAAACTTTTTCTGTACTATTAGAAAACAAGACACATGGCCAACAAAACAATTTATTTGACTGTAGACTCCCAGTAAGCCAGTTATATTTTTCATACCATATATTATTAAACGTCCGATTTGATTTTCCGCGTGTATTGACGTTAATTAATGATTTACTCAAATCTGGGACAGGTCGTTTTAATTCTTTCACTACATACAATTTGTCATCATATCTTAGACCGGAAAAAGAGCATTTGTTAATTAAAAAGTCCACATCATTCGTATCTCTAACACTGACTGTTACTGAAACCTCAGATCAATGCATTTTGGTGATACTTGGAAGTGACATTATAATTTATTGTAATTCTACTGAGGACAAAAATCTCGATCTGCAATACTCGTATTTAAAACAATTTTCTATAACTTACATATTCAAAGGGAAATGAGGATCACCCGTTACCAATTAACCGACCACTTGATTTGAACTATAAGATAAACACATGCATTCGCAGTGCAGCATACGCATTTATATTCTCTGTCACCGTTCTTTACATGGACCTGAAGCGTGCCTCATCTTGCGACTTTTTTGAACCTATACAACTACTAGTGCGTGTATCCCGGGTAGTCTGCATATTCCACGGCATAAATATGAGGCAGTTCTGGAAATGCCTCAGCCAGACTGCTAGTGAATAAACGATGTTGAAAGTTAGAGAAGGGACTATGGCGCTTGCCGCTTGAAAGATAAAACCCGGAGTTATAGAATAGATTACATAATATTTCATTAATTTGAATTCATTTACTCAAATTGTTTTTTATAAAAGAAAATTAAATTGAATATTATTCGAAATACGTTAACTCATCGGACAAGCCGCCTCTGGTCACAAACTAAGTTATGAGTTTTTGAATATTTCTTGCCGGACATGCACGGTATATCCAATGATGAACGTACTTGTTCTAACTGAGAATCCCGCTCCGATACCTATTGCAATAACAACGCTGTTATTTACATCAGTTGCTATATGTTCTACGATATTACACATGTTGCACTGAAAGTAAACTTTTGAATATAGACCTTTTCTAACTTCCCGAATGATTTCCATATTGTCCACTGTACAATCTACTCCCGGGTTAGGGTTATTCAATATTTTCATAGATTCGATAAAGTATTGAATATCTGCAATGCGTCGTCCATCCAATGTAATTACCTTCTCCTTTTTATCGATATACGACAACTTTTTGGCACAAGTATCACTATCATTTTCATACGTTGTGGAACTACTTTGTGTTGATGTGTAATTTGCATCCATGAAAATATCTTCATTAATTTTGTCACAGGTCGATGGAATTTCCTTTTCGATATCTGTCCTATCGATTTCCACGTCGTCTATAATTGACGATGATAGGATTCTCGGAGATACTTTTAATGTACTGGGTACATCCTGCAAACATCAATTTCGGCAAAAATATAAAATACATAATTATAACCCTATAATTTCCTTACCATTTTTTATTTCTTACAAAATTTTCCTTTACTATTTTGTTCCCTTTTTCTACGTCTACTACTTAAACGTAATTTTGTCTTATTTCCCTTTCGATAAAGCGTGTCTTGATATTCTATCTTTTGTTTTAATTGAAACAATAAAAATCTTCTATAGCAAAGCGCCGTGGTAGAAGCGTATACAAGAACATATAAAATGCATATGAGAAGTAACTATACCATGCATTTCAAACGTGGTGATTCGAACTAGACACATTTAACACATTTACTGCTGCGCATAACTGTATGCAAAGGGGGAAGTTTGTTGAAATTTATGTTTTTGTTGAGATACATAAGTGGCTGAAGGGGCGCTTGACCACGTCAGTAATATAAAGGAGAATAAACTTGTTGATGTAATATATTACCTAGTCGAAGCCTGCTTACATATGCTAGTAGGATATAATGGACTTCTGTCTTTCACTGACAATGAACTTGATATTTACATTACTTTTGCCAAGTTGTGTATGTCCACTAAGAATATGAGAGGAATGCCGTCGCCTAAAGTTATCCCCGAAAGATAGGAGGTGAGAGCTAATACCTTTTTCAAAATAAAATCTTACATTTACACCCTCTTCAGATCTTATGCATTACCAACATGGTCGATCTGTATACTTCGAATACATATTTGAGTTTATTGAAAGAAAACATTTTACCGCTTTTGTACGTAAACGATGATCATCTTACTCTCGTACAAAATAATAGTCCAATACAAACATTTCCGCTAATTTCAAGTTGTTTCGGGGGTTTTCCAGTAAATAAAGTAAGCACGGAACAAGAATAGGGATGTTTATCGGTAGACAGGGGAATTCCATAAATAGAATTGAATTGAATTGAAAGACGTTTATTTGTTCTTCGAAAAATGTTACAGAGATCTTACATTGATATGCTGTTTGTGTATTTCACTTAACTCTAATTTTCCTACATTTAATTTTAAATATTTACAATTAGTGTATGTACATTAATAAAGGGTATTTATATCATTTCCGGTTGATGCACGGGGATAAATGGACGGGTGTGCACAAATCATGTTGCGGTTCCGATGGCTGCTTCGGCGGCGGCTCGGCGTGGAGGTAAAAGTTGATAAAAACCTCCTCGGATGCGGTTGGATTTGTGTGTAGGTGTATAGGACCTGGGCACGTTTGCGGTGTTATTGCGGCGGTTGCCGGAATATCGGTAAATGTTCGTACGGCTACTTGTGTTTGGCCGGCTGCCGTATTTCGGTGATTGCGCGTACCAGATGGTTGGCGTGAGCGGCGGTGCCGGTATAAAATCGCGCCGCGATGTGATTCGCGCGTTCGTCTACCATCTGCGTCGCGGTCGCGTTATGCAGGACGCGGACGGGCGTCCGCATGTCGGCCCTAAGGATCAGTCGCAAGCATCTGCGTCACCCGGAAATGGAAACTTATGTTTCCATTTTTGTAGGTATTTTTCGTACTGCGGTATTTGATTTTGGATTTTTGCTATGGCGGTGATTTGCGAGAAAGAGTGACTGTACATGATGGTATCGTCGGCATACAGAGCTAGCTTGTTGTGGGGGAAGCGGGGTATATCCGCTGCATACAGGTTGAATAGGATTGGCCCTAGTACGGATCCTTGGGGCACTCCGGCCGCGACGCGTACCGGCGCGGAAAACGAGTCCTCGACTCTTACGCGAAAGACGCGTCCCGTCAGGTACGATTGTAGTACCCTAATAACGATCGGCGGAAATTCCAGGGCGATGAGTTTGTAAACTAGGCCCGCGGTCCAGACATGGTCGAACGCCCTCTCCAGGTCGACCAGCATTAGCGCGGTGTGTTGGCGCCTGTTGAAGGCGTTGATCGCGTCCGTGACGACCCGCGGGACCTGGTGGTCAGTACTGTGTCCCGGGCGGAATCCGGACTGTTCCGGCGGTAGTAGCTCGTTGCGGCCTATGTGCTCTTTCACGCTCTCCAGGATGACTTTCCGCGATCTTAGACATGGTGGAGAGGAAGGAGATTGGGCGATAGCTGGTGGTCTTTCGTAGGTCTTTTCCGGGTTTAGGTACGGGGATGACGGTGGCTTGTTTCCAGGTGTGAGGGAAGTATTGTAATTTAAATATTGCGTTTATGATAAGGGTTAATTGTACTAGCTGTTTTTTCGGGACCGGGAGCTTTCGTGAAGGGAGTTTTATTTACAAGTTGTTTAATGTGTCGGGGCGTAGTGATGAGGTGCTCTGAGATGTGCGGGTGGATGGGGTGCTGGATTAGGAAATGGTCGATGGTTTTTTCCACCATGTCCTCCGTCTCGGCGTTCGTGTCAGGCGATATTCGCGGAAAGAGTCGGCTATCAGCTGCGAAATTTCATCTCGCACTACCGCGTGACTTCCGTCCGGGCGTGCGACAGTGTTGATTGTAGCGTATTTCTTACGCAGGTGCTTGTTAAGCAGCAAAATTGACCCATCCCTGGTGTTGAGGTTTCTCAGTCTATTGCTATACGTTTGATTTTTGTGTTGTGATATGGAGGTTTTGATTTGTTTGTTTAGTAGTTTCATCCTATTCAGCTGGAGGATCTGGTAGGATCTACGAAGCTTGTTTCGCTCTGCGAATGGTATTTTGATAGTTTGCGGCAGTTCATTGTAATGATAGCGGTTGATCGTAGAGGGATGGAACGTTTGGCGGCTACGGTAATGTCGCTCTCCTTTGTGGCGATGGCGGCCTCGAGCGTTTCTGTGGAGTCGATGCTTGTTTGTATCTGACAACGATTCAGGCGCTCTCTGAATAGTTGCCAGTTCGCCCTGGAATGGTTGATCGTTCTGCGCGCGCGAGACGGACCCCCGACTTCCCCGAGATGGAAAACGACGGCGACGTGGTCGGAGGGCATACTTTCCGCGGCGACGTCCCCGATATTCGCGATGTTCGCGGTGAGGACGAGGTCGACGGTGATGGGTGTAGTACCGTTGCTAGAGATGTGCGTGGGTTCGTTGGTGTGAGGTACCATTACTTGGCTATTGTTAATGGAAGCGTTAAGTGTGGTGCCGTTTGCATTGTTCCGGTGACAGCCCCAAGATGTGTGAGTAGCGTTAAGGTCACCCGCAACACTGACTTTTCTGCTGATGGCAAATAGCGACTGAAGTTGCGCGGCGTATAACTTTTTTGCCGGGCTGTTATAATAGGTCATTAGGATCGTGTTGTCTGCCAACCTAACCGCGATTATCTCGAGCCCGTCCACCTCCGGGCGGTTGGCGATTCGTTGATACGGCACGTCATCCCTAAGAACGATCGCTGCCCCACCATGTCCGTTATTTCCACGCTTTTCCTCGACCCCTGACGTTAAGGGTAAAGCTCGCGGGCACCCGTGTTTCGTTGAGGAGAAGAATGTGTATTTGATTTCTCCTCAAGAAGTCGCGACATTTCGGGTATTTTTCCCGAAACCCCGTTGGAGTTCCACAGCGCTATTCTAGGGTTCATGACTATCGTTAAAATCGCTCCAATAGGGTCTTGCATTTCTTTAGCTTGTCATGCAAGTTGTCCAACTTACCCGCGAGCCATTTCCGGGTCGATTATCCGGTTAATCGCTTTGAAAGTGGCCGAAATGCGTTTCGAGAAGGATGAAATTGTTTATGTTGAGACAGCAGATCATCATAATTTGGTTCCCTGGTGGTTAACTTTAATCTGAGATGCGGTTCCACATCCAAAAGCCTGTTCCTTTTTTTCGACTTAATGTCTACAAATACTGAAAAAGCAACTTCACATAGACATGAAGTTGGAAAAGGCAAGATGTATTTCAAGACTTTTTCTGTTAAAACTTTCTCTAGATCAGCGGACATCATACGTGTTGCCAAAGCCTCTCTGTGTATGCAACAATTTGGGACAACATTCTGAATTCTTGCAACGAGTCCTTTACTAATTCCAACCATACTTTTTGCAAAGTTCGTAAATATCAGTGGACTCATGGACTTGTAATGCATAATAATGACATTAAGAAATATCAGGCAATAACATCTGTTTTACATTATTAGACATCGATGATTCGTCGATGAACTGAATTATTCAAGAGGGGAATGCGGTCAAAAGTTTGTTTCGCTCTCCTATCATTACTTTTGCCATTATCTTGACTGAAGGCTTGATTAAAGTTTCCCCAATCGTCTCCGCAGCACTACATTTTGCAATTAAAAGCGACACGCGATACGAAGCTTCTAGGATTTTTTGATTGTCACCTCCTATCAAACCCCGCATTACTTTTCGAGACTGATTTAAATTCTTAAGTTTGTTTTCAAAAAACTCGATGGATTTATCTTTGTACTGATTGTGGTTTGTCTCAAAATGGCGCTTTAAGTTGGATGGTTTCATGCTTTCATTTGTTAGATTTTCAAAACAAATGACGCAAAGTGGAATAGGCTCATCTTCATCTCCAGTCCATAAGAATCCAAATTTAAGATATCCTTTGTCGTACTTGCGAGTTTTCCTTGTTTCTTTTTTAACAGGTTCCTTCAGAATTGAAGGTGGTTCGCCGTCGTTAATTTCATTATTTGTTGATTGCTATTGTAATTCGATTTAGAAGATACAGATTTCAACCAGCGATCTATAACCTTAAATGTTAGGGATAAACATTATATTTTGTGAAAATATTCTAAATCAATGCGACTTACTAAAGCACTTAAACCTTTCCTATTAGAAAAAAATCGCAGGAAAGTTAAAAATACACATACACGCGCTGTAACATTTCAATGTGTACTGGAGGTTTTTGTGTGACACCGTTGTCTGGGTCATAGGGTGTAGAAATGCGCAGAATCACAGTGTCCGGCGACGCCACGGCTACGCATACATACATAAAAAACCACATATACACAATACGTACCGACAAACTGTTCCAGTACCTTTGGGGGATACACTGGTGTAAAGTATAATCATTATTAACCATCTACCGGGGACATCCCTAGATACCAGATACATGAAATTCAGATCATGCTGACCGCTATTCCATAAAAACACGCTTTTTTGGAGGGAGATTTCGTACTCTCCAATCAATTTTTATAATAAGTATAACAAAAATTTATTAAAAAATCTAACGAACTGGCCGAGGAGTTTCTTAAAGAAAATTATTTAGGTTTGGACAGATACAGAGTTACAGATTATATTGAAGTACAAGTAGCACAGATTCGTGGCTTAATTAATACTTAATCTAACGTTAGAAAATATTACTTTGTATAGTAATCGAAAATGCTTACTTAGTTCCTAGTTATCTTTATGCAAGGCGTCTATATTGTAGCAGAAATAATGCAAATCGTATATCAACAATGCAAGGCGTAAATAGTATGCATTAGTTACTACAGCGGATATAATTCCTCCTCTGCAAAAAACAGAATACCGAGGACTATATTACCGGAGGGACTTTGTTTCTTCATTATTTGCTTTTACAATAATAGTTGTTTTCTTTCTTTTAATATAATAGAGTATTACAGTTATAAAGATTACACAAATAAGCAAACAATAAATAACGTAATTAAATGTGTTGTTTTTATAATGAGAATTACTTAAAATTTTTAGCAATATTTCTTGGTTATTAATTTCATTCAAAATATTATATAATGTAGGTTGTGTCAAATTGATAGTTATAATTTCATTATGCTTTTGATTAATACCAATGAATTTAACATCGTTAGTTAAAAGTGTTTTATAGTTTCTGATTTTGATATTATTGATAGTAAATTTTCGTTCTTATTACAGTTTTGAATTAACCCATATATGCCTAAAGTTTTGTTTGCTTAAATTTTTTATTTTTTCTAATTAATAGCTATTCTTGAAGAAGTAATAAAACATATCAATATATCAATATTTTTTGTTAAAATTTATTTCTATTTCTTGTAATGGAGACGTCCTATATGTAGGACATTAGGCAAATATTATACTATATAGCTATAATTATTTAGCCTTTATGAAAATTAATAAAGCACTTGACATGCACTCCTATATCACATTTTTGGCATGTAGTGGTTGTCTTTTCATTGAACTTACCACACCTGGTTTGTTTGGCTTGCGGTATGACTAAATGATCCAGTCGGTCATACCTCAAATCATGTGTCACTTTTTGATGGGTATGTTTTATTATTTGGTTGGATGATTGCTGTATGATTTTCGAAGGACCAGTCCCTTTCTCAAATGTTGAAGTTGCTTCTGGTACACAATTAATGTAAAAGAAAACACTTGAAATCTTGTAGAGTATATTGCCTAATACTTAAAACAAAACAACTATGTACAAACTGATTGAATACAAGAGGTTCACCGGCTCGCGACACGATGGCAGCCATTTATTTTTAAGAGTTTATCGGCTCACGGCACGATCGCAACTCTGGTCGAATCAAGACAAACCTACTCTACACGTGCGCTCATTCGTACAAATAATGTCTACTAACTAAAAACAGGTAGTTTATATAGTAAGAATAGTTGTGACATCATAATCCCTACAATTAACATAACGTGTTTCTAAGGTGTAGTTGGAAATTCTGAATTTATCTTGATTACGTCTTAAGAGTGTAATTGCAGTTTACAATAATAGAATTGTAAATTTCAAAAGATTAAATAGTACAGGAAATGGCAAAAACGAAAGTTTTACGGTAGTCAAATAAAACCTGAAGAAGGTATCCGTGAACTTATTGTCCGATGATTGAGAAAAATCCTGTCTTAATCCTATCTTCTACGTACCGCTCGCCTAAGGTCTTAAAACTAATTAAAATTGAAGTGCAGGTACGAAATTGGGGTGCTTACAATGACATTGGAAATTTCCTATATTGTGGTTTTTACCATAATAAATAATATCAAGAATGTTTTTCAGAATAATTTAACATTTGGTTTAGAAGTTAAAACACTATTTTTAAACCTATCCTTAAATTGTGTTATGTACAAACATGTAGGATATTAAATTAAAATCTTAACAATTGCTGTGGCAATATTCCTCCTAAAACTTAGTTGATCCATAGACCCTCCCTTTTTCTTATGGATCTGCTAAGCGTTATTTACTGCCATGTCAAGGCTATGGGAGATCAGACAGAAGTACCGCTTCTTACCTCGGATGGCCACTCTATATTGGGCTATGTTTTGATCGGAGCGATCTACTCCTCCCATATGTTTATTATATAAGTTTAGCAAATGTGGTTGTTCAACTTGTATAAACTTCTTTTCTTGTTGAAAATATCTTCCAACTGAATGCGTAGGTTGGATCCCAACGAAATTAGAGGCAATTGTCACTATGCCATTGTCATTCCATTTTACAAAAATTATGTTCCTATCCTCTATTTTGTGGAAGTCGTAAACACCTCGTTTTTCCTTCTTCATAATTTTCACTTTTTTATTCACTTTTTGGAATGCGATTTTCCCTGATAGTACCACGTATATTTTTTCCCTGGAGATACTCAAGTAAAACGGGCGATGTGAAGAAATTATCGAAGAGAAAATGAAATTTCAGATCTACCCACTTCTAAGCCGATCAGCATAGATAAGTACCACTGATGCACCAGTACCTAAATGTTTGTAATTTTGGTTGGTGTAAGTTACTGCTCCCTGGTAAGGTTCAAACCAGTTTATATATCCCAGTTTTGTTGTGCCAACTCAAAGTTTATAACCATAGCGAATTGGTTTTCCATGGATATACTGTTTGCAGCCATATCTTCCAGTATATGGTACCATAGCTTCGTCTATGCTGTGATACTCAACAAATGCACGATCCAGAAATTTTCTGTTTAGATGATCAAAAAGGGACCTCACATTAGCGAATTTATCTTCTTTATTGAGAGATAGATTGTCACAAAAATGTATATGAAAGACATACATACATATCCGCTTAAAGCCAAAATACCGATAAAGTACTTTATCTGTGACAAATCAACAGTAATATTCTTATTCTTTCACTGAAAGTAGCGATTCGTTTCGTCGATAATTTTGTGCAAAATGTCATCAAAGAAGTAAGAGAATGTATCTACTGGCGATTCTTGATGATTTACAGGAAATACATAATTATCAAGAGGTAGATCTTGTTTTTTATATGAATATAACTTTTTCCTCGTCACTGCAATTGTCTCGTCTTTGTTGGCCACATTACTGAGTGGCAAGTTATCTTCAGAATCCCATTGGACTACAAGAGTTATGCATTTGACTTCAACAGTGTTGTTGATTTGGGCAGCCGGCAAATTGTTGATATTTATTGCATCTTCTCCCGAATCTTCGTCGGTCAGACCCTCAGATGCATTATTTGGCGATAACAACGTAATAGACTCCGCTTCAAGGTCATCATCTTGTATCATGGCCAGTGCTTCATGAAGAGTGAGTCCACTACAAATTGAAAACAATAGTGAGCGATAGTATCACATTTTCGTGAAGTTCTACATATAGGACACGCAGGTATACTGTTTTCTAAAACCCCATAAAAATAAATAATGATATATTTGGGTTCATGTAATAACTGAAGGTCTATTTAATAACAAATTACAAAGAAAATACAATTATTATATTCATATTTATCAAAGCAGACTTACCTTTCAAACCGTATATCATATTCGGCCATTTCTACAAATGTCTTACACTTTTAATCACAAAAATAATAACACTCAATAAGCACACCGAAAATTTGCTACTTCCTATCCTAACGCATGGTTGAACTTACACAGTGACAGGTTTGGTTAGCAAAATTTGAAGTGCTGTCCACACGTTCGGGAATATATCCGCCAACCATTTTGTTTAATAAGTTGAAGAAATGTTATTGGTTCTGCTGATTCAAGCTCTGTCAACAATTGATTCAAGCTTAAAAGTTCCTCAACCAATTCACTACCAGATATGTCACATTTTTCCCCATTGGTTAAACTTATTTCTAAATCTCCACAGGCTTTTTCCAATTTAAACTTTTCAGGAATTGCTTTGATGTTGTATACGAAGGACCATGTACCATTAAACTTGGATAGTTGTGTAAATCGAGTGACCAACGCATTCTCGATTGCATCGATCATAGGGTAAAAGACGTTCATTTAAAACAATTCTTCAGGATCTGTTGGTGCCTCGTCTACGGCCTCATACTCGAGTAATCAATTTTTCTTCGGGATCGGACTGGCTTAAAATTAAGATCTATTCCAGCCTGAGAAACAATTTCCTTAGCTGTTATCAGAGCAGACGATTAACCCCGATATTCTTTCACAAATTCCGAGCAGTTTTTCGGCAATTGTGAAGCGTTTGGTAAATTCATAGTTTCAGACCGCATAGCCTTACTTACAATGTTTGAAATTGAATTTGAAATTACTTGAAACAAAATATCATACCATTGTAACTACGAACTGAAATTGTTCTATGTTCTGAATCAGGAACAAAGCCACTGATGCTGCAACTGAGTCATTCGTTTCTTCGTGAAGATCTAAAAGGGCGTCACGAGCTGAAGAGTAGCGGTAGCGAACTGCAGCGAGGCTAGAAACTCTACTCTCCCAACGAGTTTCGCAAACTTTTTTCAGCGATAGTTCTTCTACGTGTTTAGATATCACTTCTTGGCCTTGATAATCGTTCATATCCAAATCGAAATCTTGCACAATATCATCAAGAAAGAGGCCGCTGGGTCTAGCTCCTGAAGAGTCACTTACCGGCTTGTAAGCAACGAAATAGTCACGCACTTGGACTTCATTTTCATTAGTGTCAATAAAATACAATGTTAAAGATAATTGTTCGATCCAAACTGATGAACTAAACCAGTTCCCAAAAGAAGGAAAAAACAACAAGGGAAATCCCCCAAGTACTGCGTTCCTAAGTACAGTGTACCAACACTATATGATAATTAAATAACCTTATCTCATGGTAAGAAAGAAAATAACAGATCCTAAAACCTTCAACAACAACAAAAAAAACAAACTAATGATTGCACAAAAGAGAAAAAAATATATAATCCTATATGTGAAATCCGGGAAATTTAAATTTATTAACTTTTAAGTTTAAAAATCACAGTCAAGTCTGCTAATCCTCCACGATGATCTGGAAATAAAAATAGTATCCGTTCAAGCAGGGTACCTCCGACCTTGTTGGCCTCATCGGATGGGCGTGGTCCACAAATGTTAGTTGGAGCCAAGTTAGCCTAGTAAAAATTCGCTGCATCGGACTGGACATAGTTACGACGATGTACTTGTTCTCCAATATTATATCTAACGTCTCTTCTCCGTAAATCGTAATGTTTCTTATTCTTAAGCGTTGCTTTCTCCAATTGTTGCTTTACTTCGGCAAATAGACGACGAAGAAAGGTCATTCTATCCTTAGATAAAGCTTCCCTGTCTATTTCGTGATCAGAATCAATAGATTCATCAGAGTTCAAGTTCAAAGGAATCTCTCTTCCAAACACGACAAAATAAGGACTATAATGTGAGTTCTTAAGGCACATGCCAATTTAGATAAATGTTTATCCCAATCCCTATGATTATCTGTTACATAGCATCTAATCATGGTTTCTAACGTCTTATTGGTTCGCTTGGTAGGATTAGCTTGTGCGTGGTAAAGGTGTGTTTCACGCTATAGGACCCCAATAAATTTCTGAATTCTGTGCTCTTATACTGAGTACCATTATCACTAATAAGAACTCTAGGTTGGCCAAATATTAGAAATAACTAGCAGAACACACAAGTTTGGAAGTAGCATTCCGCAACGGAATAACTAATGAGAATTTACTACATGAATTTACTAATCAACCATGGCCAATATGTACTTATAGGCCTGACTGGATCTAGGAAGCGGTTCGATTAAATCACATGATACGCACTGGAATGGTCTATCTATATGACTCAACTTTATTACGAGATGCCATTAATCCAGCCGGTTTTAATTGCACTGGCGTATTCTCACAGCAAGCCTTACAGTTTTTAACATGTGCTTATGTCGAATTTCTTTTTAGGCCAATAGTAGTGTTGAGCAACTCGGCGGTAGGTCTTGAAGATTCCTGGATGTCCAGCCCGTGGATCATCATGACAATCACCCAATATACGGCGGCGACCAGGTTTCGGTACAACTATTTTCCACCCATTACTACCGTCAAAATCAGGAACTCTTTGAAATACAACATGCTTAAGTAATTTAGAATTTTTTATACGACAAGTAGGATACAATAGAGGATTATCCTCAACCTTTCGCAACATATTGTCATACCATTTATCTGCCTTTAAGTCCGAACTAATAATGTCTACAATTGGCACAGATCGAGATAGCATATCAGGCACTACGTTATCTTTACCCTTGCGGTGAACAAGATCAAAAGAAAAGGCAGATTCCATCTAGGCAAACGTCCTGTAGGATTTTTTAAATTGCTTAACCAACATAAGTACCAATGGTTAGTAATTACACTAATTTCTATACTCCAAAGAACCGCCAAACATTCCCGTTCCGTGGTAGAGAACTTACGCTCTAATAGCAAATTACCTTTTCTCCCTCAGTATGATTTTGGGTTAGAACTGCGCCTATACCATATCCACTAGTATCAGTCTGAATTGTGAATGGGAGACTAAAACCAGGACAGCGTAACACAGATGCCGAAATAAGTTGCTCTTTAATTTTCCTAAAGGACTCTTCTTGTTTTCCAGTCCATTGAAATTTAGTATTCTTACGCAATAGTTCAGTAAGAGGCTGAATTACTGTTGAAAAATTAGGTATAAACCGTCTATACCACGACGTTGTTTCAATCATGCTTCGTACTTCAGAAACTTTAGAAGGTGTAGGAATTCGTAGGATAGCCTCAACTTTACCAGTCTCCTCAGTACCATCCACCACGTAACCAAAAATTTCAACTCTGACCGACTTACTAAGAGTTATACCTGCTTCAGTAGGCCGTTGACAAACCTTAGCCAACACTTCCACATGCTGTTCGAACATCTGAGTGGTAATGATTATATCATCCAAATATTTAAAGCAATATGGTTCCAAATCCACTCCTAGAACTCTGTCAATTAAGCGCTACCAAGCAGTTGGAGCTGTGTGCAAACCAAAAGGTAGTCGTCGAAATTGATATAGGCCACGACCAAGAACAGTAAAAGCTGTTAAAGGACGAGATTCTTTTGCAACAGGAATTTGCTATTAAGCCGATTTAACATCTAAACTAGTTAAGTATTTTGCATCACGTAACCGATTAAGTATACTAGTCACATAGGGTAGCGGATAAGCATCATGTTTACTTACTCTATTTAATTGACGATAATCTACACAGAATCTCCATGTATCGTCTTTCTTCCTGACCATAACTATCGGACTACTCCAAGGACTATTAGAAGGTTCTATAATTTAGAGAAGAGTCTGTCCAAAATCTGTTTCTGATGCACAGTCAATGCATCTTGAGATTTCAACACAAATATCGGGTTCTCTAGAAAATTTCCATTCTTTCGAACGCAGATCCGGCACGATACCCATGCGAGTCCAAAAATCAACACCCAATATTAATGTATGATCGGGATCTGGTACTACTAAAATATCAATGATCCTTTCTGTCCCACACAATTGAACTGGAACCCTTAAAATGCCTAAACAAGTACATTTGTTACCGTTAGCTACTGTGACTGTATCTATTGGAGTCCGCTCGAGATAATAGAAACCAATGGTTTGAAGTAATTGCCATCCCCTACTCTCTATTATAGTACGATTACTACCAGACCTAATATTTCTCTATTGAAAATTTTAACAGTAACATAAGGTCTTTCGTCTCCTTGTACATGTGATAATACAAAATCTAGTACGCAACGTATAGATTGATAATTGACCGTCGATTGTGGGTGTGACGTAAGCCGGTCATCTACTGACGTCTCCCCGATGCGTTTCCCTAGCATTAGATGCCTCTACACCTTGCAGTATAGCAGTTAGTTTCTCGTTTTCAATATGTGGTGGTGATTTATTATATCTGACAATTCAACAACTATTAATGCAAAAACTTATGAGTATAAAAGGTTTGCTAGACTTACAACCAAAGCAAAATGAAAGAGGATTATTAAAGAAACAAAGGATCGTTAAAAAATACATTTATATCTATATTATTTTATTGAGTTTCCTCTTACATCTTCTTCTTAGTGCGTTTTCCTCTCTTAGTTTATTTAATTCTCTTATTCTTATGTAGGTTCGTACACGTACAAAGTATTACTTCTTGCGGTAGATGATTGAGCTTCTGGTGCTACTTTTTTGAATATAAATTTTTATCAGAACATAAACCAGTTCCATATATTTTAATAAATGTTTTTTCCACTATATTTGCCATCCTTTGGATGTAAAAGCTTTCTTTGTGACATAAAATTAGTGCATTCATTTTTTTTATGGCTTTTCATAGAGTTTATATTTATCTTTAAATTTTTAACAAACGTACCCAGCTATGTATTGTAGACCTTCATGCTTTACTTGGTCAAGAGTCGAAACTTCTTTCTTAAAATGTTCTAAAAGTTCCGATAAGTCATAATCTATTAATGTGTTTTCGGCCATGGAGCAAAGCTGTGCTGTTACATCTTCGGATTCACACAATGGTTGTAAAACAGACGTTAATGGGTTTTCTGGCATTAATAAAGACGAGTCTGCTGTTTCCATTTGCACATTACCAGAATCGGACAGGACATGTGAATTTTTCCCCATGTACCATTTTAGCCGGTATTTAAAATCCAATGGAGTTGGATGATCACTTGCTCCACCTGATCCTATGATATACAACAAAAAAATTCTAGTACTTGATTTAGACGGTATGTTATAATGTGATCAACGTTATATTTTTCTTTTAAATATTCGTATATATTTAAGATTTATTATTTAACAAAATTCCTTTCTGAAAGGGTAATTTCTTTTTATGTCCAGCAACTGTCATATTTAGCATGAAGTTATCTATTCTTGCAATAATTGCTTGTTGATTTTCAAGATCTATGCCAAATGCATGTGTATGGGTTGAATATTTAGTTTTTGTATTGCATATGTCAAACCAATCGTTAATTAATTTAACAAATTCGCTTACTTCTGTCCATGGAACATCTTGCATTAATTGGTGTTTTCCATACCAACTAATCGCTTTTGCGACAGTGTTCGAAAAGCACTGTGCTGCCGTCTTAACCTTTTGACGTTGGGGTCCGGCAACATTCAAATGATACCGTGTTCATTTTGGTGCCATTTTTATGTCACCTGTTTGTACTTCAACCAACTTTCCAAGGGCTACCTTTGTGAGATGGATATTATTAATTATAAAACCACGATAAAAAGAAATTCTCGCTAGTTTCAGCAGATGCGGTGCATCATTGAAAAAGAAAATATTCTTACTCTCATCAAGCGGATTTTTTTATGTAATTACTTTGATGTCTACATTCGATGTTTGGAATAAGGCACCATTTGTTGGACCTAGATCGCACACAATCGCCACAACTGTATACTTGTTACTCTCTAGCCTTCTTATTATTTCCAGCGGCACATCTTGGACGTAACAGTTTCGTAATTATAATAAATAACTTGCTTTCAAGAAGCAAGAAGTCCACGCATCATTACGGGTTGTACTATTTTATATAGTTCTACAACTTGTTCATAAAATTTGTCTAAGCAAATTTTATCGGAAAGGTGCATTTCATCAAAAGATAGCCACACATAGGAGGTCTACATCTTTGAATTCACTGGCTTTGTGTTTCATAATTAACAAAATCTCTTCCAAAATCCCTGGATTCAAGGCTGTTTGTGCTGACCGTCTTCGGAGCGTTGACAAAGCTGGTAAGGGAAAATGTTTCACATCGCGCAAATATCTGTAAGCTTTGAGACTCACAGCACGTAGTGATACTGCAAAAGAAATATCTTCGGATGACCATTTAATTTTTTTTCCCTTCATCATTTCAATTTGAGTAATAGTGAAGAAACTATCCAAAATTCTTTTTAAACTATTGTTCTCCTCTTCTAAGTCAATTATTTTCTTCTGTAATTTGTTAATGCGCTCTTCTGCCTTAAAGTATTTTGAATTATTGGAAATCAAAAGAACTTTGTATTGCTTCCTTTTATTCTTGTAGATACACGAGGGTAGTCCCAAAAATAAGGTCTCCAATTTTTTTTTAGAATACAAAAATCCGTTTATTTACTATAATATATACATCATTTTAAAGTTTGAACATATACGACGGTGTATTGAAAACTAATGCCACCATGGGTATAACTTTATTAGTAATAGGTATATTGTTTACATATAATTGTGAAATGATAGTATAAACTGTCCTCTACCCACTGATATAATCACTTTTCCACATAATCTCCATTGACAGCAATATATTTACGCCAACGTACTACGAGTTGCGCAAATCCGTCACGGAAAAGGTCTGAAGTCTTCGCACGGCACCATTTCCGTACCTCCGTTATCACCTCTGCATCCGAAGAGAAACGCTTGCCCTGGAGATGGTCCTTAAGCTTCGGAAAGAGGAAAAGTCACAAGGCGCAAAATCTGGGCTATAAGTTGAATGAGGTAAAACGTCATGAAACCCAAGCTTCTCCAGTGCTATATGCGTTCTCTGACTTGTGCGAGGCCGAGCGTTGTCATGATACAGAATTGGCACTTTGTTTGGACGAACTCTACGCAGCAGTCCCTTTAGATTTGTTAGGGTGTTAACATATCCTTCGGAGTTGACAGTACAGAGATGTTCCAAAAATTCAATATAAACGATGCCATCGCAATCCCAGAAATCGGTCATCATGACTTTCCCGGCAGATGGAACTGCTTTGAATTTTTTCGATTGTGGCGAACCCTTATGTCTGTACTCCATGGACTGACGTTTCATTTCAGGGTCGTAATGATGTGCCCACGACTCGTCACCGGTCACATTTCAGTGGAGACAAGCATCACCTGCCTCATATCGAGTCAAGAGTTCGCAAATTTGTTTTCAATTGGCTTTCATTTCATCAGTAAGCAATCGGGGCGCCCAACGTGCGCATATTCTCCTGCACTTCAGCACATTGCAGACAATATGATGTACTCTTTCTTGCCTATTGGCAATGTCAGTTTGTTTACACCGTCGATTCTCACGAACCTGTTCATCCACGAGAGCCATCTGCCTTTCACGACGCGCAGATACTGGTCGGCCACTGCGTGACTGATCTTGGAGATCCGTTTTAGCAGGATTTTCGTCTTTCACAGTCCTTACCCACCTCCTAACAGTACTCATATCAACACATGCATCACGATACACGGCACTTAACCTTCGATGGATGTCAATGGGCACTACACCTTCCCCAGTAAGAAATTCGATGACATTTTTAGAACTGTCGTGCGCAAACGCGATGTAGCTGAGAGTCTCCCCTAGGAAGACTTATGTACCAAGAGTTTAGGTAAATGGCAAACCACTGTTGACACTGCCTGGCCCATCATTATAAAAGTTATGGCCATAGGGACATTAGTTATCAGTACGCCCTCGTATCTATTTTTCTACATAATCACCATTTCGGTCGAAGCATTTTTGTAGACGCTGTGACACTTTTTGTATGCCCATGTCATACCAGCTCGCCGCCATGTCCTTGAGAATGCGTTGAACCTCTTCTTTCATCTCGTCGTCGGAGTTGAATCACTTTTCGGCCAAATGCTCTTTCAACTTGGGAAACAGGTGGTAGTCACTGGGTGCCAAGCCAGGACTATAGAGTGGGTGGGTGATGATATTCCATTTAAACTGTTGCAGGAGAGCGACGGTTTGACGGGCGACGTGTGGGCGAGCGTAGTCGTTCTTCGGTTTTGAATTGCCTTTCTTGAGTTTTTCCAGTATTTCATAGTATCTGTCAGCGTTTATTGTGGTCCCTGCGGGCATAAAGTCGATCAACAATACCTCCTTTGGATCCCAAAACACAGTTGCCATGACTTTCCCCGCAGACTGTGTTTGTTTCAATTTTCGCGGCTTGGGCGAAGAGGAATGTCGCCACTCGCGTGATTGTTGTTTGGTCTCAGGTGTAAAGTGGAACGCCCAGGTTTCGTCACCCGTGACAATCGAGTCCAGAAAGCTTTCCTTTTCACTTTCATAGCGACGAAGAAATTCACGGGATGAATCAACTCGTTGCCACTTGTGGTCTTCCGCCAGCATTCGTGGAACCCATCCTGCACACACCTTCCGATACTGCAGCTTTTCCGTTAAAATCCTGTGAATGGTGTTTCGGGAAACCTCAGAAACCAAAGTGTAGAGATCATCTAGATTGATCCAGCGATCTTCACGCATGGTTTGCTCAACTTTTGCGATTGTCTCGCCGGAAATTGACGGTCTACCGCTCCTTTGTTCGTAGTGAATGTTCGTACGATCGGCTGCAAATTCTCTACACCACTTGCGAACGTTTTTGACATCCATGCACGACTCTCCATGCACTTCCGTCAATTAGTGATGAATTTCAATCGGTTGAACACCCTTTGAGCTCAAAAACCGAATAACTACACGAACTTCGCACTTGACGGTAGTGATCAACGGATGCCCCATTCTCAACGGCTGCTAAGCCAAGACAACGTCCCAGCGAAACGCGAGCACGCTTGTTTGGGAGTTGGGGAAGCAACAATCACAACAGTGTGGCCAGTCGCACGAACAGTTTCTCTCCGTTCCCAACGCTTTGCCAGTTACAAAGTGCACTAGTTTACAAGGTTGTTGCTGCTGTTAGGGTGGAGGGTGAGTCAGCTCGCGAATACGCGGCCTCCCCTTACCACATCTTACTCGCTTCTTTACCTCCATGATAAGCGGGTAAGGCTTACCGCCTTTAAGTTGTAGGGAAGGCGGCTTCGTGAGACCTTAGTATCCTCAGTGTTCCCAATATGACGTGCTTTTGCATTTGTTGTGCTATTAGTGTGGCGGTTCCTTCATCTAGACCCAGTTTTTTTATGCCAGTTTTTATTTCAGGCTTCATGCCTCCGAGGACACCAATCACTAGTGAAACAAACGTTACCTCAAGTTCCGGATAAGTCAGCTTCAGTTCGATAATTAAATCTTTGTACTTATTTCTCTTTTCGGCCTCCTTTTCCACTATCCGCCTCTCTGCAGGATACGTCATCTCCAGGACGAACATCGCTCCCGTAGCACGATGGATTACCACCATATCTGGCTTGTTTGCCATGATACGTCTGGTGGTAGAGAAAGCAAAATTCCATAGGATCTTCGCCGTTTCGTTTTCCACAGCAGCCGGTATGTCTCCAGGTCGTAGGGTGGTATTGGTTTCTTGTCTATGCCGTACTTATGGCGAAGATGGTAGTAAATAACTCTCAGGGCAGCATCGTGGCGTGCTATGTAGAGCGTTGGGGCATACTTAGAGTAGGCCGAAAGTATGTGCATTGTTGTTTCCGGGTCTTTTGCACATGCTCTGCATCTTATTATTATAGTCGGGCCATTGCACAGATGCCTTTAATCACTGCGACCTTAATAGATCTATTGTAACAAAATGCCCTTGTGTGTGTTAGAATAGTTGGAGGCTTTTAACAAACCTTAATACTACTCTAGGGTCTGCTTCCTTCAATTCAGTCAGTGCAAGAAATGACCTACTGACATGTTGGTGTCGTGTGCGACTAATGTCAACACATTTACATAGGATATCCTTTGCAATATACATCAGATAGTTTAGGTTGGGAGCTTCAAGAATTTTGAGATGCCCTGTGAGATCCCTAGGCTGTAATCCCTTCGTTTTAGTAATAGGGAGGGCACTCGATATTGCCTGTTTGTGAATATGGATGTGAAGCGGCGTTATTCTCAGCAGGACTTCCAGAGCTGCTGTGGGACAGGTACGTATCACTCCTGTGATGTTGAGACTTGCAAGTCTCTGAATATGTTGAAGCTGCTGTTGCACAATCTTCTGAGTTGTTTTGGACACCAAACCAGAGAGGCGTAGGTGATCATGGGTCTGATTATTGCTGTATAGGATCAGAAGATAATTTGAGGCTTAAGACCCTAGTTCTTACCAAGCAACCTTCGGCATACTAGTGATGCCGTAATGGCTTTGACCAACACTTAAGGGCATGTTTGAATTGAAGGATCTTCATCTTGCCACCTGTTTGGCTCAAACTGGTCGTCATCATCATCGGCATCAGCATTAAGTCCTTAAAACTAAATCAAAGATGTTATTGATATCAAAGATGTAAGAGATGTTATACCATGTTAAGACATGAAGAATGGAGAGTACTTGAGCAACAATTTCAAAGAAGATGGAATTTTCCTGGATGTTGCGGTGTGTAATTAAGGCACCACCTAAAGCTGGCAGTTTTTATTACATAAACATTCTAATAGTGTTGCTGTTTCAAATACATTAATGTGGGATGTAACGGTAGAGTTTCCGATGGAAGAGTCTTCAATAGTGCTTTAAATGTTGCTCTAGAGAATATGTTACTTACAAATCATTTACTGGTTGCAGACAACGCTTTTCCACTGAAAATGTACCTGCTGAAACCATATCCAGAACAAAATTTAATATTAAAACAGAATCGGTTGAGACCGGCAAAGCCCACCCCAAGGTCAAGCCAACCCTGAGGTCAATGAGGAGGTTGTAGAATGTGGAGGTTCCACAATGTAAAAACTACATAATTAGTTAGGAGGTGTCAAGGTCAGAGGATATATCACAACTAAGACCGTATCTCAAGGTTGATAATTGTGTATAAAAGGCTTGCAGTAGTGAATAGATGATAGTATTAAAAGTGGTAACTATGGACAGCAGATATGGTGACGGAAGAGAAACCTGTGAATGTTATCATAAGAAAAGAGAGTGTGTCGACTAACGTCATTGTTGATGAACATAACTCTTCGAAAGATCCTGATACACAATCATTTAAAATAGATGGAAATTTGTTGAAAGATTTTGATACAGAACCATTTGAAGTAGGTGAGTCGAGCGATTTTTGGTATAAAGTAAATTTATATATGGAGACAATTCTGCGAGAAGCATCATGGAATATACCATTGTTAGAAGAGGGAATATATTTTTTAAATAAAAGCCATTCCAAATGGATATGTGTTGGTTTGTCTGCAGATATGAATTTTGAACCAACTGTGAAGATTGTAGGAGTAAAGAAGCAAAGTTTGTCTTTTTGTGAATATGAGCGGAATCACTTTTTAATGGAGAGTAAGAAGTTGAAAAGATATTTTGAATATCGTGGTGGAGCATTTCCAGTTGTCACTAGTCTCAATTTGCGGATATCTAGCGAATGTTTCGATGGAATTACTAGAATACTTATAATGGAGAAAAATGGAGACTGCGTATATTTATCATATGAAGGCTTGTTGGAGTTACTTCGTTTGGAAAATGTTGTGGAATTCCGTTTAGCGCTTTTAAAAAGTTTAAAGTATGAAGAATTTTATAAAAGAATGGTAGATTATTTAGTTGGAGGTCATATCGGCGCAGTAGATTTAAGTGCAGAAGTAGAGAAAATGTTGAATGGAGTGGTATCCGAATGTGCTTGCATAACAAAAGAGTTGTTAACGTATGGATTACAAAAAAAAATATAATGTAGATGTATTAAGAAAAATTTGTTTGTAATTGCTAACAAGAATTATTTGCTAATAAAATGGTGATTAATAAATGTTATTGCGTTTTATTGGGAGTATAGAATGAGAAATATTGGAAAGTAAAATCGAGTATGTATTTAAGTATTACTTTGTCATGTTGTATGCTATTTGAATAGCTGCTGTTTCTGAACGCAGTTTGGATAAGTTATCTTTATTAATATGGGAACTAGAGGAAAAGTATCAGTATAAATCGAAAAGCGAGACGGAAAGGTAGTGGATTATTGAATACTATAATAAATAAGCTTCCTTTGGAACTTCATATACCAGAATATAGTTTTTGCAGTCCTGGAACAAAATTGAAATTCCGCATTGAAAGAAGCGACCGAGGGGTGAATTTGTTGGGTGAGGCTTGTGAAGAACACGACATAGCTTATTCTGATTCAAGTGATTTATCTAAGCGTCACCTTGCGGACGAGACATTATATCAGAAAGCTGTGGAATGAATTAAGAGTAAGGACGCAGGGTTGGGAGAAAGACTTGGGGCTTCTGTAGTTGCGGTTGCAATGAAAGGTAAAACAAAATTTGGTACGGGTATAATGCGGAAGTATCGAAAAGGTGGTAGAAGTAGGAGTAGAAGGAGAAATAGAATAGGAAATCGAGTAGGTAGTAGCATTTCATTTTACAGGCAATAAAGAAAGCACGTAATGCAATAAGACATATTGGCAAGAGGAAGGGCGTTTTAGAGAATGCAAAAGTCGCATATCAGAGTTTGATTAAATCTGGTAGAAAGATATTGCCTCCTCGTTCAAGAATAATTGCTATACCGAAAAAAGGCGGGTTTTTACCGCTAATTCCATTGTTTGCTGCTTTAGGTGCCTTAGGATCATTAGGTGGAGGTGCTGCAGCAATTGCTAAAGCAGTGAATGCCGCTAAAGCTGAAAGGGATCAACTGGCGGAAGCAAAACGCTATAATCTCGCCATGGAGTCGAAGGCTGTTGGTAAGAGTTTATATATGAAACCCTAAAAGGCTGGGTGCGGTTTATCCATTGGGAGTGGGTTATACATTAGACCCTATAAAACCGGTTGTGTGGTGTACATGACAAGCGGTGATGTGTCAAAAAACGGTTAAGCAAACCTCGAAGACCCTTGACTGAGAATGATTTACAAAAATATGTAAAGAAGTAGAAAATAGGGAATTTTCGAGGTATATTTAGTCGAGATGCATTACCGAGAGTTATACGTAAAACGGAAAAAGGAATAGTTAATTTGGATGATAATGTAGGAGAGGGAACTCACTGGGTGGCATATACGAAAAATGATGATGTAATTAAATATTTTGATAGTTATGGAGATTTAAGACTTCCGATTGAAGTGGAGAAGTATTTATTATTGAACGATGGTGGTGTTATAGAAGATAATTATAAAAGATATCAAGATATTAATACCGTCTTTTGTGGTCATCTCTGTTTGTTCTTTTTGAAAGGAATAATTAACTGAAAGAAAGTGTATAATTAAATAAAGGAAGATGGAAGGTAATAGTAGTGAATATGTGAATGATTTGGCTTTTGTTTTATCCGGAAAAGGATCTCAAGTGGAATGCATGTTTAATCTTCCTATATATTTAAATGGTGAATATGAAATGTGCATGTTAAGTTTGCAAACTTATTCTATTCCCAACGTAATGCATCAAAATAATGTATTTCGCTATCATAGTAGGAAAACAAAAACCTAGATCGATGTACTTATACCGGAAGGTACCTATGACATACATGATTTGGAGAAGTATATTGGTGATCAAGTACGAAGTAAGGAGAGTGGAAATAGCAATACAATGAGGGTATACTTGAAGTGCACGGTGGAAATTGACTACAGTAACCGATTCAATCGGTCCGTTGTTCGGTTTTCATCCCAGAATCATTGCTAGAAACACTTCTGCTATTAGTGACAATGTAGTTGATATAAATACAATAAGTACCATAGATATTATGTGTAATGCAGTGGATGGCTCACATATAAATGGGGAACCTTCGCATGTTTTATATCATTTTTACCCAAACGTCGCACCCGGCTTTAAGATAGAAGTTCCGGATGAAAAAAGTTATATACCAGTAAATACTAACGTGTTGAGTCGTATTATCATTCGAACTGTAAATCAGACAGGACGTTTAATCGAATTAAGAGGTGAAGAGTTGACGTTATATTTACGACTTAGCAGGAAGGTGTGAGTATAAATATTCTTAACGGTAGTTAGATTGAAATAAGATAAGGAACAAGAGTAGGATCGGTAACATGTTATGGACTAAGACGTGGAAATTTACACGAAGATCGCCAAATAAATTGTGGAAGATGGTTGGTGAAACAATGTTATCACGTAACTTAAGTTTGAATGCTGAAAATAAAAGATTTTTAAGGAGTTTGGGTTATATATATTATTATAAGATGATGTAGAAGAGGGATAAATTATATGAAGCGATGATGTCAGGTTTAAATTTTAGTATCAGAAGAAATCTGTATGTGTGAAGGTGTTCTCTTTCGGTAGACATCGCAATTTAGATTGCATATATTTAATTCAAACATATAGTGCAATCCCTAAATAATTATTAAGGGATAATGCTAATCTTCTAATTTTATTTCAACAAGATGCGACTAATTTGAAACACGTACATAACAATCATGTTCACGATATAAACTACGAACAGTTTCTAAGCATGTGCATCGATACCGATTGTAAATTCAATGAAGGTAGATATCGATTAGGTTTTGACACTTACATACACTTGTAAACACTACTTCGACTACATAAATTCTTTATAGTCCATTACATTTTTATTTCTGCTTTAGTATACTACTATCCGTGAAAGAGTGAACATATGTTCATGGAAGAAAAATTAGTAAACGACCTAGTGAAAGCTCGCGAAGCTTTAAAACAAAAAATTCGAACTGATGTAGCGCGGTCTCAGAGAATAATCGACATTCATTACGCCCCCATAACACAACCTTTGCAGGAAGTTGCTAAGAAATTAGAAGTTACTGGTACTACCACGAAAAGTAAAACCAGACCAAAAGACATTAGTTCAGAAATAGAAGAATCCTGGTCAGACATTTTTCCGGAGAAAAGTTATGCGATTCCAGGAACGTCAATTATACGACGAGGTGCTACTCCTAAGCGAAGTAAACGTGTGTCATGGTTTAGTCCAGGTACTCACTCTTCTCCCAGCAAGCAACAAATTGTATTTGAAACAGACACCTACGCGAGAAATTAATGTTAAATCAATGCCGGAATCGTCTGAGCCGAAATCTCGAATGTCAACTTCACACAAGTGAAAGTTTAAATTTGGATACATCCATGGCTCACGCTGTATCGCTTTTGCAAACGCCGTTACACCCTAATTTGCAAATTTCTTAAATTCATATTTAAAATACTTCAAATATTTCATTTCGCGCCAATTCCTTTATTTCGATATATAACGAAACTGAACACCTGCAAAGGATGACTTCATCGCGTCTATAATGCATAGTATTCATGCATGTTTTAGCTAAACCCATTCCCATAATTTGACCTAAGTATTGATCTTTATTATTTAATAAAACCTTTAATATTCATTCTTTCAAAATTTTACACCACTAATAATCTTTATTTTAAACCCTTCTAACACATGACAACAATAAATTTGAATTATGTTCTTAAACTAATGAGATATCTAGTAATTAACTGTTTAGGAACCAGTCATTCCCGTTTCTTTCAATTCTTTAAGCCCCGTAGCTTCTTTGTTTATCAAAGAATATAAATGAAACATTGTCAACATTTAGTATAAATTCCGCTTTACATTTTGGTATTGGTTAAATTAGATTTCATCCGTAGCTAATTGTTGTAATTAGCAATTACCCAGTTCAATACACGCACGAATACGTCGCTAAACACCGATCTCGCATACATCATATCTTTGCTTCCGCATTGGTCCCTTCATATCTCGCGATCCCATTGGATTCTCGTAAAATATATAAATAGAAGCATTTTCCCTATCAAAGGAATGCGTAATGAGTTGTTTGGCAAGACTTTTGTCGTCGGACATAACCCCTGCTGGGTGATCTTCCTTGGTATCCATGGTCTACGTTCCCGGCGATTATATCGTTTTGCGATTTAGTCGCCTTTGAGCAAATCGTCGGGAATAACGTTTTATGCGGATCTGGACATTGATTTCCTCCATGGACTTCCGATTTTGGAAATTGGCTTCTTCCGTAGAGTTGCGGGATCTGGAAATCTATTTCTTCTATCGAGCTGCGTTCATCCGTTGGCTGCTGCCCAATGCTCATCACTAAGGAGCGGACCGACGGCTGTCTCGATCAACTATGAATCACACAGTATCGGCGGGCTGCAGTCGTTCAGCTTTAGCATGCATATGCGTTGGTGGTTGAGATACTCGTATCGGTCAGTACTACTTGCGCGGTCGTTTGTTTAACCTTCGACGGAAATCCCAGGCTAGCAAAATGCGATTTTTCAGTGCCGTTGGTGCGTGTTAGATTTATCATACGTATGGAAGATAAGGTTGTATTTTACTTAATAAAATGAAAGTAATATAAATGTAAGTTACGTTGGGCATGATTTATTCACATCAATTATTTACATATATTGTGAATTCTCTTGTGCGAAATGGGTACGTATTAAAGCATGTCTATTAAACATAAAGTATTTAATTCACAAAATGGAAAATTATAAAAAATGTTAAAGAAAAGTAAATTATGTTAAAAATGACAGGCTATACGTGGATCCCAGATATAAGGGAAAGTTAGAAGTTGTAAGAAGGGATGAATAAAATATTTAAAGAATAAATTTAAATATGAATTGATCTAATTTTCACTAATTTATACTCATATTTTTAAACAGGTCACATCTGCAAAGCATTATACATGTCACATTAGACATGATTTATTGACATTAATTATTAATATGTAATTAAAATTTTCTGCTGTTGTACGAGTACTAGTTATTATATCTTTAAATATAGAAAAACTTAATTCTACATCGCAGCTAGTGGGAGGAGCATATTGAAAATGAGATTTGTGAATACGGTATTTAAAATCACATTCATTATTTTCACTGTAGAGATTTTTTAATGTTACAAAATCCGGATTCTGGGCATCAATTTTCTTATTTAAGGAAGCACCAAAATTACCAGAAACATTCTTCAATTTACTTAAAATGTTATTTAATGTTGTGATTGCTTCTTCCAATTTCAATGTTTGCGTTTCGAAATATTTTATGTTTTTTGGAATATCGCCAAAATGTTCTTTAATAAATTCAAAATTATTTTGCAAAGATGAGTTTTGTAAGACAGTTTTGCATTTAACTATACTTTGTGCGTCCTCATCTAAACTATTCACAACATTTGCAACTTTCTCCACATTCTCCTAGTAAAAAGAGCAGCAGTGGTAGCACGCCAACTGCGAATACGCAGTTGCGTGTTCGTATTCGTAAAATGGTAGCACGCCAACTTCCAATACGCAAGTTATCCCTTTACGTTTCGTTCCCCGTAGTAGCCATAATCCGAGATCTTCGAAAACGCAAACTGAATACCTCGCGTATTGTTTTCCGTCTTTCTTTATTCCATTAGATGCGTGAGGGAAACATTCTAAAAGAATTATACATGGAATAGTACAGAGTGCGCCAAGATCCAAAATTTAAACTGTTTGTCAGTTATTACCACGTTTCTCTGCGTTACTTACTTGTATTGACTTGTATTAAATAGACATAAATGTAGCGACCTATCTAGTCCTTAAGGTCCTTAGCAATCCTTGATCATTTCTGCTTTACATGTGCAAAAGTCTCGTGTTAAAAGAAAAATAAAGGAAATATTAATTAAAGTGAAGGTAAATAAATGCATTCTAATCTAATTTAATAAGAATATTACTTTAAAGGTATATAATATGTGAAATACAATAATAATTTCTTTAACCTATTTACAAATAATTTCTATATGTACATATGTATATATGTGTGCATATTTAAGTGTATTACTACAATTAATAAATTAGAAATATATTTCAATTTAAAAAATCGTTAACAATGTCAATATATATAAATACATAAAGATGATAAGCAAAATTAAATTCCATTAATTGTAATTTCAGTTTTTCGTTCATATATGCCCAAAATGTTGCTTATATTCCTATGTATAATTTATAATTTTCAGCAAAATGGAGAAGCATATGAGTACAGCACGAGCAAATGATGAACACCGAAAAGTAATACTAGACTTCTGCCTATTTTACTCACAAGAAAACATGTTACTGCCAATGGACGACAAGAATCCAAAAAATTATGGGCCGAATTGACTATAAAATTAAATAGTATGGGATATGGATCCAAATCAACACCACAATGGCAGAAGATACTAGCTGATTACAAGATAAAAGTAAAAAGCAAAGACGCTCGGGCAGTGAAAAATATGGAAAAAACAGGCGGGGGATCAGGCTCCGAAATAGATGGTCTAGACATCGATGAATCTCGTTTTTTGGGGCTTTTAGGTCCTTCGTTCTATAGAGGAAACAATGTAGTAGAAGTCGGTGTAAAGAGAAAAAGGGTAGGTACTTCTTAATATACTTTACATAAAACCAACTTAATTATTTTATTTCGGATTGAACCATCTGTACACATACCAACTGTTGTTGCTAAACCATCCACCCCACTATAACAGACCATGACTACACTAAGAAATATATTTTTGACACAGTTAACAATTCTTCATCTCTTCCAATTTCTGAAGAAACAGAGCTGCCTACGGAAGAGTGAGGCAGCACCACCTTTACGTTCCAATAATCAGATATTATAGGATACTGTAAATATTCCCAATAGAAATCAGTCTACTTCTAAACGGTTTTTCAAAAAAAGTAAATTCGAAGAATGCATGGAAGAAGTGAATAAAGAATTGCTAACTGTGTTAAAACAAATAAATGAAAACATGGCAGACATAAATGATTCTCTGAAAAGCCTAGCACATTTTGTAGGGAAGAAATAGTTGGCACTATGTATGTAGCTGTATACAATACTTGTAATAAATAGGTAATTTCTCTATATATGTACATATATGTGGTTATATACGTACATATATGTGTTTATATATTATTGATATAACAAATAAATAAATAAATGAATAAATGATGTTTATTTTGTAAGTTATACAGGTACATAGATTAATACAAATATTAATGTACAACAATATACAAAGCAGTTATAAAAACATTCGTTTTTTTTGACATATAGCTTCCTTGACAAAGAAATTGAATTATTTTCATTGTTTAATTACCAAGTTTAAGTGAATGGAAATTATTATTATATTTATTAATGCAAAGCAATTAATTGAAATTCTATACAAATTTAATGAAAATATTGTGCTACCAATTCCTCCCGAGCATTTTTTCCTATATCTTCTGCATTTTGTATCCCTTCAAGTCCTGCTTCCCTCTGTTCTTCATCGTGTATGGGTACTGGTCCTAAACATATATTGTGCAATATGCAGCAGCACATGAAAATATTGCCAACTTTGTCGGGACTGTATCGCAACCGGTTATCAGCACTAATGCATCGAAATCTTGCTTTTAAAAGCCCAAAACATCTTTCAATTACGTTTCTAGCAGATGCATGAGCCCCATTATACCTCTCTTGTGGGGAATCTGCTGGTGGATTTAAAAATGGTGTCATCAGCTTGTTGGGGATATCCTGAATCTCCTAACAACCATGAAGTTCGGTCTCCCACTGCATAGTATTGTTGCAATTCGGTCAGTATATTTGACTGATTCCATATAAAAGAGTCATGAGCGGCACCAGCAAAATTAGCATTTACATTTAATATTCGTAAAGCACTATCACATATCTGTAATTTATTACATTTAATTGACATTTTTTACAAATATTTTAAGTAACTTACCACTTGGATATTTTCGGAATGATATCCTTTTCTATTTACATAATTATGTTCATCTTCTCTTGGCGCCAATATTGCTACATGTGTGCAATCTATTGCTCTGATTACACCAGGAAAATGAAATTTTTCCATGAACCCTTGCTTTACTTGTAATTTAGATTCATTTGTTTGAGGAAAAACACAATCCATTCATCATTTAACCTCAACAATCAAATTTACTACCTCATTTATTGCTTTCGACACTGTTGTTTGTCCCATAGCTTTTTTGTCGAGTATGTTCTAAAATCCTTTGATACGAGCCTGTGACAAGAAAGCACAGAGTAGCCAATATTCTTAACTGCGATGCTATTGCATTGGGATGCCCAGAATAGTCCATATGTGGCACAAGTTGGGTGAAATAGTACTGTACCATTTCTTTGATTAATCCATAAAGGCTAGTAAATTCTTCATTTGGCAGTGAAAAAGCATCACTTTCATGCCTTAATACTCTTCTGTCTATGTTTGCTGTCTAATTTGCTGCTGATGCTCCTCTTCAACGATATACCGAGCAGCAATATAATTGTGATAAGGAAACATTATTATTAGTTCTATAGATTTTTTCAACAAAATTCGAGTACTACTCTATCTATAACTGCAAATTGAAAAACATCAGTGAAGGGTTTCAATTATCTCTTTGTATGGAACGCCACATCCACACACGTAATTCCCAATAAGCTCACAAAAAATCCCTACCGTTGGAAAATGTTTTTTGAAAGAACACTACTCAGTTTTCGTAAATTCCGAAATCTCCCGAACTAATTCTCGCATTGCGAATTCGCTCTAGCGTGCTAGCAACTCGATATTTTTAACTTGCGTTTCGTTTGTCGTATTCGCAATTGACGTGCTGCCTCTACAGGCTTCTAACCACGTACTCCATCTAGTTATGGTAGATGATGGGGGTAATGGAAGTAAGGGATATTTTTCTTTGTAGATAGTAACTCTTGCTGGCGCTTTCAAAAGATTTCTTCGTGCTGCTAATCAATTCATCTATGTTTAGAAATTGCTTTTTTGATGAACTCTGTAATTCTATTCAAAGCATAGGCATTGCCTGTAATGTGCAGCATATTTTCAAATTTATTTTTTAGTAATTTACCAACCTTTCTCATATAAGCGCTAATAAAAGGTAACTAAATCATCAATGCTGATATCAATGACTTCGATTATCGTATTTGCATGCATCCGTTCAAGAATTTTGGTCGTTGTCAAGTACGGTTTAGTTGGCTGATCAGAATGCAAGACACCAATAATACCATGAACCATGCTCCTGCCTAATATATCCATGGTATCATCTGCGCTAATCCAAAAATAGTTGTCTGTTACATGTTCTTGAATTTTATTCTTTACGTTGGCATACATTTTTGGAAGATAATTTTTGCGTAAAGTTAATTCGTCTGGAATATGTTTGCCTGTATATTTTGCAAGAAATTTCTGTATATTGCATTATCTAGCTTTTTAAATGGAACGTTTGCAGCCACGTGCTTCGCAAAGATCGTTATAAAAATTATCAGCTGATCTACATGGATTCTGGTGAATTTCAATTTTCGGATGATCTAGCAATCTTGATTTTTTTAAGCATTCAAATTCACCGAACAGAGATTACAGTAAATTTCTGTATCACTAACAATTGTTGAAGCAGTCATGATTCTTAATCTAAGAAGTCATGATTTCTTGACGAGGACGTTTATTAGGGGCCATAATAATTACGGGAAAATGGCAATGAAGAATAATATGTATTGCTATTTTTAACAAATAAATAAAACAGTCCTTTTAATGTAGCGACACTTACTCTAAAGAAATAAAATAATTTCTACAACTAAAATTAATTAAAAACGACAATCTAAGAATAAACTAAAAACGAGCCAAGTAAAAAAAAAAGATAAATTGTAGTAACGCCTACTCAAAAAAAATTAGACAATAATATAAAAAACCAAAACTTGCTAATCCTAAACCAAATAAATTAATTATGTCTACTAAAAGTTGTATTAACAAAAAAATCTTAAAAATAGGATACAGTCAGATGTAAAAATGATAATCCGGAAATCAAAAACATAACTACTATATCTTGCTATTAAGAGTGCACTGTTCATCGAAGGAATAATTGTGACTGCAGTGTTCGGTACGACTCTGTTCGTGCGTCTCCGTGACGCAATAGGGACAGTCGTCGGTCCGCCCATACTCATCACACATCACCTATTTCCCCGGTCTATCAGCGCGGCATCCTTTCTGAATTAACGCCGTCGAGAAAGTTCTACCACCGTAAACTAGCTGACCAACCTCCTCCTTTCGGCGTGTCTACCTGAACCTTTATTTTTATGTAAGTTAACATAAGATATTTTCTGTAATGTTACGAATTATAATTAATATTTTGCTATCTTGGTCGAGTCACTTGGCGTATTTAACGGTCATTTTCTTTTGGTTAATTATAATTCGTATTTAAGATTTAAGAACTGCGCTTCACGCAAATGCTGCATATTTTGAATTTGGTAAATCATTTCATTAACTTTGTTTTTAAATTAGTATTAATCTTTCAATATTTCTTTGACGCTTTTATTAATTTCTTTGTAAACGTTGTCAATATTTTTATAGTTTTATTTTGACCCTGAGATATTAATAGTCTTTTGTAACATTTTGTCAATATCGTTTTAATAGTGCTCTTTCATTCAATATACAGTTTGTTCAAATGTTTGCTAATTTATTTTGGTACATGTTTTGAATTTCTTTTGTACACTCCTTTCTTCCTTTCCCTCGAAAATTCTGAATGGTTTCCGACGGAAACATCGACCACCAGCGAGGCGACTAAGTTAAACAAACATGAAGGTGTTGCAGAAGATTCCCTGTAATAATTAAAAGAAGGCTGATAGTACATATGTTAGATTAAGAATAAAAATAAAATACAAGAAATGTGCTTTAGATTTAAATTCTTTGCTGAATATATTTTAACATTAACCAAACTCAATAAACTAAGTACTATACGGAGCTACGGAAAAAGAAGGCGTCCGACTGCCAACGTCGACTCTACCCCTCTGTAGTCTAGATCCGCTTATGTCCTCAATAGAAAACCTTTTGTAGAAGGAAATCTCGCTAGTTTAAAGTACGACCGTAGTGGCGCCATCTAGTGTTGGTGACAAATACAACGGAGGAGAACAATATTCAGATTAAAAATTATTTTTAAATAAAGTATAAATATGGCAAATAAAAGAACCTCGTATTTACAAGTAGAACAAAGTATGAATATACAATTAGGTGCTTTTATTGCTTATTTGCACTTCTAAAAAGTTTGAGTTAAGTTGGGAGGAAGTATTAAAAAAAAACCATTTATATAATTTACTCGGATATTATTTCTTATAAAACATACTCAGCTTAAGTATTTTTGATTCTATCTCGTTTAAATTTGACAAGGCGCATTTCCCTTTTGCAATATTATTTAGCTTTTTAAGATATGTATTGAAATATCTTGCTCAGGGTTTTTACTCTAAATTTCGTTAAACTTTCTAATTTAACTCTATTAAATGATTTTTGTAGGTTCGGGGGTATCCCTAGATACCCTTGCGGCAATTTGGAATGAATTTGCAACTTAGTAAAACAAATTAACGATTTTTAAAGATTTTAAAATTAACTAACCTTTAAACTTTCGAACGACGCCAATGTATATAAACACTCTGTTTAAATACACACCACAGGAACTGCCTGTTTTGGATATTTAACCCTTTTACTTCTCTGATAATGACTTTGAATACACAACGAACACTTATCTTTGGATTGGATTCACGACAAACTTTGATTCAACAAGGCCGAATAAAGATTGATGATAATTGAGGGCGTCGTTTCTCTTTCATTTATTTTAAATCGCGAAAGATCGGCGATTGTTTTCTTCACAGCCAGTTTTGATAATTTACCCAAATAGAAACTAACTTTTCGATGACTTTCAATAAAAAATGATATTAGTATACGAGAAACGAATGCAGTGACTTAACCAGGAGGTTGTTTGTGATGATTCTGTGATACGAACTGTCACCAACAAGCTTTAAAATAGAAAATCCACTACTAATTTATAGAAACCTTTCAGATAAAGATTTAATTGACGAATATTATCTGTTGTGCTTTGCAATTTACGTTGTTGCTTATTCCAGACGATTTTTACATTAATTTGGAAGAAATAATTGAATAGGAAAATTGATAAATGAGTAGAATTGTCCATGATACCCCACATTCGTCGTTATCTGGACTTATAATTAAATTCTACCTTCCTCGCCCAAGGTCGGTTGGTTGGGGGGGTGGGATGGTACCGAAGAAATTTCCCATTATCCCCGCAAGAGGGATATTTGGTTGCCAACGAGTGGCCAGCCTGACATTTACTTCAGTACCGAAGTGACAACCGAGAGAAGTTGTTCTCGTCGTAAATACAACGTTGAACGTAACAAACAATATATATTATATATATATTATTATATATATTATATATATTATTATTATATATATTATATATATATATACAGTTTAACTAGCAAGTCTTCTACATCCCTTGTGTGACTACATTCGTCAAAACTAAAAGTTACATTACATTTCACAAAGCTAACTACTCTTTTCAGTATATAGTTTATATGTAATACTGATGGAATAACATTTTCTAAGATTTGATACATTTTTATTATATTCTGAATTACGGTCGTTTTGATATATATCAAATGTTTCTCATCTTTCTTTTAATTCGACCAGTTTATGGAAATACTCATTTGGTGCTTCTATTTGTAAAATATTACTTTTACAAATTTCACATGTCTGTATTGTCTTAATTTTATTTTTCAGTAAATATCCACTGATATACCCTAAAGCTGCGCGTTCTGTATGTGCCAGATCACAATCCGAGAACGGAGGAGGGTGCCACTTTTCCGGAGATTCGTCTTCTTTGGGAAAACTTAGCAATGTACGAAGTTGTACAGCTATTGCACTATGGCCAGTTTCACAGTTAGCAGATTTAACGTGCATTTTAGAAAAATTTTTAATGAGCAAAGATTTGTAGTAGGGGCCAAAAGCCGCACAAAAAGGGTTTATATTCCTGCTTCCGTATTGCCGAACCTGGCAAAGAAATTTTCTATTGGATCCTGGTTGAAGCAACGAGCCGAAAACTGATGAAATCCTAGCGCCAATAAACTTCGCCTCAATTCCAAAAATCCATTTAGGGTACCTGTCCAACCACTGATGGCAGGCGGACGTATACGATCCTCAGGTTTTCTTTTAATAAATTTCATGCTTTGAAAAATAGATATGGCATTCTTCCAAAACTGCATGCTGAGATGTTTTTCCTACAGGATTCTTTAAATTTTTACCAGCTGTTGAAGAACTTGAGGAGCCATTTACACTATCAAACAATTGTCTAAGAATAGGATCAATTCCACAGTTTGTAATGCTTCGGAAGAAACTGTAATGGTGCTGTCATTTTGTGCATTAAAAATTGCACAAAACTTCAATCCCGCTGCAACGGTTTCACTAAAAACCTGTGTGCAATGAGATACCTTCATTTGTTTAACTTTATTAGGTACTACATGAAAGTCTGTAAGTTTCTTCATAATGCCAATGTTATAAGATTTTTTTGTAGGCATTTAATATATGTTCCCATTTCGCAATATACTGCACATTATTAACACAAAATTGCAGATCTTTAGTAAGTAAATTATTTCGTAAACTTTTGAGTAAATGGGGAGGATCAAATAAAGGAATAATATGACAGTTGCCAATTAAAATGGAGTGCTCGCTAATGTTGACATTATTTAAAGCAGCTGTCGGTTTACTTTCATCAAGTAACATTTTGATTGCTCGAACATTGCAAGTGCCTTGGTCGCAAATAGAAGCTATTATTTTTAGCCTGCTTCTTCCGCCTCTCTGACAATAACCTTAAATATTCTCACAATCATTGCAGCATTCAATGATGACTTGCAGAAAAGTACCCCACAGGTTGTTTCCAGTTCTTAAGGATTCCACGCAACATAAAAACTGCCACATGATCATCAGTTTCATGAGTTGTGTTATAACCAGTGTTTTCAAAACCAACAACTGCATCATCGTATGAGAGGTATTCAAGTGATGGCTGTAAGGACATTTCATCGAAGACTAGTGTGCAAACACGTTCCCTAAGGCTCTTTTTCTCAAATTGTTCTGCGAGTAATTTGAATATAGCTGTATTAATTCCTGGTTTCAAACTTAATTTATTTAATACCTTTCGTAATGTAACCATAGAAGTAGGATAAACAAATATCCAAGTATTCTGTACATATGCGGACTTCTCTTCCATAATGCTATAGCAGAGGCTTTGTCGTCAAAAGTAAACTTTCTACCCTTCTTGGCACGGCCAGCATTTTGTAAATGTCAGATTTTTAAATAACTTTGCAAATGATCCGGTCTCCAAGGCTTTTTGCAATAATGCAAACTTCTTTTTATTAGTAACGTTCTGTTTTTCTAGAGATTTACTCCTTCGTGACAATTTTCGCACTCTCTATACAAAAATAGCCCCCTTGGTGACAATTCCTTGATTAGCTTAACTCCCACCATTGGTAAAAGTGAACCTGGTAAAAGAAAAAAAAACTGTGACAGCCTCATAACATGTAAATAAAAATGCAAAAAAGTAATTGAGAAGTACGAATGTATTACAATATATGTTTGCTGTATACACTGATGATGGCCATAGCTAGTGATTTTAACAGCATCCAATGCTTAAAAATAATCACTTCTTTATATTACTTATTACTATTATATTTTAATTTGCATTATTTAATTTTACATAAAGTAATTACAAATAATGACATTTAAATGTACCCTTCTTAGTAACCCCTCTGCCTGCGTTTGGACATTGAGTCTCTGAAATAGGAAAAGAACTATAAAAAAAAAAACAAAGAAAATATAATTCATTTACCTTTTGATAATGTGTTGGTTTCTACATTGTGAAATTTTTCACTACGAATTATTTTTGATGGTCCAGCACAGATATCCATATCAACTGCTACACTCCCCTCTGGTGACGTCAGCTTTTTTGATAATATAAGTGAGGATGGCTCTGCACTTGTAATTGGAGATGTGACAGTTGTTTTTGACCTCTTCTCTTCTGGCAAATTTATTCCAACATTAAGTTGTAGAGGCACTTCAAGTAGAAGATGCCTTGAATCTTCTCATCTATAAACATTACAAGGGTTGTTGTTTACCTGCCAAATGAAGAGTTGGTAATACATCATCACGTAAGCGATTCTCCTTCAAAAAATCTTCTTTTTTAAAATGTTGCTCACAAATTCTATATTTATTACAAATATCGATTTCTAATGCGTGCTGCAGTTTCTTATTTCCAGTTGCAGCAACCCATTGCAGAAATCTGTCAAGTTTTTTCTTGGGTTTGGAAATCGAAAAAAAGATAGTTTTCTCATTGGCTGTTGGCAATTTAAAACAGCAGATTTCCAATGTGTACGGGACATTGCTGTTTTATAACAGAATCCACCACCTACAACAACATTTTTGCATTATATGTTGTTTTTCTATTTATAAGTATCAATTAGTTTTACCTACCACTTCCTCGAATAAACAACTAAACACACAAGTAAAATAAAATAAATCAAATTGAAATAAATTAAAATAAAATGGTAAAAATGACTAAAACTATATTCAACTAAACACATATATATGTATAAACATAAATGCAAACAGGGTAAGTAGTTTTTTTTTTTCATACCAACTATGGAAAATCAATTTACTAATACAGCCAGCGCCATCTAGTCTTGGTGGCGGTAGTCATTTGTAAAGTCCATGTGCGCCATATATGCATTTACCCCCATGCTGTCCTCGCATGGCTTACGGTGAATCGCCGGGTTTCTACGTTGCGGACATCTTTACATTGGGGGATTTCCCTCCTTTACATCGTTGACGCTAACACATGAACATAAAATAGAGAAAATATGTGAAGATTACTTCATTCAAAAACAAATGTAAATTGTAAAATTTTTGTATTAAAATGTGTAATGTTGTGATTTGAAGTGATTACGATAATTCACATTACGCAAGGTGGAAATACTGTATTTCTTTTTACAAATATATCATTCAACTCACTGCAGAAATATCCATTTTAGTAAAGCCCATTATTCACATATAAAGATCTTACTTTTCAAAGGCACACACTTTACGTTCCCTACCGGTTTCTTTATTATTATGAACTTTATTTTTATATGCCCTTTCTAGGCTTTTCCATTTGATTTGACATTGAAGAGCAGTTTAATTATTACCAGATTTATTTACCTCATCCCTTATTATTTCCATCACATCCTTTTAAATGTTTTTATTTTCCTTTTCTCAACTAATTTTTGTTTATTTTGTACAAATCTATCAACAACTTTGTTTACTTATTTGTCAAATCTGCAATTTGCTTTTCGTTTAATAGATTATTGTCTGTTATGTTTTCATTTTCTGTGTTATCTTCTAAAATTGTCTTCTATACGTAGTATTGTTCCGTTTTCGATATCGACAATGCCAACCGGCAATTTATACAGTGCCACCAAGCTCAGAAAAAACCCTGAGTGGGCGTGTCCGAGGGCGCTACAAGTTAACAAGGTACACTCTCATCCATAATCTTTCCGCGGGATATTTAAATCAAACTAAAGTAGTAGCTCCTATAAACAAATGACCAATGACGTGTGAAAAACTTAGGAATTAAGAAAAATAAAGAGTTTTTGAATGTTTTTCTAATTTTAATTAAAGCAAACGTTTATTTCAACTTCAAATATAATTTAATTTGCAAAATGTTTTACATTATAGATTACAATGCGATCATTAGCCTTAGTAATCAAATTCATCATCTGATATTCTGTCCTCGCTGATCCAATCTTCATCTGAAGAACCTGTATTTACAGTGAAACTTAAATTTTCCACAATTTCATCAGTTAAACCATCGGCCTTCCACATTTCTTCTGCAACATGTCTTACATGGTTACACTTCTTTTCCCAATCAGCTTGCGTGATTTCTGAAATTGCAGTTCTAACTAATTGCTCGATGTCATGGCTAGAGTGCAACACATTATTCATAGCAACTTTTCTTTTCGCCATGCTCCAAATTATTAATTCTATTGGATTCAACTCACAATGGTAAGGAGGCAAACGTAAAACAGTATGGCCATGCTTTTTTAAAGTTCATCAACATAATAAGTTTTACTTATAGAATATTGTCTTACCAACATTAAAAGTTCTGCTTTTCGCATTTCTGGAGTTGTTGCAATTCTATTTCCTTCTAGCCATGATCGAATATCATCTTTTCGATTATTTTGTGTAGGTGGTTTATTTATTTGCATGCTGTGATATGGTGCATTGTCCATAACAACAATGCTATGTGGAGGCAAGTTTGGAATAAGTTGTTTTTCTAACCATTGCATAAAATTGAAGTGTTTCATATCATCGTGGTAATCACCTGATTTACTTTTTGATTTAAAAATTAGCAAAGCATTCTCGACAAAGCCATTAGAAATTCCTGCATGCACTATAATATGTCTTTGACCAGCTCGATCACATTTATAAACACCAGGTTCTTCTTCCGATTGCCAACATTTGCCAACTCCATATGTTGGGTGAATATGTTTCATCTAAATATATCACTGGTCTTTTATTCTTTCCTAAATTTTCATTTTCTCGTAATTGTCTTAAGTACTGAGAATGCCAAGCTATAATATCATATCTTTCCATCGATAATTTTTTTTTTATTATGACACTTCTTATATCGAAAGCCCAATTGTAATAAATATTTACGTAAAGTTTTTCGTCTCCTGTGTAGTTAATCTTGTCTTTCATTTTGTCTACCAGCAATTTCAATGTTGGCACCTTACGATCTACAGTATACATCTCATGGACACTTCTTCTTAGTACGCCTTGGTCAAAATCATCTAATTCAATTTTCATTGAAACTGCAGTTTCTCGCTTCTTCTTTGGAGATTGTAATGAAGAAGTGCCGGCCATATCAGATTCTCTGCGAATCTGCTTTATGAAACTGACTGATTTCCCTGTTGCTGCAGCAGCTAGCTCACTAGCTTTTTCTAATGGAAACGTCCTATGACCATCTGCTTTCTGCCTTGTCAAAGAACTGTATAACATTGCGAATATGTTTCGTGCTTTCGAGCGAACGAGTTTACGTTTACTCATGGTTGCTAACCTGTAAAAAAAAAAAAAACCTAAATGCCTTAAAATAATATTACTCTTTTTATAAATTAATATCGTATTAAAAGGAATATTACAATACACTTAGAAATTCCTAACCTAAAAATTTACAGTTTGAATGATTTATATATCCTTGAAAATAATTTACTTACCTAAATTATGTAAATATACGACTACAGGTGTCTTAAAAAAGACAATTTTTTAGTCAAACAAGTAGGAACAGGAAAATAAAGTAAATTTGCAAAAATATGAACCAAGCGTACGAAATTAAAAAAACTTGTGTCAGTTACTGTACTAAACGAAAATTACGCTTCTTATTGGTCGATGTTGTTTGATATTGAAATTAGTTCGCATATTTTCCGAGGTTTTTCTGAGCTTGGTGCTACTGTAGTCGCCCTCTGAAATACTAATCTAAAGTTTCCATAAGAAAATGTATTCTGTATCCAATAAGTAATAACCATCAACCAGATCTTTCATATAAGCATCAATTATTTTGTTAGACATTGCCATTTTTTAATAATTCAAGTTTCATGTAAACAAAATACAAAATAACCTCAAAAGCCTAGACGTGGGTATAAAACACCTGTTATGATAATCTATTATTGCTCAACACTTTGGACTTTAGCAAATATAGCTTGCTACTTTGGATATACATATAGTAATTTGCCGAACGTAATGGAACGAATGTTTAATATACGTGTGAGCAGTTTAAATTTCTAACAAACACAAGAAGATTGTCAAAACTGATATTGAGCACTTTCAGCAATGCAAACGAACAGGGCTTTCCATATTTCAAAACTCGAATATGGGTACCAAGTGATCGCCCTTTACTAAATGACGAAAATGGGAAAAATATGTCATTTTGTATATATAGACTTTAGTTTTATAATATATTTAATTAAGAAAAATACTACTTTCCTCCATTCAACTTCTGTATTTCCCATGTTCTAAAGCATTCACAGTAGGCCGTAAATATTCACTACCTATAAACTTTGAAAAATTTAATACAAATGACTGTTAAGGATATTTGACGATGTCAAGGTTGGTAATGTAGAAATACTAAGAGTGAAGTAGGGGAGAGTGTGGAGGAATGGAACATTTCTTGACAATTAATTATTTACTAAAGTTTGGGGGGGGACATACCGTCTTTATTCACCTTACGGTTAAACATATTTATATTAAGAATGTCTTACATTAATATTACAACAGTAGTATTACAATAAGAAATATACAACGTTTGCACATCCTGCGGTGTAAGATCATTGTTTTTTTTCGAGAGCTGATGTAGACGGAGTATTTAAAACTGCAGTATTACTTGCTTCACACGTTACAATAGGAATATTATTTGCTGGTGGATCTCGACGATCTGTTACTGAAGACATTAAGAAATCATCATCTGTAAATATGTTCGGTTTAAAAGGCCAAATTCCTGTTTTATCAAAGCCTTTAATAATATTTACTTTACTCATTGCTGAGATGAACACTTTATATGCCAAATTCGCCACATTATACCTAGGTTTGTCATCATCCAGTCGTTACATGCCTGATTATAACGTTGTTTCAATGTCCGTACACCGAGACATCTAGCAGTTGTAAGCGGTGACTGCAATGTGGTGGAAATGTAAATTAATATTATTCCGTTTGATTTGACTTCATCGATAACTTCGACATTGATGTGGCGTCTTGCCCAAAAGCCAGGATCGGGCGTTCTTTAGAAGAAAAGAGGGTTCATAGAACTTATTTGCCAGATTTAGTTCAATTATACTTTCAATTTTTTATTAAAACTAGTTGCTGGATAACAATTTCCAGTATAAATATTTTTCATAATTTTGGTCACTCAACATTAGAGCGTCTTTTCATATATGCTACATTAAGACGTCCTTAATATATGAACAATTTTTTGTTTCTTCGCTGTTAGAGCGTCCATCAAGTTTATTATTTTATAAATGATATACATTGTATGGTTAGGAGATATCTACCGAAGTACATTTTTCCAATTTAAGCTTTGTTAAATTTCGGAGTCAGTATTGATGTAATATTAATTATGGATATAATTATGATAATATATGGATAGATAATTGGGGTGGAAATTCAAAAACATATTACGTTAATGTATACAATTTTTTATTTAGTTTGCTTGGTATAAATATTTTGGACATAGACTTTTATTTTTAAATAATCTTTGTTTCGAAACAACTCGGAGTGTTGCTTCATTATTTTCAAACACTCTGCTTTTTTTGGTGCCTTTCGATTTTTTATATGTTGCTTGAAAAAAAAACGTTTATGACTTGCTTTTGTTCTGCCGCCCACGGAACTAGTACTCGTTTTTTCGTTCTTTCTAAGTTCGTAGTATCTCTTTTTCGTAGTCGATCCCTTCTCTCTCAGGGTATGGTTGGATATCATTGTTTTCATTTGTAGTTGTATCTTTATTTGTCTCCTGATTTCCTTCGTCCCATGTCATTAAGTCGTCATCTAAATCAATTTCAATTTCCTCAATCGGTTTTCCTTTATATTCTTTACTGCCTCCCTTTTCCATCAACAACAAAAGTTTGGATATTTTGGCCGTCTGGAATACATCATCAGGCAATCGATACGAACCTCTGTGCACCTCGACAGTATGTCCCATAAACGTAGCCAACTGTTCGACATCACTATCAGTCATATTGAAGAGTTGAGTAAGCGTTGCTAAATGTTTCCGAAGTCTTGTTGACGTTATTGCCTGGGGTTTTTTTTGCTCCTGAGGATGTAGCATATTTTTTCAAAATTTTGTAGCCGCAATGGAATTGGATTTCCAAATAAATATAAGTTATTTTTCCGGAAAATATTATTTCGATGTTTCAGCAAAATGTTTATATGTTTTTGTACATCTAAACTAAATAAAACAGGAACACATCTTCCCCTTTTTCCCCTTATAACGACTCTTTTTAAAGATTTCATGAGAATTTTTTCTGAAGGTGTCACTATATCCGAAAATTCTTCATACTTTTGATTGCTAGTAGTTTCTGTACTTTCATAGATATGTAATGGCAATCTCTGAAGTTCCCCGGGTCTACGTCTATTGAGCAACATAAATCTGCAAAAAACCGTTTCTAAAAGCGTTAGATAAGCGTTTTTGTCATTGTTAGTTTTCTCCAATGCAACTGAAGCAGTATTAGCAGTTGTTATAAGAAATCTTTTAGTAGTTTTAGATCAGTTGCGAAGGAATTAATGTCATCTTATTCTATTTGTTTACAAGATGTATCATAGATTTTAAATCGCTTCTGCTTCAGCAGCAGGGATGGTTGAATATACTTCTTTTCTTTTCAGTACATTCACTATAGCAATATCGCAGCACTGTTTCAGTGTTGTCCCCATATTCAGAGCTAGAGATGGTGCTCCATAATAGTCTTTATATTCATCATATCTAGCAATAGCTTTTGTAGCTAAAACAATTATATCAAAGTATTTCGGCTTAAGTGCATCAAACAAATTTTTGATGCCTGTACTCAGTTTTCTTATCTCTATGAGCGATTTCGCCAATTCCCTCATTTTCTCGATGCTACAACAGAAAATGTTTTTCTCGGTGAATTTTTTATACTGTTACTATTTAAATAGTTTCCTCTCTTCCTCAGAGATGTCAATAAATCTTTCCTTTCTTTGCTTCCTGCAGATAGCGACAATATTTTCTGTACTTCTATTTCCATTGAATGATTCCTTTGAACATGCCGAGCAAATTAAAACTAGATTTTCACAATATAAGCAAAATCCTTTCCTTTATTGCCTTTTCCGTTGTTCACCATCTTTTTTATGTTTTGCCGTCTTCTTGAATATTGACTTGTGCTAAATTACTACCAGTTTTCTGTGTTGTTGCTACTAGCTTCACCCGTTTTTGTATTGTTTCTACTAGTTTCGTTCATAATGTCATCAAGTTCTTCAAATATTTGTGTTAGATGAAGAACGACAATCCGAAGACGTGTCCATCTCAAGAGTAGAAGAACGCTAAAAAATAAGGCTATTATTTTTCACTGGATCACAGAATTCGTATTTGAAAAATAGAATGATGAGTAAAGACCATAGCCGGGTAAGCATGGGTTTTGTGCCTCCAAGCGGATTGCGATGATGTTAATACAGCTTATGAGTATTAATATGAAGAGTGATTTTGTAAAATATTAAGCAAATAGCTGGTCCGACTTTTGAGCTCGGGGGGAATTTCGAATAAATAAATTCTTTTCTCCGAAACCAATTAGCCGAGTTTTATAGAAATCGTCGCAATCCGCTTGGGGGCACAACACCCCGATTTACCCGGCTATGGCCTTCAATAATACATAAAATAGTATGTAAACTTACGTCCGAATCAGTAATGCTTGGGTTATAATCTGGATCCTTCACCGAATCGTCAGCATCCTCATTCTCTGATGAATAGGTCAATCTCTACAATAAAAAAAGTAAATTTACCATTAGTACGCTCGTGGAATATAAAATTTCGTATAAACCTGTATAGATTGAGATTCTGGCTGAGTAGGTGTAGAATTATTATGCGAATCGCCTTCTGTTGTGCCCGAGAGGATACTCTAAAATAATGAATGAATTATTTGTTAATTAGAAACTATAGCAGAAAAAATTCATGAGGGATCTAACTAACAATACTGAAATGTGATTTAACCTATGGAAAGAATTTTAATAGCAAACTAAGGAAGCGTATAATTAATTAGAAGTATTAAAAGTATTATGATACAAACCCTTTAATTTTTAAAAAAAACTTACGGCTTCAGAAGAAGATGTAACGCTCGCATTTTGTATTTCGTCCTCTTGTTGCGGAGAAAGCGCTTGTTGCAAAACCAATTGTTGCTTCTTTTTACTGTATTTGTTACATATTTGTACTGAAAACAGCGGGTATGATTTGAGGCGATCATAAAGAAGTTATTAAAAACTTACATATTCTGAAGGAAAGAATTGTCCACTAGCGCACATGTTGAAGCGAGCTACATCGAATTCACACACGTTAGTCGCAAAAATTGAAAAATATTACATGTAATTGACTTTAAATATGTGATAAATCGATATAAAATAGGTTGCCACATTTAAGGACGCCCGGTAATCGAGTCAATATCTGAAGAATATACTGTTGCATATATACGGTAGGGACTCTAGTGAGCAAACACCTGAACTACATTATACGACAACCGCATTCAGTTTTCAAAATATGTTACAAAGTAGCGTCCGGGTTCAGTTTTGCCAACGGTTACAGACGATCTAAAAAGCACACTGACAAATTTTCAATGGGATTTCATTAGAGCGTCCGTAACGGATGCTGGATTGTAGTTGGACGCTAAAATTATAGTAAAAGGGCAATGTGTGGACGCTATGTAGGTAGTACGATGTATATATTGAAATATCTTTCTCAGGGTTTTTACTCTAAATTTTGTGAAATTTTCTAATTTAACTCTATTAAATGATTTTTGTAGGTTCGAGGGTATCCATAGATACCCTTGCGACAATTTTGAATGAATTTGCAACTTAGTAAAAACAAATTAACGAATTTTTAAGATTTTAAAATTAACTAACCTTTAAACTTTCGAACGACGCCAATGTATATAAACACTCTGTTTAAATACACACCACAGGAACTGCCTGTTCTGGATATTTAACCCTATTTACTTCACTGATAATGACTTTGAATACACAACGAACACTTATCTTTGGATTGGATTCACGACAAACTTTGATTCAACCAAGGCCGAATAAAGATTGATGAAAATTCAGGGCGTCGTTCCTCTTTCATTTATTTTAAATCGCGAAAGACCGGCGATTGTTTTCTTTCACAGCCAATTTTGATAATCTACCCAAATAAAAACTAACTTTTCGATGATCAAATGATATTAGTATGCGAGAACGAATGCAGTGACTTAACCAGGAGGTTTGTTGATGATTCTGTGGTACGAATTGTCACCAACAAGCTTTAAAAGAGAAAATCCTCTGCTAATTTATGGAAACCTTTCAGTGTATATATTAATAATACAAAGAGTGTAAAAATGGCACACCCATAAATAAAGTTTAAGTGGCATCCTTTTGTATATCTGAAAAGTAATCACCTACCAAGGTGACACCCTCCCGTGTTGCTACTTCGATAGATGTCATAATACAGTTTGCTTTGTATTTTATTATATTTTCAGTTAAGATCCAGAAAGTATGTGACACCCGTATAAACGACATTATTGTTGAATTATTTTAGTGGAAGTTCGAAGGTCGGTAATTTTTGAAATAAAGAAGTAACTTGATTTTTTTACTTTATTGAAAACTATCAAAATGAAGGGACAGAAACCAGATTCAAACAATATTTAACTAGACATTAGCGCATTCGGTATTTATTGAAAATAAAGGTTTTCACTCTAATCCATGCAACATGAATAAAATCCTTTTCGTATTTTGCAATAAAATCTTCAGTTTCTTTTTTTTTAAAGCTTAATATTTTTTTTGTTTTTTGGTCCATCTCTGCCTTGATCCTAAAAATGAAAATTTGTGTACATTTAGATAACATAGAAGTTACATTAACAATCTAAATTATTTACCTTTTTAAGCTTTAATTACATTTTCACATATCCTGTTTATCACATTGTTCTGAATTGCTCGTTTCAATGAAGCCTAACGTAATAAATTAAAAAAATTAAAAGAAAGATATTTAAATACTACAGATCAAATTTGTAAGTAATTCAAGTGTAATAACTAATCTTTAAATTTTGTTTTTTAAAATTAAATTGTAATAATTATTATAGTTTATTTAGAACGTACCTATATCTTCTTGTATAATTTCTTGGCCAGAATCAAAATGTAAATATCCCGTATCTACGTCAATTTCATTTAACGATTGTTGATTTTCAGCTTTTTTGTTTGCATCTGTATCACCCTGTTCTTGACTACTTTCTGCGATGAAACCTAATGCAATAAATTTAAAAGGTAAAAGCAAAAATATTTAAATAGTATTGTTGTTTCATAATTAACTTCAATGAAGCTCTACTAGCACATTATTAATAAGTAATAATAATAGTAAAATAATCATAGAACAAAACTACACTAGATCACTTTCGTAAGTAAGGTTTCAAATTTCCTTTCTCTTTCGAATTATAATTTACGTAAAATGTACGTATATTTTCTTCTACCTCTTCTTCGTCAGAATCAAAATCTAAATGTTCCATATCTATATCAATTTCATCCAACGATTTATTCTTAAATTCGCTAGCACTTCCTCTTTCGATAAGCTGAAGAATTTTCGAAACTTTTGCAACTTGGTAAACATTTTCTGGTAACCTGAAAAGTAATCACAAATGTTCTTATGATTAAAATAATAAAATAACAAAATAACTTAATAAATGTACTTGTAAAAACTTTCGTGTGTCCTAGTTGTATGTCCCATAAATTTCGCTAATTGATCTATTTCATTTGGTTTTAAACTGAGAACTTGTGTTACTGTAGCAATGTGCTTTCTAAGTCGGCAAGAGGTAAGTAACTCGGGATGTTTCGCTCCACACATATTTGCATACTTTCTCATAACAAAACAACCATCCATCCACCTCAAAGGTTTAGGGTAGGTAAAAAAATAAGAGTTTCCAGGTGAAAACCAAGAAGAATTAGATCTTAACTTTGACAGCATAGAGAAATATTTTTGTAGATCTTTTGGTATTAAAACCGTCACTGGCCTACTACCTTTACCAATTGTAGTGATTCGTCTATAGTGCCGGGTTTACATTTGTTCTTTTCTTGTCAGCGACGCAGCTAATTCAGGCCGGATAGTTTCACTAGTACTAGCAATTTGATCTTTATAGGACTTCAAATCCAAATACTGAATATCGCCTACCCTTTTTCTATTATGCAGGATTGTGGACACTAAAGTAGTTTCACTTAAAATCCTATAAGCATCAACGGGCTTTGTGTTTTTCAAGTTTTCATAAGCTTTCTCAGCTTTTTCTTCTACAAACTTCTTTAAACGAATAATGTCTTCTGTGATTGGAAGAAGCTTTGGTTTTGTAGATGTTTTTTCTGTTAAATCTTTCAAAGCTAGGCTTCCTATTTCTTTTGTCCATTGTCTGCCAACAATTTTTCTAAATCTTTTTAAATCCAGTAAAGTTTGCTCAACCGTTTGAATAGGTAAAGGAATTCTTTTTCGTTTAATTAGTTTTTCAGCTAAATCAGACAACGAAATCAATGTAGTTCTAAAGTGTAATGCTAAAGAAGGTGCACCGAATGATCTACGCATAGCATCAAATCTAGACATTGTTTTTAAAGCTTGAATTGCATCGTCAAAACATTCAGGTTTTAATGTTGACAGCATATCTGTATAAGATCCAATTGGTAGGAACTTCGTTTAATTTTACTTTTTTTTAACAAGTCTTCTCCAAAATAGACAATAAGCACATCTCCAATAGTTATTGACTTACTAAAAATCTCTTTTTTCACCATAAGTGTGTTTAAAGTACCTTCAATTTTTTTTGGGCAAGAAGTGTAAATTATGGATTCATTCAAAGGACGCACATTTTGTTTAACGTTTCTTTTCGATTCTTCAAGTACGAAACATTTTTTCACATGTCGACTAAGTGATTTCTTTCTAAAATAACCTTTACAGTGCACACAAATTGCATAGTTTTCAGCTGTAACAATTGGATTCGGTCGTCGTTTCGGAATTATTTCACCACGTTCGGCGTCATCTAGATTTCCTTCATTTCTTAAAATAGGATGTAATTTTTTTCTTTCATTACTTTTCGGTTTGTATTTTTCTAATTCCTTTACTTCCATTTCTTCAGAATGATTTCTTTGAAGATGTTTAGCGAAATGCTTACCGCAACAGAACACGATAATCACAGACGTTCGAGATGTCCTCCTTTCATTTCAACACAGCGTGTACATCTTCTTAAAAAGGAACTCCGTACCCTTTCCAAAAAGCCCGGTTTTGCTTGAATTGTGTGACATTGTTCAATTCGCTGTTGCAACTCGGCAAGATTATTTACTGGTGTTTCTAGCACGCCATGGGATGGGACCCCCTCGATCTATCCATCTCCTATGAAATGTTTCGTTCAGGTGCTCCCTAACAACAAGCGTAAAATGCGGCGGTGCCCCATCTTGCATAAACCAAACATTCAATCTCCGATTTAGAGAGACATCTTCCAAAAGTTCGGGCAAGCTGTTTACCAGAAAGTTAAGGTATGCAGGACCTGTTAAACGTTGTGGCAAAACAGCCGGTCCTAATAACTGACCCCTTAAAATGCCTAGCCAGATATTCAGACTGAAACGCTGTTGATGTCTGGATTCAAGAACAGCATGCGGATTTTCGTACGATTAAACGTGATTATTGTGGCAGTTGAAAATCCCATCTTTAATGAAACCGGCCTCATCAGTGAAAAGGATGTTAGAAGAAAAATTCTGGTGTTCAGCAGATTTCCTTAAAAACCACTGACAAAATATCTTTCTTGCTCGGTAGTCAGGACGAGTAAGGGCTTGTACCCGTTGGATATGGTACGGATATAAAAGTTGTTGGTGGAGAGTTCTCCAAACAAGAGGACTACCTACGCCTACTTCAGCCAAAATTTTTCTCACACTAGTCTCGGGGTTTTCATCTACTATTGCCAAGATTTGTTTTTCAACCTCAGGCATGCACACTGACCTTGGATGTCCGCTTTCGTAAGCGCGTTTTTTGAAGGAACCACTATCCCTCAACCGCTGGTAAACGTTTCCAAACATCACATGCGAAGGCCGTTGACGATTGGTAAAAGTCTCGCAATAAGTGCCACGTGCTTCCAAACATTCCCATCAGCACGACCATACATGAAAACCATGTCGGCCATTTCAGCAATTGAATAAATTCAAAATAAATTTTGAATTTAGATAAGAAGCACATTATTACTTACCCCTAATATTGAGTAAACTTAAAATTCTTTTGCTCCTTTCACTCACATTCATTTCGCTTTTATTAAAACAAACACCACTTACACTGAATCTTGCTCGCTTTACTAAAAACAATACGTCCGTTCGTTATTGAAACGCGCAGATGCAGTTTTTTGTAAAATTGGTGATGCGCAGATATGTAAAAACCTATTATATGTAATTATATAGAAGTATTGAAATAAAGTTGTTACATTTCAGCATTTTGTCAGTATTTTCATTTATTTGCATATAATAATCACAACAGAAAAAAAATCGAAAATTGAATAAGATTATAAATTAAAAATTAATGTCCAATAATAATTATTTAAGAAAAATACAAGGTGCGCCATGGTAATGGACGATTTTGAACTTTGTTTCGCGTCGTTTTATCTTTTTAACGGATAATGGTAGGGGACTGTTGTCAGGATTTAATTCCTGTTAGTTTAATATAATTTGTCACAAGTGGTCAGGTGAACATATGCATTTGCCGTAAAAAGTTGTACAAAAATAATAATTACATAGCGAATCTTCAGTAACAATTTCAATATCAACCGGAATAATGCAGTGCCTTTAGCTCACATTATTAAATGTGGATAAAGTACTTCCAGGAAACGGGTTCAGATTTTAAAAAGAAGCCACCTAACAGAAAGAATCCCGTTCAAATACCGGAGATTGTCAAAGCACTCCAGGCAACTGATCAGGGATGCTATAGTGAGGAGTCCATAATGTTCTGCACGCCGTTATGCAGTTTCACTAGGGATTCGAAATACGAGCTTGCGAAGAACTTTACAAGACGAGTAATGCTGTACAAAATCCAAATTGCGCATGAGTTAAAAGACGGCGATTTGGTAAGACGTTAAAATTTTTGTCATGGATTACTTGATCTTATAGACAACTACGAAAATTTTATTGACAATCTATGGATGAGCGATACAGCTCATTTTCATCTTTCTGAGTTTGTAAATAAGCAGAATTTTCGATATTGGGCAAATGAAAAGTCTAAATATATGCATCAGAAACCACTGCATAGTACGATGCGCGATGTCGTCATCTGAAATCATAGGCCTTTTTTTAAGCAATAATGGAAACATATTAACAGGATATATGGAATAATGGAAACATATTAGCACGTTATGTTTCAATGATTGAGACAATTCTTACACAGTAATTAAATTGAGTTCCTCAAATGGAGCATAACACATGGTTCCAACAAAATAGAGCAAAACCACAGCCTCCAAGAATTTCGTTAAACGCCATAAACCAGCTGTTTCCTAATCGCCTGATTTCGTAAAATGGAATTATTTCTTGGCCGGCAATGTGTTTCGTTTGCACAATTAAAATTGGAAATTCGATGAAAAATCAATAGAATTTCATTGAAAATGCTACTCGACGTAATGCATGATTGGCCCTGAAGATTGGAAGAATGTTTACAAGGAAATGGAGATCGTCTTGAAAATGTTATTTTTCAAAAATAAAATGCTTCTAAATGTAGTTTAGTATAAAAATTGTTTTATGTTTTAAATAAAATATGTGTGTTACTTTTCCTGTTTTTATATTCGCCCGATTCCATGGACATTCTACATAATTACATTTATTTATACTTCGTATTATACATTATTCAAGAAATACCTTTTGCCTCTTGTCTATTCTATTTTAAAAAGCTTTTATAAAATTCATTCTAATGTGTTTATCCTATTTTGCATGAAATTTCCTCAAGATTGGTTTTAGTAATTGTGTACAGAATTTTTATGTTGTTAATATACAACAATTTGTATATAAAAATATTTTAATTTTGGATTTCATAGCTACATGGCACTTGGTACAAGTTACACATCCTTACTCTAAAAGTACATAATCCGCACGCAGGTAACACTAATGGAAGTTCGCAGCGTTGCCAAGTGTCGGATGCCACTAGTAACAGAAATTATTGGTGTGCCACAATGACAATCTTTAAAGTACTTATATACAAATGCATATACACAAGCGCCCTCTAGAGACAGAGGCTTCAACTAACCCAATATAAACGAGAATAAAGAATGTCAAAGTGACACCCACCCTATTTTCTGAAAAAATGCTGATTAATGTCAGTTTAGGCCAATGAACATTTTTTACACGGGAAACCTTATGGCACCCGAACCCGGATGTCTGTAAAATTGGGTGTCACTATAACAACGATTATAGAAAATTGGTGCCACAATGACAACTTATATATATATATATATATATATATATATATATATATATATATATATATATACTTGTAAACAGTACGTTAATGAGCCCGATATATTGTCGGGTCGCTGATGATCCCGGCCTTAAACGATGAGATAGAAGAGTATACCTCAGCTCCCTCTTTAATTCTATTTGATATAAGCCAGCGCACCAAGAGAGGGGTAAAAAATTCCTATAAATTAAAAAGTTAGGTATGAACATGTCCTTATGGAACCCAGATATAACAACGGTATTATTTGGAACCCGACTGTATATTTGTTTATATCTTAGGTACGTTATGGAGCCCCCCCAACGTTGCCAAACCTCCAATCTGTGTTTCTTTTTTCTTTTAAGCTCCGATCTATCTTTTTGCAGCGTCCGCAAGTGGAATGCGCAACTGACTTGCGCTGTAAATGTGATTTACTTGCAATGCGTTTATTATTGAATATTTATATGTATCATTGTTGTTATGTGATATGAAAGGTGAAATAAGGAAAACCAGAAAGAAATACAGGAAAACCAAAGAAGCAAGCCAATGCCTTGCTTCTATACGGAATGAACTAAGATAGTGAATTACTGTTACAGTTTGTTACCTTAAAAAGAGGAAAACCGGGAGTATTTTAAAATTTAAATTAGAAATCATTTGAAGAAAGTACAGGGGAAATGTATGGGTTGAAACAAAGCCAGATTTGATAGTTGTAATTTATGAAGTCGATTTTTCCCCAAATTTCCCGCCGAAACATTTTCACATAATGCCTTTGAATAATTTTGCGCCAGCTAATGTGATACAGTACCTATTAACAGACTACCTTGCTTTTTGGAAAATGTCTAATAGCTGTTATTTTTCTTGGCTGCTGTTTTTCCTTGAACCAATCTATAATTAATGATTATAGAATATATTGCATTCATCGCTAACCACTTTGATATTCCATCCTTACACAAACAAGTCAATACGAGCAATTGACTAATGTTACATTTGTAGTCCATATTTTTTAGGGAAAAGACAGAAAATAAATATTAAAAAACTGCATTCATTAAAAAGCTGAAATTTTTTTCACGCCTTTCTCCAGAGGAAGACGTTACATAACCTACAAAAAAAGAGCAACGACACATTTCATTTTTAATCACCTCAATATATGGTATATTTTTGATGTATGGTATGGTTTTAAAGTTATACGCCATAACAATTTAGCTTAAATGTTAAATTTATATCTAGTCCTTCTACATCCGTATTTCTTTTTGTCTTTTCTTGAAATTCCAAAGAGTTGTTTCCAAAGATTCTAGTTTACTTTTCAGGGTTTTTTATTGGTATCCCTGTGGCTACTATAAGTTAGTATTGCCCTACAAATAGTATCAAACAGTATCATTTTAGTTGTCGCGGAAAATTTTCATTTGCTTATCAACGTTCTTTTCCATCGCATGATAAGTTTTCACAGTTTTCCCCAACTATTTTTTGAATTTTCCTTTTTCAGTGGTTAACGTTACGTTTATCTTTCGAGTATTAACTCTCATTTCATGTGGTACCTTATCATATGATTAAAAATTTTGACTTCCTGTCATAATCATGATATCATCTGAACGGGCACCTTCAGGCACCTTGACACAAATTGATAAAGGCAAAATATGCTCGTAAGGTCTTTTGCATTTCCCAAAGTTCAAATGTGTCGTCAAATATTCTAACCCTTTTTAGGACCGCTCAACTCTCGTCTAACCCTTGGCATTGGCTCCCTTTCCATGTTAATTTAGATGCTGCAAATAACTTTCTGCTGTCACTCTATTATAGCTCACCGTCTTCTTTACTTCCCCCTCTTTCATGTTATCCTTATTTCCCTGACAACCTTCCATACTCTGGTCTGTTTTTTTTGCATTTGTAGTTATTTTTGTTGGCATTGTTTTCCGCTCTGCATTGTTTCATCATGCTTTTGCGCATCATTCGTAATAATTTATCTTATCCTACTCTTCGTATACATATTCGGCTTGTTTACGCTTTCCAGTGTTTTTAGGCCTTTTTCCCTACTATCCTTTCTTACTTCGTTTTTTCAAATTGCTCCTTGATTTTTCTAACCATATTTTTTAAATTTCGTTTTTTATTCCTTCTAACTTCCTTTCATATTTTGATATTATTCTTTCACTCAAGTTTGTTTCCATCTTTTTTGTTTATTTTTGTTTGTTTGTAACTTCTTTAACTATAATTTTTTGTTGCTTTATAGAATTTGTTTTAGGAACTCACATGTTTCTCTGGAGCTTTCAAAAGATTCTCTATACTTATATTTTTCCTTTTCTAGCATTTCTACGTTGGTCTCCGGTACTTCTATGAATCTATTACTCTTTTCTTCTTCCCCAGTCATAGGTTCAACACTTTCACTCGCTCTTTTAGATTCCTCTTATTTTTAAACGCCTTTTAATTTTTGGCCATGAAGCATGTAGTGATCGGGAAATGTCTCTGGTCCTCTCTTAATCTACACGTCACAAACTTCCCCCTTTTTTTATAAACTGTGACTTACTATGCTTCTCTGTAATTGATGTTTGCGAGTAATGGGAAGATTCTTTATGATGGAAATAGGTGTTTATCTCTAGGTTGTCAGAATAATATTCCATTAATTTATACAGTTACTTTACTTTTCCTCCTTCTGTTGACCAACCATTCATCTCCCTTTTCTTTCCACCACCCTACAATTCAAATCACCAGAAACATGAATATAATTCTTTCAGAATCAAACTCATCCACTTCACATTACATACCCTTTTGGGGTACCGTCAATAATAATCTTGTTCTAACACATCGTCACTTTTTTAAAAAAAATTATCATTCCTTCCACATGTAATTCTTTAGTTATCATGTGTTTTTTTATTTTCTACCGTTCCCACTTATATTCAATATAGAGAGATGAATGATAAAACTAAAGAGTTTAAATGGAAGAAAATATGTTGGTGTGTAGGTTATCTAAATTGAAAAAACACAAAATTTATGCAAATCCCCGCGTCTATATGAACCCCAAATCATTTCCTAATTTTACCAGAAAAACTTGTTATAATTTTATTAGGAGGTAACTACGATTAGTTCTATTAAACAGAATAGAAAAATATCGAGAAGAATTAACATTCAGGTTAATGATACTTATAGAGTAGAAAGTCCACCGCGATATATAAATCCGCTACCAACATACAGTTATATATCAATTTTATGTTATGGAACCCAACGCAGTTGTTGCCAAATTTCGGGCTCAACACGTCATGTTGACCTATTTGTATATACCGTATATATAAAATTTGATCAGGGCGCCCCCTACATGGTCCTTCCCGGAACTATTTGCCCTATTTAATTATAGGAATAGTACGCTATGGAGCCCCCCGCGAAATTGAAGTTTTAGGGTCTACTGACTATTCCAGCCATTTAAAGCAGATTACACTCGATACCGTTGTTGAGCCCGACCCGGGCTCAACAACGTAATTTTGGGCTCCACAGCGACCGAATTATACATTCAACGGTCTCATCAAGACTGTTTATATTATATATATATATATATATATATATATATATATATATACTTGTAAACAGTACGTTAATGAGCCCGATATATTGTCGGGTCGCTGATGATCCGGCCTTAAACGATGAGATAGAAGAGTATACCTCAGCTCCCTCTTTAATTCTATTTGATATAAGCCAGCGCACCAAGAGAGGGGTAAAAAATTCCTATAAATTAAAAAGTTAGGTATGAACATGTCCTTATGGAACCCAGATATAACAACGGTATTATTTGGAACCCGACTGTATATTTGTTTATATCTTAGGTACGTTATGGAGCCCCGCAACGTTGCCAAACCTCCAATCTGTGTTTCTTTTTTTCTTTTAAGCTACGATCTATCTTATGCAGCGTCCGCAAGTGGAATGCGCAACTGACTTGCGCTGTAAATGTGATTTACTTGCAATGCGTTTATTATTGAATATTTATATGTATCATTGTTGTTATGTGATATAGAAAGGTGAAATAAGGAAAACCAGAAAGAAATGCAGGAAAACCAGAAAGAAGCAAGGCCAATGCCTTGCTTCTATACGGAATGAACTAAGATAGTGAATTACTGTTACAGTTTGTTACCTTAAAAAGAGGAAAAACCGGGAGTACTTTAAAAATTTCAATTAGAAGTCATTTGAAGAAAGGACATGGGAAATGTATGGGTTGAAACAGAGCCAGATTTGATAGTTGTAATTTATGAAGTCGATTTTTCCCAAATTTCCCGCCGTACATTTTCACATAATGCCTTTGAATAATTTTGCGCCAGCTAATGTGATGCAGTACCTATTAACAGACTACACTGCTTTTTGGAAAATGTCTAATAGCTGTTATTTTTCTTGGCTGCTGTTTTTCCTTGAATTTATCATGTGTTAAACAATTTTGCACAGTGCAAAACGAATGATTAGTCCCTTCAGCACACATTGTTTCCTATCGCTATTTCGTGTCGCACATTTAGTCTCCGTCACTGTTACTCCTCGATTCCGAATAGTCTTGTAATAGTTGTAACATTCTCCCATGTTTTTCTGGATTTTCCTGTTTTTGTTTTCATTGGCCTCCCATATTTTTTTTCTGTTTGTCTATTTATAAGAGATGATCCCACCAATCTATAATTAATGATTATAGAATATATTGCATTCATCGCTAACCACTTTGATATTCCATTCTTACACAAACAAGTCAATACGAGCAATTGACTAATGTTACATTTGTAGTCCATATTTTTTAGGGAAAAGACACAGAAAATAAATATTAAAAAACTGCATTCATTAAAAAGCTGAAATGTTTTTCACTCCTTTCTCCAGAGGAAGACGTTACATAACCTATATAAAAAGAGCAAGCGACACATTTCATTTTTATCACCTCAATATATGGTATATGTTTGATGTATGGTATGGTATTAAGTTATACGCCATAACAATTTAGCTTAATGTTAAATTTATATCTAGTCCTTCTACATCCGTATTTCGTTTTGTATTTTCTTGTAATTCCAAAGAGTTGTTTCCAAAGATTCTAGTTTACTCTTCATGGTTTTTATTGGTATCCCTGTGGCTACTATAAGTTAGTATTGCCCTACAAATAGTATCAAACGGTATCATTTTAGTTGTCGCGGAAATTTTTATTTGCTTATCAACGTTCTATTCCATCGCATGATAAGTTTTCACAGTATTCCCAACTATTTTTTGAATTTTCCTTTTTCAGTGGTTAACGTTAGGTTTATCTTTCGGGTATTAACTCTCATTTCATGTGGTACCTTATCATATGTATTAAAATTTTGACTTCCTGTCATAATCATGATATCATCTGAACAGGCACATTCAGACACCTTGACACAAATTGATAAAGGCAAAATATGCTCAGTAAGGTCTTTTGCATTTCCCTAAGTTCAAATGTGTCATCAAATATTCTAACCCTTTTTAGGACCGCTCGACTCTCGTCTAACCCTTGGCAATTGGCTCCCTTTCCATGTTAATTTAGATGCTGCAAATAACTTTCTGCTGTCACTCTATTATAGCTCACCGCCTTCTTTACTTCCCCCTCTTTCATGTTGTTATCCTTACTTCCTGACAACCTCCCATACTCTGGTCTGTTTTTTTGCAGTGTAGTTATTTTTGTTGGCATTGTTTTCCGTTCTGCATTGTTTCATCATGCGTTTGCGCATCATTCGTAATAATTTATCTTATCCTACTCTTCGTATACATATTCCGGCTTGTTTACGCTTTCCAGTGTTTTTAGGCCATTTTCTACTATCCTTTCTTTACTTTCGTATCAAATTGCTTCCTTGATTTTTCCAACCATATTTTTCAATTTCGTTTTTATTCCTTCTATATTTCCTTTCATATTTTAATATTATTCTTTCACTCAAGTATTGCTTCCATCTTATTTTGTTTATTTTTGTTTGTTTGTTAATTTCTTTAACTATAATGTTTGTTGCTTTATAGAATTTGTTTTCACATGTTTCTCTGGCAGCTTTCAGAAGATTCTCTATACTTATATTTTTCTTTCCTAGCATTTCTACGTTGGTCTCCGGTACTTCTATGAATCTAAATACTCTTTTCTCCTTCCCCAATCTATATGTTCATCACTTTCACTCGCTCTTTTAGATTCCTCTTTATCTTTACGCTTTTTAATTTTTGCCATGAACATGTAGTGATCGGGAAATGTCTCTGGTCCTCTCTTAATCTTCATGTCACACACTTGCCTTTTCTTTTATTAAACTGTGACTTACTATGCTTCTTCTGTAATTGATGTTTGTCGAATAATCGTATAGATTTCTTTATGATGGAAATAGGTGTTTATCTCTAGGTTGTTCAGAAGGTAATATTCCATTAATTTTATACAGTTACTATTTATCTTTTCCTCCTTCTGTTGACCAACCATTCATCTGCCTTTTCATTTCTCACCCTACAATTCAAATCACCAGAAACATGAATATTAATTCTTTCAGATATCAAACTCCATCCACTTTCACATTACATACCCATTTGGTACCGTCAATAATAATTTTGTTCTAACACATCGTCACTCGTTTAAAAAAATTATTCATTCCTTCCACATGTAATTCTTTAGTTATCATGTTGTTTTATTTATTTTCTATCGTTCCCACTTATATTCGATATAGAGAGATGACATGTATAAAACTAAGAGCTTATGGAAAAAAATATGTTGGTGTGTAGGTGTGTAGGTTATCTAAATTGAAATAACACAAGAATTATGCAAATCTTATAGACCTTGCAGAAAAAGGTATAACTTTGATATAACACACAACTATTCAAATATAAATCACTGAGGAAGTTAAATTGTTGAAATTTGTACGGTCAAAGAAACTGACAAAATAAACAGTTTTACAGTATCTGATTCCACTTACCAGGGTAATAGAAATCAACTATTTCGGCCTAACAAGTATTTTAATTTATGATTATAGCGTCTATATGAAACAATCATTTGCTGAATTTACCAGAAAACTGTGTTATAATTTTATTAGGAGGTAAGCTAACGATTAGTTATATTAATACAGATAGTAAAATATCGAGAACAATAACATTCAGGTTAATGATACTTATAGAGTAGAAAGTCCACCGCGAAATATAAATCCGCTACCAACATACAGTTATATATCAATGGTATGTTATGGAACCCAACGCAGTTGTTGCCAAATTTCGGGCTCAACAACGTCATGTTGATCTATTTGTATATACCGTATATAAAATTTGATCAGGGCGCCCCCTACATGGTCCTTCCCGGAACTATTTTGTCTATTTAATTATAGGGATAGTACGTTATGGAGCCCCCCGCGAAATTTGAAGTTTTAGGGTCTACTGACTATTTCCAGCCATTTAAAGCTGAGATACGCCTCGATACGTTGTTGAGCCCGACCCCGGGCTCAACAACGACCGAATTATATATTCAACGGGCTCATCAATGACTGTTTATATGTCTATATATATATATATATATATATATAATAGTCGTATATATATACGTAGTTTGTACTTTTGGCACCCGAACTGTATATTTCTTTACAATACGACACCCATTTTTACCTTGTGACACCCGACCTTGGGTGTCATAAGATTTTTAACTAGAAATCGCATTATTAGTCATAGTAAGCTGTAAGAATCTAAAAAATTAAAAATTTCAGTGGGTATCACATTGCGGGAAATTGTCAGCGTTTATACAAGGTAGTTCATAAAGTTTCCGATAGATGTCTTAATATCGTACACACCGATATACACTGTATATAAAAATTGTAATTGTGGCATCACAATAATTATTGTACTAAATGGCACCCGATATATGGCAACACTGTAGGTATAAATTTTTACAGCTTTCAGCGCAGGTACATATTTTATGCTTTATTTAGTATTAGTTTACTTATGATGTTGTAAGTGACTAGTGGATGTGGTTAAGTGACATTATGACAGAGAGAACAAGAAAACTTTTGGAATTGGCAGCAAAGCGTAAGTTATATTTTAATAACAATACTAAATATACATAAATTAATATAAGTAAATATAAAGGGGTGGTAATTAGTGATAATATAGATTTGACACCATCAAGACCATTATGCAAGGCTTATACTTTTAACTACCAGAAGTGTTAATCATAATTGTTCGCGATCTTAATACAGAAATTAGCTAATTAATTTTGTTATAATTGAAAGAAGCTACTTCTTCAATAATGATAGCAAGGACTGTGGGGTAGCATGGCGAACAACATAAGGTATCGGCACACTCCGCACCACAGAAATTATTAATTAATTAATTCGGAACAGCCGTTTCGAGGACTCGTGGGTCCACATTATCAACCAAATGACGGCCATTTGGAAACATCCCAGAGTGCTTTAATGACACTATAGACGCTACCAAAATAATAACATCATTAAAACAAATTTTGAACTAAGCAACAAAGTTGATTCTCAGGAAAACATACTTTTAATAGTGCCAGGTATAGAAAATATGTTAACGGATCTAGAACGGTTTAAAGAGATTGTTTAAATTCAGTTGACTACCGAACTTGGAAGCTTGGCTCTTAAGGATCTTAGTGAAAAGTCTGCAGTGAAACCGAAGTTACTTCCAGTTACGGAAGATATTATGAAGCTGAAGAATAGAAAAAGTTGCACAAAAATCCTACGAAAAATTGAAAACTTCAAACAATATACAAGAATACAGAGCTCTAGCAGAATCTACTTTGGTATTAACTATCATACATAGTAGGAAAAGGGCAGGGGACATCTAGTACTTAAATGTGAAATCTTATCAAGAACAGATTGACACAGAACATTCAACTATTATTATAAAAGGAAAAGTTGCTCGCACAGCATTATAAGAAGATAAATTCAATTGGGAAAGGTAGCAGACCCGTGTCAATTTTAATATCCAAAAATATGCAAAAATATTTTAGAAAAATTCTTAATTTGAGATTATATTCGAATTGGTTTTCAAATGAGAACACTTACCTTTTCACTTATCCTAAGCGGGGGTTGCTTGTCGACGCGTCGACTCTGTCGACCTTGACATGTCGAATAAACGTCGATAATGTCGAATGTCGAGAACGTCAAGAAAATGCCTTTCGAGGTTACGTTTAGTGTACGTTTTGACGAGAGCTGATGTAATGTATGGTTGTGATAATGAGTGGCAGAAAAATTAATGATAATTTTGATAAATTAAAGTTTCCGACATGCCGTTCATTGCTTGGTTTGCAAAAATGTTATAAAAAACACAGGCTCGCGGCGATTGCTGTCGCACAGGTAAGAGAATTATCACGTTTTATGAAAAAAATCAACAGGAAACTATTTAAACGTATTGCTATTGATTTGAAAAAAAATATACATTATATTGTAATGCTATCAGCTTATTATATGATAATTTTTAATTACAATTGTTTCCATCTAATATATTTGTATTCATATTTTATTTTTCTTACTTTTAGAAACGTATTAAACTCAATACTGAATCAAACGAAGGAACTTACAGTGTATCCGATGGTGGAAAAAAAGTATGTTGTTAACCATACATTAGCTTACAAATTATAAGAATAATTAGGTTTTTAGGCGCGATTTAATTGGGGAATATACAGTTTTTGAAGATGGTGAACTCGAATTGATGAAAACCATATCTACAGCATCAGAAACAAAGATATCAACACCGAGCTGTTCTTCTAGCTATTAACCAGTCATAAATACTCAAAAAACTGGAAAAAACCAGAGTAGACGACACGGATCAAGCAATTTAAAGAAAATAAAACTTATGACTGATTTTGTGGATTCTATTACCATGGATGAGGCATCAAAGATTGACGACGCTCTAGCTAAGTTTATATTTGGCTGCAATTTACTGTTTAGAATAGTAGAGTCAAAATTATTTAAACAGTTTGTAGAATCCTGTAGAAATAGGCTTAGCACTAGTCTTCTTGACAAATGTTACAACGATTGTATGAATGAGGCTAAAGTAAATCTAGGCACCGAGTCCGTTATCATTTGTGATGGATGCAAACAACACAAAAACTGTAGTCACAATGTTACAAACAACCGATGGTTCTAAGGCGTTTCTTGACACTTGGGATTTTACTACAGAATCTGAAACTGGGGAGAAAGTGGCCGAAATTATAACCGAATCTAAGCAAATTGCAAAACTAAAATACAATGTGGACATTTATGCCGTAGTTACAGACAATGCTAGTCAAATGGTGAAAATGGGAAACTTGTTGAAACATTCTATTTTGTCTACTACATGTAGTAGCCACACAGGAAATCTTCTAGCAAAAGATGTGGCGAACAAAGATTTGTGCAAGTGAGTTGTTGTAGTAATGAAAGAATTCAAACAATGGGATCTTGAACAGATGGTTGTTGATAAAGGGGAGCATAGAATCAAGCTACCCGCAAAGACACGCTGGTGCACCTATCGTGATACATTTAAATCATCAACTATTTAGATTTTATGAAGCAAGTGCTTGCAGTTACAAAGAAGAGAATTAAAAGCGTTGCTAAGGAATCTATTTTTGACGACGATTTTGTTCAAGACGTTCAATCCCAAGTCGATATTCAAGAACCAATTTGCAGCCTTATTAGTATTTGTCAAAAACTAGAAACTTTAATAGCGGACGCTGCTAATTTATGGTTGTCTTTAAAATTGCCAAGCGTTTATGATCCCTACTTGAAAAATCGTCAAGAAATGGCTCTTAACCCCGCTCTCTATCTGGTGTCGATCGTCCAGTAAGAAGGTTGCGAAAATCTGCTGTGGCGGTTAGCATCTACGCAAAGTAGGATTTAAAAGATTTTCAGTTACCATAATTAAGTACCGTGAGTGGTTCTAATTCGTTTTTTTTTTTAATAACCATCACCAACATTGTCGGATATATTTAAATTATTTTATGACGGCACGCCAATCTTAGTAATCTTCGATCATCGGCTAGCAAACCCACCATCCAACCAAGGGTTTTTTTTCGGGTTTTCGTTAAAGCACATTTTGCCGAAATCTACTGAACGGTAGAGTTTAACTGCGTTCACTGTAAGGTTTGCTGCGTGTATGTCCACATAAAAGCTTCAGTTGAATATAGCCCAGATAAGTGGATAATTTTCTTTTGTTTTCTGTTTACAAACATTTTTTTTCTAAATTTTAAACTTCTTTTTCTTTTAACTTTATTTTATTTAAGTAATTCTCATTAACGTATGGATATACTCTGCGAATCTTTTATTACTACTATAATGTTTATTAAAAATTGACTAAATTTTTGGTAATTTATGTTTTTCGAATATTTTCCAATTCATATTTTATTTTTTTGTTATCGTTACATTTTAGATTAACATTTTACCGCAAGTTATTATAACGAATATTATTTCTTTTAATTTATATATTTTATGTGAGGAATTTTAACGAATTATGTTTCTACATATGTATGATCGATGTTAAATCGAAGGTAGTGGCCACCATCGGCGGTTCCTTAGTTAAATTTCATTAACAATTTCGTGCTAATATTTCGTTTTTATTGAGTACCATTCTCTTTTATTTACATTAGAGAAGTTGTAGTAATAATATTCTTTTCCCAACCCCTCCCCCAGCTCGCGCTCCCGTTTTTCGCGGGTAATTCTCCTTAATTCAAACGGGTGGCGCATATTTCGTTTTAATTAATCGTAAACTCACCCCTGTTCATGCTAACGGATATTTAATAGGAGAACTATAATCAAGTAGGTCTGCAATTTCTTTGATTGTTGTTGTTCTTTTCCCCTCTATTTTCTTTTGCGCTACACGTCATCCGTCCTGGTGGATTGGCAAGGCCTAAAGTTGCTGTAGGGGCACCATGTAACACGATGATTTGAAATTAAGTCTAGGAAATACCTACCATAACAGGCAGTAAAGCTGTTCCTGCTGCACTGATATACAGCATGTTGTTACCAATACGCCTCGTTCACCATTTGTCATTTTATTGACTTGTTTTATTCCTTTTAGTGCTAAAATTTTTGCAGAACTTTGAACGGTTGTTGTGGATGTTTCATCATTGTTAAATATACGTGTTTCCTCAGCAAATCCACCAAAAAGTTCCAGAACGTCTTTTAAATTATTAAGAAAAAAGGTAAACGTCGTGGCGATTAAACAAGGTAACTCTCGATAAACTACACCCCTCAGGTTGATGAATACTGATTTCTGAGTGCCCTTTAATGAAGCCTGGACTTATCAAACTTGTAATGCAGTAACTCTCGGTATGTTTGTACTATGCTGAAATTATTTAATCAAAAAATTTACCTACTTCTAACATAAAATGTTAACGACAATACTATTGAATGACTGAAAACTACCAACGGTCACAACATAATAACTGTTAATTACTTGGGCGACTGGCTGAAGGATACAGTTCTTTGTTTGGCGCTTAATTAAAAAGTAACAATGACTATTTCAGGGTGGCTCATTGTATTGTTTTTAAATATATGATCACGGCATATTTCACCAGCGGCTCAATTGGATTAGAGAAAATACACATAAGACATCACATACTCGAACACTGCGGCACTGGTACAGGACTTGTTGATAGAATGGCCACTCTCATATGGATGGATGACATCAAATAAAACCTAACTGCTTTCGTAGTTAAGCCAGCAATTAAAATAAAGGACACCATATTTAAACCCACCTATTTTGTGTATATTTATTTGTTATACGTTTTACATACTCGAAATGCACGACAATAACATAGTTTCCTTAGAAACTGCATAAATGCTTCATACATTTCGAAGTATGTAGGATCTTTTTAAGGGTACAATAGCTCAACAGTTGTTATATAAAAGAAGTAAAACTTATGAATGTTTTATTAAAAGCTACAATACATGCAGTGTAGTACAATCATATTACAGCTTTATAGAGAAATGTATGCTTGCACTTTAGGGTTATATTGCATACCTCAATTTTATGCAAATAACAATAACAACAACTTGTAGTGGAAGTATATGTAGGCACCATATATTGATAAATACAAATGTGAATAGTAAATGTCTGATGAATATAATAATATTCTTTATTCTTATACCAGACAGCCAAACATAATCTCTACAACATAAGCAATAAAATAATGTCATAAAAACAGCTGGAATAACAAAAGACCAAATTCAGACATGGTTGATTCACAACCAATTTAGTAATTCTAGATATCACTCACGATTAAAACGTCAATTGGAGGCTAGAGCTTTAATCCTATCTGAATTTTTATTTGTTGAAATTTATAATCTAAGGCTTTTACTGAAATCATTTGTCAACCATAAACTATAAAACAAATTAATAATACCATAAATTTATCTTCTATACATGACTTGGGCAAGAAATTGTCAAATCTACATTATCATTTAATAATTGTTTCAATTTCTCGTTTAATTTGTTTTGTAAGCAAAGTAATGGAAAATTCTTACAAATAATATATCTATATTAATTGTAGAGCAACATAAAATTTGAATTTGGAAAAAGTAATTGCTTCCTTGTATTTTGTTTCAGTAAAACTAATCTATGTTCCCGTAATGCATTAGTGGCAGTGAAGCTTGCAAAGCATACCGAACATTGTTTTGTAGTAGTAAACAGTTTCTTGGCTAAATAACCATTCAGGTAAGCTACATACCTAGCAACTCCTATATTAGTTTTAGCCGATTCTTCGCAAATAAGGTTGCAATGAAGGTTGTATATCTTCTTCAATGTGTTTCTGGACTTGTAACAAAATGTTTAAAAGTGCCCAGTCCTATATTTGATAAATTACCTTCACAATTTGTTTCTAGTGATTTGGATGTCACAAAATTGTTTATGACTAAAGCTTTAAAAGAAGATATAAATTAGGTATGTATGGGGTTTACATTTCTCACTCCATGGCTCCTGATTAATCCAGAATGGATTCTAGAGCATCTTGATTGAAACTGCGGGGTACTTTAATACATGTATAGTGTGTACCCAATCAATAGCGGGAAGACGAGATACCTTTTTGTGTTCAAACATTCAAACCGGACAGAATTTAATAGCTCCTGAGCAGAATGCCACATTTGCTGATGTTACAGGGTTGAACTTATTCTACACTGTAAATTATTAGATGATGAGTGTATAGATTTACTATTAAAACCATCAAATAGTGTACCCACAAACACTATAATTTCAGATGTATCTATGGCATCTTAGAAAGGTATCATACCTAAAATTATACTTTTATTTTGCATAATTACTAGAATAACACCACATTTACTTACGATTTCCCCCAAGGAAGCCCATTAATACTCCCGCAGACCTGCTTAATGCTTCTGTAGAGTACCCATACATGGGACTCGCTCAATTTGGCTCTCTTGGCCCAACTTTTCCATTTCATACACTACTTCGAAGTCAACATTTTTATCGTCTTCATTTCTCCGATGTTACAAATCCTGTTTGCTTTAATAATAAAGTAATTGCAGCTTGGTTATGAGAAGCTTGATCACAGACTGTGGCAATAAGGAATACTGTTCGAACTATTTCCCTAATGGGCGTGAATTACTAGTGGTAGCTTCGCAAAACAAATGCTAGTGGTTGTTTCCAATTTATATGCCAGACTTACGCTATTAGATACTTTGATATAGTAGGTTGGTACTGTATACTTATGCTAACTTCATTGTATTTATTAAAAGGTTAGAAATTTTAGCTGTCAATCTTATTTTAACATTCACAGGAGAATAAATATGTGGAAAGAAAACATCTAGTTTGTTCTTTTTTGAAGTGGAAATATGTACGACTTCAATATTATAAGTTAGACGAACACCTCCAGAATGATGTTATACAAAACTAAGCTACCAAAATGATATTCATAAGACAATCGCAAACAGTGTAATTAAATGTTATTTATTACTTCAGAGATTAATATATTTATAAGATACAGTGTAAATGATTCAAACAGACATATTTACAGAAAATTGCAATAATGTTCACATGTTAACCTTTAATAAAACAAGTATTCTTAAAAAAAAAAATTATAAGAATCGGTTTAATCAGTTGACATATCTGATAGTGAGGATGGTGAAGATTAACCTGGTAAATGTATAATAAATTGGGTCATCCTACATTTCGTTCAATTTCCACATATCTTTTTCTAAAGTCAAGTACAAGTCATCAGATAACATGTAATAAACATATGGTAAAACATTATACCTTTCATAACATGTCTGATATAATTTTGTCAGTTCTCAATGGTTTGATATTCTTGATCCATAAGGATAGGTTTCTCATTTATTTTAAAGCTTGTATTATTGTGCTTTATAAAGTTTTTCAGGTGCTCCGATGCAATCTCATTACACATAGTAATAAAGTGGCAAACGTATAATAGAATAAGTATTTCGCATTTCAATAACTGCTTCATCTAGTATATATTTATTGTACTTATGCTCTTCTGTAGAAACAATGCTTAAGAGATCATGTTTTAACTTCTTTCCAAAAGAAATATTTTTTCTCTTAACCAAAGGAATGTCACTTTTTTTAGTAGCTGTGGTAGGAGTCCGTTCTTCTTGCGACTGTGTTTACAAAGCATTATCGATAACTACTACTGAGTTTGCTGTAGGTTTGGTAGTAACCGATTGAGAAACCACTCTTCATACTCTCCAGCACAAGCTTCATCGTGAGCATCTGTGGTATTTTTCTTGCACATAGAATAGTCAAAAAACGTGAGAGCTATAATTTCTCGATTTTTAGGTTGATCATCATTCATAATTCATACTACTTACGGTAATAGATAACTATAAAATGCAATAGTTTTTATAAACAATTGATTTCCTTATTAATCGAAAAAAATGTGTAAATAAAACACTGAAACTGACAGGTAACATAAATATTACCGATCAGTGATCTCCCTAGGAGAAATCCCGCCGAAAGGCGAGGCAACAGCACTGGTTTCAGACAAGGATAGTTTTATACAAATTATTGTAAACTAGCAAAAGAGGGTTATACTCCATAAGACCCAATACTTCGAAACCAGGGTGAAACGTTCTATAGAATATTTATTTTTCTCAGATAAAGTTGCTGCAACTGATTGTTGGTGTTTAAAAATGTTGATTATTCCAGGCCCAAATTGAACTGCTTTCAGTAATTGGCGCAATGTTCTCCGTGATGGTAGCACAAGCAACCTTTGAAGAAGACGATATCCACCAGGAGTGCTTTTACATATTAGCGTCAATTGAAAAAATGTCGTCCTCTTGGCTTCAGTTTGTAACCTTTCACTTGCGATACTAAAAATTTGTATAGAATCGTCACTTCATTACTAATGCTCCCAAACAATGCTGCCGGGCAATTTTCTTGCTGCGCGCAATCTTTCCTGTACCGTTATTAGTTTCCTGCGTAAGTTATACGACTTGCGCTCATAGTCGGAGGTTACTGTTATGTATGTTCATGGGTAGGTGGGTAACTTATTATATGACAATAAACACTGTTGTTAAACTTTTATTAATTTTAATTTTAGCGTGTACAAAACACTTACAACTTCCAACTCCTTAACCTAAGTGAAGTTAACTAACTATCCACTACCAGTATTGCCAACATATATTACAACATATATTACACGCTCCTTTTTCTTTTTATTTAAAGATTTAACCTTTCGACTGGCCTTACAGTTCGTCCAGATCAAGTTGTTCTAACTTCTATAGGTTTTCCAGTTGTCATATTGGCAGCTCTAGGTGTTGATGCTGCTTGGTTAAAATTGGGTGCTGTATCTACTCTCTCCTCGTTTCTGCTTTCTGACTGTTGGCTAGTGTCTTGTTCTGGTTCTGTTACCATCATGGGTTTTAGAAAGATTCTATTGCGACGGTATGTGGTGTCGTCCACATTTACGTTATAATCATTTGGGCCGACTTGTTCAATAACCGTTCCAGGTTTCCAAGATCTGATATGATTTTGAACAAGCACTTGCTGTTGAGGTCATAACTCGGGCAACTTTTTGGTGTGTTTGTCGTAATAAGCTTTTTGGAGTTTATTCCTTCTCTCTAACATCTTTCGGGGTTGTCTATAAGGGAATTTTGGTTGAAGTATAGCTGTTGGTACGGATATTAACGTTTTAAGTTTCCCACCCATCAATAACTCGCTTGGCGCTGGAATATTGTTTTTGCGGGTGTTATTATAGCTTAATATGGCTAGCATTGGATCTTCACCACCTTCAACTGCTTTTGTGAACAATCCTTTCATAACCTGAACATGGCCTTCCACCATTCCATTGGAACGAGGATACCCAGGAGACGACGTTTTTAAATCAATGTGATATTTTCTCGCGAATTCTTTATACTCGTAGGAATCGAATGGCGGTCCATTATCAGAAAAGATTTCTTCCGGAATTCCATGGGTTACAAATACATTTTTAAGAGATGCGATGACAGAACTTGCGGTTTTACTAGATAACTTATTAACAATTAGAAATTTACTAAAATAATCTACAATTACTAAAAAGTCCTCTTTGTTAAAAGATTTGAAATCTATGCCTATTTTCTGCCATGGCAACTGTGGTACAGGATGGCTCGTTAGTGGTTCTCGAGCATTACTTTTGCTATATTTTTGACAAATTAAGCAAAATAAAACGATTTTCTCTAAATCTTTTTTCATTCCTGGCCAATACATGATTTCATTGGCTAGGTTTTTACATGCTACAATATCTTGATGACTTCGGTGTATAAGTTCTAGAAATTCATGTCTTAAACTGTTTGGGATTATTATATGGTGTTTATAGAACAAAATATTGTTATATGTAAATATGTCGTCTTTAACAGACCAATACTGACTTAAATCTTTATTATTATTATTTATTGTATAATATTTAAGCTTTTGAAGAACTGGATCAGAATTCACAGGGTCTACTAACCTTTGCCTGTTCTCTTTAGACGTTGAGATAATCGAGTAAACATGAAGATCTTCTTCTAAATATGATGTATCAATATTATTTCCCAATGGTGAGCGACTAAGCGTTTCAGCCGCTATTTGGTCCTTGCCGGGAATGTACTTCAATTCGAAACGGTATCGACGGTATCGAGTTCTTATTGCTAACCGTTGCAGTCTAGGTGACAATTCATCCAGTGGCTTTTTTAGTAAACCCAGCAAAGGTCTATGGTTTGTTTCAACCACTAGATTTTTATGTCCAAATAGGAAATAGTTAAATCGCTCTAGTCCAAAAACTATGGCCAGCAACTCCTTTTCAATCTGGTTGTATCTTTGCTGCGCTGCGGTTAGCGAAACGGAGGCATATTCAATTGGATGGCCATCTTGTGAGATTAGCGCTCCAAGTCCGTACTGGCTACTGTCAACTGATAGCACAGTAGTCTTATTTGGGCTATAATAAGCCAATGCAGGAGTAGTGCTGATACTTTCTTTTAGCCTATTAAAACAACTTTCCTCACTGGGTCCCCATACCCACTCAGTTCTATTCTTTAGTAAATTCCTCAAACAAGCATTTTGTTCAGATAAATTTGGTATAAATTTTGCCAAATAATTGCACAGTCCAAAGAAACGTTGCAATTCGTTTTTATTCTTAGGCGCAGTCATGTCTGTAATCGCTTTTATTTTTTCGGGATCGGCTAACACTCCATTTCTATTTATAATATGGCCCAAGAATTTCAATTCATCAGAAGTAATAATTGACTTTCTTTTATTCAATGTTATACCTTCTTCTTGGAGTCTTTGCAAGATATTTACTAAATTCTCATTATGCTCTTCTAAGTTTGCGCCGCAGATCAATATATCATCAAAATAAACTTTAGCCTTAGTATCTTGGAGGATATTTGTAATTACTTGTTGAAAATACTCTGGGGCTGACGACAAACCGTACGGCATCCTTGTATAACGGAATCGACCAAAAGGTGTATTTATGGTGCACAATTTTGAACTATCGCTATCTAACGGAATTTGTAAAAAAGCTGACGAGGCATCTAACAAGCTAAAATACTTAAAACCTTCTAATTCTGATAGCAAACATTCTTGATTTGGTATATAAAAATGCGGTTTTCTAATGTATTTGTTTAGATTCCTAGGATCTATACATATACGAACATCACCGTCTGGTTTAGGTACACATACTATAGGATGACACCAGTCAGATGCTTCTTCAACACTTACCAATATTCCTTCTTTCACCATTTTATTTAATTTGTCTTTAACGGCTGCTTTTAAAGGTTATGGGATTTTTCTGGCTGGACACACCACAGGCACAGCATTTTGTAACAACTCAATATGGTATGGCCTTTTAATTTTGCCAATTCCTTTAAATACACTGCTGTACTTATTAATTATGACTTCGGAAGTATTACTTTTACTAATGTTGTTAACACTGTTAACAATACCAAGCCTGTTTGCACAGTCAAGGCCAATGAGGGAATTGTTTTTCCCATTTACAACATAAAATAATACATCATTACATTGATTATCATAACAACATTTTAAAATAACAGTTCCTTTTACATCTACTGAATGACCTGAATAGGATTTCAAAGAAGAATTAACATTTGTTAATCTATAGTTTTGTAATTCATTAATTTTATGCCAATCTACCTCGTTAATAATGTTAACATCACTCCCGGTATCTACTTTAAAGTTAATTCTATGGTTGTCAACACACATTGCTACAAGCCATTGTACTACATTTATATTTGTACCTAGTGTTTCATTTTCTCTTACAACCCAAACAATATTATCGTTTACATTATTGTTACTACCAACATTGTCTCTATCACTCTTTTCAGTGAGCTCATTAACATTTAACCTAGTACGACACATTTTATAAAAATGGCCTTTAAACTTACATTTCGAACAAATCTTGTTAAATGCTGGGCACTTATTTTTAATATGCTTTCCACCACACCTTTTACACTAAAATTTAGCATTATTTAGTTCCTTTGCTTCACTGCGTTTGGCACTATCCAATCCTCTTGATTCATTACCTTTTTTGAACTTGATGAGGTTTACCGCTTCAGGATTTCCAACGTTGGTTATTTCTTTTAATTTATTTGTGCTGCTTTCCATTGCCTGACAAATATCTACAACTTCTCTCAATTCTAGGTTAGGAGATTGGAGTAACTTTTCTTGTATTCTTTTATCTCGAATACCAAGCACTAATCTATCCCTAATCATAACATCTTTTTCTTTAAACTCACACGTACTTGCCAACTTTTTCAGTTGTGTGATGAATTCATCTATGGTTTCTCATTCCTTCTGATCGCATTTGAAAAATTTATAATGTTCAAAAACAAGATTTTTTAGGGGATTACAGAATTTTTCAAACTTATTAACTACAGTGTCGAACTTAGCAGCATCCTCACCTCCCGTGTATTCAAATGTATTGAATATGGACAAACCTTCATCTCCTATAATATTCAATAGAATAGCTATCCCAACCTCATCTGGTTTGTTTATTTTCCTAGAAGCGACAAGGTAGTTTTCCAGTTTTTGTCTAAACAATTTCCAATTCTCGGAGACGTTTACTTTGAAACTTAATTCTGCAGGTAACTTAGCATCCATTTTTTTTCGGTATTTGGAAACTTTTCTATCTGCCTGCATAATTTCTTTTCTTTTAACACGCTGCCACCATGTTATGTATGTTCATGGGTAGGTGGGTAACTTATTATATGACAATAAACACTGTTGTTAAACTTTTATTAATTTTAATTTTAGCGTGTACAAAACACTTACAACTTCCAACTCCTTAACCTAAGTGAAGTTAACTATCCGCTACCAGTGTTGCCAACATATATTACAGTTACCTTATACAATACTGTTTCTCTAGAACTTAGTTGGCTTTTGCGGGTACAAATTCACTTTCTGAAGTAGATTGAATCTTCCTGAAATTACATTTAAGCCTGGAATGGTAAGGTCTCAAATTAGGAATACCTCTAGCAAGTAGGACAGAGTGCCCCAACAATTTTTCCCAATTTTGACTATTTACACGTTTTATTATTATTTTTTAATACAATATATTTCCTAATTAGATTTCCTCATGCGTACATGTAAACATCCACTTCGTATATATACGATTTAAAATATTGAAATGCCATTACCTTCCACAAAGCTATGCCGACGAGATGTATAACATCGAAACGCGCGTCCATAGATGGTGGATAGGTGATGGCATTACTTTTCAACAATATATTTGTTATATAATGATACATCTTTCTCGGGGGATTTTTGGGGAAATTGTTAAATTTTCTGATTTTAAATTAAATTAGCGATTCCTGTAGGTTCGAGGGTATCCCTGGATACCCTTTCGGCAATTTTAGAACGACTTTCCAACTCAGTAAAACGAAATTAACGAATTTTAAGATTTTAAAAGTAACTAACCTTGAACTTTTGAACGATGCCAATGTATAATTTGACCCTTTTCTCTTCAATAAAGACTTTGATTTCACAATCGTGCACTTTATATGGGGAACGGAGTTAAGACACACTTTGATTCAACCAAGGCTGAATAAAGATTGATGAAAAATTATGGCGTCGTTCATCTTTCTTATATTTTAAATCGCGAAAGACCGGCGATTGTTTTATTTCACAGCCAATTTTGATAATTCAACCCAAATAGAAACTTTTATGATGATTTTCGATCAAATGAGATTATTTCTGCAAACAGCATACGAGAACGAATGCAGTGACTTAACCAGGAGGTCGTATCTCGATGAGATACGAATTTACAGAAACCTTTCAGATAAAGATTTAATTGATGAAATATTATTCGTTATACTTTTCTGCTGCTGCTGTTAATTTTTTTTTTTGTGGGATATAACTTTACAGGTTTTGTGAAGTGATCTAAGACCACCAACACATTCTTGTAATCATCTACAGGGATCAAGTTCTGAAGAAAATCAATACAGATGATATCTAAGACTGATTTGGCACAGATGGGTTTGGAAATTGCGACAGGTGGACTATTTTTGACTTTTATAAGAAGACATCTCCCACACCGATTTACCACCTGTTTGCACAAACTCATATCCTTTTTACAGAAAAATCCTTCTCTAAACATTAGATGTAATCTTTTTATGCCTGGGTGAACAGAAAGTTCATGAAGATGTTGTAAAACCATTAGTGCATGATCTTTAGTTAATACAATCAACTCAATACCGTTCACGAGCTTTACTGAAATGTTGCTTTGCATATAGAAATCTTTGTACCGCTTATTTTTGCCTAATTCGCTTTTAATCTTTTGTATTTCTGGTGCCTGTTGTACGGCTATAATATTCGGCCTGTTATACAGGGTGTGACTGATGTTCTGTAACAGGTGCATGTTGATAGTGAATACCTGGTCCTGTGAGCTGTTTGTTTCGTACATTCTGCTGAATATGTCGACAATGTAGTTCTGCCTTGTTCTAATGTACTCAATGTCGAAATCGTATTCTTGTAGGATTAGGGAGTACTTGTAGATACGATTGTTGCATATCCTTGTCTTTAATATGGATGTGAGAGCAGAATTGTCTGTCTGTATCAAGAATTTCCTTCCTAAGAGAAAATATCTCAACTTGGATACACAGTATAGTATGGCCAACATTTCCTTTTCCACAATGGAATATTTTACTTCTGCATAGTTTAGTTTTCTTGACAAGAAAGCGATTGGATACTCTCCATCTGCATGATTTTGGAATAAAACGCCTGCTATTGCGCTGTTGCTTGCGTCAGTTCTCAATGTGAATAACTTAGAGAAATCTGGATGAATTAACTTTAGATTTTGACAGAAACAGTTCTTGATGCCTTGTAGTGCTGCTTCGTGGTTCTCTTCCCATACAAACTTAGTTCCTTTCTTTAGTAGTTCGTAGAAGGTTAGGCATTTTTCAGAAAAGTGTGGAATGAATTTATGGTAGTAGAAAATGACTCCAAGGAAACTTCTTAGCTTCTTGACGTTGCTTGGTCTGGGGAAATCTTGAATGGCTTGTAGACGTTCTTGTTCGATGAATATGCCTTCTTTGTTGATGATGTAGCCCAAATAGGAGACATTATTCACAAAAAATTCACACTTCTTTAGATTTAGCTTCATCCCTGCGTTGGCCAGACTGCCGATGACTTTGGTGAGATGATCTTGGGAAACTTCATCTTCAGAAAATACGAGGACGTCATCGATGTTAACATGTTTTGAATTTCCAGATTGACGTCTGCACGAAATGCTTAAGGTACTGGATACATCTTGCAGGAGAATGTAGCCAACTCGTCAACGTGGAGGGTGTGCGGTTACTTCTTGTCGGCGACCACAGGAGTGTTATTGACTAATTTTTGATGTTTTGTTAGTATTTGTTGTATAACTGCTCTGTATTTGTCATTACAATTTCTTTCATTGAACCTTTGACAATACATATTACTTTCTGTATCTATTTCTGTATTATTTACTCTGCCTTCTTTGAATAAACTGCTTTTTTGATTTTTCATTCACGTGAATACCTACGTTCATTTGCAATATTAGCGCTATGCTGAATAATGCTTGCTTTGGTTTCAAATATACTTGAATTCACAGCTGGGCTACCGTTTACAATACTGAACCCAGATTGATTCAACAACTTATTTTCTCCTACGATGATAACTTGAAGACTTGACCTCGATACAGACTCAAATCACACACGGTTGTGTTTTATACTTATTGTGTTGTTCTCGTAGTCGATGATGACTTCGTGATGTGTGAGAAAATCGTGTCCAATGATGGCATCGTATTTCAAGCCAGGAATAATGTATGCTTGTTTATAATGATGAAATTACAGAGACATTTCTCCACTTTCGCTAGGATTTTGTTGGTTCCAGATCGGATTTGTATTTTTGAAGTATTGCATACAGACTTTGCGGGAGCTCTTTGCTCTGCTCTACGACTCGAGCATTTAACAGGCTCACTTCGGTACCACTATCGACTAATGTACTTAAGGGTACCTTATTGAGAGAGATTTCTAAGAATGGTAAGATATTTGTAATTCGCGGGCTTTCAATTGGGGATGAGAATAAATCTTTGGGGTATTGGTAACTTATTGGACTGTTATTGTTAGCTAAGCGACTGCGGACGGTATTTATAAAAAAGACTGATTTGTCTGAGAATTTTCGGGATCGTTTACCTCTTCGACTACCTGAACATTATTGAAATGGTATGGGCGTTGGCCATGATCTTAATCCTTCGGGATGTTTGAGTTGGTACTATTTGTATTTCTGTTAATGGAGTTACCACTTTGAATGTTATTTCTGTTGCTGTTCTGGTTTGAGTTTGAACGACTAGACCTCTATTGTAATGGCCGTTATTCGAAGAATGGAAATTATTGTGATTTCTACTTTGGGAATTAGAGAAATTCGACTGGAAGATTGCTGAGGCCTGTGGTTATTATTGTTAGACGTTGATGGCCTATTTGGAGACGAAGAATTACCATTATGTTTGTACTTCTCAAGATCGTCAAACTGTACAAGAAGATCGCAAAATTCCAAATAAGATCTTATGTTTTGAGTGATGACTGATTTTACAATTTCGAATTCGTAGTGCCTGGATAAATATTTTATTAATTCAGCCTCTTCCATTTTTGGGATAATTGAATATTTTTTTGTGAAATATTTTTCTTTTGAAGAACCTTTCGATGAATCGTATTTACCTGTGAAGAGATCGGCTCTGACTTTACCTTGGACGTTTTCACCCCAGTACTTGTTTAGGAAAATCGATTCGAACTGGGAGAAATTTTGACAAGAATTCTCAATGATGCCAAACCATATCAGGGCATCGTGAACCATATTATAACCAACAATTTAAGGAGACTCGTCTTAGATGAAACAAGACGTTCTAAGGCTTTTACAAACTGGATCGGATTGTCGTCTTTTCCGAATTTCGGTAAGGAGGTCTTACTGAATTAACTTAAAATTGATTAAATTTTTATCTGAAATACTTGGAGTAGACTGTTCGACCTGTGAAATACCTTCGGACTGTTCGACCGGACCATTATTTTGACCGATAGTTGTACTTAAATTTTGATTTAAATTCTGACTTAATAGCTGACGATTAGACTCCTCTAACTCGTCACTGCGTTTCTGCATGTTCTCTGTCATGCCTCGAAACTGATCGAATGCCCTATCTAACTTATCCTCCATTGTTTTCGTAAAGTAACCGAACTTATCCCTAAGGTCAGATGCATCGCCATTATCCTCTCTATTTCTGTTTTTAGGCATTTTACTGACTTACCTTACTTTCTGTCGCTCATAACAGAATTTAATTTTGTTTTTTAAATTGCCTAAACGTTAGGGCGCCAAATTTGAAATATCTTTCTCTGGGGATTTTTGGGAAAATTGTTAAATGCCAATGTATATAAACTCTCTGTTTATATAACCACCACAGGAAACTGCCTGTTCTGGAAATTTGACCCTTTTCTCTTCAACAAAGACTTTGATTTCACAATCGTGCGCTTTATATGGGGATCGGAGTTAAGACACACTTTGATTTAATCAAGGCTGAATAAAGATTGATGAAAAATTATGGCGTCGTTCATCTTTCTTTTATTTTAAATCGCGAAAGACCGGCGACTCTTTTATTTCGCAGCCAATTTTGATAATTTAATCCAAAACTGACGAGTAGATTTGTCCATGCTACCCCACACTCGTCGTTATCTGGACTTATATTTTAAATATAAGTCCAAGGCCAGTTGTCTGAGGGGAGATGGTAACGAGGAAATTTCAATTTTTTCCCGCAAGGGGGATATTTAGTTACCAACGAGTGGCCAGCCTGACATTTAGTCATTCCGAAGTGACAACTGAGAGAAGTTGTTGTCGTAGATACAACGTTGAACATAACAATAAACATTGCCCTATTAAATAAATACAAAAAAGGGCGGAAAAAGAAAATTATTTTTAACAACATAATGTTGTTTGAAATAGTATAATTTTTCCTCAATTCACCTAAAGCCCAAGAATTAAAAATTACATTTATTACATAGTACAATTTTGTCTGTAGGGCATATAAATCTATTACGTTGACCACATTTTGGAGTCACTAACCTATAATGCGATTTTAGAAAAATTCACCTAAAATAATTCACCGAAAACAATTCACCTAAAACAGTTCACCTAAAGACAGTTCACCTACGTAACAATTCACCGCAGATGTAATTCACCGAAAATTTATTAAGTACATAATAAAGCCTGTTAGCGGGCCTACTTCTTTTTGAAGTAGTTGTCTTTCTTTTTTTTTAATTTTTCAATTTTTTTTTGGTTTTTTATAATTTTTTTTATTTTAATATTACATCTTGTCAATTTTTTAGTACCTTAAATTGTGAGCAATCCCTCTTAAGTATGATATCGTGTTTTGTGGATCGTATGAATGCACTACTGTTTTTATTCTCTGTGCGAAGTCTTTATATTTTCTCTTTTTGGCAGGCGGGTCTTGACCACTTAAGTATTGCGATATGTTAAGGTCATTCATTGACTGCTCTCTCTTTAATGCATCCACAAATTTTCAAATGCTTGAATGGTCAGCACATACAGTAATTCTTTCTTTGCTTTTTTTGCCTCCTTGACACTTTTCTTTTCGGAACTTCAGTGTTTGGTTTGGGATAATTTTATAAAAGAGGCCAGTTTCATCCCCGTTAAAAATATCGCTGTCGGAATAACCTCTCCTTATCGTGGGCCAAACGTTGTCAAGCCAGTCCTTTGTTGTTTCAGCAGAAATACTTGCGCCTTCTCCATGGATGTTATTGGATGAAATATGGTGCCTCTTCTTAAAACGGTCTATTCAGCTTTTTGAACAAGAAGATGTTTCATTATTGGGGGACAGTATCTTGGAAAATTCTTTTGCTTTTTCCTGTAGTATTGGTCCACTTATGGACACATTCTGGGCCCTTTTTTGTCTAAACCACTGATGTAATGCTTGATCAACTTCCTTGTTAACTGGTTTTCGAATTCGTTTTAACTTACAAATGTTCGAATTTAATGTCCCTTTAATTTTATCCTTGTTTTTCCACATTGTGGAAACAGTCGAAGTTGACAAGCTATACTTTCTACAATTAGATGTTCCACTGTTAATTTCATCATTAATTTTAATTTTTTGTTCTAACGTAAGGGATTTTCTATTACTCGGCATAATTATAATGTCACTAACAAAAAACTATCAAAAACTACTGAATAAAAATTCTGTGTATGTACCGCACCATACGCACGAGAAACTAGGCGAGTTATGACAAGCTTGTTTACATCGGGCCCGCCAAGCCGACTCCTTGTTATAATCCTCGTACTAAAAGAAGTGCTTGTTATATCCAAGCTCGTTGTATCCGAACTCAAATTGTATTACGTTTAATGAAGAACTTTTCGTAACATTGAAAATGATTCGTAAAAACCGGACGTTCGTTGTAAGTTGTACTCGTTATAAGGGGACCCGACTGTAATGACGTCTCTACTAACATCACGTACTACATGCCGCATCATGAAGTTTTTCGGGAAGAAAGTGCAACAACAAAATTGCGTGTCGTATTCGACGCCTCGGCTCCTACGTCAAGTGGTAAGTCATTAAACGACATTCAAATGGTAGGGCCAGTTATACAAGACGATTTGCTCTTATTGAGATTCAGAATTCATAAGTACGTTTTGTCAGGAGACATAGAGAAGATGTACAGAAGAGCTGATTCCAACGATCACATTTCGGTTTACGAGTTAAATACTGTAACATACGGTACTGCTGCAGGTTCAGTTTTGGCTATCGAGTGTGTTCATCAGTTGGCAACGGAAGCAGAAGCCCAACATCCAAAAATCGCAAATATTATGAAACACCATTTTTATGTCGATGATTTGCTCACGGGGGCGGAAACCATTAGTGAAGCACAATAAATCGTTCGAGATGTCTCCGGTATTTTAAAGCATGGTTCATTTAATCTTAGAAAATGGGCTTCTAACGAGCCAGCGGTATTTAACAATTTGACAATGACGTCAAAGATTATTACTTTAGCTCGCAGGAGAATACGAAAACGTTAGGTTTAATTTGGCAATGCAGTTTAGATTGTCTTTCATATGAGCAAAAAAAATTATTCATTACGTTAATGTTACTAAAAGAACGGTATTATCTACCATAGCGCAAATTTTTGATCCTTTGGGATTGTTATCACCGTGTGTAATAATAGCAAAAATTCTATTACAAAAGCTTTGGCAAGAAAAGATAACATGGGACGAATCCTTGTTACATTTCCTACATAAGCAATGGCTTAAGTCTAGAAATGAGTTAGAACAGTTGAGTAATTTCAAAATTCCGCGTCCTGTAGTTTGTTCAGATGAAACAAAATTAGAACTACACGGGTTTTCAAACGCACCTGAAGATGCTTGTGGTGCATGTGCTTACATTAGAAGTATTGAGACAGAAGGAGAAGTAACTTTTCATTTACTGTGTGCCAAAAGTAAAGTAGCTCCTTTAAAAACATTAAGTATACCTCGTTTAGAACTTTGCGGAGGATTAATATTAGTTAGATTAATAAAAAAGGTGCAAGATGCTTTAAACTTAAAGTTCAATAATATTTATTGTTGTAAAGTTCAATAATATTTATTGCAGGTCCTTTAATGATACGCGATAGGAAGAGTCGTAATCCCAAGATTTTAAAGTCTTACTTATGCGTCTTTGTGCGTTTCATAACAAAGGCCGTTTACTTAGAATTGGTTACGGAACTTAGTACTAATGCTTTCATGATGGCGCTCAGGCGTTTTGTGGCGAGAATGGGACTACGGAATCAAATTTATTCTGATAATGGAAAAAATTCTGTCGGAGCTAGAAATGAGCTCATATAGTTGGGTAAATTCTTGAGGTCAAACGGGGGTGAATTAACTGAACTATTTGCCAAAGAAAACGTTAACTGGAAATTCATTCCGCCTTATTCTCCCCATTTCGGCGGGTTGTGCGAGGCTGCCGTAAAATCGGTAAAGTTTCATCTTGTCTGAGTAACAAAGAGTAAAAATCTTACGTTTGAGGGATTATATACTTTATTGGCGCAAATTGGGTCTATTCTAAATAGCCGTCCTATATCTCCATTGTCGTCTGTTCCCAATGACCTTTCTCCTTTGTGTCCCGCTCACTTTTTAATTGGCAGAAGCACGACACAAATACCTGAAGTTCAATTTCCCAACGTTCCGGAAAACAGATTAACAAGATTCCAGTTAATACAGCCAATGAAGCAAAGCTTTTGGAAAAGATGGAGTCAAGAATATTTTACTTCGCTACAGGGCCGCAACAAATGGCAGCAGGCGACGAAGAATCTAAGTGAGGGTTCCTTGGTACTAATCAAGGACGAGAATCTTCCACCCACGAGATGGCGACTGGGGCGAGTCCTTCGGGTACATCCTGGTGAAGATTCGGTGGTGAGAGTCAACGAATGACTTAGGTATTGTTTCCAATTAAAGTGTGATAAAGTTTGTTAGTTTTCAGTTTAGCATGTATTAAAAGGCTTGGCCTTCCAAGGTGGGGGGTGTGTTAAATGTTCATGTTAATTGTCTACCGCATAAATTTGAATATATTCATGTAACCAATCACAGCGCGCCTATAAAAAAACAAGGAAAAAGAGAAAGTTTGAGCATGACCGTTGATACATAAGTTGTACTAGCATTGTAACAGTTGACTCTAAGCAGATTTGTACGAAATAATGAATAAAGGTGAATTTGTAACAGTTTTTAAATGCAAAGAAAGGTTAATTCGTAACAATCTGCCATTCTTAAAGTAGGGTGTAATGGAATTGTTTCATTTCTATTAGGCAATCGCGCCGACGTTGCAGTGCGCTAACCTGCGATAATAATACACGCATCGTAAACCGATTAATTAGCAATAAACATCGCCTGTAGAACAGAGAAAAGTTCCATTACTTATGCTGAATGGACAATTTTGTATTACATTGTTTAGGATAGAGATAGGAATAAAAGATACTTGGGTAGAGAACATAATTGCTTCTTAAGAGTCAGACCAATTAGGACAGTAGATGTAAGATGGTGAATAAATAAGTGTTAGCGTAAGTTTTATTTAATAGACACGATGCGTTAAGAATACACGTTAATAACGTTGAATAATAGAATAAGTGCTGAAAGAAGAGACTTGTCGCTGGACTAAGCGAATTGTTATTACAAGTGGTTTTAAACGAACTTTTACGTCTTCTTCCATTTCATCGTTGAAAAAGAGTGGACAGAAATTCATTGACGAAAAATATTTCTAGCAACTTTCTTTTCATTTATCCATAAAATCTTCACAATTTAAAAGTATTTGCAAAATTACAACCTGATATAAATAACTCGACACTCAATTATCAAAAAATATGAAATTCACCCTTCACAACTTTAGAGGGAGGGTAAGGTAGTTTTACGATAACGTCACTTTACCTTGCTTTACCTTCCTCTACCTTTACACGTTTGGCAATGTGGTGTTTAGCTTGTCGGGCTTTATTAACGACGTGATCAATATGTTTATCCCAAATTAACTTACCATCCAGGATGACGCCGAGGTACTTCACTTGCCTGCTCCAAGGTATTGCTTCGCCCAGGATGAGCAGATCTGCCGGGTCACCATCTCTTCTTACGGCGGTCGGATCCGGTGAATAACACGGCCGAGCTCTTGGCCGCATTGGCGGAGATCCTCCATCTGGAGTACCACTCTTCCAGGGCCTGCAGGACGTCATACTGCAGTCTAGGGTCCATTATACGCGCGCGCGGCGATCTCGTGAAGATACAGACGTCATTGGCATATAAGGCGGCACCTACCGGGGCGTCTGTCGGGATGCCATTCATAAAGATTGAAAAGAGAATCGGCGATAGCACAGAGCCCTGTGGTACCCCAGCTGCGAGTTCTCTTGCTGAAGAGCGATGCCCATTCATATGCACTCGAAACTTCCGGTCTGAGAGGAACGACGATATCATTCTAATTATGCCGGTGAACATTCCTGCAATTTACATCTTAAAGAGAAGACCCTCGTGCCAGACTTTGTCGAAGGCTTTCGCAACGTCCAAAGATACTGCTCCTATGTATTGACGCAGGCAGAATCCTTGTTTATTGTATTCCACTACACTAAGGATCTGCAAGGTGGTACTATGTTTGCCAGCGTTTCCTAAGCCGGTTCTTCCGTCGAATGATCACTCTTTTATCCGTGAGTGAAAATGGTTTGTTGACATTCACTCTTATGGTGTTCGTGGCGTAGTCTAAACTGTGTTGCACGGACTCCGGGAACCTATTAACTGCCGCCTCCAACCGGGCAAGGTTGTCCATTATAATGATCGGCTCGATCGTGTGAGCCAAATTGGCTCGGAAAGCCGGCCACGAAACTATCTTCCTCTCAAAGGTGTAGCTTGCGGGCAGGATTTCGTCACTAAGGTACAAGGGGACGGGGTTAGCCTATACTTTCGTAACGCATTATTTAAAGTATTGAGGATTTCTACTTCGGCTTCCTTCTGAACCGCCGCCACGTCAATGCCGTCTAGTTTTCTGGCAATCAAATCCCCGAAGATTTGGTTAGTTGATTTTGGAGGTTCTGCAGCTTTCTCACTAGACGCAGAACCAGAACAGGCCCCCGATATTTCTTTCAAGTTTGCAGTTACTTGTGCAACCACTGGATTTTGAGGCAACATATCGTCTCGTTTTCTTTTTAAATTTTTGATGGCTGATGGAATGCCGATGGGGCAGGCGACGACACTGTCGGAGCAGAAGATATCGTTGGTGTTGGTTGGGGTGTCACAACTCCACTGGCACCAACGATTCCCGACAAAACTTTATGGAATTCCCCAATGTCTGCATGGTCATCGAGCTAGAAAATGCATAATATGCAGAGTATTACAAAGAGTTTTTTTTTTAAACTTCCCATGCCATACTGCAACGATATGAGTTGTGGGGACCTTGTAATTTCCTCAGTGTCTGTTCAGATATCTGTAGCCTGCCCACATGACGATGTGCCTTCCCGTACATTTCTTAATGAGTCTAATGCGGACCTTGGAGTGGTGTGATCCAGCACGAAGGAGATCTGGTCAAAATACCAACAGGATATCTCGGCTACCTACAAGGCACATTCAAAAGTAATTGCACCGTGTGAAGTTATTCACTACTAATGCTACTTACATATTTCAACATTCAATTTAAATTGTAAACAATAATAATAACAAAAAGATAACAAAAAAAATTGTACTAACATCATCTGATCCAGTTCCACTCTTCTTCGTATCACACCACTTCCGGTACAAATTGACCGCATTTTGTTTAATTGCCAGAAATTTGGACTGCACTTTGCTGGCTGTTACGTCCGGTTTTATATCCTCTAATGCAGCCACAATAGCATCGAGTGCCTTTTTACTCAAATTTCGATTCTTGTAATTTACCGATTTCACTTGGTAAAGGTTAGGCCACTTTCTATATTCTTCTATCAACGCACTAACATCCGCCCTGGTCCACGACGTCAGTTTAATTTTTAAAATAAACAGTCGGCACACTACAATGACTAAACAATCGATAGTAACAATAGAACAATAATCCGCTTTTAATAACTACTATTATAATGACCAAACCACCAAGTAAACAAACGCAGAAAGACACCACGCTAATAAAACAGCTGTTATCAATAATACCATGGGGCACATACGCATTCGCGCTGTGCGTACTTTCTCGCGTCGATTCTTGTCAAATTTTGTTGAAGGTATAGAACATTATATTTTTATTGCGAAAATGATCATAACAAATTTCAGAATAAAAATACTAATGCCACGTCAAAGATTTTTAAAAGAACTTATTTAAACATTTTCAGAATAATTTTGACTAAAATTTTCGTAATAATTCTTGTAGGTGTAAAACGGCTCTAAGGCCTGTTTGACACAACGAAAAATGTATATGTGTGTATAATTTTTGAGATAAATTTTTAGGAAATTGTTATGGAAAAATTTTAGCCCTGTGTGGGAGTGTATGCAACACGTGCAAACTTTTTCAGAAATTTTCAGAGGATAATCTATTTGGGTATGCGTAGTATCATCTCGCAAAGTAACTATCCATTAAGGGCCAGTTGTACAATGTTCAGATAAATGCACCCGATAATTATGCGGCAGATTTCTTTATCAGGCGGATAAGATTCTGAGCTGTATTATAAGTCGTACTTGTCAGCTGGATTGCTGTCGGTGAAAAAATAGTAAGTTGGCAACAATGTTCCCTACAATTCTTAATTGACAGCTCTAACAACTGACAGTAATAACCATGCAAGAAGTACACAAAGTGCATAATATAGTTAAAAATTGGTTACATTTTCATTTTGTGGTTACACAAGAATGTTTAATGTGTATGACACTAGTAGTTCTAGTGATTCAGAAAATGAACCAGTAGCCAACTGATTCTTAAATAGAAGAAAAGAAAAACGTGTTCGAGAACGATTAAATCACCTGGATCATTGGGATGAAGACGAATTTTTTATACGATTTCGTTTAACAGAAGACAGTGTAAGACAATTATTAACAAAAATTGGGGAAAGATACACCTTATACAAATAGGTAATTATATTTATATGCATTTCAACAATGTATAGATTGCTATTTAAGAACAAGTTTTAGTATTTACACATATTTTATAGAAATGTAGCCGTGTCTTCTACTATTCAATTGTTGCTAACACTCGGCTACTTTGCAACTGGTAGCATACTTGTTGCAGTTGGAGATTTTTGTGGTGTACACAAACTAACAGCAAGTAGAGTTGTAAGGAAAGTGTCTGAAGCAATTATCAGTCTTAGGAATGAATACATTAACTTTCCGCAGGATCCACATGAAGTAGAAAAAATTTGTAGAAAATTTTATGAAATTGCAAAATTTCCTCGAGTGACAGGAACCATTGACTGCACACATGTTAAAATTCAATCACCAGGTATAGGTTATTATTATTAGAGGAAAAACCGCTCTTGTTAAAGCTGAATTTTTAGGTGGTGAGAATGCAGAAAATTTCCGTAACAGAAAAGGATATTACGCATTCAATATTCAAACATTTTATGATGCCAACTTGCACATACTAGATATTGTGGCAAGATGGCCTGGATCTATCCGCGATCAAACAATTTTTAACGCTTCTGTAGTAAGAGCAAAATTTGAACGAGGTCTTATACAGAACGAGGTATTATTGTGTGATAGTGGTTATGGTTTATCACGATACTTAATTACACCCTTACCAAACCCTTTGTTGCCCCAAGAAAATTTATTTCAAGAAGCACTACTTCGAACAAGAAATGTTGTAGAAAGAAGTTATGGAGTATGGAAACGAAGGTTTCCCATATTATCGTTAGGAATAAAATTAAATTACTCGCAGGTGCAATCTATAATCGTATCTTGTGCCGTATTACACAATATAGCACTTTTAAATGGTGAAGATGAGCCGCCACTAGATCCCGCACTTCAAGAAAATCTTTTGCATGTTGGACAAGAAGAAAATATTCCAAATATGTATGATAATGTGGAGAATGGAGATGGTAGAAATTATGGAGCGCGCGCAGAGTTTATAGAACATTTTTCATTACTATAACTACTTTATTTGTATACTTAAAATTAAAGAAAAACTGTATGAATATAAATATTTTATGTATATTTTTAATTATAATTTTCATTATAAAAGAGTTTAATACATTAATTTTGGAGATTTTTCACCTTCTTTGTCACTGGCTTTGGCTTCTGCTTCATTACTAACTATCTCACCATCTGAAATATCCAGGGTATTTGGAACTAAAGATGACATTTATTATAACTTAAAAATTATTAACAAATAGTCTATAAATATGTAAGTATCTACATTAGTCTATATGAATTTAAAGAGAGCATGTAAGTATAGTTAACTTATAATACAAAATTTACCTCTCACAATAAGGGTAGTGGCACAGGTTTGAACTTCATCACTTGTGAATTCTGGTTCTATACAAATTGCATTATTCGCTTCTATATCTAAGGTAACAAAATTTGTATCTTTAAATTTATTTCTTTTAATTTATTTACCTATAGAATCACTATCAAAACATGATGGTGTTCCTTCACAACTTAACTTAATTAATAACCGAATTTTTTCATATAGCGGATTCATAATGTTTGATACACATGGGCCTCCGCCGGTACCCAATATTTCGGTTCGGCTTTTCGTCACAGCTCGTCTTGTTTCCTTTTTTAATACTTCATATTTACTCCGGAGTTGTTCCCATGTTCGATTTTGAGTACCGCCCGAATTAAATGTTAGGCAAATATTTTGCCAAGCATTTTTCTAAATAGGAATACAGATATGTATTAACATTAATAATTTAATAAGCTAATAAACAAAACTTACCTTATCCTTCCATGTAAGTGCATCACTTTTCTTATTTTCTATTATATTTGTATAACCTTCTATTATTTCTATAAGTCGCCAACATTCCTCTTTTGTGTAATTAGCTGTACGCTTACTATTATTCCCGTTTTCCATTTTACAAAACAGCAAAAAAAAAGAAAGCAATAATTTAACTACAATTCGATGGAACTAAATATAAAATCAACACAACTAGGTTATGTAAACACGCTAACTGCCGGACAATTTTACATCGAAGACTTCCAGTACCCAATAACTTATTCCCCTGATAATGCGACCAACAAAAATATTGGTATATTATAATACGACCGAGACAGACATATTGGCAAGATAACGTTATCGGATAGAATATCGGTACATTATACAACCGGCCCTAAGGGGTATAACACAAGAACGCAAGATTTTCAATTATAGGCTAAGCAGGGCTAGACGCATGATTGAAAGCAGTTTTGCCATTTTAGCTAATCGATTTAGAGTACTATTAAATACAACTAATCTAAGTGCTAAAAAGGTCGAAATAATTACTCTTGTATGTGTGGTATTAGACAATTACAGTTTAGTTGCTATAAATAACAGGCAAGAAGAATAAATAGTATGTTCATTCATCAGCGATTTTTATGAAAGGACTTTTTCTTTTAAATCAATCACAGATTTTGTGTTGGATTTCCTAAAATAAACGCTAGTCACGCTATTTCACCGGTACTTTTATGACAAATATCCGAATTCGCAGAACTGCCGCTTGCGCGAGCATTTTCTAAAAAGCGAACTTTGCAACATCTTTGGTCACATTGCCTAAATATATAGCTTATGCAGGTTAGGAACTTGTATTCTTGATCTTACTTTATTTTCGTTCTTTTCCTAATTAAAATTCATTGGAGAATACTGCGAAATATGATTCTATAGTGAAGCTGCACTGGTGATCAAAGTTGGAATTGTGAAATATGCAGTGTTAGCCTGTAAGAATCGATTAGAGAAGGTAGACAAAAGGGCATCTTTTTTTTAGCATGTTTGACTTGATCTAGTTGATCTGTGGTTAATATCAATACAATTTAACTTTTATAATATATAAAAACCGGGAGATTATATTACTATCATATATGTACTGACTAAGGTTAATAAAAATATGACACAAAATTAAAACTGAATTCTAATACAAAATAACAGAAATTCTAGTACTTTTAGTATGAAATGTAGTAACCCCCATTTGTAAATGTTTGATGTAACCTCCGATGCATCGATGCTACCGATTAAGAAACAGGACTGCAAAAAACTACTTGGTGAAATTGTGCCCATATGCGGTTGACGAATATTTCACATAAATTCGACTCTTTTTTTCTTTCCATGTCTCTGTGAAGTGTTACCATGTGTTTGTGACATACTATCTCTTAGTCTTACACACTTGATTTTTACATTTACATAAATGATATACATTGTATGTATTATTATTATATTGACGTATCCCATGTCATTTATGATTCACGGACAAAAATATATTATTATTACTATTCGTTATATATTTTTGTATAGCCACGTTAAACGGTCAGTCCAGACCTACTCCTCAGGGACCTTCCGCCTCTCAGCTTAACAAATTTTAAACGATTTCCTCTGCTCACCGCACAGCCGCAATCTCCCCGCTCACTCTCCCGGTCCGGTGGTACCCCTCTTCGTTCCTGTGTGTTTGGATGTTTTATCTAAATATAATCTTACTTTTGTTTCGTTTCCCTTAGCCGTGCTTGTTTTAACAATCTTCGTTTGTTTAGATTGTGATTTTGGTACCCGCGCTGCGGTGCTATTTTTAGTTACATTTATTAATCACTGCAGGTATTTAATTCTCACTGCAACTCGAGTTTTTCTAGGCTTATTACAGGTAAAAACCAACATCTATCTTATAACAACTCCACCTATTCAATCCTTAGTCTTAACTAGTCTGGGCAAAGAGCGGTAACAGTCAGTGTAGTAATGTGGTGCGGAGTCGGCGATTATTTATTTCACGCGTTCACAGCGTCAGTACTAAATCGATGCTGTATGCGAGTAGTTCTGTGTATATGTAGGCTGTCGTAACTTATTTAGTAATTATACGCTTATGTTTGCTTTAAAAATGTCGCAGTTAGGTATGTCGCGAAAACGACCAATGGCAGACACAGTTAAAAACTTTATAGTAGACGTGCCGGACTTAATTTTTGATGACGCTAAAATTCAATGTCTAGTTTGTAAAATCCCTTTAATGTGTTGGTTCAGAAGCCATTGTCAGCGTCACATCGAAAGCAAACAATCAGCATTCTTCTGCAAAAAGTGGCATACGAGACCAAGAAAAATTTACATTTGATTTATGTGTTACTCTTATTTTATGTAATCTATCGTTTCGTTTACTAGACAAAGAAGCATTTGTCTCCTTCTGGAATAAATATGCGGACTGTAAATTACCTAGTCGGACATCGATACAAAATGTAGTGCCATTTGCTCGTGAACATATAGAAAAAAAATGAAAACGGAATTGAAAGATAAAAAACTGTGGTTGTGAGTGGACGAAACAACAGATCGTCAAAAACATTCCGTGGTTAATACAATGGTCAATGGTACAATGGAACCACATCGACCGTCATCCTCCTTCTTACTTGCTTCCAAAAGAGTTATAAATTGTACTGCCGATGAGATTTTAAAGGTGGTGTTGAACTCATTGAACAAATTTGAAGTTTCAACTAAGTAACTTTTAATGTTTATGAGTGATGGTGCCGCAACATGCGTTCTTTGGGCCGATCTCTTAAAGAACAGTGGTAACTTCTTACATGTAACGTGTAAAATCCATACTCTAAACCTTGCGGCACAAACGATTCCTACATGTTTTCCACTAGTAAATGTATTGATTGCTAGTACAAAGGCAGTGTTTCTAAAGTCCCCGAAACGTACCCGACTATTTCACAAACTGTGTCCTGATTTACCTAAACCACCACAACCGATTGTTACGTTGGGGAACATGGTTGCAGGCTGCGTTTTACTACAACAAATATTTTGATAAAGTAAAGAAGGTAGTTTTAGAATTCAATCCGACAGAAGCTGCAGCAATCAAGCCAGGAAATATTTCAAGATAGTCAGGTTAAAAGGAATTTACAAACTATTCACAACAATTACTTCGGACTAGTGGAGGGAATAGAAAAATTACAAAATGTTTCGATGTTGCTAGTGGATTCTGTTCAAATTGTGAATGATGTTCACGCACAGTTATGCGCTGTAGAAGGCGAAACAAATTGGTGTGTAATACGAAAAATTGAAAGTGTTTTAGAGAAAGACTCCCATTTTCTTATATTGAGACAAATTTGTGAAGGTGCGGGTGAAGATGCATTAAGTTGTTTCAAAGATTATTTTAAATATGCAAATATAACATCGCTAGAGGTCGAACGGTCGTTTTAGGCATTAAAAAACATTTATTCCGTACTTTGTACTCACTTGACTGAAACAGCTGTGGAAACATATCTAATGATTCAAATATTTAACAGATATTACCCAGTTTGTGATTTCCCGGAAGACTTAAAACGGTAAGCGTTTCAGCACGTTTTATAATTTATTTCTTACCTTCTATTTTATGTGTAAACTTTTATGCGCTCGCCACGCCTCTGGCTGTTACCGCATATTTGCCCAGGTTAGTCATAACTATCAATTATTTGAGCGCGAACAGGGAGAGTGAAAGGTGGCTGCAGCATGATGTTGACTCGACTACCTTTCCCTGGCTACTACGCGAATGAATCGGTAGCGTGGTGGGAATAGGATATAGTGTGTTCACGCGCAGATCTATCTCCATTTCAGTCACACTGTGACGTCATGTTGGGAGTATCTTTTGAATTCATATATTACGTATGCAATTTAGTATTTAGTGTTGCACTTTTGAAGTTAATAACATTTATATATGGTATCGTTATATACAAAGTGAGTTACCTATCTAAGAAAAAGTAAAACTAAAACTTATGATGCTTGATTTTGAATGGAAATAAAAATTTGTTGGTACATAAAATATGTTTCTGAAAATCAATAATTATGTGCTACTTTATCTATGAAATACATATATTATTGTTACGTAGAATCGCTTGTCGCGTAAAATTCCTGGCTATCTATCTAGCCTATATGTATTGGCACTTACCTTGCGAGAGATACTCCAATACACGTTTCACTATACTTTTATTTATCTTGTACACAACTGTCTTGTATGTAACTTATCTCGCTTAAGTCTAACTTACCACTCCCTAGCTTATCGATCTATACGCTAGAAGACACATCGCATGCTGTCTCAGCGTCTATTTGAATTCCGGCGCATCGGCCGATGATTTTGATGATGATAGTGGAACTTTCCGTGGCAATACTCTCCACTTTGCAAAATATGCCCCAGCATATTGGTATACTTAAGGTTAGAGTAAAGGAATGACCACCAAAGTTCCACTGCTACTAACCTATAACTTATCCTATTAGTTATTTTAAAATGAACATTACAAATACAAAAAATAATTATTGAATGGATAACAATAAAAAACATTATTGGACGCTATTTGAACTATTTTTGTTACATGGATCCTCCGGCGGAAAACGCTTTCAAACCATTCAACTGAAGTTTAGAGGTATCTTCGTCGCAATCTTCGGAACGCTTTCTTTGCCACTCGCGCGATTAGTCCTAGAATGTGCAGCTCATCTCTACCCTACTTAATTCAGACGGAGTTCCTGAGCTAGCAACATTCTTCCTATGGTTGGTCTAAGTTCCATGAAGTATGCGACTCATCTCTACCCTACTCAGTTCAGATGGAGTTCCTGAACCAATCATACTTCTTCCTCGGTACATGAAAACCTTTTGGCTGGTCGAAGCTTAATGAAGTGTACGGGCCATCTCCACCCTACTTAGTTCAGATCGAGTTCCTGGACCGCCAACACTTCTTCATTCCGCTCCCTTTAAGCCGGACCGTGCGTTGATGTTGATGTTGATGATGAAGTGGACACCTTCTAACGTGCCAACGATTCATTGCTTGAAGTTGAAGACAAGATTTTTAATATTTATTTCGCATGTCATCTATAATGATGCTGTTAATCGGAACGTTATTACAAATTATCTAAATCTGCATTACTCGTAGCACGCTTCAAATTTATCATACAATTACGACCATCCGGTAGGACAAACGTGCCATGTTCGAATGTCTCTAGATTGACATTACCTTTTCGATAACGAACAGCTACAGTTGGCTGTCTCATCTTTCTTATACGTCTTATTACCAGTACTCCTATTAAGACGATCATTATAAAGATCAATACATACAGTAAACCAGATTCGATGCTACTTGTGATATACTTGTATTTAGTTTCATGAAGAGTATCGATATCTGCGAAAATCTTATCTAACTTTTTCGTGTCCCGATTAATAGCTTTCTCATCATTAACATACGAAATTAAGTTTTGATGTTGTTTTGTCGAAAGATCTTTTAAAATAAACTTTTTCGTGGAATTTAGTTTTTCTGAATTATAATGAAATGGTTCTATAAACTGTACAGATAAATTCGAATTTCTTATATTTATGGGGGTCAAAACTACACTATCTGATGTAGCCGTACAATTTAAACTTAATGTTAATCGTCCAGTACCTACTAAATGAATAACATATTTCTCTATTCGTTGCTGATGGAAAACGCAACTTATAACAAAAGTATCTTGCCCTGGAACGATATATCTCCAAGAATTACCTTCGTCTGTTTCTTTATATACAGAGTGATTGATAGTTTTAACAAGACGAGTACATGACGATGGTAATTTTTCCACAGGTTTTACAAGTGTTGCTTCGCATATATCTGAATAAATTGTTTGAATTGGTATATTTGTGTCTGATATATTAAAACGTCGAGAAACTTGTTTTAATTGTCCAAAAGTTTTGTGTCAGTCTGAAGAAATTTCGGTGGGCGCTGTTAATCGCTAGATAAGAGGATGCAAGTTCAATATAAATAAATTTGGTTTCTTCAATTTGGATAGGAAGGGATGTTAGCCTATATAGGGTAAATGGTTCTAACTGGACAAAGGGTAGACGAATAATGCAAACTATTTTTGACTCTTTCACAAAAATTACAGTCATTACATTTTGCAGAAAAGCAAGAGTAACGTGATTTAAATCAATGGGGAATTTTAAATTTTGAGTAACTTGCGTTGCAATATTTCTTATCTTTTTGACAATCTCTGCAGGAGAAATTAATAAGGGGTGTTAAGTTCCTGGGCATTATATTGGATGGATAGGCAGTTATAAGGTAATATGCAGAATTAAAATGTAATAAAAACTAAATCATAATATAGTTTAGAAGGTAGTATGTTTTTATTCTAATAGGTATACAATAAAATATAATAATAGACAAATGCAATATGTTGAAATTTATTTTCACGTGTTTGTAAATTTGGACAACTTCTTATCAATCTTTCTTCTGCAGTTATCAAAATTTATTTTCTTGTTGAGAGCTCTCAGTCTTATGTATGTTCTGGTACGTACCAAGCAAAGTAAAACATCTTTTGGAAATTTGCTACTTAGTTCCGGCGAATTTGCAATAACTATCTGCCAATTGATTAACAATTATTGGCTCTTTTATTAAAGATTGACCGTGTATCTTGTTAAACTCGGTATCTACAATGCGAGTCAATTGAATTAATTCAACGCTGGGATAAATTAAGTACTGTTTTGAATAAAATTGTATCCAATCTGGATCGCTTGGCATACTTACATTTCTAGTTTGTTCTCCAAAGTCTATAAGTTTATATTTGTCTTGAAATCTATGGGCAACATATCCTGCTAAGTATTTGAGACCTTCATTAGCAATTGTGTTACAGAATGTCTGAGTTTCTACTTGTTCTAAAAGAGGTTCATATTCTGGCGCTACCGATAACTCAGATAGATGAACTTCTGGTAAGGGTTCCAAAAAATCTAATTCTGGTGCCACGAAGCTGTAATTTTCAAAGTGCATTTCCTCATCTGTAGCTGTTGCATCTGAGGTAATATAAGCAAACTTCCTTATCAATTGCAATAGTAGAATTTTGTGTAGGAGATTGAGTAATTGACTGCAGTGGTGCAATTAGGCAAGGTTCAGTACTTTCTTCAGTATTTTTGTTAATTGTAAATACCGCCTGACTATGTTTATCTAGGATATACCAGCGTCACCTATGTTTAAATTCAATTGGTGTAGGATGGTCATTTGTGCCACAAAGCCTCTAATGTATGAAAAGAAGTTTACTAACACATCTTGGTTCAGTCTATATGTAAGTAAGTAGTTAATGTCATATTTTTCTTTTAAGTATATGTGCAATTCCATTAATGACTTATTACTTACGATAAGGCCTTCTTGGAAGGGTAAAATATTTTTGTGTGTACCCACTCGCATACTAGAGATTATACATGCTGTTTCAGTAAGGATCTGTAATTGTTTTTCTAAATCGATACCAAAAACATTTTGACACCATATTTAGCGTTAGCATTGAAGACATCAAACCAGTCGTTAATTAATTTCAGAAATCTACTTGTTTCCTCCTAATCTGTCCCATTTGGAAGTCCTTGTTGGCCACATCATGCAATGGCAGTAGATAATGTATTTGAAAAAATTGTGCTGCTAGTTTAACTTTTTGACGTTCACTGCCTTGAACATGTAGATGGTAGTTGCTAATTCTATGTGCAATCTTCACATCATCTGTTGATCCCATTATCAATCTCTAGAACTTTTATTTACATATTTACCATTGATATGAAAACCCTGATCAACAAAGTGATTTCTCAATAATTTTAAAAGATGTAGCGCATCTGCGAATACATACACTTTTTGATTGTTATTGACTGGATGAAGAAAAAATGTTTTTGTCATAGTTTTATCTAATTCGGTAATGATATTCATCAATATTTCTTTTGTGATGGGTCTATCGAATTTATAATAAATTGGTTGCTTCCAAGGCATGAATAGACCCCTAACCATAACAACTTGACAAGCCTTATTCGGTCCTAAAATTTGTTGATTCTTTTGGTCCACGCATAATTTATTGCCAATATATACTACATCAAAAGATAAAACTGAAACATCTGTCAGAATTCCTTCACTTAGATCAGGATTAATTGCCCACCTTTCGAGAGTGCTCAAAGCTAGCAAAGGTTGTCCCCTTTTTCTTAAAAAAACGGTAACATTTAGGACTCCATTTAGGCTCCTTAAAGATATTGCATTCGCGATATCATCAGAATCCCAATGTATAAATTTTTTCGTTGGGCTTAGCACCCTTTTAACTTGACCTGTAGTAAATCGACTGTGCAACACTTTATTAAGTTGTACTACTTCTCTGTTAATGAATTTTCTTTTTGTAATTGTAATATTTGTGGCTAGCGGGTGAAAGAAAATATCTACTTGCGGAAGATGCTTTACTAATATAATAAAATATTTAATACGACCTCTCCGTACTAACGCTACTAACTTTACATCAATATATTATATAAAAACGATACATTACAGTAATAATTCATTTCTAGATTTTAAGCTTAGGCTCTCTTTTCTAAGTTCTTCTATTACAATAATCCTGGAACAAAGTATATACTTAATATACAAAAAAAAACAATCAAAATTCACAGTTACATACAATTCCGGACTAATACTAGTATTTGAACTGGTAGCATTGTATTACTTTCTAGCATCGGTTCCAAATTACTTTCTTGTGGTGAATAAGTACTTAAGATATCGGCAACAATTTCTTGTCTATTAGTTCTATTACGTGCTGTCTTCCCCATATTGGTATTTTGACGTTTCATATTTGGTAGTCGCTCGGTCGGAACTGCGTCTGGCTTTAGGTTTCGATTATTAATTGGCTGGTATTTTAACAAGGTGTGTTTTAATGAGGTCTAAAAACATGTAGCAGAAAAGTGTTTGGAACAAATACGGGCTAGAAATAAAATTAGGTACATGTATACAAAAATATTAACAGATTAATTATGTATGTGGCAACAAACATGTATCCATTGTTTGCTTAACTCTTCGTTTTTCGGAAAAGTATAATATTTAACACCAGTTCCTTTTGTTTTTCTGGAATAATGTCCACATCCATAAACCACACAACCCGGCATTTTAAAGTTAATAATTTTATCGGTAATATACTTTATATTGTATATTTGTGACTACTTAAATAAAACGTGTAAACTCACTAGGTATAACGACAGACAAAAGTTGCTAACCTCAAAATGGGGAAAGCTGTTGACCCGCCGAAGCATACAACTGACTTCCCACCAACCGAATAGCTCCAGCACTGCCAACAGAACCCAACCACCCCAACACTCTCCATAAAATTAGCGGGGAGGAATTTCATACTTCCTCCAGCCCTCTCTTCTATTGTTTTGTGTTTGTAGTGTTATTTGTTATTTTAGTCCCTCCTAACCCTATCCCTCTTTAGCTGTAGTCTTCTCTGGTATGCCGGGCAAGCAAAATCTTCAGCCGAATGTTCCCTTGGCCTGAAACCCAACCTCTTGCAATTCGGATATTCTAAAATCAACTCCGTGCACTCTCTCGCCTTATGTTTTCTCCCACATCTTGCGCAACATTCCTTCTCCCTGCAAATTCTTGAAGTGTGTCCAAAACCACAGCACTTAAAGCACCTTAAGATGTCAATCCTCTCACCCCAGTTAGCATCAATTGCGGTTTTTTAGTTTCAACATCTACTCCTTCCAAACTCGACATCCTGGAAATAGTTTAATTTAGTTTTCTGTTCATAACTTTCGCATTGTAGTAACAAATTCCCATCTCTTGTTTCCCTTATTTGCCTAAATCCACCCACTTCGTTTACATTCAATCTTTCGATCAGTTTACCCCTTATTTCCTTGCTCTTTACTCCTTCCTTTTTGCTCTTAATAATCGTGACTTTCTTTCACCCGTCTGTTTCAATTTCTCCTCTCCCTCTATATTCTTCCATTCTGTCGATTCCCCCTATGTCCTTCAGTACAACTTGTGCGTACGTCTTCCTTTTTTCCCATCCAGTCCTAACATCCTTGTCTCCGTGTTCCCAGTCTCGTTCCTGATGTTGCCGATCCCGTGCTCCCATCCCCTCTCGACTCTCCAATCTCTCCCGCCTCTTCTCCCAATTCCAGCACCCTCATTCTAACTCGGTATGCTTCTTCCGTTAGCTTGCACTTTTCTTCTAACAACTGTATTTCGGTTCTATTATGTTTCCTTAGCATTACTAATGCCCACGAACCCACTTCATCACACTTATCTCTGACCAATACTTGGGTCAATTTAGAGAAGGAAAGTTTCCCATTAACCTCCTTCCCCGTTGCTATCTTAATTGCCTACATCGCATTCAACACCTCTTCCAACGCATCCTTTTTCCCTTTTTCCACGGTTGCACTTCCCCCATCTTCACTTTCCTCGACAAGCGCTGGCTCCTCTTCATCTTCCTCCAGTTGTGGTCCAAGTTCTTCCCCTCTCAACGTTCTATTAGATTCGTCCTTATCCTCCCTTAATTTATTTTTGACCCCGTCTTCCTCCCTGTCCGGTGGTGTCCTTTGAACCTTAAGGCTTCGTCGAAATGCCGATTCATCATCCTTGCGATCCATATATATATATACATATATATATTTTTTTGTATATAATTTTTTTTCCCAACTATTACCTAATTATTCCACTGATTACTAATTAATCAATTAGCCCACTAATTCACTAAAACATCCACTAACCAATTGGCCAACTAACCCGTCCCACCATATATACACACTAATAGCCGCACTTAGGCTCTAAACGCCTATCTTCCACTATTCTAATCCGTATACTACGCTATGCACACCTTATCCAATCTTTACCTGCAATTATCACGCTAAATAGCGGTCCGCGGCCGTTTTCCTCGTCATTGCTTTCGTTAACTTACATTAACTTTTTCTGCTCTTTCCGATGGCGCCCTCAAATTAAACCCAAATGGCGTCGTTTCGGCGTCGTCGGCGTCGTGTCGCCTAGCGTCACCGAAATGGTTTTTTGTCCCTTCCTGGTTATCGCACACCTAGTCGTTTCTTGCTTCGTCCAAAAACATGTATACTGGCAAGAATTCGTTTTTTCAAGCTGTGCAAAATCTTCTACATTCAGCAAAAATTTCCGTGTATCTTTTACAACGTTAATATTATTGCCATATAAATATGATTATATGCCACTTCAATTTGCGATAACTCGCTAACTAATTAACGGATCGAGGTGAAACTACCTCCTGATACTAAACACAACCCTGTAGCTTATATATCACTCGCACAATTTTTAATCACAGCCCTCTTAAATAAAACACGTCTTTATTGAACAAATGTCGGTACTAAACTGGTATAACGACAGTAACAATCACCATAATAGCTGACAACTAATCACGATTGCTTTGATGGCGAGTATTGAAATGGCCCGTTGCGATACCAAGCTCCGCCCATTCATCCTAATACCGCCAATTTCAAATTAAGCTTTATTCCCAAGTTGGTTGTTTAATGTTGGAATATTATTATGTATAAGGAAAACTATCACGAAATTTGAAGTTATAACAAATAATCATTTTATATCATTCTTACACAGTACTATAATGCATCAAAAATCAAACTATACCGATACATAAAAATAATTTGATAGTTACAATAGTAATGTTTTAATTCTTATAGCTTCGATTTGTAACTATTTTTTTAATAACATGGTATTAAGTTGCCGACCAGAATTGTAGACATTTATTTAAATAAATTTTCGAAAACCATTCTTAGTTCAATATCTCAAAAAAAAAGAAAATATTTGTAAATTATTATCCTAGTTCTATTATCCTCTGATATGCAACATTTTTGTATATAAAGCTTTATTAGAAGGAAAATCAGAAAAGATTCACAAATAAAACGATACAATTAATATAATTTTTTTATCTACTTCTTTTTTCTAATTACGTTATTTGATTTTCTTGGCCTACCGCCAACGTGACTGCACTTTCCAGAAAGACAACTTTTTCTTCTATTAATAGCAGTTGATTGCACGGGTATTCTATATGAACGATTTCTTCGATAAAAATCTAAAACACTAAGCACATAAAACTTATTACACACAACATAGGCATTTTTAGTAACTACATATTAAGACAATTAAAATTATTAAATCATACTACCTTTTGCCACTGCTGAAACATTTTTAAGATTTAAATTTCGTTGTCATACTTTCCAAAGCTGGAACAACTTCTTGTGGTGATCTTTCAAGAAAATGTGCAAGAACAACACCGAATTCCTCTATTACCTTTCTACCTTTACTAATAAAATCTTCATCATCGATAATTATGGTTGTATTGCATTGATCATATTCGAATTTGTCAAGTCAGAGTTACAGTTATTAGTAGATAGGTTTAAATTGGCATTGTGTGTAATATTTTCACTTTCAAATTTGCGATATAAGGGAAGTAACCATTCTGGGAATGGTTTTTTTCTCATTGCTATTTTATAAAACATTGAGCGTATGCTTACATTATCAATGGCTGTAATGTATTTCTCACAGTAAACTGTACAGCAAGCCCAGTCAATGTGCTTACAGATATTCTCAGTATTCCCATTAAAACATGTACATATTAATACGCTTGCATTAACAAGGTAGAATAAATTCTCTTTAGATTCACTTGGAACTAAAATTATATCAGCAGTAAGGTACTGTATTTTTTCCATTAAACCTGGTGGTGGCACAGTAATTGGTTTATTCAAAATGTTTTTATGCAGCATCAAGCAATCTGACTTCATAACAATTTATAAATTTTGTCATTAAAAAATGTACCATTTGTACAATATTAAAGACTTTTACTCTATGAAATATTTTTTCCTTTAATAATCTCGTTACTGCTTCAGAATAATTATTAGTATGGTTTCTTTTTATTAGCAAATTATTTCTAAAGCACAATGCCCACAACTTCTTCCGATCCCAGTAATCAGATAGATATTTGCAATAATTTGGATAAGCCTCTACATTATTTTTTGTTATATTATATTTATCATGACGTTCTTTTATAGTTTTTGCATATAAAATAGATTGAAATTGGTTGAAAAATTCACTTTGTTTTTCTTTAGAAATACCATTTTTAGTTTTAATAAGCCATCTCCATAGAAAAGTAATTTATATACAGTGAACTCTATGCAAAGCAACTGGAACGGCCTCTTGCTGCAAAACGTATCTTGTACCGTGAGTCACGCGCAGTAGAAAGAGAGAGCATATGCTGGTTGGGTAGCTATTCTTGTTACACCAGCGCGTTTAGATACACGATTTATTACCTGGTGTGTTCACCTTTGCCTTCGCGAGCACGTATGCGGACAGAACTCGGTGGCATTCAAAGACTAAGTGCAGTACGTGTTTATTCGTTGTATTTAATCAAAGAATATAAATAATAGTGGCTCTGAATTGAAAATTAGTGCATTTAAAATGGTAGTAAATTGTGTAGCTGTATGTTGTTCCGTTGAGCACAGCAAATTAAGTACTATTCAGTTTCATAGGTAAGTTGAAATAAGGAAAAGTATCATATGCAAGTAGTAACCCATTATTTTGCTGTAGGTTTCCCTTTACACGGCCAAAAATTCTTGAATGGTGGGTGAACGATATGACTTGAAAACTGGAAACCTCCAAAAAGCAGTCGACTCTGCAGCCAACATTTTAGAGAATCAGATTATCTGATCAAACCGGGATGTTCAAAAAAATTGTTAAAGCCTAATGCAATTCCCAGTATATTTGCGTTTCCAAAGCATTTGCAGAAAAGGACATCAAATAGAAGAATATTGGAACGTGTTATGAAGGCTGACAGTACCAGCGAGATATTGCAAAATATTGGTACAAAAGTTGTGGCAACAACAACAAAGTTTGTTTACATAGGCTGTCAAAATATCGAACATGTGGCATACAAGGAGTATGTTATAAAGCGCAAAATTAGAACTTTGAAGCCAAAAGTGGCCCGCAAGTCAAAGAAAATTGATTGCTTAGAAACGTTGGTGAAGACACTGCAGGAAAATAAAACTGCTACAGATAATTTGACATGAGTATTAAACTGTTATTTCAAAGGTTTTTCTTTGGAATTTTTAATACACGGTTGGTAAAATGAAAATTGTCCACCAACAAAACGGGAGTATAGAAGTAATGCAACAGTTTGCTAGCACTTTATATATCTACTCCCCAAAGGCGTATCAATTTCTAAAGCAGCATTTCCATTTACCCAATGGGCGTACCATTCGCAAATGGCTGTCGAAATTAAAATGTAAGCCGGGCTTTCTGCATGAGGTGTTTGAGTTTTTGAAGGAAGAAGTGAAAACTAATGAAGAGCTACAAAATTGTGCTCTGATCTTCGATGCAATGGCAATACGTAAGCAAGTTGTATGGGATAATTCCTCAGGAAGAAATATTGGTTGTTTAGACTATGGAGGATTGGTAGCAGATGATTTCGACAATGTAGCTACAGAGGTATTGTTCTTTCAAATTGTTTCGTATAAACATAAATTCAAATATCCAATTACTTATTTCCTAGTAAATAAGACTGATTCAGCAATACAGACACAAATGATAACTGTTTGCCTTAAAAAAAATTATTTGAAATTGGTATAACAGTTCGTTCCATTTCTTGCGATAGAACAGCAACAAATCTTGTTACCTATAAAAATCTGGGAGCAAAGATTACCCAAGATGAACCAGTGATATATTTTCAGCATCCTTCCGACACTAATATTATAGTTCACGTCTTTTAAGATGCATGTCATATGCTCAAATTATCTAGGAATTATTTGGCAGAAAAGACAGTTCGTTTTAATGCTGGTAATGTACGATGGCTATATATAAAACAATTACATGATCTGCAGACTTCTGAACAATTGCGGTTGGCAAATTCGCTTTCTGCTAGTCACATAAAATATAAGAATAAGATAATGAACGTTCGGTTGGAGGCTCAAACAATAAGCAGTGAAGTTGCTGATGCTCTGGAATTCCTTAAAAAAGTAACCACTCGCAATTTACTAATTGCGATGTTACCATAGTGTAATTATTGATCATTAAGTATGATGTAATTATTATTTGATTTTAATTTAAAGAGGAAATGATAGAATAGTTTGAAAGAGCTAAATTGGGAGTGTTGGGCCTCACTGAAACCAAAAGGAAAGGAAACGGAAGTTTGACTATGAGAAATGGGCATTTGATGATATATGGAGGTGTGCCAGTGAGTGAGCGTGCACGGGCTGGTGTTGCAGTGATCGTGCATAAAGATTTTTTACATATTAAAAAGTGAGAATTTGTCTCTGAAAAATTTGTTCGGGTGAACTTAGCTTGGAGAGATGGTAGGGCCCTATCAGTGATGGTTGTTTATGGACTGTGCGAAAACGAACGTAATGAGCAAAAGGAAACCTTCTGGAGTAGTCTGCAAGCCTCAGTGGATTTAGTTAATGCAGAATTATTCATAATGGGGGATTTTAATTGTAGAGTTGGTACCTGTATGGAGAAGGGATTTCCGGTGGGGAAGTACGGCGAGGAAAAGCTCAACAATAATGGCCGGAGGGTCATAGATTTCTGTATAGATAATAACTTGGTAATGAACAATACATTTTTTGAACATAGGGATATACACAAGTTTACCCGTAGTATGGACAGCTGAGAAGAAAGGTCAATAATCGATTTGGTACCGATTGGAAGAGAGAACTGGAAAATTATAAAAGATGTACGAGTAAAGAGAGGGTTTGAAATAGATTCTGACCACTATCTGGTACACATTAAGTTACAGAGAAAAAGAGAATTACGATTAGTGGGAGATAAAAGAGCAGAAAAATATAGAAATCCCAGTGTTAGAGTATATAAATTATAACAGGCAAATCTCAGGGAAAGGTACCGTAGGAGATTAGATGAAGAACTCGAGAAAACAAGCTGGGAGAAGGAGCATAACTTAGAAGTACTATGGGGAATTTACAGGAATATAACGTGCAGAGTATCAGAGGAAATATGTGGCATATCTCGGAACAACAGTATTAGGGGAACGAGATGGTGGAACGACAACATTAAGAGAGAAGTTCAAGAAAAAAAAATCAGATGGAGGGCATACCTGAGCAATAGGAATGAAGACAATTATAACAAATTATAAAGAGCAGAGAAAAATAGTAAAAGAACTGGTTGGAGAAGCAAAAGTACGGCAATTAGAAGAATTTGGTCAACAGATGGAACGAGATAGCAGAGGAAACGCTAAATTACTTTATAGAACTTTAAAGAGCATTAGGTCCAAGAAGAACAGTGAACTGCAATATATAGAAGATGGAAATGGTGAATTACTAACAACAAATGAACAGATAATAAATAGATGGCAAAACTACTTTGCAGAAATGCTGAATGTTAGGGCAAATAGTGGTGACAACCAGGACCCATGGGAACAAAATGAAGGAATTAAAGGTTATGAGAGGCACGATATAATGGAAGATGAACTTACCCAAGCCATAAAAAAACTTAAGAATGGAAAAGCGGCAGGAATAGATAATATTAAAGCCGAGATGATAAAATATATGGGAGCAGTAGCATTTCAGTTATTACACAAAATATTGAATGAAGCTTGGAATACAGGGTGCATACCTAGAGATTGGACTGTAGCGACTATCGTGCCTATATTCAAGAAGGGGGACCCTAAAAAATGTATTAACTACTGCGGTATTTCGATTCTGAGCGTGGCGAACAAGATCTATGAAATCATCCTGGAAAGGAAATTACGGGAAAGAATAGAAAAAGAAGAATAGAATAGTACGTTGGATGACGGCCAGTGCGGCTTTAGACCTGGCAGAGGGACAACAGATTTGATATTCACGGTGAGACAGCTGGTAGAGAGAGTTGAAAGAAGTGGTGATAATTTGTTTCTGTTTCGTTGATTTGGAAAAAGCCTTCGATAGTGCTCCCAGGCAGGAAATACGGAATGCCCTGGAAAAGAGAGGTGTGGAAAATATGCTGATGCACGTATCAGCATATTTTCCAAGAAGTATGTATCATTGCATCAGGAATATAATCAGAACAAACAACCAAGTGTCTGATTAATTTATTACTGCTACCGGAGTGAGGCAAGGTGGAGAACTGAGCCCTCTGTTTATTGTTTTGATGGATGAAATCGCTGGACACTGTAGACCAAAGTTGAAGAAACTGAGAGTAGGAGTCAGAAAGCTTTTCCAGATTTATGTGTCGGATCTGTTGTACATGGACGACCTGGTGATTGTTGCGGATACCGAAGCGAAGTTGCAGCACAATATTGATACCTGGACTGATGGTTTCAAGAGATTCCAGTTAAATGTTAATGAGGGGAAGACGGAAGTCTTAGTAGTCGGCAAGGATAAAGTGTATAAATGGAAAAATTATACAGCAAACCGACAACTTTAAATACCTGGGATCAGTTGTAAGCTGCAGCGGGGAGTTGGAAGCAGAGATTTCGGGAAGGATCGACAGTGCGTCGGGGCTTTTCTGTACGTTGAACAGATTATTTATCCGGAAGAAAGAAGTGAGTCTGCGGACAAAGATGCGGGTTTTTGGAAGTGTATATGTTCCGGTAGTGACATACGGATAGGAACAAAAGTAGGCTGCAAGCATGTGAAATGCGGTACTTGAGAGCAGCAGTGGGTGTAAACAGGCTGGACCATATAAGCAATGAGAGTATCCGTAAGCGATGTTCTGTGAACCCCATGGTGGAACAAATTGAAAAGAGAGAACTTCAATGGTTCGGGCATTTGGTGCGGATAGATGAACGAAGAGGGGTCAAGCGGATCTGGCAGGCAAATTCTGCTCTTATGCCAATATGAAAATTTAGAACTTTCATAAGTACTCTATGACTAGAACTGATTGATACATTAAATCGATCAGATATTTGTCTAAATGTTTCAGTATTGCTAAGATACCACAGTGTTAACAAGAATGCCTTTTCGCTTGTCATTTTTTCTTTCCCAAATCTATGTTTTGGCATAATTCCAGTCTGGTCTAACCGATCTAAAATGAAAAAAATAAAATAGAAATTGTTTTAAGTATTACTAGGGTCTATACTTATTAAATAATGAGCAATTCTTCTACACAATCTAAAACGGCGTTAAAAGGTTTTTACGCTATAGGCCAAGACCAGCTGCTTCACAAAATTTTGTATTTTTGTAATATTTTCCGGATATCCAATAATATAATGTTCGATATCCTCATCACTACTATCACTTTCATCGTCGGTTAATTCAACTGACTCAGTTAGTAAATCCTACAATACAACCAAAATTATAATTCTGCTAATAAATTATTCCATTAATCTAGCAAGATAATTAGGTTATGTCTAGTGTTGGGCGATTATGAATGATACAATCGAGATATATCGATTATACCCGAATAATCGATCATTCGATTATGGTTCAGAAATCATTCATTATTTGTTTCGACTGCGCAGGAGCACACAAACGGATTACGAGTTTCGAAATAATTCACTCGTCACTCGGATTCTGTCAATGCTGTGTACTATCTGATGTCCAGAGGCCTGTTGTCACTGCAACGAAATGTGCTGATGACAATTTTTGTCGCAATACATCAACTTGTTGCCAATAAAGTTGAGGCAGCAGCTGCGAAGATAGCACTTTCCGCGACGGAATTGTGTACAGGGGATTTAATTTTGATACAAACTGTCTGAATCCTTTGTCTTCCACAATTGTCTGGTAGTCAGTAACTCATTTTAACTAGCGCCTGATTGATTTTGGCGTTGTCTGCTTCTGCTAACTCAGTGTCGGATTTGGTGGAGCCAAATAACCGCAGTTGCCTTTGCCGGTTAGATGGCTGGAATTCCCGCACAGAACCAGAAAATGATTTTGGTGGCCCTACTGTAGATGTTGATGGTCCTGCTGTAAATGTAGATGGCCCTGCTGCAGATGTTGATGGCCCTGCTGTTGATGTTGGTGGCACTGCTTCATTTAGGATAGTATCTTCGTCACTAACGATATCATCAGGCACTACAGGCAGTAATTGACTCGGATGCACTCTTTTCAAATGTTGACTTACGTTTGTTGTATTTTTAAAAAATTTAATTTTTTTTTGACACAAATTGCACGTTACAAATTTGTTGTCCGCTGTTAATTTAAAGAACTGCTATACTATAGATCTTTTGCCTCTGGACGTCATTTTTTTAGATAACTGTCTTTGATTTGAACGAAACAGAAACGATCGCAAACGCAGTATAACTGAGATTGAGACAGAATTGTGCAGCGAAAACACGCATAATTCCTATGGGCAGGATGCAACAAGTATCAGCAAGTGCTTAATCATTCCTTTGTCTTTCTTCCAACACAAGATAATTCCCGATTTCAAGACTTTCAAGTTACAACAGGAATTCTCAAGTGTAAACGTTATTCAGCATTTTGCCTATACCACTATCTAATATTTTTTTTTGAAAGATTTTATAGCGCATGAACCATTTATAATGTTGAGAAATAAAACTATTTGTATTTTTTTTATTTAATTTTTTTTATTTTTCTCTCCAATACGTAATAGAAACTACAAACACGTTGACATTGTAATAAAACTGTTTTCAATCAATAAATAAATCAATAATAATAAAAGTGCATTTTTACCAGGTTCTTTAATAAACGCTTTCGTTCAATTTTTTAGATTTAAATTTGGTGACCAGGTAGATGCGCATTGAATCATAATCGAATTTTCGATTCGAATTTTAAGCTACGCATGCGCACTGGATAATAATCGATTATTTTAAACGATTATTTCGATTCATTCGATTATTGAAATATGTCGATTATGCCCAACACTAGTTATGTCTTGTTTCATAACTGCCGCCAATATTTAAATGAAAATTCAAATGGAACGTGTTAGTTCCAAGGAGTAACTCAGAAGTACTGATTTCTAAATGGAAAGCTGCTTATATAATAATGATGAATACATATTCAGTTATAAACTGTAACTGTGTTCTTCCTATATTCTACTGACTGTTTGTATGTATGCGTGTTTATTGTTGTCATTACCTGCAGTGCTGTGCAAGCTGAGTCAGTACTACGCAATGCCAACGTAATTTCGATGCTTATCCTTAACCTACATTACCAAATCTATAAAGGCTCGCATACACCTGGATACTCAGTGTCGACATAAATATATACACTAACGTACATGGTGTCCACATCTCGACACAAAAGAGTGTATAGACCAGTGTCTCCAGCAGTGATCTAGCAACAAAGTGTCGCGATTGTCTACACATTCTCTAAGAGATACTACATTTTACCGAAAACCATACTTCAATCAGTAGTTTAGGTAGCCATGGAGCAACGTTGTGCTGCGGCAGTGGTCTCGTATTTGATAAAACGATGTCGACGACGAAACTGAAAGATTTGGAAAAAAAATTGGATAAAAAAGAATAAGAAAAAGATCTAAAGAATGAAGATCCAGAAATGTACAAAACCAACAAACTCTGATTTTGAATATTTGCTGGGAAAGGTTTCTCCAATCAATAAAAAACAAAACACAAAATTAAGAATGGCTGTATCACCAGCAGATCGGTTAGCTTTAACTTTGAGATTCTTGGCTTCAGGTAAGAAAACTGTCCTAGAAGGGTTCCATTTCTAGTTAAATTAGACACGGGCACAGAAACATTGAAGCGTTCTTTTTCTAGGAGACAGTTACCACTCACTTATGTACTTCTATCGGATACATGTGTAAACTGTTTCAAAAATAATACCTGAATATTGTGCAGCAATTTACCAAGTTCCAAAGGGATTATCTGAAGGTAAATAAAACAAACGACAACTGACTTTTAATAAATAAGCAGTTTAAGCAGAGAATCCAAATGAAAAATTAATTATTCTGAAAATATGTCGTGTACTCTGGCGACTCCCCTGAGTACGAGGCATCGGAATACTTGAGACAGAAGGAATTTCTTGGTTTTCAAACTCTTCAACTTCCAAAATTATTCTCTGGATTTTCCGTTTATGCATTCATTTCTTTGCGTTCGTCCTTAAATTTTTCAAAATGGATGCTACAAAGTTGCTAAAAGCTTGTGCATCATCTTGAGGTCTATTCGACACCTTTTCTAATATTGTTGTAGTCATGACATCAGCCGCCGAAGTTTGAGGTAATTGTTGAATCGCCGTCTTAGATAACTCCCCAAAAAATGAAAATGATACGGAATACTTTCTTACAGATACCAAATTCAACCGAACAATGAAAATAAATATTCAGAAAATTCGAAAGTCAGTGGAACTTTCCAAATTTTGTAGGCGCATTAGACGGAAAAAGTTTGCGTATGCAAGACCCAAAAATAGTGGAAGTATATATTATAATTACAAAGGTACATTCAGCATTGTATTATTGGCACTGGTAGATGCAAATTATTATAAAGTTTATATAGACGTCGGTTGCAATGGAAGGGTTTCTGATGGTGGGGTATTTGCAAATTGCTCCCTTCTAAGAGGAATAGAAGAAAGTATACTAAACATATCATGTTCTCAACCTCTGCCGAGTAGAAACACTGATGTACCACATGTAATAATAGCAGATGAGGCGTTTGCATTAAGATCCTATCTAATGAAACCGTTTGCGCTTCGACACCAACCGAGGCCATATCGTGTTTATAATTCAAGGGCCAGAGGAGTTGTAGAAAATGCATTCGGTCTAATCGCAAACCGATTCAGAATTTTGCGGAGCCCAATTCAATTTTGTCCCGAAAAAGTAAGAAGTATAGTGTGTGCGATATATGTTCTTTGATTAGGTACCTGAGAACGCAAAACCACCTAAAACACTGCTTTATTTAAATCATAAATGCCAGTTTTATGGATTTTTTTGAAATATTGGAACTGAACTTGGAATCTTGTGGCTCTGTACTTGAAACCCTATGGAACTATATTATAATATTACAGTATAAAAAAAAAAATTTCATGTTTTGTTTTGTGTACACAGGCTATTTTTTCAACTGGTTTCTAAGTCAAAGAAAATAGTAATTTATAATAAAAAAACTTTTATCAAAAACTTGACTAAGAACATAACAGGGTTAACAAGCAATAAAAACATTTTCCAAATTTTAATTCAGAAATTAAACATTAATTTAGTTCAAAAACTCAAATAAAAACAAGAAACTTAAAGTAGAAAACTAATTTTTTTAATTCAGAAGCTAAACATTTCACATTGCTCAATTTCCTTCTCATGCGATCTTTTTTTTCAAATTATCAGCCGAGGCTATTACAAGATTGGCACTGGATAAATTATTTTGGGCAACTAAGTGTTGTTTGCCTCTACTGATAGACTTGATGTTCAAATTGCAGAATGATTGCCCCTTGTCAATTCTTAATAACAGTCTGATAAGAGACAACGGAGACCATCTGTAACCTTCATAGCTTTTTCGATACGAGAATGGATGTTATCAACTTGTATGCATGAATGTCCAGGTATGAAGTATTTCATTACCATTTACATATATATTAGGGTGTCTATTTAGGAAGTCAGAGATTGCAACTGAAATAAGGGAGTTCCTATTCTGTGGAACGCAGCTGTTGTTCCAAGTTATTACCTCATCTATTTCGGGATGTTTGGATGCAATTCTGTCTAAAATTTGTATCAAAGCACTCAACAAATCATTTCCTGATCGTCCACCCATTGTTTCAGGCCATATTGCGTAATAAACTTGTTTATAAAATAGAACTGACACGTTGCATTTAGGCAGACTAGTTACGTTTTCCAAGTCAAAACAAATGACAGTACAGTTAAGATCTTGGATTGGTTTTTATTGCCATTTCCATGCTCTTGATGTATTATTATTTTCTTCTCCTAATCTGCTTCTTAGCTAATCTATATCCTTTACGGGTATCCCATGTGTTCGTCTTTGATTGAAGACACTTGTTCGCGTTACTTTCTCTACACGAGCTTACTGGCGTAAGCCATTCTACTTACATATATCGAAACGATCTCGTTTATAGAGCGATTAATACGATAAATAACGAACCATGCCTTCTGAAAAACATTTTATTTCGCCATCTTTCTTACATCTCTTCGACGTTAATCTGACGTCAGTATTGCGTGAACATTACGTCACCAATACATAACAAGAGTAGGGATTTGGAGCGGCGCGAATACAAATATATTTAAAACTAGGTATAAGACCAAACAACATTCGAAACACTGAAGACGGTAGTTGTTGTTGTGAATCATACATTTTTTGAACATCAAGTGAAGCCTCAAGATATTTCTTTTCTACGTGAAACAAGAGAGAATTACAGATTGCATACCTATTTTATTTATGCCTATAGTTTCGCTTAAGTTCTTATACGTAGTATAAATTTATCCTACTGTACTTACTCTACGCTTTATCCGATGTTTGTAGAACCGGACCTAAAACAGGCGTAAGATATTCTATTACGTTTTACCCAAAGAGGTTGGGCAAAATGAACTTGGCAAAATGAATGGAATGACAAAATGATCTCCCATTAAAACTTATAAAAACTGCATATCTCTTCACCAAAATAAAACGAAATAGGTAACGAATCCTTTAGATGAAAAATAATACATATATTTGAAAATAAATACACTCTCAGATATGGTTATAACTAAATTACGACGTGTTGTTCTTGACGATGATATTATCGGCAGCCATATGTCCTTAATCACAAGGCTAGGAGTACTGATAGGGGCGATTGCTATCGCCATGTGCGCCGCTTCTAAGAACTCTCTTCGGGTGTTATTCTTTTCATTTTTTGCTATTATTGACGCTCTATCCCATTGAAAACGATGTTGTTCTTCCCATGCGTGCCGTGCAACTTGTGATTTTTCTATTTCCCCTACTCTTACTAGATTTTGATGTTCTTTTACTCCAACTTGTAGGGGTCTTTTTGTTTCTTCAATATAATTTCTGCCGCACTCACAAGGCATTGCATATACACAATTCTTGGTGCGTTGTATTTCATTGACAGGATTGACCTAGGCGTGGCCTAGTTGTATTCGTTGTCGTGAATGCTGTTCTTATATTGCATTTGTACCCAATTCTTCTAATGTTATCAGATATATCCTTGATGTACGAGATTACTGTTGTGCCTATAGGGGTCACTGCTCGTTCTTGTTCCCTGTTGTCCTTTTGTTTCAGGATATCCGTTTTGCTTAAGAGTCTTTCTTTTGTGGTCGTATTCATCTTTTCCCTTTCATTGTGACATATGGTTTCCGCCCTATCGTATAAACATCTTGTTACTCCAATTTTTGTGTTTAGATAGTGGTTGGAATTGTAGTGTATGTATTATCCGGTATTAGTAGGATTGGTATTAGTAGGGTATCTTGAAAGAATTCTTCGTTTAGCTCAGAAACGAAAGGACAACAGGGAACAAGAACGAGCAATGACCCCTATAGGCACAACAGTAATCCCGTTCATCAAGGGTATATCTGATAAAATTAGAAGAATTGGGAACAAATGCAACATAAGAACAGCATTCACGACAACGAGTACAACGAGGTCACTTCTTACGAAAACCAAGCCTGTCAATGAAATACAACGCACCAAGAATTGTGTATATGCAACACTTTGTGAGTGTGGCAGAAATTATATTGGAGAAACAAAAAAAACCCTACAAGTTAGAGTAAAAGAACATCAAAATCTAGTAAGATTAGGGCAAATAGAAAAATCACAAGTTGCACGGCACGCTTGGGAAGAACATCGTTTTCAATGGGATAGAGCGTCAATAATAGAAAAAAAAGAGAATAACACCCGAAGAAAGTTCTTAGAAGCGGCGCACATGGCGATAGCAACCGCCCCTATCAGTACTCCTAGCCTTGTGATTAAGGACATATGGCTGCCGATAATACGCGTAAATATACGTCAACCATCACCGCCGTCATAGTTACGTGGCAATATACGTCAACCAATCCCGCTGTCATTAAAAACTCACACTGACAGGGCCACAGTCCAGACAAGTCCAAAGTTTATCAGTATGAGTTTGGCAACCCGCAACCCTTATCAGGATTACCCTGAAGACGATCTGCCGAAACGTCGGATGTTTTAAATCCTCCAGAAGATGAAAACAGTCCAAACAGCAACAGTAATGGTTATAACTAACACTAATTAATTAAAAGAATCTTAATTCTATAATAAAACTTTCTAGTTCATGAATGAATCCTTAACAGTTCACGCATCTAAAAGCCACATTGCTGGTCGCTCGGTTAATTTAGTTCACCACTCACTTAACTCCATGTTGGTCTGTATTTATTTAGATACTCGTGTTATAACATCTTTTTTAATGTCTTATTTACATGTTATCCGCACATGTTTAAGTTTTCAATTTTAATTGTACATATAGGACAAAGGCAGTAGCGGCTGGTGGTGGCGTAAAATGGGAGTTGAGTTACAAAGCTTCGGTTCCCTCGGGTATGTCCGTTGCATATCGTGTACATTGTAGTATGCAACGGTAATGCACGAGGGAATCGAAGCTTTGTCCTCCAATTTACGTCACCATCAGCTGCTACTGGATATATAGGTATTACAAAATAAATAAAAATAAAGTTTTATTTAATATTATACAAAACGAGTGAGAATTTATTTTTTATTTAAATATTCTATCGTGACTCAAGTGTGAGTATTTAGTTAATGAAGGGAAATAAAAATCAGGTCCAATTATTATTTATTTTTTATTTTAATAGTATACATAGTATATACATACAACTCTTCTGAATTTTCTGTTTCCTGTTCGCAATTAATATATGTAATTGTTTCTCTTGAGTGGTCTTGGCACGCATGTTTCTGGCACTACCCACACATTCTTGTTGTTACCTGGTTCTTTGGTATCTCACACCAGTAACATCTCTTTCTTTTTGGAGTTGGTTGTTCTTCGGGTTCAAGATTTGCAGATTTGAATTTTTCGAAAGTAAATCTCTTCTCTGCAATTCCGGATTGGATTGATTTCCTGTGAAAATTACTTGTACATGAGGTTTTCCAGTTTCAGCATCAATTGTACCTTTGTCATGCATAGAAGACAGTAACAAAACTGTCTTGTTTTTCTTAGACACATTCATATTGATAAGCACATAATGACGATCCGATTTCTGTTGTTTTCTGGACTAAAAATGCATCGAGCATTTCTCTTTTATGCTTTCGAATAGTTCCAAGCAAGTAATGTTTTTTCAAGCAATGATAAAACTGGTTCATGGATTGTATAGTAGTTATCCGTTGTCAGATTATGGCTTGAACCTTTTATATGATAGGCTAATCTATGTACAGTGTCAAATTGCTTTTTCATAGGGGCCTTTTGGCTGTGTTCCACAATAAACTTCAATTGCAGATGTATAAAAAGTGTTGGTATCAGCACTTGCATAAATTTTGATGCCATACTTTGCTCGTTTCCTGGGCATACATTGAACAAAGCTACACCGCCCCTAAATGGGACTAGTTTTTCGTTGATTGTAAGGAACTCGCTGTCGTTGTAAAATTTTAAACTTCTGATTGCACAGAGTTTAGCGGTTCTTTGACGGTCAGCGCGTGTAGTTAGTTTGCTATCACGTGTCTTAGAATATTGTACTTCTTGATTTTTTCTAGATATGTACAAATATAAATTCGTGAAGTAAACAGTTTAGTCTATAATATCGTAAGTGATAAATTGAAGAAAATGCTGATGCTTTAGGGCCGGGAAATATTTTTATTATGTCTTTCTACTTACTTTATTATTTGTTGGACTCAAATTTAAGAGGAACTCTTAAATAATTTGCAAAATAACAAAGCTTAAGATACGGGACTCGAGCATTTGAAATTGCTGCCATTTTGTAAATACAAAAATTTGTAAGGGGATTATCTGTACTTGGGTCAAAGGTAGTCGGAACTGTATATATAGGAAGTAAGGGGCTCTTATTTCCGAAAATTGGACGAATTGTGCAATTTTTACTACCTCTTGCTGATACATTAGAATGCATATTTGTGTCAAAATTGAGGGTTGCGCTACGTCTCATTAGTAAAGGTGTTTTTGCAATTTTATTTGCTGTATTTGAGAAGTTTTATTAGGCGATTGCCTACTATCTTTGGCACTAAATAAACTGTAAAATAGGCATGTTTATAGGTCTTCTATCATCGGCAACTGAATTGCTAACATTTATTAATGGGGCTACACTCCCATAATAATAATGATAAATAGGACGTAGATGTTGTGGTAACTATTTTTAGCTTAACGGAATTAATTAGGTTGCAGTAAGTTTTGAAAAAGCCCCTGTGTTAACTACGGGAAATCGATTTAAAAACTTCTACTCGACAAAGCAATGGAGATGAACGGGGCGGAAAATCCGTAATACTTTCCTGGAATTTATTTTTATCACTTCAGGAGGACCTCTTAACGTACGATTAATTCTACGAGCTAAATGCTCTTTCTTCTACATCAAGTTCAGCATCATAATTTTCTCGGTTATCCTTAGATGCTGATCTTAAATTATATTTTCCGGCCTTACCAAACATTTTCTAATAGCCGCATAATTATATTGAAGGTATTGTATTATATATATATGTACTAACTATTTTGTTAATAAAAATAGAGTAATGCCCTTTACTTACCATACAAATGAATTTTCTTGATTAGGTATACGAAAAATAAAATGAAAAAGGTAAGTTTAATGCAAAAAAACGAAACATCATTGAAAAATTCAAAACTCAAGCTGGCTTAATTGTTGATAAACGAAAATGAAATGAAAATATTTATAAAATATTTTTATTTCGTTTTCGGCAAATTCTCGTTTTTAAACTGAAATCGAGTAGGTCGGCAAAATCTAGTTGAAGACATCCTCGGATTCTGCCATAGTATGATTTTGTCGATGTCAGAATTTAATTTTATTGCATTTAATTGAACTGGTACAATGGAAGACAAGAACAAATTTGTATCCGTCATCAAAGTTTCATCAGCTACAGAGAATTTGTGCTCACTTTGCCCACTGCTACTGCCAAATTCCCATTTGTAAATGATTTCTGCAGTATCTGGGGATATTTTATGTACGTAATTGTTAAATACTTCTCTCTCAACTTTTACAAGGCGATTGGCAGTACAGTCAAGCAGGGCTTGAAGTTTTACTTCAGAACATTCGGTTACTATAACTACTTCCTTATCTGGGCAGCATTTTTGCTTATAAAGTTTAATTGCATCATACGATGGAAAAATTAAGTAAAGAATAAAATTATTTAATACTTGCATCTATCTGTTCTAATCGAAGTAAAGCACTCTAGATTAGTAATTAGTAATTTATCACATTTTTCTATATACATATAATAAAAACAAAGCTACATATATTTAAAACAGTTTATTTTATTCTACATGAAAGTATATAAAAGTATTTTTAGTTATTTATTTGCGTATCCAAAACTTGGCATTTGGAACAGATACAAGTTTTCTTGATTACGTGGTGTGCTTGTAAAATTGCTGCACATATGTATGTATATATAATACCTTGTTTAACACTATCGATCTTTCTGTCTCGGGCATAGTACACATCTTCCAAATGACTTTTGGCCTCCAAATTCTGCTGTACTCGAACATGGGTTTTCTTGGTGGAGTTTCTTGTGGAATAAATTGATAGATAGCATTCAAAACATTGTTTGTAATATTTTGGGATTCTGTACACGTCTTTCAATATGAGGTTGAATTAACTGCCTTCCCATTTCTAACAGAAACTCCGTAGCTTTTGATTTTAACTCGGGACTTTTAGTTATCCATAAGACAAATGAATTGAAGCAAACAGTATCAAGTTTACAGCGTACGTTGAATTGATATCTACGAGAGTCCAAATCTTTATACTGTGACGAACCGCTGCTCGTCACAGATTCAAAGAATTTTTACTAAAAGGAAGAGACAATTTATTAGGATAATAATTTTGTATTCATTCTTTAAATCATTTTGCGAATATTTAATTGTATTTTTACGTGAACAAACTTTTAGAAAACCCTATAGACTTCTGGTTGACAGTGCATATTTGCTTCAATTATAGATCCGCATACTCGTCTTGTTTTTTGTACCATACGTCATTCAGAAGAAGTGCCACGTCACTATCCACAAGAGTATATAACCCATTGTAAAATCTCATTCAGGAGTCTTCTCCTGCTTGCAACGGTGACGGTGTCTAAGCACTGTCCTAGGCAAGATCCACCCCTGCCAAGCAGACGGTGTACAGCACTGTCCACGGCGAAACTCACTCCCGCAACGCAGACGGTATATAGCACTGCCCTCGGTGAGAATCACTCTCGTAGCCGTGATATTTCTACTTGCGAGATTTAAATTTATTTAAACTTAATTTGCGAGAAAACCCACAAGTTTGTTCACCACTTTGCTTTCAATCTTTTCTTTACCGAAATATCCGTATATTCATTATCTACGTATAGATTGATTACCGAATTTTGTTTAAGTTCATCGCTAAAAATCTTAATTTTGCAAATTAAATATATCTTTTAAACAAAGTTGCCATCGAAATTGATTCCTGGGTTCTATTTAATTTTCATTTTCTTTTATTTGTTTATTTTTCTTTTGTAAATAAAACATATTGTTAAGTTTCATTAAATAGCAAAAGATTACAGTATAACCCTCTTATTAAGCATTTATACGCTGTCTCATCTGAAGTGTGGCCCTGTAGCTTCAATTTTGAATTTGAAAACTCCCTTTTCTAAGTAAGTCTTCATTTGTGCTAAATCTTCTGTCATTGGGGTTATTGTTGGTTTATTGAATCTGTTTTTATTTAGATTTTGACCAGTTTCCGTCGATACTGCAGTTGATCATTTGTTAGTAACAGATTTAATTTCGGTGAATCTATGTTAGCAATAAGCAGCACGTATTGCTTTGTTTGCTTACAAGTGTCTTGTTGCAAAAGGGAACACTACGAAAGCGTAGTGTTCCCTTTTGCAACGAGACACTTCATCGGCTTTAAGTGACCGAAGAACCCTATATATACGCAATGGATCGTTTGGTCCAAAATGATTCATTAAAGAGTGGCCATCTGATTGGTGATATTTTCGAACAGAACTGCTTATTATTATAAAGACACATCTCTTAACATGCCTTCGAAAAGTAATTTTTCTATAGCACCCTTTACAGTGTATACATGGCAGGCATTTACACCAGTTATTGTCCTCTCTTTTCTGTGTATGCTTCTTTTGCACCGGTATAAACTTGCCAGTACAAAAATTGTTGTACCGACATTTCATCACTATGTTATCTCTCTAAATGCTTCTCAAAGTTAAGAACTGGTATGTCACAGTATAAGCAATTATTCGTCCACAATTTTAAATAGATCCGCGCATAACGTCACAGTGTGACAACAATAATATAACGTAGCACACATTTTAAATGTTCTCACGTTTTTCGTTGGGTCATTATTTAGTTTTTAATAGTGTTTTTGGTAGTAATAAAATATACAGAATTAAGAAAAGATCTTTACCATAAATAATATTTTAATTTTACATTATTGGGTGCATCCTACACAACCTTGGAGCGAATTTTTATTTTGCAGAGGGCTGTTCTATAATTACGCTAACCATACATCCTTTATTGTAAAGATATTGATTTTCCAATTTTTTATATGATGCATATTAACTTTGAATTTGTAATTGTAATTTTGAATTATGATAATGACATACACAGTGTTTGCTTTGTATTGCTTTATTGTACTACTTACATTATTATTAGTCTATATATATACAACCCGCCTGGCTCCAAAAAATACAAATGCCATAAGTAAATAACTTCACATGTCGGCCGCCTTGAAAGGTTATAGGCTTTCAAAGTTAAAATAGAATAAACTAAAGTAATATGAAGCAATAATAACTAAATAATTAAAGTTCGCAAATACATTATCCAATCTGGTAACTTTGCAATCTGAGTAATAGCACGCTTTACAGTGACGTTTTTTAATTTAACTGTCACTACTCTCACTAAATTATCTGATCCAGAATGGGCTTCTACTACACGTCCCAAAGGCCAATTAGATGTTGAGGGTTCATTTATTAGCACTAAGTCGCCTATCTTGATGTTCGACGCTTCTCGCTTCCACTTATTACGCACTTGTAGTGATGACAGATATTCCTTTTTCCACCGCTTGAAGATATCTTGTTTCATTTTTTGGAGGTGCTGCCATCTTGTTAGTTTGCAGCTTTGAATATGAGAGAGGTCTGGCTCGTCGTATCCTGTAAATGAGTCTCCGACGAGGAAGTTATTGGGACTGAGTGCGGTTAGGTCAGTAATGTCATTGGAAATTGGGGTCAAAGGTTTCGAATTTAAGCATTGTTCAATGTGGATTAGGATAGTGTAATATTCTTCAAATGTCAATAACGTGTTCCCAATTACCTTCTTTATATGTAACTGATTGCGGATTCCCACAATTCGCCAAAATGTGGACTTTTTGCAGGTATGAAGTGCCACGATATTTGTTTGTTGGTCAGGTTCGTAGTTATAAGATTCATGTTTTGTTGACAAGACATAAATTTCTCTAGTTAATTTTTTGCACCATGAAAGTTTGTTGCATTATCACTATAGATATATTTGCAATGTCCTCGTCTTGCTGTGAATCTACGTAGAGCTGCCAATAATGTATTAGTGGTTAGATCTGATACAAGTTCAATGTGTATTGCTTTTGTGACAGAACACAAAAACAGCTATGTAACATTTGTTTATATGAATTCTTCCGCGTCTATGGCTCCCCCTTATAAGCATAGGCCCACCAAAATCTACACCCGATGATTCGAATGGTCTAGCTTCTTGAATGTGTGCTGCAGGTAGGTTTCCCATTTGTTGTGACATTAACCTTGGTGATGCTCTAAAACATGTAATACACTCTCTGATTATTTTCTTTACCGCATTTTTTCCCGATGGTATCCAGTACCGTAACCTCAAATTGTACAATGTAAATTGTGATCTTGCATGTAACTGTTTTTCGTGTTCATGCCTTATTTGTACTTAACGGTAATTTTACAGTAAACTGTAATGTTGTAATTATCAACAAAGTGCTGTTCACACTCTTCTTCTTCTTTACTCCATTTTCTTTTTTCTGCAACATCTTCAATTTTCCAAAATAATTCAATTCTTTTCTCTAATGTTAAATTGCATACTGAGTGTTCTGTCCTTGATTTTTGTTCTCCTGACAAACGAGCATTAACCACCACCAAACCTAATGTAGTTTCTTTGAAAATTGGACCTGATTTAAATTTTTTAATTTGACCTGAACATAACAACTCGTAGAAAACTTCAGCTCCGATTAATAAATCTATCTTTGATGATTCATAGAATTTAGGATAGGCTAAAATTATCTAGAATGAAGAGTTAGAAATACTGCATAACGGTAGATTGTCTGTAATTTTTGCTACAAGTACCTTTAATGTAATTTGAAACTGAGAAATTGTCGAATATGTGGTTACTTCAGCTTCTTCTGTTATAAAGCTTGAACAATTTCCAAATTCAGTAACAGAATGTGAAGTACTTTTAGTTTTCAATCCCAATTCTTCGCAAGCTTGTTTAGCAATAAAGTTGGATTGAGACGCTGAATCCAACAAAACTCTGAAATACACTTCCTTTCCCCTCTTATCTGAAATCATAACTCTAGCTGTTGACAATAACACAATAATTTAATATATTTGAAATTTTACAATTATTAAGAACAAGTGTAAACATGAAATATTTGACTATTTTTGACATTTTTCGCTTTCTCATTCTAGAATTTTCTTTGATAGAACTATTAAGTTCTTATTAAAAAAACAGTTTTTACTTAAAAAAGAGTTTTTTTAATTCATTAGTCAAATCATCTATCTGCTAATTTGTTTAAATTTTGAAGGTATTTTTTTCAATTTGTAGTTGAACCTCCATTGTACTTGTTAAATATTTTGTCGAGTTCATTGCAACCCACAGCAGCACAGTAAACCATTGATTATAGAGTATCAAATAAACAAAAATACATTCACAAGTAACATATTTGATTGATTCACATTGAATAAACACAACAAACAAAACAATAAGACAACCTAAAAACACAAGCTGCAGCTCAAAAAGTTGTCACCAACTGACGTAGCCGGAGGAAGAGGGATAGAAGATAACATGCACGTGATCATACCTCTTACCAAGTTTTAGTATCATGAGTGTGAAGGGCTCAGGTACCTCTTTACTGGTCTCATTTGTACCGCTTGTATTTGAGTAAGGAGCGTAAATTAAGTCCTGGCAATCTTTAGATGGATAAATAATGTTTCTCGATTCAATATATTCCTGAGTTGAATCTAATTTTCTATCATCTTCATTCGAATTAAAAAAAACAGAGAGCCTTTTTCACACCGAAATATTTATGGGATGTATCCGATTCGCTACCGCCAGTTGTATTACAAACAAATTTACTGCAGTCCTCAGAGATGGATGTGTCTGCAAATTAGTATAAGGTTTTATTCATTTATTTTATCATCTGGAAGGTTTAAAGACCAGCCAATACGAAACCGTCTAAAATTCCGACAGTGATAATTTTTAAAATTACCTAACCTCTGCAAATTCTTGAATTAATTCCCCTTCGCCGGTTTCTTTGTCGAAAACGAAAACTCCACTTTGTAAAATTACTTGAGGCCAATGAAGCACATTATGAAATTTTACAGTTAGGTGTTCAGATGTAAATAATTGAATATAAAGAGCATGACGCTGTTCAATCACGTTTTTTAACATTATTACAATTTCTTCTGAAAAATAACAGCTTGTCACCCATGCTAGTATTTTTTTAAGAGCAAATATAATTCCAAGTATTTGCAAGTTTCCGGCACATGTTTACCTATAATTATACATAAATATCTCGTAAAACACATCATTTCTGATGCGGACATTTTAATTTGCTTTCTTTCGAATATTATAACGACTAAGAAGTTGTGGTTTATTTTTTGTTTCAAAACCATATCCAAAATATTGTAATTTTTCATTCAATAGCTCCAAGCTAAAAAACTAGACAGAAAATAAAGATAAGGTGATGAAAAATGTTACTTATGACATATTTGCAAACACCTTCCAGCAAATCATGCACTAGATCGCAAACAAAGTTTTCAGTTGCATGGAAAGAAGAAATACTATTAAAACTGCAATATTCTTTTATACCAGTAGTTGCTAAATTATTCAATATAACATCTTGTTCGTAATTAGCTTTACTTCTAAGAGATGCATCACACATTCAATTTTTTTTAATGTCTTACCTATTCATTTTACAAAATCTACCGAAATAGTTTGATGTAAAGCATTGGGAGAAACCAAGTATTGAATTTAATCTTAGGCTACCACCCTGCACTAAAGACAATTTAAATTTTATAGAAAGTGTTTTGTTATTAACAACAATTGAAATGTCTGTAGCTTCAAGAAATTTTAATTCATTGATTAACCTAGAAAATATTTTATTACTAAAAACCTTTCGATCCATGGCATGGTACAACATTATCAGGAATATATTTTCCAATTGTGAGTGATACTTGAAAGGTATAATCGGAAGAGAGCAGTAGATAGCACCTAGTTTATGTATTCCAGCACGTGATACGAGAGGATTTTCAATTTCGAATTCGTCCGCATACAAAAATAAAGGAAATACTCCATTGTGTACAAATTTGTTTTTCCATAATTTTCCTTGAGTAAAGTTTGATAAGATGTTGCTATTTTGTAAGTATGTCATAAAAGCCATACATTCGCTATATACATTATTCATTGCGAGAAAGCACTTCAGTATTCTAGAAATAAGTATACATTAAGATGTGAGAAATTTCAGCTCTAATATTCCTTTCGAATTTAGTACAATGTGTTCCCCAACAATAACCTCTTCCGGTTATATAAATTTTCCACTAGCTTCTAGCTGTTTAAACCTCATATACTCTGTATTTGAATTTGTGAGACAATTCCCAAGAAGAGCGCACACCTTTAACAAATTTTCTTTTTTTCATCACTTTGAAAAGTGGAATTTGAAATAGCATCCTTTATCATATTAAACGGTAATCTAAAACACTGCTGAAAATCATTCATTATATGTTGAACTTCTGATCTTGGAATAGTATTTTTGCTAAATCTACTGCATAAATCCATAGCTTGAGTTTGTAGGGTATCTGCCATATGTTCTATGTATATATTGAATGAGTGACTCATTACTACTTCTTCAGAATGATCGTTTTCTGTATTCAGTGAATAATGCATAGAGTCATCAGAATAATGACCAGTAAGAGTGTCTATCTGTAGCAATACTGCTACTTTCATTCCATGAAAATAACAAAAGACTACCATCTTACTTCAGATTTAGTATAAATTTTGATAATCTAATAATCCGATAATGTTTGTCTTCTTAAAATCATAAATTGATATAAATATCCTTCTTAAAACGTTATAAAATAAAGTTTGTTTCATATCTAATTTGATGTTTATTTGTGTACCACCAGGTGTTTCATCCTGTACTACAGGTAGTACACAATGGATCATATATCCCAAAATAATAACTACTAAAATGTTCACGTTTTTAGTTTCAAATAGTAATGAATCATTGGCGTATACATTAGTATCTTATAATTTGCAAGTTAACCCTTACGCTCCCAGAAATTTATTCAGGTTACTTTTAAGTGATTTTGATTTTTCACCGATAAAATTGGGTACATGTATATAGAGAAATTAAAAAAGAATCTTAAGGACATCTGACAGTATTTACAGGACATGCAGAATTGTGCCTTTGGGAAGTCAACAGATGCAGTAACAATTGTTATATAGTTCGTAGAAATTATACAAGTAAATGAAAACAGTTTTTATCTTTTATGAAACTCTAAAAAACAATTCTTATTTTTATTACAACACAGATAGACATTGCATTTGGTGCATCGTATTCTAGACCGGCTATTACAATTAAAGGCCCGGCATTGTAAAGGATGTTTTAAGTTGTCACTGCATGGCCAGTGATCAAACGCATCATATCTTACATCCTGACAAGCCATTGGTGCAGGAAACTTTCTTTTTTCATTCCTGGTTCACTATTTGCTTTAATTTCAGTAATGTTTTTTTCGTTATCCCATGTTTGTATTCCATCCAGCTATTTACAACTGCTAAATCGAATAAGTGTAAAATTACTTTCAGATGCCATTTTTTAGTCTCGGTAATATTCCATCATTTGATCACATACATCTCACCTCCCATCTTTTGGTTGTAGGTATGTACAACATTAGTTTGTGGATTAATGCCATAGGCTGTAGACATCATTACAACCGATTTGCTGTCCATCCATTTTGTTTCACAAATTTTGTTATCACTTCTGACCAACCCTGCAGCCTCCCCACGGTGCATCTCTTTGTCTGATTTAAAATTTAGTCCCCGAAGACTGTTATTCATAATTGTTGCAGTACCGTCAATGTTTAGCGAGGAGAGTTTTACCATCAACGGTATAGTAGAAAAATATCTATCAAAAAATACTGAGCTTTCTTTTGGAAGAGTCTGTACAAGTCGAAGAATTAGTGATGGGCCTAGACCAAGCTCTTTATCAGGCAGTGGTGTTGTTTTACCTTGGTAAATTTCAAAGTCAAGTATAGTTCCTGTATGTGTAGTCAGTACGAAGTTTTTTAAGCCTATTGGTCTAGGTTTATTTCTCACAAATTAGTGGACAGGATATCTTCCGAGAAATGGTATCTGTTGATCAATCGAATAAGTTTTGGCAGTTCTTGAAATGGAACAGCATCTTTTTCTAATTAAATCTATCATGGGTTGAACTTTCCACAACCGGTTCACCATAGTTTCGTCATTATCCGCAAGATTGTCGACAATATGAAAGTTTACACGTAGCATATAAAATCTATCTCGTGGCATCACATCAGCAATGAGAAGAAATTTGAATTTGCCATTCCAGTACATATGAATTCTTGGAAATTTAATACAGCCCATAATGGCACGTAGCCCGAATTTTTTTTATTTCATCTGCTGTGATTTTTACAGCATTTCCATTTTGCTGCAAATAATATCTTGCTGTAATTTTAGCCCCAAGTTCGTAAAAATCTGCATCTAAGTATCTTTCTAAATATCGAGCTGGAGTCAATATTTCGCTTTGATTAATGTCGTCTTCAGTAGGAATATCTTTGCTTACAAACTCACATATTTTCCAATGAGGTTTAACAAACGTACTTAAAGGTTATCATCACTGTCAGAGGTGTCATCCCTATTATCAATGTCATCATTCGTATTATCTTTAACCTCGGTTCCGACTTCGAAAGAAATTTCATCTTCCCCATTCTGGTTATCTACCTCGAAATCCGACCCTATTTCATCTAATAGGTCATATAGTTCATCTGGATTATTCTGAAATCTTTGCAGGTCGATTAGCACTTCTGTAAAGATAAAAAGTAATCGTTAATAAAGAATTCATTAAAAATTATTTACGATTTGATTTTGAAATATTGCATGCGTAGACTCCCAGCACTTACAAATTGTGAACAACAAATTAACTCCTAACCTATATCAAAAAGCCGTATGACTTTATTGTAATTAAATACAAAACAGTATTAATTAGATCTTTGTTATTAAGTGTCAATGATTGTATTTTCAAAAACTAGTTTTTAAAACAAAAAATTAAGTACTTACTCTTAGACGTCATGGCAACGAATAATACGGTTCCCAGATCACGCATACACAGTCACTGTACATAATAAAATGCGCGCCAGATGCTGCAATCGGGCGCTTCAGTAAGGTATTCTACAATCGTGTGATTCAGGAGCGAGTGTAGTCGGATTATATTATAACCCGTAAGGTAGAGGTAAATAAAGACCTCACAATTGTAACATCCTGGAGCGAAAGGGCTAATATAATTAACACGTACATATATAACACGGTATTTATTTTTTGAAAACTATGGAAAATAAAAAATGATTCATTGTGTACCACTCTCCCCTATTAAAATTTACAATCCCACTATTACTATGATTACTTATCGACTGCTTCAACGAAAACTATAGTAACTCAATTTTTGTTAGTTTTGAGTTATTATTGCCAATGTATACATATTTCTATAATGTTTTACATAGAAAAGTAACGTATTCCTATTTCAACTTATGTGACCGTAAATTTAATTTAAAATATATTGTAAGTCCAGATTATATGCGTCCAAACCACGAAAACCATAGTATCTTGAATTACTATGGTTTTTGTCGGGAGGTTGTGGAATGTGTTAAGTTACTATATTGTAATCTTATTATTGTGTTGTTAAAGTTCATAGTGAGTAGAAGTTTATTAAAGTGTTTATTAAAAAATCATTTTATATTCTTACTCATTACAACGTTACAAAGAACAAAACTTATATTAGAGCTAGCTAAAAAGCGCGAAAATACAGATCAAGATCCTTCTGCCTCAAATAACAGTCAAGGTAAAATGTGACGTTAAGTTTATATAATTTTAAATTATTATTGTGTTGTTATAGGATACATAAACAATAAAACAGTTTCTTTAATTCACAACTGTGCAAATAGTAAAAGTGATTACAGAGACGGAAATACAAATCATGAGCGCTGCTTTTCCACCTTAGATTGTAGTGAAGGTATAGAGAAAGGTATATTTCCAATTTCTTTTGAATTAATATTGTCTTATTATAGGAATTGAAAACAATAAAGCAGTTACTTCAATCAATATGTATGCTAGTAATGAAAGTGACTGCGAAGATGATACTCCGTATTATGACTCTGGTAAAGATAAAGAGTATATACCATCGGATGAACAAGCTTCTACTCCTTCAACATCAGTGCAGTCAAAAAAAAAGAGAATGGTGACACCGAAAACAAAAACTTGCCGAAGACAAATTCGAAACGTTGCAACATGGATTGATGTTAAATCCAAAAAAGAATTAAATTTGGGCATTGAACATACTAACAGAGCTGGAAAGTTGATGAAGGGAAGGGAAATGAAAGGAAGCTGTAGACGGGATTGTAGAATGAAATGCAGCAATAAGCTGACTGAAGGTGATAGGTTTCGAATTTTCTCACAATTTTGGGCTCTGGGAGATCACACCAGACAGTGGGACTACATTGTTCGAAATGGAAAGAAAGCAAATAACCGTTTCTTTAAGTGCAGAATCAATAAGAAACTTTTCAAGAGAATATTATTTTAAAGTAGGGTGCACAGAGTTACGAATTTGTAAGAAAATGTTTTTGAATACGCTCGGAATTAGTGAAATGTGGGTTACAACAGCTTTCAAAAAAATGAAAAAAGATTCCACCACAGTTTCTCCTGATGCACGAGGTAAACATAGCAATAGAGCAAATAAGATAAAGGAACATATTACGAACAGCGTTAGAAACCATATTAATCTTTTTCCTCTCGTTCCGTCACACTATAATCGCAAGAATTCACAGCGTAAATATTTTGAAGAGGGTTTAAATATTCAGAAAATGTTTCGTTTATACTTAGAGTGGGCCAATAATAATAATTTAAAAGAAACAGCCACTGCTAGGCAATATCGTGAAATATTCAATACGGAATACAACGTAAGTTTTTTTAAACCAAAAAAAGACCAGTGTGAAATTTGTACTGCATTCGATCTGGCTGACAATATCACAAAAGCTAAAATGCAATCGGAATATGAACGACATAAGCTGAATAAAATACAAGCAAGGAAATTAAAAGATACAGACAAAGATTTAGCTACCAGCGACAAATCCATTTGTGCGGCCTGTTTTGATCTACAGAAAGTTTTGACTACCCCACAATCGGAAGTGAGTTTTTTCTATTACAAGAGTAAGTATGCAACTTATAATTTTACCGTGTATGATATGGGCAACAATAAGGGTTTCTGCTATGTATGGCAGGAGGGGATTGCCAAGAGAGGACCGAATGAAATTTCAAGTAATGGCGTGAAAAAAGTTATACTGTATTCAGATAATTGTGGGGGCCAAAATCGCAATCGATTCGTGTTTAGTATGTTTTCTTATGCCGCCTTTTGTTTAAATTTGGATATTACACATCGGTTTTTGGAAAAAGGACATACCCAAAATGAGGGTGACAGTATGCACGCGGTAATCGAAGATGCCAAAAAACGACATGGTGCTCTATACATTCCATAACAATGGGTTTCTCTAATCAAAATGGCCAAGGCAACAGGAACACCATACAACGTTACAGAAATGGCCCAACAAGATTTTCTTAATTTTAGGTCTTTAGTAGATAACCAAAACTGGAAGATTGATGAAGAAGGGCAATGACTAAAAATAAGTCAAATAAGAGAAACTAATATTTCAGCCGGTGAGCCCGGCAAAATAACGTTTAAGTACGACTATGGAGGAAAACCAACTGCTTTAAATTTGCACAAAATACGTAGAGGTCGTCGGCAACAATTCAAAGATACTACGTTGCTACCATTGTACAGCGAACCGATTCTCATTGATGACAAAAAATTAAAAGGTTTGCTTTCTCTATGCAACACGGATGACATTCCAAAATTGTACCATGGATTTTATCAATCCCTTCAATCAAAGAGCAACATTACAGATAGTAGGACTACGAATACGACAGAGCCTGATGATGGATATTCAGACAGTAGTTCCGATTCAGAATAGAATATCTTTCACTGCATTACTTTGTAAACACATTTTTCACCAATAAATAGATTGTTAGATATTATGTAGTAAGTTCTATTTAGAAACTTTTCCAGCGAAAAATATAGTAACTCTTTCAAATTATACAAATAAAGAAAAAAAATTTTTTTTTTTGCCACACAACTAAAATTTGAAACAAAAGATTATATTTATACCATATTTCAAGCTCTTTTTAATAATATTTGAATTACATTGAGCGTTCAAACTTTCGAACGCATTTTTCCAACATTTTACTAAATTGAGTTACTATGCTTTTCGTTGAAGCAGTCGTTATGTGCTTTTTAAATGTTTAATGACGAATATATTCTATTACAAACCATCTCATTACATTTGAAAATGTAATTGTTCTCAAATTTATGAACACATTTAAAATGAATACAAAGTACTTTGATATTATTAAAACAAGCACTACATATATAACAACTAGGCATTTTCTTTCTCATTCAATGCCTGTTCAATTTCAGAAACAAGAGATTCTATACTGCTTTTAATTTTATTATCGGCTGTTTCGATACCTAATCTTCTCTTGGATAAGCAAGATTTAAAGCAAATAATTTAAATGCAATATCCAACGTCTTAATAATACTTTCGAACACATATGAAGTATTATCGACATATACATAGTAACTATAACTATTCTTTATGCCACAAATGATTAAATACGGTTGTACACTATCACATTTGTTCGCAGAATATTCTCTTCTTCCGTTTGTTTCTATAAAAATATCTGCCGGAGTCTGTAAGGAAAGTATACGCGATTAGTTATCGTACGCGGGTAGTTTGACATTAATCTAGCCTTCGATAGATGGCGTTACGCGAGAACGAATTGCTCTCGGGTTTGACATCTGCCATGATGTCTGTCAAAGTTTCAAGCAAAATACACAATTAGTTTGGTTTTAACAGTCGTCGAAAGCAAGCAACTGTTTTTTGAAAATGGAAAAAGTCAAATATCGTTCAGTGATTAAGTACTTTCATTTGAAAGGGAAAAACAATGCAGAAATCAAAGCCGAACTGGATGCTGTTTATGGCGAGTCTGCACCGTCGATAGCAACAGTGAAATTTTGGAAAGTTGAATTTGTTCGTGGTCGTAAGAGTGTGTTTGATGACGAACGTCCAGGTGCCCCAAAAACCGCCACTACACCAGAAACCATCAACAAAGTCCATGATATGATCATGGCAGACTGTCGAATCAAAGTGCGTGAGATAGTAGAGACTCTAAACATGTCAACTGAGCGTGTACATAATATCACACACGAACATTTGAATATGAAAAAGTTATCCGCGCGATGGGTGCCGCGTTTCATCATTGTCGACCAAAAAACACACACGTGTGACGGATTCGAATAGGCTTTTGACAATGATAAAACGCCATCCGAAGGATTACGATACGTTACTGTTGATGAAACGTGGGTCCATTACTACACGCCGGAGATGAAGGAACAGTCAAAACAGTAGAGAAAAAGCGGCGAAGGCTCACCGAAGAAGGCCAAGACCACCCGATCGGCCGGAAAGGTGATGGCGACTGTTTTTGGGATGCGAAAGGCAGGGTAAAACAATGACTGGCGTGTACTACGCAGATTTATTGGACCGTTTCGACGTCGATTTGACGAAAAAACGCCGTGGTTTGGCTCGCAAAAAAGTTCTCTTCCATCACGACAACGCACCCGCTCACAGGGCAGCCGTTGCACAAGCAAAATTGCACCAATTGGGCTTTGAATTAATCGGCCACCCACCATATTCGCCAGACCTAGCTCCCTGCGACTTTTTCCTGTTCCGAAACCTAAAAAAATGGCTCGGAGGACGCCGTTTTGCAACGAACGATGAGGCAATGACTGAAGCTTCACACTATTTTGAGGAGCTCGAGCAAAATTACTTTTCGGAAGGGATAAAAAAGTTGGAAAACCGTCTTACCAAATGTATTGAGGTAAAAGGAGACTATGTTGAAAAATAAATGAGAAAAAGAACAAAAATTGTGCGTTTTCTTAGTTAGGCTAGATTAATGTCAAACTACCCTCGTAATTCTAACTTTAATAATTTAACGATGAAACGTCGATGTTAAACGTTTGTAATGAAACTGTAGACAGAATGTTTTTAACATTCCATGTAATATCTCACTTCTTTAATTTCGAGTTTGCTTTACATAGCAAATGTAACACTCACCGATACCAGCAAAATAAAGCTATTTCTAACTTCTATTTTTGAAGGTCTCCAGCTTTTTCTCCAGTTATTTCAAACAGTTGTAGGCGAAAAAAGCAGAGGAAAGTTGTATATAGCATTTAAATCATTTGAAAACAAAGTTACTCAATAACAGGGAAAGCAGACTGTACTTTGACATGTTACCGTCACCATCTGTCCAGGTTATTTGCTTAGTTTTCAACAATTTGATTATTGCTGCTTTAGAACATGGTCACTTATCATATAAAGTATTTACTGCATTGGAATGACGATGCTCGTCGTCTTTTAGTAATATTAAATAACCATTTGGTTGCCTGAGTGCAGGGAAAGTAGTGTAATATTGTAGTGTTGAAATTTCATTCAACATTTTTTCCTTAGACCTAAAGGTTGGCAGTCATATGCTTGGATCTGGTCGGAATATAGCGATGGGCAGTTGGTTCACTTCAGTTCCCCTTATTACAGAATTACATGACGATCATAGGCTCGCTGCAATAGGCACTACTAGAAAAAATAAACGGGGACTACCTTTTGAAATTACAAAACCTGAACAACCAGAACACACCAGCTTATTTGGTTTTACAAAAAATATTACTCTGGCGTCGTACATACCTAAGAAAAAGAAAAATGTTTTGTTAATTTCCAATATGCACTATAGTGATGAAATTGATAATGAAACAGGCGAATTACAGAAACCAGTGATTGTTACAGATTATAATAGTACTAAGAACGAGGTTGATGTGGTGGATAAATTATGCGAAACTTATAATTGTAGCAGAAATACGCGAAGGTTGCTAATGGTATTATTCTATACCATTTTGAACATCGCTGGAATTAATTCGCAAATTATTTATGCTGCCAATAATCCCCAAATACAAATATTGAGAAGAAAATATTTGAGAAAACTATCGCATGAATTGATTCTACCGCATGCAAAGAGACGTGCTACAATGTCAAATCTTCCACGTACCTCAAAATTTCGACTGCATGGAATTGAAGCAGAAGTTCCTCAAAAATTGTTAAAGTTGGTAAAATACATGTAAGTTGGCAATGCGTAAATAAGACAGAGATATAGAAGTAAAGAAAATGGAAGCCAAGTATGTAGGATGGTGAAAAAGTAACAAGGTGTAAATCAACAGAAAAACAATACAAATAATTATGTTATGTATATAACGTATGGTTTTATTTAATTGTCCAATAAACAAATCGGACTCACAAAAATAAACAGGTTATGGGCCCAGGAAACTTTAGAAGTATTGGTAAATATTAGTACATAGAAAAATGGCCGCTGTACAATTACCACAATTTACTGGAGAAAATTTCTCGAATTGGAAATTTAGAGTGCTTGCGATTCTAGAAGAGAAGATGGCTAAGTTAGTAGTAGAAGAAGGTGTGAATAACACAAAAGGAGAATCAAAACAAAATGATGCAAAAGCAAGATCGATAATTATACAATGTGTATCGGATAAATATTTAGAATATATAAAGGATTCAAAGTTAGCGAAGGATATGATGGAATCATTCAAACAAGTATTTGAAAGAAAGAGTATATTTTCAAAGTTATATTTAAAGAAAAAACTTTTAACTTTAAAATTAAGTGATAATGAAAAAATGGAGGAGCATTTAGTGAAATTTGGCTCGTTAATTAGAGAAATAGAAGCAACGGGCTCAACGATGGATGACAATGACAAGGTGTGCCATTTATTACTTACTTTAACTAATAAATACGATACAGTCATTACCGCAATTGAAACGACAACGAGAGTGTCATTGGAATTTGTTAAGACCAGATTATTAGACGCAGAATTAAAATTTAAGAATATAACTAAGGAAATAACTGCCGAAAGTTCATTTATAGTAAACTGCCCATACGAATGCTACAACTGTGGACAAAAAGGACACAAAAGATCTGGATGCCTCAATCAAACTACGTCCAGTGGACAGAGGTTATAGACCACGATATAATAGTTACAGAGGTCGTGGAAACAATTCAAGACGGAGAGGTAGAGGTTATCGTAGAGAACAAATATTGCAGGAATACAAAAGAAGAAATTTCATTTGTTGCACTAAATTGTGATATACCAGTTAAGAAAACAAGTAGTATTACATTTATTACTAACTCTGGTGAAACAGAACATCTAGTATGTGAATCCATAGAACCACTAATGACTGACGTAGTATACTTAAAAAATAGCATTACTATTAAAATAGCAAACGGTCAAAATATTGTTGCTAAAAAGAGAGGTATTTTAAAGCTGCAATATGAAGAAAAATATATTACCCTAGAATCATTAATAGTTCCAACATTGAGTTACAATCTATTATCCGTCAGCAAAATTATAGATACAGGGAAAACAATAATTTTTGCGAGCAATTATGTACAAATAATGGAAAAAGGAATGAAGATGACATGCAACAAACAAGGTAAGCTTTACTATAGATCCAGAAGTTAAAAGGGAATCTTGCATGCTAAGTCAAGAAGATTTATGGCCCAGAAGATTAGGCCATATAAACAGACATAATTTGAACTTATTAAAATTACCTGTTAGTAATAAAATATGTGGTGCATGTATGAAAAGCAAAGCAACTAGAATGCAATTTAAAAAAAATAACAGGGCCGAGATCTAAGACAATAGGTGAATTTTTACATACAGATATTTCTGGACCCATTAATCCTCCAACCTTGAATGGTGAAAAGTATTTTCAAACAATCATTGATGATTATTCACATTTTACAAAAGTATACTTAGTAAAGACAAAAGATGAAGCAACACAAAATTTAATAAACTACATTAAAGAAATAAATAATGAATTTGATACTAGAGTAAAAAAGATAAGATGTGACAATGGAAAAGAATATGTTACAAATAAGCTTAAATGCGGGAACAAAATACATTGAAAATAAAGCAAAAAAGACAAATTGAGAAGATATTAGAAAAATTCAATATGAAAGAAAGCAATATAGCAAATACTCCAATGGAAAAGGATTTTCTAGTAGATTCAATTCGCAACATTGTAGAGGTACCATTTCGAGAGTTGATTGGCAACCTCATGTATCTAGCATCAGTATCCAAACCAGACATAGCATACTCAGTATCTTATCTAAGCCAGTTCCTGGACGGACCGTCAAGAAAAACGACTCCTGCCGAAGATTTACGAATAGAAATAATTAGTAAGCGCAGTAGAAGACTAACAGCATCAGAAATTGCTGCAGAATTCAATAATGAGCGAGATCCCAAAATTTCTGTGAGTACTGTTAAACGTCGGCTGAAAGAGGCTGGGTTGCATGGGCGAGTGGCTTGTCGAAAACCGTTACTCCGAAGAAGAAATAGGCTGAAACGACTGAAATGGGCACAAGCAAACTTATTGAAACCTGTCGCTTCAGATGAAACTACAACTAATCTTGCTATTCCTTCTACGTCTCAATTCATCCACCGCTAATAACCTTTATTATACTCATATACTGAATACTACTAGCGGAATCTTTTATAATAAATTAGGCACTGATTGAATTTCAAATTCAAAATTAACGCTGCTCACTCATGTCAACATTTCATACTTAGAAAGTGCACATAAAATTTTTAGAAACCAACTCCAAAAGGCTAGCATCGCTGTGTGCCACTGCATTGAAAAATAAAAAGGAAGCACACGTAACGTTTTATTGCAATAATTCATTATCTGAAATTAGTGAACAACTAAAAGATATTGAACGTAAACTTGAAATTTTAGAAAATCTTTTTGGTAATAATCTAAGTCGCAAATGTCGCGGATTAATTAATGGTATTTCAACAGCATTGAATTGGCTGGTAGGAACTCCCGACGCGGAAGATGCAAAGTACTACTATTGTATCTTGGATAGAGTAATTTCACATCACCAGCACGGTTTCAGAAAAAGATATTCTACGTCAACGGCTTTACTGCAATTCTACAATGAAGTCCTGAAATACATTGAAATGAAAAAAGCACCTATTGCAATTTTTTGCGACTTGCGTAAAGCTTTCGACTGCGTACAGCACGACGTCTTGATAGCAAAACTGGAATCGTGCGGTGTGAGGGGCAGGATAGCTGCCTGGTTTTCATCTTACCTTCAAGGTAGGACACAATTCGTGCAGATCAGGTACACTAGTTCCTCTGGTGAGGTCAGGATTTTCAATTCTGAACATCTCTCAGTACTTAGTGGCGTAATACAAGGCTCGGAATTGGGACCAGTCCTTTTTAATCTGTACATCAACGATATAGCCCAATTACTCTCAGATATATATATGACGCTATATGCTGATGATATTTCTATTCTCGTTTCCAATACTAACCTTGACGTTAACAATCTCTTAGCCACTCTCCTGGACTGGTTTAATGAGAATAAGCTCCCTCTTAGCATGGAGAAAACTAAATTTATGGTGCTTCATACCCGACAAAGAACTGTGGAAGTCGAATCTTTCTCGCTTGCAGGTCGGCAACTAACTGACTGTAATCAGATAAAATTATTGGGAATTACCATCGAAGATACATTGTCATGGAATGCTCATTGCGACGAATTAACAAGGAAAATGTCGGCAAAAACGTACTTGTTTCGTTGTCTGCGTCTGCAGGTACCCAGGCAAACGCTTATAACTCTATATTATGCCGAGATTCAGGCAAGATTACAATATGGCATCTTGTTGTGGGGAGAATCTGCCGGTACGAAGCGCGTCTTTGTGGCACAAAAAGCTGTTGTGCGTGCAATTGTGGGCGCTCACTTCCGCGAGTCATGTAGGCCCATATTTCGGGACCTCGGCATTTTACCTTTGTCTTGTATATATATCTTAAAGGCGGCTTGTTACGCGTACCGTAATAAGCCTAATTATGCAACAAACGCAGATGTACATTCTCATGATACACCCGCGAGAGAACACCTTCGAGTACCACTGTGCACTTTGCATACCACCAGTATTTTAGCCAATATTTTCAGTGCCAAAATTTTTAACAGGATACCAGTTCCTATCAAAAATTGTAAAACGTTGCGGTCATTTAGGGCAAAGCTGAATGACTACCTCCACCAACACTATTTTTACTCTGTTAAAGAATTCCTTAATTTAAAATAATCTTTTTTTTTGTTTTGCTACGATGTGATTCTCTTTCTTTTCCTGTCTGCTTTGTACTCTTTAGCACAACCTTTTGTTACTTTTTTTTCTATTAATTATGTCTTTTGTTATTATATAAGTACATTCTGTTTAGATTTACTTTATTATTTTTTTTTCTTCTTACTTGTTGCTTGCAGCACGTTGTTGTTACTTACTTGTTTTTTTTTGTTGATAACATATATATTTACTTTGTGTTTGTCTTGACGTTTATATACGCACTATGCGTCACATAAATAAATACTTACTTACAGCGATAGTATAAATTCATTATTCGACGAAAATAAACAAACACAAATTTTGCTCAAATCAAAGATACAGATAATCTCTAGCACTATTTAAAATTTTAATAATTCTATTGTTTCATTGAAGCAAAACGAAGGCAAATTGAATAAAAATATTGAAAAAATAAATCAACTTTCGAGAAAAACTGATTCTAAACTGAACGAAATGTTAATCGATACTCTAGTAACCTAACATATTTCAACATTAAATTCGTTAGTTAACAAAATCTCAGCTGAATATGTTAATTATATAAATTGCATCAATTTAGCTAAACACGGAATTTTATCACCCGAAATTGTTAGTCCTAAAGTCTTACCAGAACTCTCTCTTTATAAAGGCGAATATGAATTGCTCCTACCAATCAATTATAAAAGCTCATTATTATATTGCAAATTAATGAGAGCAGACATAATATTTAATAACAAAATAGTAATTATTGTTCTAAAGATTCTTCTATTAGACAAACTGCCTTATAATTTCTAGCAATTAATACCACTACGAATGAAGTGGCGTTGTCCAATTAAATCGCACATGTAAAGGCTATTCCGACACGGTAGTTCTGGATACGATCAACGAAATTACGGGAAGCACCCGAACATATCACGTTCCCGGACCCAATATATTAGAAGAAGATTTGTTGCATCGAAAACAAGATCAACACCACTATCCCGATTCAACTGGAACAAATAAAGTTAAGTAACATCGACTTATCGGAACTCAAATACGCCAACAAGAAGTTGAACGAGTTCGACGAAATTTTGACAAACTAATTCAACCAACCCTTTGTAGTGCAACATTCGAACTGGGTCACATTGACGCTATCAGTGATTGGCTCCGTGCTAATATTAATAATGTCTGAACTTTTGTAAATGGTGCGGTTGTTGTAACTTACTCAAATGTTTCTGCTGTTTCACGCGTAACCCGCGAAATGGTGACATAGTGCCGCCGATGATCAAGAACTTCGTGAACTGTACATTTGATTCTGACCTCCGTTCCGAGTATCATAATCGTACGACCGAGCCAGTAATGTACGATCCAGAAGAGGAGCTAGTTCACCTGAAACCACCAACGTATACGTCCGACGACTTCAAACTTCCATCAGCCCCACCATCGAAGGGATACAAGAAAACCTTCACATCCCATCAACTTCGTTCTAAATGGGGGAGTTGTTGGATTACCACTAGATTTAGTTTATATACTTATTGTTATTATTATCATACACTATTTTTCCTTTAACGTAACTGTACAATTGTATTCAAAGAGACGCTTGCAGAACATTTTTGTATCATCTTAATTGAGCAAGGGTTAGAAACATGAAAATGTAGCCGCGATACATTTCTAGCCATTTGGCGCCTGCAAGTAACATATTCACACGATTCAGGGTGGTCTCTCCCCATATAAAAGCTGGAACTTCCAGAGCAACAGCGGTAGTAAAAGGACTCTTGTTTGTGCTGTCAGGGGTGTACACATGTAGTAGTAAATAAAACTTTTTACTTCTCCTCTGATTGTTTTCATTTGAGTAGAAAGGTTAGTGAAATCTCCCTAACCCTCAAGTAAATAAAACCAGTGAAGTTGTGATTATTAAGTTAGTGAAATCCGTCTAACGAAGAATCCAACATCTTTGATAATACCTGTGATTGCTGGACATGAATTTTTCATGGGTTTGTTTATTTATTGTGATTGCATGTGTGTTTTATTTTATTTTATGATATTTGTAAATTGTTCGACGAAGCCTATATCCTATTGGATCAATTGGCAAATAAATTATTATTATTAACCCCTTCGGTACCATGAATCAAACGGATGATTCATGCCGTGCGCCTTGTTGGTACCATGATGCAAACGGTTGATTCATGGCTTATTTTGCAGCAAACCATGATGCAATCGTTTGATTCATGCTCTATGTGTTCTAGATGGTGTTTTGAAACCTGGTTTTTCTATATTTTTCTTAAAATTTGTGGCGGGGGAGCGAACAGATGTTTTAAGTTGCACTACCAGTTACAACGTGTCAAATGTTTATTTCGCATTGCAGCCGCAGTTTAACAAGTATCAACATATTGTAGTGTACTTTTGTGTTATAAATGTGAAAATTGTGAAAATCATGTCATCATCAGATTCGAGTGAGTACCTACCCGATCAAGACGAATTCGAAGAAAGTGATATATCAGATTCTGACGAAGAATTTTCTGACTCTGAATTTGAAGATGAAACAGAACCTAGATGTTTTGGAAATTGGAAAATTGTTACAAATCCATTTGAAGATGTTAGAGACACGGATCTAATTGAACATACTAATGATTACGACATTCATCCCGCCATCGGTCCGGGGGACATGAATTCAACACGAAAATGTTTTGAAGCTTTTGTTTCTTCAAAAATTGTTAGACAATTATGTAGTTGGACTAATACACGAGCAATGATGTATTTTGAAGAAAAATGCGATTATGAAATGAAAGTAAATTCTTTGAAATGGCGAGATGTGACCGAACAGGAAATGTACATTTTTATGGCGCTTATTTTTCTAATGGGTTTGATACATTTGCCCCGAATATCAGATTATTGGCGTAGAAAATTTTGTTAGGTGGCCCGCCAGTGTTTTCAGCAAAAGTTATGAGTAGAAACAGGTAAGAGTAGTTTTATTTTGTCATATTGTTGAAACTCATGCAGACATATTTTTCTAGATTTGTGACAATTTTGAAATTTTTACGATTCAGTAACCCAAAAAACAGTAGACAAAAAAAGCCACTCACCCGATTAGCGATGTTTTTTGCATATTTACGAGAAAATACTACGCTATTGATAGATGTTGGAAAAATATGCGCAATAGATGAGTGCCTGATGTTATATAAAGGGAGACTTCATTTCAAGCAATTTATAAAAACCAAACGTGCTCGATTTGGCCTAAAATTGTTTTGTCTTTGCCCAAGTGCTGCTGAAGTAAGAGGATATACTTACAACTTTTCTCTGTACATTGGCAAGGACATATACGATGTTTCACATATACCTGGCGGAGAAGAACTAAGTATGTCTGAAAGAATTATTGTTCATCTACTGCAAAATAATCTATCTGAAGGTCGTGAAGTAATTATAGACAATTGGTATATGTCAGTTAGGTTAGCAGAATTCTTGCTTTCTAAAAACACTTACGTTACTGGAACTATAAGAACCAACCGAGGAGTGCCCAAAGAACTAAATGAAACACAGCTTCGACCATATCAATCGTGTTTTATTAGAAATAAAGATTTGCTTTTAGTAAAGTTTAGAGATAAACGAGAAGTATACGTTCTGACGAGTAAGTTGACTGCTTCTTTTGTAGAAAAATCGCGACACAATAAGGGGCAAACATCAACACAGAATACTATTTACAAAAAACCGGAACATATTGAGCATTATAATCAAAATATGGGGGCTGTTGACGCCGTTGATCAGGATTTGGAACCTTATAATGCTGCACGCAAAAGTTTTAGCTGGTTCAAAAAGGTTGGCATTCACATGCTTCAACGAATGGTACTAAATTCTAGAGTTTTATATAGTGTCTGTAACAATAAAAAGAAAGCAAATGCCTATGTCAGATTATACACTCTTTTTGTGTGAAGATATATTAGCTAAATATGTGCCCAATTATGAAGAAATAAAAAACTCGTATGAAAAAATTTCACAACCACAGAGAGAAGAACACAAATTGATTTCTTTACCAAAAAACGAGCAAAAAAGAAGACGTTGCACAATTTGTTATAATAAATATAAAAAAACTAGATATACTGTAAATTTTTGCTATAAATGTAATGTAGCATTATGTTCGCAAGAACATTTTATTGATTTTCATAACTAAATTTTTAATGTATTTTGTATTAAATAATTTACTTTTAGTTATTGTTCTTACGTTTTGACTTCTAAACTTTACAATAAATATTCTAAACACAGTATAAAACATTACTTATGTATTACTGATTGAGTATAACATGCGCGCTTCGACTGATGAAATCTGGTACAGAGCGGGCGCCACGCAAACAGTGCCTGGTAGCGAAGGGGTTAATAATTTACGCCTGGTGTACTATGTGCAACGCAAAATTAACATATAAAACATCAACTTCGAACTTAAAAAACACATTAAGAGCATGTGGAACTGCCTTCAATTTTATATTCAATTTATATGGCATACAACAATAATTATTTGGATATAATCGATATATCTCGATTATATCATTCATAATCGCCCAACACTATAAAAAATATGGGATATGCAAATTGCATAAATTCCGCTCTCTAGTCATAAGAGGCTAATACCAAAATACCATACGTATTAAGCATACGTATTAAGCAAGGTTTTAGAACATGATAGGTATGTAGTAGAAGACGTTGAGGGATACCAAGTGACACAGATTCCGTTCAAAGATGTATATGAATCATCTCGTTTACGGCCATACCCTAATACTTTGTAAGCGCTTATTATCGATAATTTAGATTAGTGTACGCTAAGATTATTTAGTTTAATGGTGATAATGTAAGTTTAAGTTGCGCCCGGTGAAGTCGAGGTCGACTTCCTGTCAGGGTTGGCTGAACCGTAGTGTTTGGATTATAAATTAAAGTAGCCCGCGAAGACGAGAGGAAGAGGAAGGGTGAGGGAGTGAGGGGAGTAAGGGTGTGGATGTAAAGAAAGAATTAATAAAGAAGTGCACGAGTGTTTTAATTCAAAATAAACAGAAAGAAGGAAAGCTACTCCCTACACATGTACAATCATTATGCATTTAATCCACTTTGTTAAATGTCAAAGTATTAAAAATAACGATGAAACATTACAAAAGCAAATGAAAAAAGTTGAATACCTTATGCGTTATAGTCAAAACGCGCTCATTACCAAAGTTGCTGGAGAGAATAGAACTCAACAGCAACGTGCCAAGAATAAGATATTACCTACAACTAATGACATAGAAACGTTAAATGCGTTATTAAAACAAAATTATGATAACTCCGTTTTTATTTTGGAAGAAAGCTTTAATTTATAATATTGGAGTTTATTAAATAAGTTATTAAATAAGTAACACTAATTCAATTAGTGCTTTTCAATCGAAAATGTCCTGGTGACATCGAGAAAACCCATATAATTGAATACAAAAGTCTCGTGACAACCGATAATGAAACTGATTCCAAATTAAATGGTTTTGAAAAACAGTTCGCATGTAATTTTGGGCGTTTCATTTCTAGGGGAAAGTTAACTAACCTGCCCCTACATTAGTTTCATAGGAAAATATAAAATCAATAAGCCTCATTCTAAAATACAGAGAAGAGGCAGGAAAGCAATCCATACCTTTTCAGAAATATCAAAAACTCGAAATATCAATATTCCAAAGCAGATGCCCTCAAAGAATTCTGTGTGAATAATAAGTTAAATGAAACTAAATTTACAGCAGCTAAACTAAAAAAGCATCTAGCCACAGTCACATCGACTCATTCGAAAACTGATCAACAGTTCATCAGCGACTTCATGGAGCATCATATCGAATACTATACACAGCAACATACACAGACAGAGACAAGCCCATACAGATATCGTGAAAATGGGCAAACTATGTATTAGTCGATGCTGCAGGACAAGCTTTTTGTTCCTCCAGTGTTGATAAAAGCACAAGTCAGGAAATTATTTCCCAACCATCTTTAGAGTGCGTAGTCCGTACTAATAATAGGGTATGGCGATGAAAAATCGGAATTTTTTTATAGACACGAACGTGCTATGGAAATTAGCGAGGAAACGTATAGAACTCCCGAGAAAATGTTAGAAATTAGAAAAGAAAATTAAAGGAACATTGCCTAAGTATCTAGAAGTGAATCATCTCTAAAGACAAGACGGAACGAATGTCGAGAACTCCAAAAAAAAATACTATAATGAAGAGAAAATTACTACATTATTAATATATTCATTGTTATTCAAATTAAAATGTAAATTAGTTGATAGGACACCTTGTTTTGCACTATGTTCAACGTGATACCTTATTTTCTAGGAACTACTAGTAAAAGAAGTCGCTGGAGTTCTCCAGCTAAAAATAAATGTCGGACATATTTTAAAAAATATTACAAATCTGAGATGTACCCACCTCAAGCTGAACTGCAAGATGCAATCAATAGCATTCCTGAGTTCGCCGACAAAACACCAGCAATACTAAGAAGTCACCTCCAGCTTGATTTTAAATATTTAAAGTCTTAATATAATTACACATTAGGAAATTGAAACTACAAATCGCATCTTTACTAGAATAGTGACCTGTTAAAATTTGATGTATTGATGTATTTATATCCACCAGACTAAAAAATTCTGATCTAAACGATTGGATTTCGCAGTAAATTTATATAAACATATGTTATGAACCCACCGTCGGGCGCGAATCATCTGACAGATTCTTCAGCAGACATTTTTGAATATTGTTGTTTGAAAACAAGCACGGAGACTGAGCTCTTGCGTATCTTCTCCCACTACTCTAAGCTATGTTCAATAGTGTTTTCAACTTCATAGCGAGTAGGTGTTTGCTGCAGTGCCACACAAAATCTCACAGATTCATTGCGCCCGTTAGTAATATTTTCGTATTTTTCTCAGTAATTTATTTTTGCAGTGTAATTATTGTTTCAGGTATTTGAAACATTGCATGTAAGTATAGTTTTTTATTTTCATTATATCAATTCGCATTTTTTTTCGCGTTGAATCTATTAGATCCATTGCGCCACTTCATGTTATTTTTGTATTCTTCGTAGATTACGTGAAAAACTGGCTAATAGAAGATACGATCCCAAAGATGCGGAATTATTACTACAAATGTTAAAGTCATTAGAAATTGAAGATCAGCCTGAATTTGAAAACGAAAGTGACACAGATTGCGAACCTAATGTTGAGGAACGAAATGAAGACTGACACTGTTCAAGAAGCATCTTCAGGACGTTCATCCAGCAATGAAGGAGATACAGATTATTTTGTTGGGAAGGACAAATTGACGAAATGGAAAAAGACAAAATATTCACAACGAGTGAAACATAGACTGCAAAATATATTAGTGCGTTTGCCAGGTGTTGTGGGGTCTGCTAGACAAGCTAAAACTATTTTAGAATGTTGGAAATGTTTCATAAATAATGATATATTAGACGAAATCGTTCAGTAGACAAATGAACATATTGAGCTGATTAGTTCACGATATTCGCGTGAAAGAGATGTAAAATTTACGGACTTAGTTGAAATGAAAGCTTTTATTGGTTTGCTATATCTAGCCGGCGTGCTTCGTGGCAATAGGCTAAGCTTGGATGAGTTATGGGGAGAAGACGGATATGGAGTTGAAATGTTTCGCCTGGTTATGAGCATAAAGCGTTTCAAGTTTCTACTTCGCTGTATCCGATTTGACAACAAAGTCACTCCACAAGAAAGGAGAAAAATTGATAAGCTTGCTGCTATTCGAGACGTCTTCACGATTTTTGTGGAAAATTATAAAAGTAGCTATTCCCCTGGGCAAAGTGTCACAATCGATGAGATGCTTCCTGGTTTCAGAGGGAAATGTGCATTTAAACAATACATACCGTCCAAACCAAATAAATATGGCATCAAATTGTTTGCACTAGTCGATTCAAAAGTTTTGTATATTTGTAATTTGGAAGTGTACCTTGGGACACAGCCCCAAGGACCATTTGAAATAAGCAATAAGCCAACAGATGTCGTCAAAACGCTTACCACACCAATATATAATACCGGGCATAATATAACAGCCGATAACTGGTTTACAGATTTACAACTTGTAAACTTTCTGCAAACATCAAAAATCTCCTACGTAGGTACAGTGAGAAAGAATAAACGACAGCTTCCACCAGAATTCGTTTCAACTAAAACGAGGGCAGAAAAGACGAGTGTATTTGGCTACAATTTGGCTACAACTTGTATCCCATGTGCCAAAAAAGAGGAAGAATATGGTTTTATTATCGAGTATGCACTTCGATGAATCGATAGATGAAGATGCTCGAAAGCCCAACATTATAACATTTTACAACCAAACCAAATCTGATGTAGATTTGGTTGATAAAATGTGTGCAACATATAATGTACAGAAAAACACACGTCGTTGGCCACTGGTGATATTTTTTACGATGCTAAATGTTAGTGGCATCAATACGCAAGTCATATATTTTGGAAATGGTAATAATGTGGATAAGAGGCGTAAGTTTTTGAGACAATTGAGTAGCGAACTAGTAGTCGAACAATTGGAGCCTCGAGCAGCAAAAGGTAGAGGAATTCCTTCAAACCTCAGAAATAAATTAAAAAAATTCATTACAAATTAAGAAGTAATTGAACAAAATAAAATCATAAATCGGGGCACTGATAGAAAACGACACCAAAATATGTGTTTCTTTTGTGAAATTTTTCCAGGCATGTAGCTTGTAACCACAGTTCCGAAATAGAAGTTCAACGTAACATACCACATTGTTGGAAATAATATTTTGGCAAGTAATTGTATTAAGCAGGAAACGTCCAGGCGAGCTGCAACGACTTCTTTTACACACCTACAAGTAGTCCCTGCAACAAGAGAACCTTCAAGTAAATGAAGAATTTTCAGAGGCTATTTCAGAAACAGGAAGAATGTTAATGAAATGTTTTAACAGGCTTATTATACGAGGGAAGAGAGGTAGAAGTGTTCCTGTACCTTTCAGTAAAGATATACAGGATCAAATAATAATTATTTTAAAATACAGAAATGGTATAATAACGAAACAATCCATACATATTTGGAAACCCTAATGCCAACCAACCTATTATTGGATCTAAACTATTAAAAAAAATATGCTATTAAATGTGGAGCTAAAAATCCAGATGCAATTACATGCACAAGGCTACGAAAACACATTACAACCTTAACACAGTTATTCAGCATGTCGGAGAATGACATAGAGCAGTTGGCCTATTTCATGGGCCACACATTAAGTGTTCACAGATCATCGTACAAACTCCCGGATGATGTATATCAAACCGCCAAAATTTCCAAATTGCTTTTTCTAATGGAAAAAGAGGTAGCGGGGGAATTTAAAGGCAAAAAATTAGAAGATATCGCAAAATATTTACAAAAAAGTATTTTCTTTTTTAGATGTAGAAAAGATCTCACTGCAACTTCTAACTCTTCTAAAAAACGTGGACACATTTTAACTCAAAATGAGATAGAATACTATGTTGAACATTTGCCAGAAATTAGTGATATGGATGATTCTTTTTCAAGTGACGATTCAACACAAGACAAAGACTTTATTCCTTCAGATGGTGTCTTGAAGAGCAGGCCCGTCATGAGCTCACCACAAGAGATGGATTCATATTAAATCTTATAGTCTATACTGGTAAAGAAACTTTATTATCTGAACATTCTACGCATACTAACAAAATTGTGAAAGATTATTTAGACAAAGGTTATTGGTTGTATATGGACAACCTTTATAATAGTGTCAAACTGGCAGAGGATATGAAGAAACGCAAAACGTACGTTACGGGCACGTTACGAGAAAACAGGAAGGGAAACCCAAGAGATCTGATCAAGAGGAAATTGAAGATAGGTGAAGCAGCATATAAAAGGAAGGGTCCTGTATTGGTAACAAGTTGGAGGGATAGAAGATATGTGAGAATGATCAGCACTGGGCATAAGCATAATATGATGGAAACTGAAGATAAACGAGGAAGGAAAACGCTAAAGCCGGAATGCCTTGTTGATTATAACAAAAACATGTCCAGTATAGACCGATCGGATTAAATGCTATCGTATTATCAGATGGTATAGAAAACTTTTTTCCGTCTTGTAGATATATGTATATTGGACGCCTATTACCTGTATCAGAAAATTAAACATATAAATGCCGTTTATTGACTTTTAGGGAAGAGGTGATCAAATCTCTTATAGGCATTGACCAGATAAATAACGCTTCCCAGGTTTCAAGAGGAAACGCAATTGTCCATTATTAATCCATTATAAAATTGCAGTAAATCAAAGTTGTCTATTTTAATTTTAATAATGAACTAATATACAGTAGGTTCCATTTAAGAGTTTTTTTTCACATTTTTAAATGTATGAATTGGAATCCAAATTTTGAACACTGTGTTTATGATAGAACAAGGCTCATTTCGCAAATACATGCCCCCACATTTAGATTAAATGCGTAACACGTATAAGAAACTTTCCTCCAATGTTAGTCGAAATAACTAGTTCTAAAGCACCCACTGCCAAGATAACAAAAGAGAAATAATTTCGAATACTGTTGTATGTAGGTATAGGGAAGTATATTCAGTATCAATGTATTTTTAATGCGTGGAATTCAAAGATGTTTAAAAAAATATAGCATTCTATTTAAAATAACAACGTTGACATCTACTTCCTGCATAAGTGAAAGTGATATTTTCGTAGAAATATTTTTCCTTAGTAGGCAAGAAAGTACCGATACAGTTTCAAATATAAATAAATGGTAGAACATCGAAGACTTCTAACGAACTAGTTGCAAGGAATACCTGTATACATTTAAACTCGTTTATAACGCACACGGTTACAACGTACTCACGGTGATAACGTACTTCCGGTTATAACGTATTAATCGGACCGATGGTGTCTTTGGTGCGGAAGGTCCTGGATTCGAATCTCGGTTGGGACGGGCCGCGATAATCTCGAATTTACTTCGGCGACATGGCGAGTGACGGCCGAGTCGGATCCAGGTAATTACTGGGGTCGTCTGATAAGCGTAAGCTTAGGCAATATGACCCCCTGGGGAAATTAAGGGTTAAAAAAATTCCTGGTAGCTTTTATGGAACCTTCAAATTTTTTATTTACCGTACTTCTGATATAACGTACCAATCTTTGGTGTCCCATCAGGCACGTTTTCACCGAGTTTAACTAAAAAAGCATTATTACTGACTTTAAGAGCCTTACAACTCCAGCCTTATTCATTAGATCAAATCTTGTTTATTAACAGGTGCTTCGGCAAGTATTTCTACTTCTAAAAATGGAAGCAACGATTCCACTGAAAACAACGAGCTCCATAAATTGGAATTGTTTGGAAATGACATAAATAAATGCCCATATGATTATGATTTTGAAACAGAAGCCGCTACGATTTCTCAAGAGTATTCGCCTTACTCTAAAAAATTAAAAAATACACAAGATTGGGTTAATGCAATTCCAACAATACAATGGGCAATTAAAAATGACGATATCAATAGAATAAGAATTATTTCAGATATTAAAATACAGAACGCGACTTCAACTAATAATCAAAGTTATAAAAACTTGAACATAAATTTAGGAATGAAAGACATAAATAATATATCTCCCGATGAGAGGAAATTGAAAAAGGACTTAGCAATGAAGGACAAAGAAAATACATCTCCTAATGAGGAAAGAGGATCAAAGGGCTCAATTTTTACTTACAACGATAACTCACAACAATATGGGGAATGATAATTTAGATGTATTTTCTACCGTAGATGATTCAGTAGCGGATCCTGATTATGTCCCATCTTCAGATGATGATAAGGTATGTACGTAATCTACTGTGTACATGCATACTGGGCAACAAACTAAAGTTACTGCTTTGGTAAGCTTAAAGGTCTACTTGCATAGTGATAAAGTTGTTGGTAATGCATGGCACGAATACTTTTTTGTAATAAATGAACAAATGGCTGACGACTGTTCCTCCTCTTGGATATAATGTCGCTTTATGTATTTGGTTGTGCCATTCATTACTATTATCGTTTATTTATTAATTTATTTTAGAGTTATATTTTTTCGCGGCAGAAGACAATATATTACAAAGAAGACAGATCAGATCATGATATGTGTTTAAAGTCTCCCTCAGAAAAATTAAATGTTTTACCTAGCGACAACAAAACCATATCTTATGGATCACCTGAGGAATCTACCAAGGTTTTAGATCCAAAATCAAAAGAGGTAAAAAATATTTTGTATACTGTATCGGTTGTAGGTTTAATTTTTTAATTTCAACTATATTTTAGGAAGGAGTTGAAGGTGTTGGAAGACAAAATTATAAAGACCGAAGGGATTATTGTATGTACTGTGAGAAAGACGTTTCACATTTTGCAAGAGATGTCAGCACTTAGCACTCTTCCGAAATCGATGTAGCTCGAATACTATGTATGAAGGACTCTAAACGAAAAAGAATCGAATATTCGAACTTAAGAAAAAGAGGAAATTTTCTGCGCAATCGGACAAATATTCAACTAAGACCGGTGGAAAGACTGAGAGCGTCGCAAGTAACTACTACAACAGCCGAAAATTTTCTACCTTGTAAATATTGTCTAGGATTTTATAAATGCAAGACTCTATATAGGCACACCAAAAAGTGTACCCAAAACATTAACATAAACCCGCAGAGACAAACTTCTCAGAGTGACGGTCAAACGACTCTACTACTAGGAAATACATACAAATATGACCAATTATTGAAGACTGAACTGTTTCCACGCATGCGAGCAGACGACATCTCATTGATAGCAAAGAAAGACCCTCTCACATGCCACTATGCTTATTCATATATAAAAGGTAGAAGAACTAAAGGGAACCTTGACATTGTTAGACAAAATGTTAGGCGATTGGCAAAGTTGTTCAAATTTGTACAGAAACGAGACCAGGATATAAAAGTATTTATTGATATATTGCGTCCATGTCATTTTAAGATGATAGTCGATGGAATCAATGAAATGGCTCAATATAATCACGAATCTGAAAAATATGAATCACCCACATTAGCCATGAATTTTGGAACTCTCCTTAAAAATAAATTAAAAAACAATGGCAATATCGACGCTTGTAACGCACTCAAAGATATTTTGTACACCCAAATAATACTCCTTAATAGACGTCGCCCAGCTGAAGTAGCCCAGTTGAAAATACAGACTTACCAAACAATTAACTTAGATACCACTAAACAAGATACAGAATTCGATAATTGTTTAACAGAAACAGAAAAAATTCTGTTAAATACATGTAGCCGTTTCATCATTAGAGGAAAGAGAGGTCGTGGAGTACCAGTTTTGTTATCCCCTATAATGAGGCAACACTTTGATTTGTTAGTAACCGTACGAGATAAATTTGTGAAGAACAATGATTACATTTTTCATACCAAAGGTAAAAACTTCATAGATGGCACAAAGATAATGCGGAAATATGTAGAAAGCTGTGGCATTACTCGTTCAAAGAGCATTACTGCTACTCTCCTTCGTAAACATATAGCTACCATCACGCAATTATTACAGTTTTCTAATAACGACATGGAGCAGTTGTCCAAGTTTATGGGCCGTACTCTCAGAACGCACTGCAATGTTTACAGAATGTCCGACAACATTTACCAAACTGCTAAAGTGTCGAAACTTTTACTGCTAATGATGGAAAGCGGTGCTGAAAATTTCAAAGGGAAACAATTAGATGAAATCGATGTTCATCTAACTCCTTTGATGGATAACCAAGAGTTGTTTGAACAGCAGATTCAAAGTACTGCACATCCTATGGAGAAGATGGGAGAAGAGAATATGAAAGCCAATAGTCACTCTGCTACAGAAGATAAAGTAGCTAATGATAGGAAGGCAATGGAGAGGCAGCCGTGGACAGATCAACAAAAGCGGATAATTTCTAAACACTTTGCAGAGAATATTAAAAGAAAAGAAGCTCCAAAACAATGGGAAGTGAAACAATTTGTGGAACTATATCCAGAATTATTTAGAGATAGAAAGTGGACATCTATTAAGGCAGTCGTTTATAATATCTACACTGGAAAATTAAAAATGAAGTAATTTTTTTAACTAGTTCATTTGCAATTTATTCGATTTTATTGTTGTTAAAATACTAAAGTACCTAAAATGTTAGGTTGTGTTTCTGTATACTAAAAATTTCGCTATCTAAAAACTGTATGTTGATATTTATTTATTATATTCCGTAAATTTAGTGCAAATTTTTATTCTACCCTTTACTCCACTTTTATCTTACAACATAAACATAGGTTTTTCTATTACTAACTTTATTATTATTACAACGCTTCACAACTTAATATAAAGAAAAATACTATGTAAAGATACTGTAGATCATCGTTTCTCAGTCTTTTTAATATCGCGACCCCTCCAAAAGCCAAAAGAAAAATTGTTCATTGTCCCTCGGCGCTGACAAACAACTAAGAAAAGTATGGCTCAGAATTGCATCATATTTATAAAAATGTATAATGATGGTTTAGGAAAGTATAAAACCACTGGTTCAGGATTATACCATTTATTTCATATAAAAGTGCAATTTTGTTTTCTATCTTTTCTATGTATATTCTTCAAAACTATGAAGTAACAGTGATCATAGTCACGTATATTCCGGAAACAAGGCAATAACTGTTCATTTTACCGATGGTTCAGAATTACACGAAATTACAATTGGCTCAGGAATGATGCAAAGATGTATATATATATATATATATATATATATATATATATTTAAACAAATGACGTCTCTGAAACTAAAATTTGGCAAAGTTTGGTATTCAATACTGAATACAGTGATTCAAAGGCATTTTAATACCATGCCTAGATGTAAGTATGCTAACAACAGTTGCTGCAAAAATACCGCAAAAAAAGATTATTCACAAAATTCAAGAAATGCTTTAAAACCTCTTCAACCTTTACTTTTCCAAAAATGGCGAATCTGCCCAAGAAGTGACTAATTCCAACGCGCCCTTTTAGCTCAGTGTGTATCAACTTTCCTGGTCCTCTAAACATTAAGGCTAGTGTTACATCAGAGTTAGTTGGAAATTTAAGCCCATAAATGTTTCTAAATGCGCTTAAACGGTTTGTATCGCAAAGTGGTTTATGTTGGAATATACAACCTTGGCCTTATTATCGGCAGGTATCATTTTTGATGTTCTAGTAAAACGACTTAAAGTAAAATAAAAAACATTTATTATATTGAAATATACACAAAAAAATTAATATTTAGTTGCGCCCCCTCGAGCTTTGATTACCGCTTTAAACCTGTTGGGCATACTAGCCACTAATTTGTCGCAAACATCGGGCGATATTGCTGCCCATTCTTCGAATATTCTTTTTTCTAGGTCCTTTTTGGAGTGTATTTATGCTTGCTGATATTGGTTTTCAACATCCTCCATAAATTCTCAATGGCAGACAAATCCGGTGATTGCGGCGGCCATTCTAACATCGTAATGTTGTTTTCCGTAAACGAACGCATTGAGTCCCGTGATTTATGCCAGGGTGCGTTATTTTGTTGGAAATAATATTGTTCTGTTTTATAATCAAAGAATTTCACTATTGACGGTTCTAAATCCTCCTCCAGCATTTCAATGTATCGCCTGCTGTTCATGCGTCCGTCGCACACGAACGCTTCTCCTACGCCTTATGTAGTCATACACCCCCAAATCATTATACTACCCCCACCATGTTTTACGGTAGGGATAATACATTCAGGGTGAAACGCTTCTCCTCTCCTTCTAACGAAGCGAGTGCCAGCTACACTGCAAAGCTGTAAAATAAATCAAAAAAATAAAGCATTTCTAAATATTAAATAAAAAAATAAATAAATTATTAAAGTGACGTTTTTTTGTTATATTTTCTAAGACTATATTTACTTACTTCAATATTAGATTCGTCTGACCAAATCACCCTCTTCCAATCGTCCACCGTCTAATGTTTGTGTTGTTTGGCCCACAACAGCCGTTGTTTACGATGACGGTCGTTTAAGAATGGCTTGCGCCGTGCTTTTCTTCCATGTAGATTCATTTCCCCGTGACGTCGTCTAACCGTACGCGACGAAATAAACACACCGTGTTCAGCTCGTACCTCGCTGGCAATTACTTTTGATGTTTTTTTTTCGGTCTAGAAGAGCAACCAGAATTCGATCTTGTCTTCCCGTTGTAGTTCTTTTTCTCCCAGTTTTGGGTCGATTTTTATAATTTCCTGTCTCTTTGTACCGTTTAATGGTATTTTGAACTGCCGATCTGGTGTACTTCATACTTTTCGCAATTTTTACTTGACGCACTCCTTGAGAGTGTAACAAAACAATCCGACCACGTTTTGCTTCACTTAACTGTGGTCTTTTTGGCATTTTTTTAATTAAAACACAAAATAATAACAATATTTACACGTAACAATGGGACAACGACGTTCACACGATGCACTTTATAAACACACTGAGAGGGTAGTTCGACAAAAGAGGACTAAAATCTTAATATAAGCGAAATTCTAAGAAAGATTAGGCCTAATGTGCTTATATTAATCGTCTATGTCATCACCTAATCACCCTTTTCTTACAATTTTGTTTATTGCTGCTAAATGGTAATTTAAGAGGGGTGCCGATAACATATGGCCAAGGTTGTATGTAGCGAGCACGAATTTTGTGCTGAAAATGAATTATGGAAAATTTATGTGTGGATAAACGGACAGAAAAGTAACGTGATATAGGAGACTTTTTGTTGCGAAGCAAAATAACCTGAACGTTTGTACCTCCTAGAGCGCCCTATTTTGGGGCTAGATAGGAATCAAGTATTAAACACAATAAGAAAGAGCCATTTATTGACGGTGGTGGGTAAGGCACCTACGAACAATTACGATATTATGTGCACAATATCGTAATTATTCAAGTATCTTATATTTCAGACCGCCAACACAGGGCCTGTTTCATGGCTTTACCAGAACGAAACATTCGTGTTGACATCTCTCAATATAGTTTAAAGTTATTTAGGAGATTGCAATGTATTGCACGTCATTTCTGGAAGAGGTAGTCATCCGAATACGTGGCATGCCTACAGCAAAGAAAGAAATGGAAAGCGGATCCAGCTCAAACCCCGCAAGTTGGTTCCTTGGTCATGTTTCACGGAAATTAGGAAAAATTGCCAATGTCCACCCAGAAAAAGACAACATAGCCAGTGACAACGCGCAAAATGATCAAATTATACTCGTATTACTTATTCTATTATATTAACTAGGTATTTTTTTTTGTTTTGTTTTAGGGCGAAACAAGTGAATCTGATGAAATACGTATATAGCGAAGTAATTAGCGAAACTACCGAATTTCAAGAACTCGAAAGTATTGAACAAAACTTGGAGTCCCCTGACCGTTCTTCAAAAGAAGAAGTACAATAGACGTGACTGACAATGCTCAGAACGAACCATCAACATCAAAAACATTCCTTAACCTTCCATTCCTGGAAGAAAACACAAACAAACAACAGAAAAGGAAGATTCTCGAATTGAAAAAGCTTTTCAGTTCTTGCAACAGCCGATACCACAAGAAGATTCTTAAAATAGATCAATTAATTTTTGACGCTGAGATGGAGAAATATCGTATGCGAAGTTCTTCTCCTCATTTTGCACGAGATATATCTCAATCGTTTACTTGTCCTTCCCCTAGTACCCGATTTTCTTCACTTGCATCCAAGCCACCATTTTACGGCGAGGTTTCGGGTTCCTATTCGTTTGCATATGAAGATACACAAACAGCAAACAGTGATACTTCATCAGAGAAAATGCAATCCGAATTAGAAGAGTTGGTTTACTTGACTAAACTAAACTAAATTTGACATATTTTTTGATATATGATTTTTGTTTTCCTTTCTTATATAAGTTGTAATTTGAATTAATGCTTCGTTTCATTAGTTTGTTTTTCTCTGATATGAAAATAAATACATTTTAAAATATCAATTGAATTGTATTATTCACCTTTACATAATCTTTTAAAGCGTCAATTAGAGCACTGCATACTTCTGGAACCATCAGCTTTGTTTGGATATTTTGAAAAGGTATTGAAGGCTTGTGTGTCGCACAGTGGTCAATCGGCAGAAAAAAGTCCAGTAAATGAAGGTTCAAATTTACGATTGATTTTCATTGCATTCGCTTCTAAATACTCCAAATAACTAAACTTGTAAAAATTAGCAATATAGGATGAGTTATAATGGGTTATTTCTAATGCCAAACATAGGGGTATGTTGACAAAAACAGGGTTATTGTGGCTGTGATTAACGATTGATTTTTAATAACAAAGCAAATAGAAATGGGCAAATTAAGTTCCGGAAGGTATTATTCGATTAGAAAACATTAAGTTTTGCTGAAAATTTGTATATATATGTTTTAATTACCGCTGTAAAACTGTAATTATGAGTTCATCTCTAATGCCTTAAAAATTATTACATTTTGGACAATACCTAGTTAGCGCCGGTTACCGCCGGTCTGTGGTTGGCATGTGGCTGATCATTAAGGTATTGTTAAGGCAGTCACATAGCTTTCAGCTGCCAAAAAGTGCCGCTTTTGGAGTTAACCCCAAAAATAGATGCGCGTGCACGAATTAGGTAATTAGTCACATAATGCAACAATGTGTAATTAGTGTAATTATAGTAAATAATCATAGTTAAATATTATAAGTAAATAATGCAAATAGTATTTAAAGCCATAGGGCCTTATGCATAGTCATATTTAGTAGCCACTAAGATCTTACTAAGACCCTATTAAGAAAATTCCTATTCATAGTTGTATTGAGCAGCGTACTACGCTTAGTTGCCAACTAAATCCTTAGTAGGAATTTAGGGTATGTTTAAGGCGCGAAAACGATACTAAATCTAACCACATTTGTTTGACAGGTATTTATTACTGTGTTCGTGTTTGTAAAAATTTGGTAAAAGAAATTAATTTTGCGTTAAAGTCGGTGTAGTAATCACATTAATAGCAACACAAATATGCAATCCCTTGATGTACGTGTAATATTACCGCGTAATAGTCAAACAATATTAATTGAATTGCAATTTTTTTAGAAAAAACGTGCACGCTCACAAAATTGGGACGATCTAGAAAAAAATGTTTTCCTAGAGTCCATAAAAAGTGAATTGGGAATAATAGAAAATAAAAAAAAATTAACCGTTTTAAATAAAGATAAAAACACAGCATGGGAGCGTATTTCCCAAAAAATGGAAGTACAAGGTATGTTATGTATCATATTACTGCTATATTTCTATATAATGTTATAAATTTATTAAAAATTATAATTATTTACTTTTTGCTAGGTTTTGCACGCGATTCGAAACGTATGATGGCGCAGTGGCAAAGAATGAAGGTGCAGGCCAAAAAAAACATAAGCATGTTTAAGAAATATAGGAGTGGAACAGGGGGTGGTCCTCCTGCACCGGCTCCTTCAGAAATTGATTGGAAGATTAAGGACTTGCTTCCGCAGGAGTTTGTAGAGGACATATCGCAATATGACTCTGATGCAATCTATAATGTTCGTTTACATAAGCACTATCTGAAGAATCTCTAATTAAATAATTAAAATCTTTTCAGGTAGCAGAGCTCAAATCCCCTGACATTCCTATAGCCACTGTAAAGGAACAGGTTAATTTCAGTGATGTGAGTTAAGGTAATGCATTGCTCAAAAATATTTTATATATGGGAGTATTTTAGGTTTCTTTTGCGACAGCAAACACATCGATAATGGGCCCAGCACTATTGAAGAATACTGTTACTGCTGTAAGTTATATTGATTGACTTGAAATTTATTTATTTATTTATTTGTTTCTGTAGGAACCGCAGCCATTTTCTCCAATGCAAGATGAGAACCTGGAAGAGGATACAGGCAATGAGGTATACACACTTTGAAAATGAACACATTTTTAAAACAGGATTTTGAAGAGATACATTTTATTGTACAACCAGAAGAAAGAAATACACCAAGAAAATCTAGGACTGTGACAAAGAAAACGACTGCATATGAAGAGCAGTTACTTGTATTAAATAGAAAACGAATGGATGTCGCAATACAACAATCATGGGAGTTGCATAATTTGAGAATGGAGCATGAAAGAGAATATCACAGGAAGCGAATGAGACTGTTGGATGAAAGAAAAGAATGAATGTGTTACAATTAGTTTAATAAATATAACTACTTCTAAACAATAAATTGTATGACATTTTAAATGTAAGATATCTTATTTATTCAATGTAAGTACAGTCGTAAATAGTCAAATTTTAATTGAAATACGTTTGAATATAGTGTTGCCTATATACATTTCCGTTTCCATTATCATTTTCGACGATATTGTTTTCATGTTCTAGGTCGTGTTCTAAAAAATAAATTGAAAAAGAAAAGTACACAACACAAAAAGAAACAGTTACCTTCAATTTCTTCTCTATCATCAATGATAATATTGTATACAATTGTAATAGCCACAATAGCAGCTTTGGTTGTATCAATATTTAAATTCAATCCATTGAAAAAACATCTGAATTTGTTTTTCATTACTCCAAATGCTCTTTCAATTATGTTCCTTGTGGATACATGTGCTCTATTGTATCTTACTTCTGCATTTGTGATTGGATTTAAGAGTGGAGTTAATAAATGCCTTGAACATGGGTATCCATTATCTCCAAGGAGAATACCATCTATTGTTCCATTCTGAAATGATATTGATGATGCACGTGTTATTAACATTATATATACCTATACCTCAAACGTGGTCTTTAATGAGGATTCATTCCAGATCCTTGAATCGTGAGTGCTTCCTCGCCATCGTGCAACGATATCACAGATCTTTCCTTTGGCATTGCATACCATCTATGTTTAAAGAGTTGTTAACGCAGAATATTAAATAAATATAATACACGTACCTGTTCATTTAATGAATAATATCCTTTTTGATTAATGTACATTAGTTGGTATTCGCCACCAGGATTTTTTATTTTAATGTGGGTACAATCAATTGCACCCACCACATTCGGGCAGTGAGCAATGTTGTAGAATTGTTCTTTTGTTCTGATTAATTCTTCCCCCTGTGGAAATTTTATAAACTCTTGTACATGTTGAGCAATACTGAGTACTACTCTTCTCACAACCCTACTTAACGTTGACTGTGAAAGTCCATGTAGTTCAGCTGAAATTAATTGCTTTGAAATAAAATGCTTATCACAACAAATAATTTTACCTATATCAGTACCACATGCACCTTTAGCCAAGTACCTAAGTGTGTCAAGTACTTGGATATGAGGAGGAATCGGCAAACCACGATTGCTATCAACAACTAAATCATTACGGATTAAATCTATTACCCTGTTTGCTGCATTTTTACTCATCCGATAATTTGTGTAAAACGATTCCTCATCATATATATCCAGAGGGTTTTGGCGTTCTAAGTACACCTTTGGATTGCGAAGCAAATGTATTTGAGCTTCTTCAATTTCCAACAATTCTGCAGCAATATCTATTAAACCATTATCCATGTTTTTGCTGTAAAAATTGCTTATTAACACTAAACTTTTCACTACATTTTGCTCACCTACTCGGTTTTACTGTAAAATTTCAATTGGCTTCAATATTAATTTACAAAATTGGTTTAAAACAAAATAGTTATTCCTAATCAGGCACTGTACATTAACTTTGGTTAGAATTCACTTTCAAGGTTTTCACTATACGGAGAATACGCATGCTCGCAGCGGTTTTGTACCCTGTTGCCATATGTTTTCTACTACTATTATCTTATTAGTTAGTGGCCACTAAATATGCGTCTATGAATAGCATAAGTAAGTATGATCTTAATAGGATGTTAGTAGCTACTAAGTAATAGCGTGCTAACATGCTACTAAGGGGTTGACTATGCATAAGGCCCATAATCTTTAGATTTAAGTTTAGTTTCAATTGAAACTTTGTAGTAATACAGTCAAAATGAGCAAGTTTAGTGTTTCGCATAGTGTATTAGTTGACATGGTGTTATTGTGTAAGCGTGATGTTGGTGTTATTAGAAAGAATATGAAATCTACATATTCACATCTAACGGAGGAATAACGAGAAGTGGTATGTAGTTACATACAGAAAACATTTTTATATAAAATGGAAGAGTGCAAATCGATGCTGTAAAGCATTTGAGTTAAAATATGGTGATTGGCTTGAAAATGTAGTTCACATTAAATTTGATGGCGAACAGGAAAACTGTCCTGGACCATCCACGAGTGTACTTGGACGACCAACGAAGAATTTCGATGATTGCAGTGACAGATCCAAGTTAAGAGAGTTTGCGAGGAGACATCTCATGAGCTGCTTGTAACCGCAGCGAAAAGAGTAAATAAAGATGATACCATGAAAGTAACTGGCTTTAGCGATGATAAGGCGTTAGCTTTACGTATGTATGCTAACCATTCGAAATACCATTACGAACTTTTACGACATTCATGTAAAGAAATTGGTTGCGATATCTTCCCTCCTTATTATAGAATAATTTATATTAAAAATGATTGTTATCCCGAAAATATAATCATAACAGAAGATTATGCAAGAGTCGGATTGCAGAGCTATTAAATCACACAGTCAAAAGACTGTTACAATCCAAAAACCAAGAAGAATTAGCGGCTATTGGAAACACCGAATTAAAATTAACGGCAAAGTGGGGTTGTGATGGTTCCTCTGGTCACAGTAAATATCAGAAACTTTTCGTAGATGATGGTGTATCAGATGGGTGGATGTTTTTACCGTCTATGGTGCCATTAGTTTTAAGTGCAAAGAAGGATGCATCATCAATATATTGGAGTAATCCACGACCTTCATCCACTCGGTTTTGTCGACCGATCAAGTTTCAGCATGCAAAGGAGACAACAGAAAACAAGAGAAGAAATTTCACAAACGTATAGGATTGAAGATCGACATTGTAAAACAGGGAGTAGGGACAACAAATGATGGTAATTGTGCTAGACGATTTTTCTCTAATCCAAAGTTAACTGCCGAAGTGACTGGTGTTAGTGAAGCACTGATACAAAGATTCTCCACGATATTGGAAGCAATAAATTGTGGCGCATATATTGATGCATGTAAATTCGGAAACTACATCAATGAAACTGCCCAACTTTATGTTGAAGAATATGGATGGTACTATATGCCAGTCACAGTACATAAACTACTTGCACATGGAAGTGATATTATCAAAGCTTCAGTACTGCCCATTGGTTTATTGTCAGAATAAGCACAGGAAGCCCGTAACAATGATTATAAGCGATATCGTTTAAGCCATTCAAGGAAATGTAGCAGGATTGCAACAAATGAAGATGTTTTTCACATGTTGTTGGTGTCTCCAGACCCGTATATATTTCATTTGAGAGCAGAACCACGAAAATCATATTTAGAGTTAAGTAATGAAGTAAAAACGTTATTAGTCGATAGTAATTAATTTATTTAAGATAATTTTTGTAAATTTTCAAGCCAAAAACTTATTGAGATATTTATGCACTTTCTTTAGATTGGGTTAAGTGAATATTCAATTTTTTTCTCGCGTATTTTAGTTTATATCGAATGTGCTATATGTTCTATATATGTACACATAAATATACATACATATGTACATATACATACACTTATACAGTGAGGGCCTAAAGTGTCCCCTCCCCCATGCTAACTTTTGAACGTCAGAAGCTGGCGTTTTTAGAAAAAAAATAGGTCGATTTCTATTTTTTATAAACTAACTTTTGCCGTTATCAGCATTTCAATTGTATTTCTGGTTTCACGAGAAGTGACATCAGCTTTCTTTTTTTTAATAGAACAGCCTGTATGTTTTTACGTTTTTGGAAAGGTAATCGAAAGACGAATCCAACGATACAACATATGTTATACTTTAACTTAAGAAATATAACGATATGCAGCAATATCGGTTTGGGTAATCTGTTTTCGTTGTTACGCAAAGTTGGCTAGAAAAGAGCGCCAAATTGTTTCTTGTGACACCAGAATGATCCAATGAGCTCGTTGCTAAGCAAAGTAATCATAATAATTGCCAAACTGTCAAATCTCAATTCCAAAAGCGTAAATTAGGCTTCCTGTTTGTTGTTATTATATCCTGCTTTTGTCGTATGTTCCTTCTTCATTCTCGTTATTATATTCTCTCATTTTACCTTGTTCTGTTAATTGTTGTTATGTCGTTTAGGCCCTCACTGTATAATACAACTGCATGCACTCGTTTTTAAAGTAAAACTTTATTTGACTTTTTTTCGCTGCGTAATGTAAAATTGACCACTGTGCGTCGCCAGAAAACGTAATGTGACAGCTAATCTCGCAGGTATGGGTTCCCTAAGCTTGGTGCTCCTTTTGACAATTTGCGGCCCAATCTTATTTATTTAAATCTCAAAATCATTTGGAGACACGCAACAAATTTTTGAAATGACCGGTACTTTCATCCAAGGATAGCAGATTTAATAATTTGACACCATCAGCTTGTTTTTTATTTTGATATAAATGTTTAATCCAATAGCGTCTGTTTTTTTATTTTCTTTCTCCATTTCTTTCCTGATAAGATGGTGCATAACAATGAAAGCAGCGCATTTCCTTTTCATTATCAATGCATCCGACATGTTCACAGATTGGTTTAAACCAATGTGGAAAAATTAGTCGGTTTTAAATTAACTCCTATAGTTTCTAAACACTAAACACACAATGGCAACATTCGTCAAAATCACTGCGTTTACGAAAAATATGTCCACACTAAAATGTTGTTGAAAAAACCGACCAGCGACGGATCGCGTACGTTGAATGTAGCAAAAATTCTTGCGTGCGTTGAATGTAGCCAAAATTCTTGCGTGCGTTCGTATGCGGCAAACAGGTCCACACTCGCATAAATTTTAAACGCATACACAAATTTGTGCCGCATGTCACGCACAACGTAAATTTTTACTAATGTGGACGCGGCTTAAGAGTTGTATCATGTCACATGTACAGCGGTTAATGTATAATATAATAAATAATAGCTAAAACGACAAAAGTGACTCTTCCTACTGTATCCACGCAACGTTAGAATATAATATTGGCGATGAGGATGATTAAGAAACACGAATTATAAAGGGTAATTGAAAAGAAGTTCTTTGCTGCAAGAAAGAGGTAGCGTCTCTACGGTCTCTAGAAACAAAAACGAAGAAACAAAATGTCAATTGTGGGCAAATTAGAAACGTTCGATGAATCTTTAGAAGATATTAACACGTATTTGTTAAGGTTAAAGCATTATATTAAGACAAATGCAATTGCTGATAAACAAAAAGTCTCCGTATTACTAAGTGTCTTAGGACCAAAATTTGTGAAACTTTTACAAGATTTACTGGCACCTGGAGAGATTGATTCGTTATCATATGATGCACTGGTAACTACTACACACAAATCGCTTTAAACCGAAGAAATTAGTTTTAATAGAGAGGTTCAACTTTAATACCAGGTCACAATGACAAGGAGAAACCATTACGGAGTATGTAACACAAATGAAAAATCTGGCTGCAACATGCAAATTTGAAACACTTTTAAGAGAAGCTCTACGTGATAGATTTGTTAGTGGATTGAGGGATGATTATATTAGACAAGAATTGTTAATGGAAGAATTTGATTTCGAACAAGAAGCTGCGAGGAACCGTAATACATTTCAGGGATACAACAGTTAATAAACTACATTTTCAGAAAGATAAAGGGAAGAATATCGCAAATAAGGAACAAAGGAATGCCCAAGATGTGGAAAAAAAGGACAATGCATTCACACGTAAATATAAAACGTAAAATGTAACAATTGCCATAAAATAAGGCATTTAGCAAACATGTGTAGAAATAGGATAACAAAGGCAAGTAGTAGTGTGCGAATTGTGCAATAATGGAAATTATGTTGAAAGCATGCATGAATTATTCCATATAACAGTAAATAAAGTAAACGAAGCAGAAAAAGTAGATATTTACCAAATAAATTTAAATATTAATGTTAAACGTTGTAGCAATTTCACACGGTGTTCTTTTTAGTGACATATGCATTTCTATGAAGGGTATTTTTTATCGGTTGATCGGTTACATCATCGGTTTCATCATATGGGCATAATTTCTTCACCCGATTTTGAGATCTATCTGCAGTACGCAAAGCCTCCACGACATAATCACCTACATTGAATACGGTTTGTTTACCTTTTTTCTTGCATTGTTTCTTTAAATAATTGCTTTGAATTTAGCAAACGTTCTTGTGTTGAGAGAATTAACGAAGATATATCTAGTCGATCAGGATTAGTATTCCAAGGTCTGCGGGGATTTGTACCGATATAAAATGAAATCGGAGAAACCTTTGTCTGTGAACTTGGAATCTCATTGAATAGTGTCTCGATTTTGGGAATATAGTGCAACCATTCGGAATGATTGTCTTGGACACATATTCGAAGATATTGTAAGATCGTTCTGATACTATGTTCACTTGGATTTGCTTGTGGATGACGAATAGGTGTGTATATGATTCGAATGTTTTTACGATTGAAAAATGTAACCAAACTCTTATTACGGTTATAGGTAGCACTATCTAGGATGATGGATTTCGGAGTGTCAATTTCCTCGAAATATGAATCCAGACATCGGATGATAGTGCTGTTATTGTATTTTATGGTGCGATATAACATTACAAGTTTTGTGAAGTGATCTAAGACGACCAATACATTTTTGTAACCATTTACAGGGATGAAATTTTGAAGGAAGTCGATACAGACAATATCAAAGACTGAATTGGAACAAACCGGCTTGGAAATTGCAACAGGATGATTATTTTTCACCCTTATAAGAAGACAAGTGTCACACTTATTTACCACCTGTTTAGATAAAACAATATCCTTTTTCGAGATGAAACATTCTCGGAATATTAGATGTAATCTTTGTATGCCAGGGTGAATGTGCAGTTCATTAAGATGTAGAACTTTTATTGCAATGCTTTTCGTTAAGACAATTAATTCTTGATTGTCTATGAGGTTTACTAAGATGTTGCTTTGCGTGTAGTAATTTTTGTATCGATTATCTTGTCCTAATTTGCCTATAATTTTTTTATCTCCGGTGCCTGTTGAACGGCTACAATATTTGGCCTGCTATACAGGGTGTGACTAATATTCTGTAACGTATGCATGATTATTGTGAATGACTGGTCTTGTGGGCTGTGTTTCGTACATTCTGCTGAAGGTGTCGACTATGTGGTTTTGTCTTGTAATGTACTGGATGTCGAAATCCTACTCTTGTAGAATTAGAGAGTACTTATAGATACGATTGTTACATATTCTTATTTTTAGTATAGATGTTAGAGCAGAATTGTCTGTCTGTATTAAGAATTTTCTTACTAAGACGAAGTACCTCAACTTGGTTACACAGTTATAATATGGCCAACATTTCTTTTTCCACAATGGAATATTTTACTTCTGCACTGTTCAATTTTCTTGACAAGAAAGCTATGGGATACTTTCCATCTGCATGATTTTGATATAGAACGCCTGCTATTGCACTGTTGCTTGCACTAGCTATCAATATGAATAACTTTGAGAAATCTGGATGAATTAGCTTTAGATTTTGACAGAAACATGTCTTGATGTCCTGCCGCAATGCTGCTTTGTGCTTCGCTTCGCATATGAATTTGGTACCTTTCTTCAGTAGTTCGTAGAAGCCTAGTAATTTTTCAGAAAAGTGTGGAATGAATTTATTGTAGTAGGAAATGACTCCAAGAAAACTTACTTCCTAGCTTCTTTATGTTGCTTGGCCTGGGAAATCTCGAATGGCTTGTAGACGTTCTTCTTCGATGAATATGCCTTCTTTGTTGATTATGTAGCCCAAATAAGAGATAGAGCTCTTGAAAAATTAACACTTCTTTAGATTTAGCTTCATCCCTGCGTTAGCCAGCCTGGAGATGACTTTGGTAAGGCGATCTTGGTGGGATTCCTCATCTTCGGAAAATACGAGGACATCATCGATGTAGTGAGAAGAAAATCCAAAATAGGGATCGGGAATGTTTCTTGGCGAATGTAAAGCCACTGGAACTGGTTAATAGACCAAATGGTACACAACGGGATTGGTATGTTGTGCCATTTATGGAGAAGCTACAGAATTTACGACTTGCTTTTGAGAGTGGAATGAGTCTGAAAGAACTTTTCAGGTCTGGCCTGGAGACAACTCTTGAATTGAAGAATCTTGTCAGCAACGTTTCGACGATCTCTGGTGTTTCGTGTTCCTTCTTGGTAATCTTGTTCAGGATACGAGCGTCGAGGCACAAACAGATGGAGTTGTCTTTCTTCTTAACAATGACCGCTGGATTAATGTCAGATGTTCTTCATCTTTCTATGATTCCATTTCTTAACATGTTTTGAATTTCCAGATTGACGACTGCACGAAATGCTTCAGGTACGGCATACATCTTGCAGGAGAATGGAGCCATCTCGTCGACGTGTGCCAATACTTATCGGCGACCACAGAAGTGCTATCAACTAATTTTTGATGTTTTGTAAATATTTGTTGTATAAATGTTCTGTATTTTTCATTACAATTTATTTCTTTTGAGTTTTGACAAAACATATTATTTTCTGTACCATGTCCTGTATCGGTTTCTCTTTCTTCTTCTTTTAATAGGCTGTCTTTTTCAATGACGTACTCGTTTTCTTTTGCTTTTTTACACTCTCATTAGCACTATCAGCGCTATGCTGATTAGTACCTTCACTTATAGGATTTTCTTGTTTTAAATCAGTTCTATTACTTGTTGTATTTTCAAATACATTTGAGTCATCAAATAGGCTACCATTTAAGGTACTAAACCCATTGTGAATTAAAATCTTTGCTTCTTCGACTATAACATCTTAAATATTAGCCCTTGAGACTGCTTCAAACTGGGTGCTATTTTCGTTAACATAAGATATTGTACTCCTTTCATAATTAATAACGACCTCATGTGAGAAAAAGTCGTGACCAAGAATGGCATCGCATTTTAGGCCAGCCAGAAAGTAGAAGTTTGCATTATAGGTAAAATCATTTATATTGACGAAATTACAGACACATCTCTCAACTTCGGCCAGAAGTTTGTTGGTTCGAGACCTGATTTGTACTTTGGACGCATTAAATACAGACTGAAAAAATATTATTGTTTTACTCTATGACTTAAAAATAAGATGAAATCGGCTTCCTACATCCACGCAGATTTATTCGCAGTTTCAATAGAACTTAGAGGTGCAGTAGCTATCAAGCGTGTACGGTATTTGACCATTGGGAACACGAAGAATGGTGGGATATGGTTTCCAATCGCAGATATAGCACTAGCCAGAGTTACTAGTGTACCCCTTCCCGCAGAAACTAATGCACGGATTTGTTTGGATCCTTTACGAGCTGGTCTCTGCACTAAAGTAACCCCCGTTTCATCCATGTTCCTAATTTCGTGTGGTTGAAAACGATGTCTTCCAAGAACTGTTGCCAAATTATTGAAAAATGACCCCATATTTGTGCGGTTAAAGTTTGAAGCTCGTACCAAGCTGGTCGCCTCTGATTTTCGTAACGAGAGAGTTGGGTGTCTTTTCAAGAAATCATCAAACCAATCATCTGGCACGTTCATTTTCTTCCAAGATTTAGGACATGCAATAGAATTTAATCTAATTAAGCCGTGACAACCACTTTATTTCCCTGTAATTACCCTCTTATTGCTATGGTTTCAAAATTGCAGGAAAAGTAAACTGTAAACCCTGCTGCTTCAAAAATTAAAAAGTAGAAATTGTGACAACTAGCTCCGATCTCCCCTACTGGAAATCTGCCTGTTCTAACCTCCAACCTTTTCTTCTGCCTCGAATTTATTCTTTAATTTCTATATCGTACACTTTAAATTGAGACCGCAGCCAAAATACTAGTTAACTCGAAGAAAGCTTAACCAGGATTGATGAATTTATTGGCGTCCCTTTTCTCCAATCGCGGTGGCGATTGTTTCTGATCACAGCAAGTTTTGATATCTACCCAAATAAAATCTAACGAGGAATTTTGATAAATAAAGTTATTTTTAGAAGTAGCATGAGAGAATGTAACGACACTACTAGAGCACTCAAACTAGACGAATCTATGCTCTAAAATACAACTGACAACGTTTAAATACGAAATTTGACTACCAAAAACCAAGATACCGTAACGAAACATATTTAATATACGAAATAATGTTAGAAATACCAATGAATTTACGCAGTTACATTAATTTAGACGAGTTACGAAAATAGGAAGATGAACTAAAGAGGAATAACTTAACCGTTTCTCCACGTTTATCGTTATCTGGACATATATTTTATTTAATGTCCACACTCCAAGGTCAGTCGGCCTGGGGGGAAATTATGGCTTTCAAGAAATAGCTTTTATCCGCCAGGGGAAATTCCATTACTATCGGGTGGCTATATTGAACACCCTAAACGTCTAAGACGGAGCTGATTTCCGATGTAAATGTTTAATATATATATGTATATATATATATATATATATATATATATATATTGTAGTGGGATGTTTCAACGTGAACAGCGTATGTTAAATTCATTGTAATTAATATTATATCAAAATTCGCCGAGATTCGATTTTAATAGAGTTTCATGCGGAACTTGAATTATTTTCGATTAATATTCGAGTTCCGACATTATTGATTATTTATAGCATAAATCTTTTCTTAAAAAAAAAAAAACTCAGTTAATGACATGTAACAGGGGAGAGTCAAAATCTCAGCCTATTTTAAGTTATTTATATATTAAAAACATTATTTGTAAAACAGTTAAAATCCCTTACGTTACCTACGACACTGAGTTGGAAGTTCATAACATCAAAATTTAAATATGAAGTCATTAGATTGGCAATGCTAGGGACGACGAGAAAAAACAGAAGTCAGCAACGAAAAACAATTCTGACAGATAACATCTTTCCGATTGACTTTTAGAAAATTGAGACAAAAAAGTTAAAACATCGTGAGTCACCAGTGCAAATATATAAAAAACATTTCAAGTGAACTATAAATGATATCCAACGATTGTTAACGATATTTAATCAGTCACAAAATTTTAACAACCATTTGAAGAAATTTAATTGAAGAAAACCATCAGAGGGCTTCCAAATGAGGGGACTTTACGACAGCAGAGGGAAGAAGGAATCAAAACTAAGAGGATTTCACGAAGTAGAAGGAAGAAGGAACCAGCAGGATTTTACACACACACACACATATAAAAAACACGCCACAACATAACTGTAAGCAATTTTAATTAGATTAATCTCATTTTTTCCTTTGTAAGTAAATACTTAAAATAAAAACAAAACAGATTATCTCCCCAATTCAAATCTTCATTGTTATTTGTTATATAACAATATGTATATACGTACCTACCCGGTATATACTACAGGCAACCAGAAGCTCATGTTTAATATTAATGTTTATATAGTACCTATATATGCACTATTTACAAATATAGAGACTCAAGCATTGAATGAGGCGTACGTTTTTCTTACGTACAATTTTAAGAACACATAACAGTTTATACCAGTCCCTGTAAGTTGCGATATTCTTAGGAAACCCAAATGAATATAATGTCCATATTTTATGAACATAATGAAGCCATACATTGATGCCGTTTATCGTTAAATTTTAAATGTCGGGGTTTCCCTTCATTCGTGAAACATCATAGGTGTGGTGCAGTCTTCGATAGCAAAATGAATTGTACAAATTTGTTAATAAAATTTGCAACCGAAAAAAAAATAAGTAAGTGATATTTCAAGTTAATGGCATATTATTCACATGAAATTAGTCCTAAATATATAGTCCCAAGCTAAGTTAAGATTAAATAACGGATATTTTAATTTCTATCTTAGCAAAACTTCCTTGTAATATGAACGCAAAGATAATATTTAACATTAATATTCGTCTGTGTTTAGAGCATATCTCTGTAGCGAAAGCAGGAAGATTGACATATAATACAGAAAATTAGTTTAACGAATCTGAACACATAAATTTTATTTTTGTTGTTTTGATTTCCGATTTGTTGCTGTTTATGCGCGGTGTTGATTGATTATTAAAATTGAGCTTATAAATTAAACCGCGTCTAATAATTAACGGCCTAGAAATCAAGAACGTAAGTTTAAAAGGTATTCTTTCATATGCATTATAATAGGAGTTAACAACAGATCAGGAGTCTGGAACGGATTATATTCCATCCTTGACTTCGACATCAGGATCAGAAGTTTGAAATTTTTTCATTCGGTATTGTAAGTATTTTCGTTTAGTATATTGAATTAAAAATAATACTTCACAAATTTAAATCAAATCCTTCTAATATAAATTTGCAAATTTTATGAGTAAAACGTTTAAAAGTAAGTACACGATCATTATAATGAATTTGTCGTGTGACTAATATCCGCTCTGCAGTCTAATATAACTAGAAATATTTTAATTCTCCAAAAAAAGTCGTTTTTAGGGAAATATAAATACAGACAAATATGTTTCTGCCGATTTTCCACTCGCTAATGACGCTAGGACAGTGCAACGTACGCCTAACACGTCCACTTGTGATGCTCCTGAAAGTATACTATCGACAAGCATAATTGTATGATTGAGTTATCTTTTTATTAACTTTTAATCTTTTATGATGTTATATTCAGGACTACAAGGCAGATTATACTAAAAAGGGAAGTACAAGAGAAAGACCAACGATTTGTCCAATTTTCTATAAAGACGTTATTACACATTTCACTAGACATTTGTTCAGACACCACAAAAACAACAAAGAAGTTTAATTAATCCAAAATTTAAAGCCTGGAAGCAATGAGCGTTTAGCTTTAGTAGCATCGTTAAGGAAGCAGGGATATTTTTACCTCAAAACGGAAAAAAACGTTTTAAATTCGGTAAGAATTTCAAGTAATCGAAACGATTAGGTTCTGAAATTAATGGGTTATTTGATTGCTTAAAACCGGAGATGTTTCAGTTACTTATTTCAGCGACAAAAATTACAAGTGGTTATGATGATAACAAAAGTTTCAAATCTCTGTCATTAGCTTTGCATATGGGTACCAACTTAAAATTAGTATGTGACATTGCCTTTAAAATTGTAGTTGAAAAGAGAAGTTTACCAAACATAAAATGGAGTGACAGCAACGAGAAGAAAAATGAAATCAAAGATTTGAAAAAACTTATAGAAAGACATTGGTGTACAAAACTTTCTAGTTTAGCATTGAAAACACTAAAAGAAAGACAATGGCAGAAACCTATATCATTAGCTTCAGTTAATGATATACAGTTACTTCAAAATTACATCGATAACAGCTAATAATGCCTATAATAGTTTAAATAACTTAAATAATCACAAAAATTATAAAATATTGACGGAATGCGTTTTAGTACAAACAGTTCTATTTAATCGTAAATGCATAGGCAATGTTTAAAAATAGATACATATAACATGGATAGTACATCTGTTAATCAGGAAGCATTCTTAGAATCTCTTTCTACAACAGAAAAAATGCTTTGCATGAAATTTAAGAGTTTTGTCTTAAAAAAATTCCAAACCAGTTCCGATATCGTTTTCAAATAAAACTCAAAAATTTATTACTCTTTTGTTAACAATTAGAAAAAGTACTGATATAGTTCCAAAACCTAACCTTTACATATTTGCAAATCCTGGTTCGGAAAATAAATGGATGGCAGGCGTAAACGTAATAAGAAAATATGCCATTGATTGCGGTGCTCAAAATCCATCGCTTTTAAAATCCACCAAATTTAGAAAACACATAGCCACAACTTTACAATTAATGACTATGGAAAAAAATGAAATAGAACAAATTGCAACTTTTATGGGGCACACGAAAAAAACCCATGCAGAATTTTATAGGTAGACACTAATTTCACTCTCACGGTGCTTCACTTATTGTATGTTTTATTTTAGATTGCCGCAAGATATATACCAAACTGCAAAAGTGGCTAAAATACTAATACTGCTTGAAAAGGGTAAAGACGCACAATTTAGAGGAAAAAAATTACATGAAATTGAATTGAACGATGATATATATTGCAGTTCGGATGATGAAATAAATCAGGAGAATGTAACTACTTTATTAAATCATAAGGTAGGTTCTCAATAGCAATTTAATAGACTTTCAAACTACTGAGCCAGTTGATGAAACCTATACCGATAATGTAAGTTTTCCGTTAGAATTCCGTATATATGCTTAATATACAAATGAGAAAATGGAAACCTTATATATATTACATATATGTATGTATTTCCTACGTCATTTTGCAGGTCACTAACAATTTAAAAAATCCGCAAACAAGTAAGACGGTGGACGAAATATACGTAAATAATGTGAGTATTTAATTGCATATGCAGATACTTTCAAATAAGTACTTTTTAGATTACTGATAACATTGAAAATGCAGAGACAAACCTTCCAAGTAGGATAGTTGAAATTAAAGTACATATATTATGTATTATTTATTGTAACATTTCTAGCTTCTGAAAAATCTAATGAGAAAACGCAATCAAACGGGCGTATTAAATGGTCAAAAACTGAAAAAGGAATTGTATCAAATTACTTTTGCCATCATATTAAAAATAAAGTAGCGCCTAAGAAAAAAGAATGCGAAGATATACTTAGTCGCTACCCAAATGAATTTAATAATAAGGATTGGGTACGAATAAAAACATTTGTGTACAATTCATACAGAAATAAATAGACAGTGTATTTTACAAACAATTATGACGTGGTTGTTGTACTTTCGTTGCTGCGTTTATATCTAAAAAATAAAATGTTAATATTATAATGTTTTCTTTTTTCGATATAAAAGTGAATGTTATCTCTTCATCACAACGCAAATATATTTAATTACATTATTATAACAATTACTATAGTATGCTTGCTAATACAAATATATTTCAAATATACTTACTTTCAAAAAATTGCAAACGGTAATTTTGTAAAATTATACTTGCAGAAATAAGTGAATTAATAGACAGACATAGTATCTAACTAACTAATTTTGTATTTAAGAACTCGCTGATTAAGTCCAGAAATAAACAATGTTGCCAATTTTCCCGGTTTCGTACAATACATACTATCTACTTGGCCCCTTAAAGTCGATTGAATCTAACTGCATTGTATATTTTATATATACGAAAAATCGAAGCGCCTCCTACTAAGAATTAGGATGAACTAAAATTGTGTTTTGAGGTGTATACCTCCATCAGGAAGCCAATACAAAAACACGCCTTTTTACTGTATTGTTCATGTCAAGTGTCATATACACGGTTTTTTACGAAGCCCGAAGTCGGGTCTCGTAAAGTTCATACGGGTTTCATATTATCGGTTGCATATGGCGATTCGGGCATCGTATAGTCTGTTAATAATAAGAAGAAGAAGAAAAAGGAGATTAACACGGGGATCAAGTGAAAAACAAGAAAAAGAGATTAATTAATCTCTTTCTTCTTAATAATAATAATAATTTATTTTCTACAGGTAAAACGCAAGTACAGGAAATGTATTGTAACAACTTTGTTGTTACGCGGTCTGTTTATTTTGAACGGTGCTGTATTCGCACAAATATTTATTTCGATTTGTTACATTGAATTTTTCTTTTAAGTTTTTTTTTGTTGTTGCGTACGATTTTAACGCGTATCCTCAGCCGAATGAAATTTTCTTTCGCCCCTTTTTCTCACGAGCTCTGATAAGGATCAAACGTGAGGCGTACCTAAGTAAATGTGCTTAATTACCTCAAATGGGTGAGTACTTTTGAGCGATCATTTCTTAACATACCTTAATTTGTGATAAAATTTTATTGCAGCATAGATTTTGTAAGTGTTATCTTATTGCTTTTCACGAATTCCATTTTTACCTTATCGCACATGTTTCTTTTTGTCGAGCCTAGTGCACGAGTTAAGATGGCTTCTCTCTTGTAATTTTTTTTTTATACTAAATTGCTAGTAAATTTATCTCTTCTTTGAGTAGAATGTTATTTCGTAGTATTTGCAATTAAAGGTTTATTTTAAAAGCTTTATACATTTAACAATTTTTTTCTTTTGGCAAATTACTGTAGATTCTTTTCATTATTCGAATGAATTTTTAGATTCTATATTAAATTACTAGTGAAATAAATACGTTCTCTTTTTCTTTTCGATATTCATTGAATACAAATACATTTTCACTTCATTCTTTTCTTGATTTCGTTCACTTTTAGTTTCCGTTTTTGCTTTTTTTTGTACTTCTGGGTACTTATAAACCCAAGAACAATTATTCTATCTGTGGTAGCAAATCCTTAGCAAGTTACGACCTAAGAAGCGGTACCGTGTGTTAGGAAAGAGCTATCCACCTGCCCGGAAACGACGCCCAGGAGCCAGGTTTTTAGACAAGAACACCTAGAGTAACAACAATACTATTTTGATTTATATATAAAAAACCACACATAACTAAAATTCGATTATCTTTTTTATTATTAAATATTTTTTTTTGTTCAAATAAAATCGTTGTTAAAATTTCAAAATCCACATCTCATAAATATTTCCACATATCAAGGAGAGGTGCAACAAAGTTTTTGGCGCTTTTCTCAAAAAAGCTCCTGGCGCCCTTATTTGTGCATATTATTTACCTCAACTTTGATGGACCTCTGCCATACCTCGCCCTAAGCCCTATCCTAGTTGGAGGCACAGTAAAACCAACCTTGTTGGTGGTTACAGTTTAAACTAAATGTTTCACTTTGCGAATACATACATTCAAAAAATGCAATAAACTCAATGAGTTTCAAATGCTTTTGGAAAAAGTCATATAAGCAATTTACAAATTAATGATAATTTCAGCTATTGCTTTAAATGAACTACAATCCGCATCACAGTTTAGAGATTTTGTTATAATTGTTACACATTATAAAAACCGGTGATTTAACTAAAACGTTTGTTCTACTTCTCGGATAATTAAACATACATTCATAACGGGTTTCTAATCTAGGAACGAACATTGAAATTAATTTTACTCAACAACCACGGACAGTCAATATTGTTATTTAACAAACCAAACAAAAACTTTACACTTAACATATTACGCCGTTTACATAATGAGACAAAGTCTAGCCTAGATAACATAATATTATAATCAAGACCTCTTTCGGGGTAAACTCCATCAATTTTAAACATTAAGTACTTTAAAAACGCCTTTGAACAGATTAAATATTATCTATATGAGATTGGTAAACTGGAGACTAGACCAACAATGCGTATTCCAGTTTCCATCTAATATAACTGTATTAAAGCAGTGTTAGGCATCTGATGTTTTTAAAATCACGGCAATTTCTACAGATGAAACCATATGTCCTGTAGGCGCTCGCAATTGTTACGTTTATATGATTAACAAAAGTAAGTTTACTATCGAAGGTTACGCCCAAATCTTTAATAGTCTGCAACCGTTGGATATCTTCACCTCTTAGCTTGTACGTAAAATCTACATAGTTGCTGCTTCTCGTATAAGACACTACTTTACCCTTCTTAATGTTGAGTTGCAAATGATACCTACACCAATCATTAACCGCTGATATATCTTTCTGCAGCTTGATGCAGTCTTCAATGGATTTTACTTCACGAAATATTTTCAGATCATCAGCAAATATTAAGTGCTCACTATTAATAACGTTGGTGACGTCGTTTATAAATAGTAGGAATAAAATTCGACCAAGATTGGATCCTTGAAATCCAGAAGACGGACAAAATGTATCAGATCTCACCTGGCAGTATTCTACAAATTGCTCTCTTCCAATCAAAGCAGATCTAAGCAACGCTAGCATAGAAGGTGAAAAACCAATAGCCTGTAGTTTCCAAAGTAGTGGTCAATTTGGTCAAATGCCTTTTGAAAGTCAGTGTACACTGTGTCAACTTGACTTAGTCTGTCAAGGGCTTCCGATACAAACTTGGTAAAACAACTTAGGTTCGTGACTGTAGACCGTTTGGTCATAAATCCATGTTGACTAGGTGAAATGAAGATTTTAACTGCATTATAAATATGGTCACATAGTATGGATTCGAAGGTTTTTGCAAAATTGCATAGTATAGATATAGGCCTGCAGTTGCATATGTCATCAGAGCTACCAGATTTTAGGACAGGACACCCTCTAGCGGTTTTCCATATTTTTGGTATCTCTAATGATTTTAATATCAAATTCAATAAATGAGATAATGGTTCCACAAATATTATAGCAGTCACGAATAATAAAGCTCGGAATTCCGTCGACACCAGCCAGAAAGCTGTCTTTAGATTTCTTCAGGTGATTTAATAACAGTTCTTTGGAAATGGGCGGTACGTTGATAGTTGATGAACCAACATTGGGAAAGCTTTGTAAACCAGGAAAATTAATATTTTATTGTAAATACACAGTGTTAAAATATTCACGGAATGCATTCATAATGTTTTGAGGGGTGTTAACTTCGATATTATTGTAAGTCATAATGCCTAGAATTCTGGTGTGACCACGTTTGCTACTTGTAAAGCGCCACAATTGTCTTGGATCTTTTGTTATACAATTCTCAATATTTCCAATATAACATTTATATAGTTCATTTGCAAGAGATTTACCGGACGGTCTTAATTTCTGGAAATTTTGGTAATGGAAGTTAGTTTTATATCTTTTGTAGGTTTTATGAGCGTTATTTTTCATTCGAAGCATTTGAATTAGCTCAATATTATACCAAGGAGGATAACTACGTTTGGAATTTTTACAATTTTGTATAGGTACGGTTTGATCAAATACGCCATATAAAATATTGTAAAAAGTCAGTGTAGACTTGAACAGAATCGGTACAAGAAAGAGGTGACCAATCAGTATTGAGAAGCACACTGTACATGGTGTGAAAGTCTGCCTTCTTAAAGTTATAGGTCGTACGAAATGTACATGCCGTGTTAAAGTACTGTTAAAAAAGATGCGTAACGAGGGATGGTGTACGTCTTCATCTACAAGATGAGATTCTTCGCGTTCAACAGTGCAGTCTACAGTTGATAAAACTAAATCCAGAGGGCGATTAGCATTAGATACTCTGTTATATTGATGTACTTCAAAAAATTCTTGAAAGTTACGGAACATGATAATTTTACGGTCATAAACATCAAAATTGTATTGAGGAATATTAAAATCATCTAATATTATAACATTTTTTGTAGTAATAACATCTAACGTTTCAAGTAATGCTAAAAACTCTGGATATTTGTCAGTCGCTATTGTCGGTGGAACATATATAACAAAAACTAATACATGAAAAGAGTTTGATCATGATAATTTGCAAGCAACAATGTCTATCTCCGATATAGCGATTTTAACACTATGTAAATTGACTTCTGTTGCTAATATATTATTATTAACTGCTAATAGTACTTCACCACCCTTTGACAATCCTGACGGGGAAAAAATTCGTTGCTAGAAACATCAGCGCTTAACCAAGTCTACGTTAGGCACAACACATCAAAATCGCTAACTGACACATTATTATAGAAAAGATTAATTTTAGAATTAAGTCCTCTAAGATTTTGGTAAAGACAGTGTATGGTAAGGTCGCACTTGGGTTTATTCACTAGTTTAAATGAATAATTTTAGGCACGCCGCGCATGTATTTAATTTTTAAGTTTGTTTCGGGAGCCGCGATCCTTGTTTGTAATTCAGCTTTAAGGTTTTTATCAGCTTGTAGTTGCCAAGGTGTCTTATCGAACGAAATGGAGATATTTTTGTACTTAGTTGAAGTTCGCAGTTTTTTAGAATTTCTAATGAGAATGAACAGTAGATTCGCTATTCAATGTTATTTTAATAGGCCGTGGAATAGTAACATGCAAACTATTCTAGCGACCAAGTCTGCGGGACTCAATAGATTTCAGTATTGAAGATACTTCAATGTTATGAAATGTACGTCTTTCACACCCGAAAGACGTACGTTTCACATCACGTCCGCGAGAACATCCGATGAATGTAGTTATATATGTGTATTGAAATATAATTTCTAGCACTATTCGAAATTTTAATAGTTCTATTGTCTCATTGAAGCAAAACGAAGACAAATTGAACAAAGATTGAAGAGATAAATCAACTTCCGAGAGAAACTAATTCTAAACTGAACGAAATATCAATCGATACCCTAGTAACCTAACATATTTCAACATTAAATTCGTTAGTTAACAAAATCTCCGCTGAATACGATAATTATATAAATTGCATCAATTTAGCTAAACACGGAATTTTATCACCCGAAATTGTTAGTCCTAAAGTCTTACGCGAAGAACTCTCTCTTTATAAAGGCGAATATGAATTGCCCTACCAATCAATTATAAAAACTCACTATTATATTATAAATTAATGAGAGTAGACGTAATATTTGATAACAAAATGCTAATTATTGTTCTAAAGATTCCTCTATTAGACAAGCTGCCTTACAATTTTTATCAATTAATACCACTACCAATGCAACACAAGAACCTCTCTATTTATTCCTATATTCAACCTAACTACGAATACCTTCTAATATCACAACCTAGAACCTATTACACCTTAATGCAAGATAAAGCGAAATGCATCGAATACATTAAGGATGGTTATATTTGTTATGGTATCCAAATCACCAAGAGCCGAAAATCCAAGTTGCGAAGTACTTCTTCTGTCACCCCATCTACTGAATTTGCCGCCCGACTGCTCCACTCGTAACGTCAAAGCCAGCATCGAGACATGGAAAGCGATCGGACACAACCAGTGGATCTACATCTTGCCAAAACCAACAACGCTAACGCTACTCTGTGAAAACGATCACATGGAAGACATCATTCTCCAGCAAAGTGGCGTTGTTCAACTAAATCGCAAATGTAAAGGCTATTCCGACACGGTAGTTCTGGATACGATCAACGAAATTACGGGAAGCACCCGAACATATCAAGTTCCCGGACTCAATATATTAGAAGAGGATTGTTGCATCGAAAACAAGATCAATACCACTATCCCGATTCAACTGGAACGTTATTTCAAAGTAAGTCAAATTTTCCTTTCTCTCTTTCCACATGAAAACGCATGCATTTTGAACAATTTCGGTAATTTGTATATAAGCTAGAATTTGTAATCGTATATGCAAGATCCCATCGACGCCTTAACAGGTGCATTAGAAAACATGACTCTAAATCAAACCGCCGCATTGTCATTAGCTAAAGCTAACGCGGAGTTCCTGCCGACCTTCGACGGGAACTGCGGGCAGTTAGAGAGTTTCATTCACAGATGCGATAAATTCCACGCGATATACGGACGCACAACTAATAACGGCATTAATGATTTTACTTTCAATGCTATCTGTTCTAAAATACGCGGCGATGTCATTAACTTCTTGATGTGTAGACCTGACCTCGACACTTGGCCCACGGTAAAAAACGCGCTTAGGGAACATTACGGTGATAAAATAGATCGCCAAACACTCATGCGTGAATTTTTACAACTAACAGAAACTAAAAACGAAACAACGTTAGGATTCATCGAGAGACTAAAACTTGTTAAATCACGGGTAGAAGTTAAGATTCAGATAGATGAGGCTATCCCACGAGAACAGAAAGCCGCTTTAATCAGTCACAATGAACTGAACGCGTTAGATGTCTTAGCAGCAAACGTAGATAGCAGCTTACGGGTGCTCCTAGATATCAAACAACCTACAACCTTAGCCGCCGCTTCAGACGTTGCATTGAAGCATTTTCATAATGAATCGCGAATAAACGCTCTAACACAGAGTCATGGTACATCGTACATAGCGAAGCCAAGTGCATCGCAAACACAAGCCCCTAGACCGCAGACGAATAGACCACAATATACACAGCCTCCATCTTTCAATTATAGTTTTCCCGCTCCTATAATGCGACCCCAACCGTTTGCTCACCAGCAAGCATTCAGACCATACGCACACGCTAGTCCACAACTTACGTATAGATCACCCCTTGCACCCCAAAATTACGCAAGACCGCAATTTCCATCGCAACCGATACAATTCCAAACAAGACCTGCAGTAAACCGTTTTCCTACATATCAACAGGTATTCGGAAAACCCAAGCCACCGCAAAATGTATTCGCCCCTAGAAATTCCCATAAACCCACATCGACACCGGAACCCATGGACACGTCTCGTCCAGAAATCGAACCACCAATTCGAACTTCTTTCGAAAAACGGGACCCCCTAACTTTGTTGTAGAAGAACTTCATAACAACGAATTAATCGAGGAACCTTATCATCCCGAATACGAAGATGAATTACACCCACAATTACGAGACTTACACCAAAGAACAACAACTTATCGAATCCCCAGCTCAGGATTTTCACGATACCGACGACCAAGACCCGGAAGGATAGATCTGAACAATATTAACCTCAACAATTCGCTACCCTATATACAACTCCAAAATATCCCCATAAAATTATTGATAGACACAGGATGTCACGGCTCTCTTCTCAGGCCGTACATCGCCGAAAAATACTTTCCCCACAATATCTACCAAGGTAATACGGCTATCACCACATGTGCCGGTACAAAATATAGCAAATTCAAAGCTAATATTCCTCTCTTAAGCGAGTTCAACATTTTCGACACATTTGAGTTCATATTATTTCCATTTCACGAATATTTCGACGGTATAATAGGATTGCGAGATTTAAGGAAGCTAGGACATAAAATAGATTTGCAAAGCCAAACGCTAGGTAATAGAGTAGAGTCGCCAAATGTGGAATAGCAGCCTAAAGTGGAATAGCTGCATTTCTCAAACACCACTGGCGTCATCTGTGTTTTGGTAGCATAAGTATAAAGGCTTGTATCTGTAAAGATTCGGTATCCACATGGGGAATCTTCTGGTGAAATCTTAACCTCAAAAAATAGCAAACCATACGTTCGTCAGACCACGACATTTTTAAGGACAGTGAAAAAGAGTTTTGTTCTGGATTTGTCTGAACCTCTTGAATAGTGAGAAATATCAGGTAAGGTAGCATAGATGTTAGGCTTTCATGTTGTACATATAGCGTGCCAGTTATACGTTGTTGTTTTTTTGTTCAATTCATTCGAATATTTTTATGGGATGTGTCCTATTGTGGAATACAAGATAGGATCCAATTGTGGAATATTCCACATTAGGGTACTATATCATGAATACCTACATGACCATTGGTATGTATAGATATCTATTTTAATTTCAGAAAAATGCCCAAAAAAGAAACCAAGGAACATGTCTGGAAGGAGGAGGACATGAATTCAGCAGTAAATGCCGTTCTCGGCAAGAAAATGGGGTATCTAGCTGCGTCGAAACAATTTCAAGTTCCACGTTCGAGTTTATTCCGTTACTGTGCTCAAAAAAAAGAAAGTGGACAAGCAGTTAAGAAAAACAAACTTGGGAGAAAACCCGTTCTGACAGTAGCTCTTGAGAATGAATTAGTCAGTCATCTTTTAGTTATGGAGCGAACATTCTTTGGATTGACAAGACAAGACGTACGCTACGTAGCATTTCAACTGGCAAAACTCAATAACCTGCCAAATCCGTTTTCTATCTTACAACAAACGGCAGGCAAGAAATGGTTGAGACTATTTTTGAAGCGCCATGAAAAGACAATCAGTGTTAGAAAGCCAACCGGCACATCAGTAGCTAGGGCAGTTGGTTTCAACAAGCGAAAGGTAAATGATTTTTTCAATCTTCTGGAAAACTTGATGGAAGAACACAACTTTGCTCCGGACCGTATATTTAACGTGGACGAGACTGGATTGTGCATCGTACAATCGAAATGTCCATCTGTTCTTGCACTGAGAGGTAAACGTCAGATTGGAACCATAACATCAGCAGAACGGGGATCTTTGCTAACTGCCGTATTATGCATGAGTGCAAGCGGAACTTTTGTTCCGCCGATGTTAATCTTTCCACGGAAGAACGCCAATGTCCAACTTGAGAAAGGTGCACCACCAGGATCTATTTTTCGTTATCATCCTTCAGGATGGATACAGATGGATCTATTTACAAACTGGTTCAGACACTTTATCGAGAAAGTCCACCCAACCAAAGATAGTCCTGTTCTGCTCATTCTAGACGGTCATCACACACACACCAGAAACTTGAATGTCATACTAGCTGCTAAGGAAAACTATGTAACCATATTGTGCCTCCACCCCACACAACCCACAAAATACAGCCCCTGGATAAGTCTGTTATGGGGCCGTTAAAGCTGTTTTACAATGAAGAAATAAGAATTTTCTTGAGAACACAGCAACGTGCTGTCACACATTTTGATGTGAGTGATTTATTCGGGAAGGCATATCTAAAGGTGCAATCAGGTGAAAGAGCTGTGAAAGGATTTGCAACTACTGGCTTGTATCCTGTTCGGCGAGATATATTTAAAGAAGAAGACTTTTTGGAAGCTGAAGAAGACACACAAAGAAATCGGGAAATTACAGATAATGAAGCAAGAGATCAGAACGTAGACGAAAATATTGACCAACTGAATCTATCCACAATTTCAGTTAAACCAGACGAAGTTATACCAATACCAAAATTGAGAAAGAAAACTGGAAATAGGGGAAGGAAGCCAGGAAAGGCCAAGGTCATAACATCAACACCCAACAAGGATGAGTTGATGCAGTCGTTAGACAAAAAAGTAGTTGATGAGAAAAAGGAACAAGTGAAACGAAAAATATTAGATGAGAGTGAAGCTGGTCCGAGAAAGAATGATGAGAAAAATAGCCAAGTAATACGAAAAATCAGAGATGGAAATAAAGTTGGTTCAAACAAGAAATATGTAGAAAATGACCGAGTGAAACGAGAAGTAAAAAATGAGATTAAGGCTGGTCCATGCAAGAAGAAGAAAAAAAGAGGTTCTTCCTCAAGTTCTGAAAGGTCTTCTTTCAGTATCGAGGATTCATCTACTGACGAAGAGAACTTTCCTTTAGACAGTCCGTCAGATGATGCGCAATGCATTTTTTGCGACGCCATGTTCTCAAAGGATAGGCGAGGTGAAATTTGGATAAGGTGTGTTATGTGCCAATGTTGGGCGCACGAAGAGTGTGCAGGACCGGAAGGTGATGTTTACTTGTGCGATTATTGTAAATGAGGCGTTTAAGTTTCATGTTCGTTTCAAATAATAATTTCAAAAATATATTTTCAGTTTTTTGAAAATTTTGTTTCTAGATCTATTTATTTGCTATTCCACTTTAGGCCCCTGAGTATTCCACATTGGGATACCAAAAGTCTCATGACGAAAAATGTACTTTTCTCTAAAATATAATCCTAACTTTTTGACGGTAGTTCAAATTGATCCAAATCAAAAACGGTATTATCCACAAATAGTTTATTGTTACACCTTTGATTAACAAACTAATCTAAATTGTTTATTATACCAAATATATTCATAAACAAAAATGGTATTCCACATTTGGCGACTCTACTCTAGCGTCATTGAAATTCCCTTCCATTACCGGACGAACTTTGACACACAAACTCTCGAAATTCCGGCTAACACTATCATCCTCAAAGATATCAGGACCTCCCTTCCGAAAGACACAAATTTTAATAAAAAATCTAACCTACCCTGACAATTCCCTAAAGATCCCCGCGTGTATCACTAAAGTACAAAATCAATCTGCGAAATTAGAAATTCATAATACCACCGATAAAACACAAATTATAACGTTAGACGCTAATTTCTTGGAACAATGCGGTACGCCTTACGATTCAAACGAATATGATTGCTATCATATCGAGGACGCGCAATATACGCCTAACCCCGGAAACAAAATTTCACTCCAAGACCTAAGAACCGACCACCTAAACCAAGAAGAAAAACAAGCGCTGCGGAAAGTCATCTCCGAATTCCCTGACGTATTCCACGACAACTCCGAAAAGTTAACGTTTACGAACGAGATTAAACATGATATAAAAACTACAGACGACGTACCCGTGCATGTTAAATCATATAGGTATCCATACGTGCATAAAAACGAAGTCCAAAAACAAATTAATAAAATGCTGAATGACGGTATCATCCGCCCTAGCCAATCACCCTGGAGCTCTCCCATCTGTATAGTTCCGAAGAAAATAGATGCGAGCAGGCAACAAAAATGGAGAATCGTTATCGACTACCGAAAACTTAACGAAAAAACCGTCGACGACCGATACCCTCTCCCTAATATTAACGATATCCTAGACAAACTGGGACGTTGCAACTATTTTACAACCCTTGATCTAGCCTCAGGCTTTCATCAAATCGAGTTGCAGCCTGATTCCACGCCGAAAACCGCATTCAACGTAGAAAACGGGCATTATGAATTCGTACGAATGCCGTTTGGTTTAAAAACCGCGCCCGCAACATTTCAACGCGTGATGGACAACGTCCTCAAAGAGCTACAAAACAAAGTTTGCCTGGTTTATATGGACGATATAATAGTCTTTTCGTCCAGTTTACAAGAACACATCGCGAACCTAAGAAAAGTCTTTAGTAAATTACAAAAAGCAGGGCTAAAAATCCAATTGGATAAGTCAGAATTTCTATCTAAATCAGTCGAATTCCTCGGTCACGTTATAACCCCCGAAGGTGTCAAGCCGAATCCAAGGAAAATCGAAGCGATCAAGAAATTCCCAATCCCTAAAACTGCTAAAGAAATCAAGTCTTTCTTAGGACTCGTAGGGTATTATCGTAAATTCATTAACAATTTTGCGCGATTAACAAAACCCCTCACATCGTGCTTAAAGAAAAACGTCAAAATCACACACACCCCAGAATTTATAAAAAGTTTCGAGGCGTGTAAAAATATTTTACTCGAAGACCCGATATTACAATTTCCGGACTTCTCCAAACCCTTTAATATAACAACAGACGCCTCTAATTTTGCATTAGGTGCAATACTCTCCCAAGGTCCAATTGGCAAAGACCTACCGATCGCCTACGTCAGTCGCACCCTGAACCCCGCGGAGTGCAACTATAGCACTATAGAAAAGGAACTTTTGGCCATCGTTTGGGCAGTAAAGTATTTTAGGCCGTACGTCTACGGGACTAAACTCAATATCATCACGGACCACAAGCCATTACAGTGGCTATTCTCCTTGAAAGAGCCGAGCTCCAAACTAGTACGTTGGCGTCTCAAGCTAGAGGAGTATGAATACAATATCGTATATAAAAAAGGTAAAGCGAACACCAACGCAGACGCCCTCTCGCGAATCGAAATCCACCCGCTAGAATTAGCCGACGCTCAATCGGTGATAGTCAATTTCGATACGACGGAACTTCCGGATCTCAATGTCAACGAGTTAGATGACATTCTAGAAATTATAGAAAAGGACCAAAATAATTCCGAACAAGCTGTCGCTTCATCTCAAATCACGCCCGGACCTTCATCGCGTCCAGAGATCGAGACGCCCGGTGAAACCCCTTCTGAGAGCGACACAGCCCATACGGCCGCAGAAAACCCAACTCTAATACTCCCATATACGGAAAAATCAGTCAATGTACATTCTAATCAAATTATTCTAGGTAAATCCCCCTGTAAGGCTTTCCAAGCTCATTTTATTAAAACATTCAATAAGAAAAGGCACACCTGGCTTTTAAACGAATCACTACTCGACGACGAATCAAAACTAGAATCAATATTCTACAAATTAATAAAAGAGCACATACGCCCAAACCAGAACTACTGCATGTTTTTTAAATTCCCCGCACTCGAAAAACCTTTAATCAAATTCTTACAAAAATATTTCCAAAATAAAATGTTCTCAATATCCATTAGTCGAACCATGTTAGAAGACGTAAACGCGCGAGATGACCAAATGGAAAAAATTAGATTGTACCATGAAACAAAAACCACGCATCGCGGAATTAGCGAAAACATCGCAGCTATAAAAAAAGCATTTTTATTGGCCAAACTTAGAGAACGACGTTCGCGACTACGTGAACTCATGCGAAGTATGTCAAAAATCAAAATACGAGAGGCACCCCAACAAACTCATTTTCAAACCAACGCCTATCGGATCTAAACCTTTCGAACATCTTTACATTGACTCGCTCAAAATATCGAACCAATACTTCATCACCATTATAGACAGCTTCTCGAAATTCGGCCAAGCTTACCCCGTTACATCATTGAACGCAATAGAAAGCACGAATAAAATCATACAACACTTTTCTTGTTTCGGTATACCCAAAAAGATTACGTGCGACAACGGTGTCGAATTTCGGAACAAAGTCTTTCGAGATCTTTGTAACTTATACGAAACTGAAATTCACTACACAACCGTGTACAACCCGAATAGCAATAGCCCGATTGAACGATTCCACTCTACCATCATCGAAAGCATCCGAATCATTAGGGAAGAGAAACCCGACCAAAATGTAATCGATCAAATGCATTACGCCATACTCTCTTATAATAATAGTATACACTCAGCCATAGAATACACACCATTCCAAATTGCTAAAGGACAGTTAGATTTTAAAAATCCATTTGAACTAACAAAAAATGAACAAATATCTAATTACATCGCAGAACATACACAAATATTAGAACTTTTGTCCAGTCAACTAACGCAAAAATTGAGAAAAAAACAGGAACAAATATTAGAACGCGAGAATCGTCACCGTAAAAGATCCCTAACCTTAAACTTAGACCAGCCCCTGTACTCAAAAAATAATATGAAAACGCAAAAAGACCAACAGCCGTTCACTAAATTGAATAATCCCGAACAAATCGCGGATAATAAAATATTATCAAGCGATAGGGTAACACATCAAAGACAGCTTAAACCCCAACGTAAATTAAATGTTGTAGGGAATGAACATGCTACTAGCAGCGGCGACTCTGACGATAATCTCCCTTTATATCACATACGCAACGCAAACCGAAACCTTGAACAACCCGATCCTTCCTCTACAACTGGGCAAGGCTCGCGTAATTGAATACGAACATACATTTTTATATCACGTCAACATTAGCACACCCAGGGCGATCAATTCCAAACTTCAAAACCATATAGATCTACTACAACAATTCCTAGCGAGTAATCTTAATCACTTTTCAGTACTCTTGGCTCAAAAACTAGAAATTGCAAGTACATTAACCGATAAAATTCAAAAAACTATATCTAGCATAGATAATCGACATAAGAGAGCGGTTTTTAACGGGATCGGAACGATGTCGAAATATTTATTCGGAACAATGGACTCGGATGACAGAAATCAAATAGACAAATACTTTGAAACCGTGAACAAAAACGAAATAAAATTACAAAATTCATTATCTAGACAACAAACGATCTTAAAGGAAATCATTAACAAGTACACTCAGACATTTGAAGATATTCAGGACAACCAAAATAAAATTATCACCCAACTAAACCACCTCATTAAAAATGAGAATAAACTACGGGAACATGATGAAATAATATCTCTAGATTTAACCATAGACAGACTCATACTCGAGCTACAAATGCTATTCGATGTAATGAATAACTTGCAAACGGCCTTAACATTCGCTAATCTACACACCCTGCACACTTCTATTGTACAGACGCATGAAATCGAAAAAATACTCAACCTAGTAGAAAACGAGTACGGTCAGGAACACATACCAAGATTTAGCCATCTAATCAGCTACTATTCATTCTTTTCAACTAGCTTTACCGTAATTGATGAAATAATTATGTTCAAAATACATGTGCCTATACTCTCCAAGCCATATAATTATTTCCAATTCTTCCCCGTATACCTGAACAACTATACCATAATTCCTGAAACCCCATACTTCCTCTTTGACGATGACAAGTATTGGAATTCGGAAAAGAGATGCGACCGGATCGACGACGTCTACTTCTGCAGACAGCAACACCTGACGAAGGGAGACCCTTGCCTGAAAGATGTTCTTCTGCATACAGTCAACAAATGCCCAGTCACGGCCGTAGTTCTAACGAGAACACTAGTACAAAAGATAAGCGCAACAAAAATTTTAGTTCACCCACAGAAACCCACCGCTGTCCATTCAACATGCCCGGCTGACGGACTCCTGGTGCTACACGAACCAACCGTCATCAACCTGGGAAGCTGCGAACTAGAAATCGAAGGTGAGAAGTTTCCTCCCAACGAAAATCTACCTGTGGAAAACATGTTCAAACTACCACACCTGAACATAAGTCTACCACGACATTCCGTAGCGAAAGCCCTCCGGGTATCAACAACCAACGAAAAGGAGATCAAACACATCCAGGTGCTAGCGAATAACCTGGCGACTGAACAAGTTACCCCCGTGAAGGAAACGCCTCATACATGGACGAATAGTGCCTTCCTCATGATCGCCTTCGTCGTAATCCTCGGCATCCTTGGACACCACGCCTGGTCCACAGTCAACAACGCACGGAAGAACGGAGCCAGAGGCATCGAACTCCAAGAAGTCACGCAAACATCAGACCCCTCGTTTGCTCATCTTAGGGATGGAGGAATTATATTGTAATTAGAATACCTTTCTAATTCTTTTGTAGAACGTTATCAGTTTAGAAAGATGTAAACAACCTGCGTAACCTTTAAATACTTCCCCGTGCTAAAAAAGGGACATTATTACTGAAGTATCGGAGTGTTACGGTTGTCTTGCCTAAACTTCTGTATTTGTAATTTTCACATTATATATTTTGTAACTTTCATTTTAAACAAATAAATCTGAACTTGTCTTGTTTGTGCTTTTAAAATTAGTTTTTAAAAACCTCAAGTGACCGTTGAGAAACTTAATTAGAGACTCTTCAAGAGTCCTCTATAATTACAAATAATTTATATTTATAGACTATGCAGTCCCTTCTACTAACTATCCTTCCGGTGCTTGATCGGCAGTATCAAAGTTCGATGTCTTCGAATTGACCGAGATCATAATCTTACACAGCAATTGTCCAGACGCTCAGTCAGCTCGACGATACCGGTCACCGATCAAAGAATGATTACAATACAAAAAAACATAAACGATGAACGCAAAGCAGCGGAAGTCCAGTTAGCGTCTTTTCTAAAAGTAAAAGCAAAGCGCTTATTCGCGACATTATTGACTAAACAACACCTTCCCTTATTCTGTTTTTCAATTCATCGAGTGTAGCAATTTACGTTACAATAACTTTATTTTACATAGCGCCCCACAGAAACAAATGTGATGGCGATAGATCGGGAGATCTTGCTTTATCGAAATGTGTGGGGTACACCATCGTGCTGAAATACCCTTCCGCTAGCTGCTAACGGCATATGTTCCAAATAATCTAGTTCATTTTGCGGTGTCATGGCTGCATCTGAGTAGACGTGTCGTGTGCGTTCTGTTAAATATTTATATTTTCTGGCTTTAAAAGTGCAAGGATTTTTTTGGTTCTGTCTCAATTTATCGATATAAGAGTTATAACATCAAATTCTGTGAGAAGTGTCCACTGTTACGCGCCCTACGTCTGAAGAAAATCGATTTGATTAAGGACTGTGTTAATGGAATCCTACAAGATAGCAGTTTTTTTAGTGTATTTGCACAAAAAGTCATAACAGCTGTTGAGAAATACTTCAGCGATAAAATGGGGATTTATGCGCAAAGAACTGAGGATTTACGAAAAGAGAATCAGATGTTGATTTCTAAATGCGATACCTTGGAACAATACTCCAGGACGAATAACATCCGCATAAGTGGTCTAGATGCGGTAGCCCGGGAGGAGGTAAAAGAAAGGGTCCTCGCTTTTTTGGAGAATACTATGTACGTTAAGGAAAAGTCGATGCATTTTCGCTTGGCACTAGCGCACGAACCAATTTTCGTCAAAGACTGAAACAGAGAGATAATTTAGAAAAAGAGGAGATAGTGCAGATCAAACTGAAAACAGTGGTGCTCTGCCATATGTCAATTTCCTTTAGTCGTTTTGTAACCTCTCTTTGTATGGTAGCGTCCTAAATTAATTCATCTTTTTCTTTGTTATCTATTGTTTTATTGCAAAAATATTTTTTTTCAAAACTCCTTTACAATAATCCAGGCTTTGTACAGGTGCATAGATAATAATTTTATCGTAAACAATACTTTGAATGTTGTGTTGTTATAAAGGCTCTACGTCGTCGGTGTCACTGCCCAGAAAGAGGAAGACACTTTCACAGGATTGTCGAGAGGTTGTGTGGAATGTATATAATTATTTGAAAAAGCGGAATATACCAAGTAAGATAAAAACAAGTTTGTGAATTAAATCTAATTAGAAATTTTGCAGAACTCTTGGATGCTGTTGCAAAAGCAACAGGCATTTCCAAAACCTAGTCGACGATTTTGGTGAACATGCTATTCGTCACATAATTTACAATTTCCACATTACTGATAACCAAATGCCTGCCATTAAATCAATATACACTAAAATAAAAGATGATGATTCCATCAATTTTACGGGGAAGGAAAAATCCCTCCGAAAATTAATTAAAAAATTGGGCTTTCGGTACGTACATCTGCTCTAAGCTTTGTTTAGGTTTTAACAAAACACTATTTCCTGTCTAAATGGGAGAAATCTACCGACAATCGTAGGCTTATTTATTATAGAACGTAGTGAAATACGTGAACTATGTTGTGCTTATATAAGAGCGATAATAAGATTCAGACTAGAGGGACGCCCTATTATATATACAGGTTAGTAATCTGTACATTTATGTATTATTGGTTTTATTAATATTTTAATACGCCCATGTAGATGAAACATACATACATACGACCCCGTACGAATGGATTGATGCTACTACAGGTGGTGGCATCAGATGCCCCATATCAAAAGGCAAAAGATTTATTATAATATATGCTGGTATGTGAATATATCTATTTTACAAATTAATCCTTAATATAATATATATGTATACTTTCAGGTGGTGAGGCAGGTTTTGTGCCAAATGCATTGCTGATTTTTAAGTCGGGCCAAAAAAGTGGAGATTATCATGACGACATGAATTATATTAACTATACATATTGGTTAGGAAGGCAATTAATCCCTAATTTACCTGCTCATTCCATTGTAGTCATGGATAATGCCAGCTACCATAACGGAAAGCTGAAATGACTGAATGGCTAAATGCACGTAGTATTTTTTATCCTTTGGAAGCAACAAAATGTAAGCTATATAATCTAATTAAACAGCACAAACCACACTACTGTCAATATGGTATTGATGCTATTTTGGCAAAGTATGGGCATGGTATATCGTTTGCCTCCATACCACCCTGAGCTGAACTCAATTGAAAAAATTTGGGCTTTATCAAGAAATTGGATTGCATCGAGGAACATCACCTTCAAAATGGACTATGTTGACTAGGCAAAAATTTGCAGACATTACAAGTGATGAGTGGTCTCGGATTTGCCAACACGTAATTAACATTGAGCAAAAGTATATCCAAAAGGAACATATTTTGGACAATTATTGCGATGAATTTATTATCAATGCGAGGGGGATAGCTCTTCAGAAGAAGATTATATATATCTGATGAAGACGTTGATTAGATCCAATCATTGAGTGAATTACTTATGAAAAGACAACTATGAAGAAAAATGTATCCTATGTGGATCTGAGATTTGCCATGGATACAATGAGTGAGAGTGTTTGTTTAGATCTGAGATCTAATAAAGACCGAGTAAACGTGAAATAGATAGATTCGGCGATACGTGCTGGTTGTGTGTAGACGTATATTTCGGCTCCTGGAATCCTAACGAAAATTTCTTATTAAATCAGAGATGGCAGATTATAAATTGAGAAAAAAACATAGTGCGGTTGATGAAGAATCCATTGTTCAAAATATGCTGGAAGAATCAGTGCTTTCTGATAACTTTATTAAGAAAGTAAGTAATAAAATTACTGCTACGCTCGTGCCAATGTTTCAATCGGAAACCAAGAAATTAGTTGACCAGGTGAACCAACTGCAATTACAATTGAGTGAAGCTAACAAAAAAATGAACATCCAGAACAGTATTCCAGATTAAATAATCTAAGAATATATGGACTACCAGAACATCCAAATGAAGATACCTCTCAAGAGGTAATTAAGATATGTAAGGAGAAATTAAACATTGAAATCCAGTCGTACAATATCGATATTTCCCATCGACTAAAAGCAAATGAGAATGGAACAAAGCCACTTATAGTCCGTTTCACAAGCAGAACAATTAAAAGAATGATCTACAGAAAAAAAAGTAAATTGAAGGGAACACGTATTGTGATCAGAGAAGATCTGACTCCATCTAGGGTATCCTTATTGAAGGAACTTGGTAAGCGCACGTCTGAAAAAGCTACATGGATTAATGATGGAAAAATATTTTGTAAGTTCAATAACGTTATTTACGAAATTGAATCTCTGGATGATCTTAGTAGAATTCGGAAGCCGGGGACATCGAACGATATTGAGTGATCCCACCGCTTGGTGTACAGCTTGAGATACGCATTCTGACGATAGTTTCTTTAAGTCTACAAAAAAGAGAACCTTTCATACATACATTCCTTTAGTTCTTTCGGTCAATCTACATTTATTTTATTTTATTTAGTTTTATACACCTGAAATTATTCGTATATACAATCAATTTGTTTTTAACTGTAATGTAATACAGCCATTTACGACCTTATAATTAGGTTTTGCCTTTTTGTCTTTCTCGCTTATTATGTTTTGTAAAAATTATTTTTGTTTACATTAGTGTTTAGTATTACTTGTAATAATTAATTCAAAAGGTATGAGAATAGCGCACATTAATATCCGATCTCTTCAGCCTTAAATAAATAATCTAAGGCAATTTATACAAGACAATAATATAGATATTTTAACAGTTTCTGAAACGTGGCTTAATCAATTTATACCAAACACAGCATTGTATATTGAGAACTATATTTTCTGTAGAAATGATAGGGCTGGTCGTGGTGGAGGGGTTGGAGTTTATTTACGTAACACATTTAAGCATTCAGTAATTACCACCTCCACTGATATTAAACAAATCTGGTTACAAATTAAAGTAGGCGCGAGAAAAATTGCAATTGCCGCAGTATATAAACTATCTCAAATCGATTATGTACAATGTTTGAATACATTGGAAGATACTATAATTAACTGCAGTTTCAGTACAGATGAATTTTACTGTTGCGGAGATTTTAATATCGATCTGTATAAAAGTCATTTGCCTTCTGTTTCACATTTTAAATCTTTTTTGCACACTATCGGCGCAAGACAAATTATCTGTGACCCTACTAGAATAACCAATACAACATCCGCCCTATTAGATTTTATTATCACTGCTCACGCTCCTAATAATATTAATAGCGGTATCATTGATTGCTACCTATCGGACCACGAATGCGTGTTCTGTGATGTTTCACTGGGGGAACCACGGAATGTGACTATTTTTAAAACCTATCGCGATTATAAAAGTATATCACAAGTTGAGTTCCAAACAGAGCTTCAACGAATTAATTTTGATTATATACTGCATTTGGAGAGCGTCGAAGATAAAATGGCGTTTTTTAGTTGCAGCATTTGTTCAATAAACATGCGCCTCTTATTACGCGCCGATTCACCAAGAAGTACACGTGGTTAATCAATAACTTAAAATTATTAATGAATCTTAGAGATCAAAACCAAACATCGTAGAACCAGGAGGCAATGCGACTGTGCCGGCTGAGTATGAGCAGCTCTCCCTTCCTCTTCTCAAGTTTAAAAAAATTATTAGGGGGATGTTGTTTTCGGGACAAGTTGTGGTTGCTGGAGTGTGGCCTCGCGGACGGGTGTGTAGATTGTAAATGTGAAGTGAATTTGGCGTTATATGTTGACTGCCTTATGTATACTTCTTTCTTAGTTTCTTCTTTCTTTTCTCACTTGTCTCTTATTATCACTTTTCTTTTTCCTCTTACTAGGCTTATTTTAACTTTAATTTAGGATATAGTTTAGATTAAGTTTAGCCAGTTAGGAAGAGCAGCTTTCAGAAGATGTTCTTGGATTGACAGTTTTGATAAATGGGAAGCGCATTGGCTTAACAAGGAGTTTTTGAAGTCTCCTACTGAGAGCGAAAACAAATTAACCAAAACCTTTAATAGAGTCGTAACTGGAGGAAAAGGAAGTAAGCCTGTCGCTATTCCGTTTCCAAAATGCCTTCAAAAATACACTGACGTTCTCTTAAATATAAGAGGTCAGTGTGTTCCTTCAACAAATGAATACCTCTTTGCCAACCCCAAAACTGAAAACAGGTGGATAAGTGACTTTCACACATTAAAAAAACTTGCTGATCACTCAGGCCTAAAAAATAAACATGTTTACTTCCACCCGTTTAACGCTACAAATAGCTACTCTCCTCCAAGTTCTGAATGTTACCGATGCCGAAATGGAGCAATTTGCAGGTTTTATAAGACATATCAAGAAAACTCATGACATCTACTACAAGTAAATTTTCACTTTAATGCGAAATTTTTGTCCACATCTACAACAAAGTTCTTCCATTTTGTCTATGACTAGTGTATTTAGTTTTAAATATATACAGATCTGCACTATTCTTTTTTTACTTCTTCTTTTATTTAAGTTAGCTGGCGACCTTTGTAGCATTTACTTTTTCGTGAGGTATTGGTTTTCTGTAGACACCCAGACGTAATTTGGTAATCATGTTTAGATTACCTCAAGATGTGTATCAAACAGCAAAGATTTCAAAATTGTTACTTGCCATAAATAGAGGCAAAGGAGCATTGTATAAAGGAAAATATATAGAAGATATAGACTTTTCTGACAATATTGAATCAGACAACGAGACAGAACCATATTCTGGTGGGAGAGAAGAAGTGGCTAACGATAAAATTGGTCATTGCAATCAAATTCATAAAGGGGGCATGGGGACAGAAAAAAACACTAACCACATTACAAGCGCTAACAAACGTAAAGTCCACAAACCTAAATTCAAGGTCACAGACTGATCCCGATCGAAGCGAAGGTACAAAACGCATTCTTGTATTTTTATTGAATATTTAGGTCAATTTAAACAATTAACACGTTGATATTTTCAGCTGTTGATGTCCAAGAGACTAAACAACCCAATATACATACAACGAGTGAGGTGGACTAAACAACAAAAAGCTGTAATGAATAGTTACTTTAAAGAACACATACGATATAAGAAAACACAAGAAAATTGGAGTCATCCAAAAAAATGAGATTTTTATTTATTCAGAGAAAAAAGCTCCTCCATATAAAAAGAACACACGGCAGATCCTATAGAAGTTTGGAATACTCTTTTTGACAATTAAATTTTTGGGATAATTCTTCAGTGGTCCAATGTTCGTATGGAAAAAATTAGATCTAAATATAAGTGTGAATGTAAAAGTGATGTTCGCAACATAGCTATCACTGAATTAAAAGCTTTTATCGGATTGTTGCTTCTAACGTCGATTTATAAATCAAATCATGAAGACATAAGGTCTATATTTGCGACTGATGGCACAAGGAGAGACATATTTAGATGTATTATTAATTCAGATCGTTTTGCAACAATTATTTCCTGTTTACGATTTGACAATCCTGAAACCAGGACTGAAAGAAAAACAGGAGATCCACTGGCCCCAATATCAGAAATTTTTAATATTTTTGTTCAAAACTGTCAAAACGTTTATACCATGGGAACATGCACATGCATAGATGAGGTGTTAGTCTCATTTCGAGATCGGTCTAAATTTAAAATGTATATGCCCAAAAAGCCTTGCAAATATGGTCTAAAAATCATGGCGATGATAGACGCCAGGACAGAATACTTTAATAATGCATATATATACAGCGGTGAAGATTCCGATGGAATTAATTTGTCCAGTGAAGAAAGAAGGCTATCGAAACCAACTGTAATAAGACTTGCCAAACCAATATTCGGGACAAATAGAAATATTACAGCTGACAATTGGTTTTCGTCTGTAGAATTGGTCAATCTTTTGAAAACAAAAAAACTTACATATGTGGGAACTCTAAAGAAAAACAAAAGAGAGATTCCTATAGGCCTTTTACCAAGCAAAACAAGAAATGTTGGCTCTAGGTTATATGGATATACAAATGACGTGACCATATTGTCATACGTTCCTAAAAAACAATAAGCGGTTGTATTGATTTCATCAATGCGTGACGACGAAGGCCGTAACAATGATTCTGGTAAGCCAGAAAGCCAATTTGTATGGAGTGCACAAGTAGTTTGTAGGGATTGTGCAGCTTCAAAATTAGAGGAAAATAGTAGTTTTTACGTTATTACAATATTTTTTTATTTTTATAGTTATTGACTTTTTTGCTTTCGCTTAAGTTTATATTTACCCATTTTCTAACTAAATTTAGAAAAGCTCAAATACGTCAATACGTATTAAAGAATTTTTTTATTATGATTTCAACCTTCTTTCTTAACTCGCTTGACGAATCAAGGTAATTCAATGGGATGTAATTTTAGAATACATCATCATAATGACATCGTAAACAACGATATTTTGCTGGATGCCCTAGCTATTTACCAAGAGAATAAAAAAAAAGAACTTTTGTTGAACATAGCATAAAAAAGCTTTCAAACGAAGTAGCTCTTTTCAAAATATTTCAAAATACTTTTATAGGTGGCCGATTAAAAACAAAAATTGACGCGTTAGAGTTTATTTCCTTAAACAATTACTGGAAAATGATGAAAGAAAACTTTTGGGACATGCTGTCAACATTCAACTTGTTACGAATTGTTTATATCTCCACATAAAATCAATACTTGTTAATTATAATTATTAAAATATTATACTTTAGTACACAAGTGCATATAAATAAATGTGTACCTAACTCTTTCTACCACTTAGTTTCAGTTGTTCGTTTGAAATTTGGAACATTCAACTTCATTTGTTGTTCGTTACGAAATAAACTAACGAATTAGCACTTTCTATATCCACTCATATAGGAAAATACCAAGAACAAAAAGTCCGGGTTGCTGAAATTATAATTAGTAGCATACGAGCTTCGCATGATGTATAAGTCTCTCTCCTGTAAATATAACAAAAAAAATATACAGGCATATATGAATGGTACGCTATGGAACCCAACAAAAGCTGCCAAATCTCGAGCTCAATACCGTCATATTCATCTGTTTATAGATACCGTATATAAAATTTGATCAGGGCGCCCCCTACGTAGTCGTTCCCGAAACTATTTTGTCTAATTATAGGAATACTACGCTATGGGGCCCCCGTGAAATTTGTAATTCTAGGGTCTACTGATTATTTCCAGCCATTTAAAGCTGAGATACGCCTCGATACGTAATAGTTATAATTTTGAATTTAAGTTGATAGTTATTAAGTGGGCAAAAGAAGCTGGTAATCGTGCTGTAGCGAGGAAATATAATGTGGATGAAAAGAAGGTGCGTGACTGGCGAAAGCAAGAAGCAACTTCAGGTTTGTACATCTTCATTTCTATATGTCTAGCTGTTTTCTACATACTTACCCAACTAATTAAAGTAAATAATTTTTAACTTCATGTATGAGAGAACCAAGGCAAAAAAGAAAATTAAGATTAGAAAAAGAATACATAGGGCTGGCCGAAAGCGTATCTCAGATAAATTTAGTAGAGCTGTTTTCGACTGAGTTTTGGAACAAAGAGAAAAATCATTAAGGGTATCACGACGCAGTATTCAAGAAACTGCGCGAGAACGGCCAGTAACGGTTGGTTACAGAAATTTGTGGACAGAAACAATATGTCTTTGCGTAGTAGAACCACTTGGGTTCAAAAGGATCCCGACGATCTAAACAAAAATATTGCAAGTTATATTATGTATGTGTCTAACATACGGAAACCCAAGAAATTTGTAAGAGACGATTTAATTGCTGCAATGGATGAGACCAGCGTTTTTTCGATATGGTTTCAAATACAACCGTGGCCCCAACTGCGTCTAAATCTGTACCAATGCAATTGACTGGCCACGAAAAAGAACATGCTATGATTATATTGGCGGATAAAGCAAATGGAACCAAACTGAAACCTTTCATAGTCTTCAAAAAAGCAATGCGAGAAGTAAAAAAGTTGCAAGAAACGACCGGCGTTATTATAAGAAGTTCAAAAAATGATTAAATAAATCAGGACCTTACCAGTGACTGGCTCAAATCCGTTTCTGGAAAATTTGCGTTTCAAAGACGTCTTTTAGTAGGAGAAAATAGCATATTAGTGCAGAAACCACTAGCGAGTTGAAGCAATATAACGCAGATGTTGCGGTTATTCCTGGTGGATGTATCAAATATATGCAAGCACCCGATGTTTCTTGGAACAAGCCTTTTAAATAGAAGATTACGAAGTTCTACGACAATTGGATGTTAGGATCTGAACAAAAAGAATATACACGTGGAGGAAGCCTAAAAGTTGCGGCCAAAAAATTAGTATTAAAATGGATTGCTGATGCATGGAAACTACTGTCTATTGCAATAGTAATTAAATCATTTAAAGCATGTGCTCTAAGTATATATCCGTAAGGAACTGAAGATGAATTGATTCATTGTGTAGCCAGGAGAAGTATGTGAAAAAACAGCAGAGATTTTACGTGCGGCAAGACTTCAAGAACAGATAGAACAATTAACTGTCAAAGAAGATACTGAGGAAAGAGAAGTTTCGGTAGACAGCGATATAGATGATACAGCTTCCGTGAGTGAAGAAAGTATAAGCTCCTATGAGAAGGACGACGGTGACATTTAAAAATATCTAGATATTTATATTACATTTTTTATTGTTATATTGTTGGCGCATTTTGTTAATTTTTTGTTCTTCAGTTGCTTTTCAATGAAATTAAGGATTTGGTTTGATTCAAAATGAACGCCGCACTCTAAAGATCACCGCGCCTTTTTTAAACACTGCAGAGAAATGTCCTAAACGATTAAATGTTATGGCGCCTATTAGAATAAATACGGTATACAAATACAGGGTGTCAGGAATATGCATGTCAAAAAATTAACAGCGGGTAGACCTGACAAAACAGAAAAGAAGTCTTACATGGAGTAGGTCCTATATTGTGCTGTTCGCTCAGAAAAAAAAATAATTGTTTGAGACCACATTCTAGGGAAACTAATGTATAAATGTTGTCAAAGTGCTACAAATAGATCTACTTGATAGTAAAAAAAAGTCTAATAAAATTTTTCTCCATGACTAACCGTTAAGGCCATAAATATTAATTAATGTTGGTAGAAATTACTAGTAGAAGGTTTGGCAACTCCGTACAGTGCTCCGTAATTTCTACTATATGAGAGCGAATGCATCGCTAGATAGTAAGGTCGCTTGTTGGCAAAACTAAACTTATTTGAATCTTGACTAGCTTTATTTATTCATTCATTATTATTCATTTATTGTTATAGTCATTAGTTCATAGTTACTATCATTAGTTTGTTAAACATTTCTGTTTATGTGTGTGAGTGTGTGTAAAAGTGTACAATTTTTTAGTGGTCTTATGAAAGCTTATGTGTAAAAATGAATAACTTCAGTATTCGGGAATTACACGATATGGTGTTAATCTATGGCGAATCTGGAGGAAATTCAAATCGGGCACGTCGACTTTATATGGAACGGTACCCACAAAGAAGGCATCCTGACAGAAGAACGTTTGTTGCTGTATCACAACGTTTACTAGACACAGAAAGTGTTGTTCCATGTATCCAAAGCAGTTGACCACAACGGTCGGCACATGTTCTAGAAGCTGAAGAACAAATTTTAGACATTGTGAGTGAAAATCCGACACGCAGCACACGATCAATTGCACGAGAAGTTGGAGTATCTCATTGGACAGTACAATGGACATTAAGAGAACAACTTCTTTACCCATACCACGTTCAACGAGTTCAAGCTCTTAGTATTCGCGACTTTCCTCCACGTATAAATTTTTGCGAGTGGTTTCTTGAACAGCACCAGAACAATCCCAATATTGCTTCCCAAGTTTTAGCAACTGATGAGGCGTGCTTTACAAGAAATGGTATATTTAACTTCCATAATACACATGTTTGGGCGGATGAAGACCCACATACAATTAGACAACGTGAGTTTCAACATAGATTTTCGCGAAATATTTGGGCAGGAACTGTTAGTAATTGTTTGATTGGCCCGTTCATTTTACCTGCACGATTAACGGAAGCAAATTATCGTGACTTCCTCAGAAACCACCTCAATATTTTATTGGAGGACGTACCTTTACGGATACGAAGAAATATGTATTTCATGCATGACGGTGCTCCAGAACATATCAATCGCGAGGTGCAGGATTACTTAAACGTAATGTTTCCTGGACGTTGGATAGGTCAAAGTGGTCCGATTAATTAGTCTGCTAGAAGCCTCGATCTCAATCGATTGGACTTTTATTTTTGGGGCCACTTGAAGAACTTAGTTTATTCAGGGGAAAATATACACAATGCAGACATTCTTCAACAACGTATCTTTAAAGCCGCTGATGAAATTAAGAGAAATCCTGCAATTCTTCAGTCAACCCAAAATAATTGGATTCGCAGATGTCAAGCTTGTTGTCGAAGTAATGGAGATCATTTCCAACATTTATTGTATTAACTTAAAAAAAATGTTTTGTATCCATCCGTAAATAATTTATATTTCAATGCGTTTTTCCTATACATTTTAATATGATTTTAAGTATTGAATATAAATGCGAATAATATTATGTTACTACAGGATTTTCAAACAAGCAGCCGACTTTCGTCATCCGTGACGTGAAACTCTTACCACAACAATTTCACTTAAACACAAAATTTAGTAGTAGGCATAATTTAGTGACAAATAGTTCTCAAATATTCTTGCAGTTTTCTACATTGCAGTATCTACTCCATGTATTTTTGACATTAGAGGTTATTGTTTTGGTTTCTGTTATTTATTTTGTCAATCGCCTTCGAAATCTGTTCTTTTCATAACAAGTAGTTAATAACATTTTTAATTTTGCCACCAAAAATACCTAAATCCTTGAGTCTGGAGATGAAAGAGTGTATCGCTTCGATGATAAACTTTTGTGAACGAGAACGTGATGAAGGCACTCTTCTAATACCATTAACAGCTGTAAGAGAGATAATATAACTTATGTATATATAATGATGCAGTACATTAATTAATATTCTACAATTTCTACTGTAACCAAGCTTATTGCTCGAACCAAAGTTCGTGGAGGCATAATAAAGCGAAAATCTCCTGGGAGACCAATAAAAACGGATTCATTGAATAATATGAATATCTTACGGACGTCCCGGACGAATCCTCGCTCCACTGCCCGTTAAATTTATGAAGAAATTATTGGTCCTGGAATGCCAAATCTTTCTGTGGATACGGTAAAGCGTCGTCTGAGGGAAGGAGGACTAAATGGCCGTCGTCCTGTAAAAAAGCCTCTAATTTCTGCCAAGAACAAGAAGGCCAGAGTGCGATGGACCAAGGAACACCTCAACTGGATCCCCAGTCAATGGGAATCTATTATATGGAGCGATGAAAGCAAGTATCTTCTATTTGAAACGGACGGTGTAACTTGGATATGACGCCCCATAAACACTAGATCTGAGCCTAAGTACCAACTACCGACTGTAAAGCATGGCGGAGGGTCCTGTATGGTCTGGGGATGTTTTAGCAATAGGGGAATATGGATAGATTCATGTACAAAGACATTCTTGAGAACCAGATGCTTCAATAATGATCCAAAACATCAATCAAAGCTACTCTGCGACTGGTTCTCTCAGAAAAGAGTTCAGCGGATGGAGTGTCCCAGTCAATCCCCTGATCTAAATATTATTGAACACATCTGGAATGAACTGGAGAGAAGGCTGATCGGTAAAAAAGCCACAAATGTAGCTGAAAAATTTGTCCAATTAGAGGAGGAATGGAGGAAAATCATTGCCAAACTAATAAACAGTCTACCTCGCAGATGTCAAGTTGTTATCGACGCAAATGGTGCTGCCACCAAATATTAGGTCTATTGTGGTAATATTCATTCGTATTTAGTGTGTCTCAATCGTTTTTTCCATTGTTATGACTTGCTAGATTTATTCGTCACATTTTCTGATCTGAGAAAATTAAAAAATGTTGCTATTTAGTAGTAGTAAGGAAATTATCAAATTAATAAATAAAAATACAAACTACACATTCTGTATATCAACAATTGTTGGACAACTTGTGTGGTGGGTAATTAGAGTAAATTAAGTTTTTTTAAAAAACTTGTGAATTGGGACGTGCACAACATGCAACATACAGAACCGTTATTAATATGTTGTGTACGTTCCAATTTACAAGTTTTTTTAAAAAACTTCATTTACTCTAATAACCCACCACACAAATAGTCCGACAATTGTCGATATATAGAATGTGTAGTTTTTATTTTTATTTATTAATTTGATAATTTCCTTACTACTACTTTTAACTCGAGCCTGAAGATGGGACGTTAGTCCCGAAACCGGTCGCTCTTTCTTATTAAATTTTGAGCTATTGTGAGAAAGTGGACATTTCCTCCAATTTCATAATTTTGATATTGTACAGTTGGTAGTGTTAAACGTCACAGAGCAGCATAGACTCAGTCTTCCAGTTGCGTCCCTGCATGGCATGCATCATGCTATTTTTTTTTTATAAGAATATTCGTTTGAAATTTATTATCAAAATATATTTCGAAAGGTATAGTTATCCAAATTAGCCGTGATTAAACAATCGCTATCGGGAATAAAATAAAGGAGTGAAGAGGCGCTAATTAATTTCTCACTTTTAGTTAAAATATTCATCTAGGTAACACGTGTTTGGCTGCGTTCCTATTTTCTAATTAATTAAAACAGAACTCATGCCTGCGTCTTATTTTTAGAATATGGAAATACCACCATATTTCCCACAAATTGGCAGAAGTAGGTGGGCTGGCTATGAGGGAGCGGAGATACCCTCGAATGGCATGCTTTCTCCATAAAATTCTTACACAAAAACAGCCTGCTTACTTATAGAATCGCATTCCATTTCGCACAGACATACATAACTTAAATTTACGTTTTAGAAGTGCGTTAACACCATCGGTACACCGTATGGCGCCTTTCGAACGTACGTTTTCTCACCAAATCTATAGATTTATTAACTCTTTACCATCCGAGTGTCGTCTGTTATTCGAGCTGCACTTGCAACAATTGATTGTCAATATCTATAGATGCTGAACATTGATGTTTGCTATTCTACTTATCACATTCTACTTATCATATTCTATTTATTATATTCTACTGCAATCATTCAATTTTCTTTTCTATATACATATAAATACACAATTAATGTTATAAATATTATAAATAAATCATTGACAGAATTTAGCCTTAGGTTACTTTTTACGCAAGTATCGTCGAATCTTAAAATATTATTTTTTCTCAGGGCGTGCTTGATTCACATCCTGCGTTTTCTCAATTATGTACTCTATTTTTTTGTACTTCTTATGTTATTATATATTGATTGAGAAATAAAATTCAGTATTATTACTATTATTATGATTAATTGATAAAACTAATTACCCGCTTTGGCGTAGTCGTTATTGCTCTTGAGATGCCATTAACCGTTCATTGTTGATCTGTTAATTAATTCCGTGGTCTGGTTGATACGCCGTCATTACAGTTGGCTGTCAATCTGCGCCGTTTGTTTTGCACCGCTAATTAATTAAGAGATTAATTACATATCTGCCTCTGCATCAGGAAAATTAACATCTGCGCATTTCAAAACATGGTATACAGATGTTTTCTTGCCAAATGCTGGTGCCAACAATTTGCTACTACTAAATTCATGGAGTGAACATTGTCCAACAGAACTACATACATTAACGCCAAAAGACAAAAATGTAAATATTTTGACGATTCCACAGAAGACAACTGCGATGATTCAACCATTAGACGTGTATGGTTTTAGGTTATGGAAAAATTTTGTGAGAACTTTTTCCGACCAAGTTATTTTGATGGGCTACAATATAAATTTGCACCATAGAAATACTATTATCAAGTTACAGTCTCTAACCCACAATCAGTTTTCGTCTCCTAGATTTTTTGGTGTTTTTAAGTATTCTTGGTATAAAAGTGGGTACATTGCGGAGCGACCAAATGTCTTTGAAAATCCAGTCAATTTCTGCTTTGCCAAAGCTGCATAATCCACGCCACTGTGTACTATTTGTGGAAAACCTGCTCTTGGTGTAAGCAATATTTGTGTTTTGAACATTTCTTTTTAGATTACCATTATTGTAATCACTATGTTAAATAAAATTAAATGACAATATGACAATGTATACCGTTGAATTCTGCATGAAACAGACCCTCATTTGCGGTATCTAAAAGTTAGAAAAAGTTAAAAAAAGTTGGGGTGGGGTAGTTTCTCTATTGAAATTAATAAATTTTGAAACGACGGTTATACTAAATTTAGTCCTCTTTAAACAATTGAAAACCTGTCTTAACTTTTTTTGAATATCTCTAATACTTTTTGAGATATTAGCACAAATTTCAAGCGGTAGTATTTTCATTAGAGCGCCCTCCACTCCACATAGGAAGGATTCCGCAGAAACGGATACACGCAATGATCTTACATTGGATCCCTCTACAAATTTACAAAATTTAAATTTTTTTGGGAAGTCCGAGTTGCCGGTGTTCCCTTGTCAGTCATACACAAGAAGACCAGGGCAGGATAGAAGACAAGCAACAACATGCTGTCCACGATCGATTTTTGTTGATATCACGTTGTAGTGGGTATCACCACGATGCAATGGCCAGCCAAAAGTACGGATCTACACCCAATCGAGCACATTTGGGACATGATGGGCAGACGGCTTAGAGCACTTCTTCGGCGTCCAATTAACCAACAAGAGCTAGCACGGGCACTACGAGAAATTTGGGAAGCTATTGACCAAGATGAAATTAGAGCCTTAATTTTAAGAATGGGTCATCGCTGTGAGGCAGTCATTCGTGCAAGAGGAGGAAACACTAGATATTAATTGTTGTAATCAAATGTTAACATTTGTTATAATGTCTTTTGATATTTTCTTTTTGACTTTTTGCTAATAAACAATTCTTTTTTTTTGATTCTTGTGTCTTACTTATGCAATATAAGCTAAAATTATTAAGTCATTGTTAACTTTTGTTTTAACACCCTTTTACAAATTTTTATCAACTTTTTAAAAGTGATACGTTAAGTTCTTTCGCCAGTGTACATAACTTATCGGATACAACAGCTACGAAATGTCAACAGCAAAACATAACAAAGCATAACTCTTTTAGCAGATACTTTGCTTCAATCTATCAATGTTACAAGAAAGCACGAGTTATCGCCAAAAGCAAAGAAGTTGTACCATAGTGCAAGAAGTTACAAAGCAATAGCTGGTGTGTATCGGGAGACCAGTAGGTTTACGGTACCGGTTAAAACATGCGAAACAAATATCCACATCATCTGAGTTGCGACCCGAAGCAGTAGAGTTCTGCTTGAGCCGGTTTACCCGAAAGCACACAAAACCTTCTGGACGTCGATATACACTGAATGAAAAGATAATGGTCTTGGCATTTTACAAGCAATCTGGTCCTGGGTATAGGTCTGTGTTTTAGTTGTTTTCTTTACCATCGCCACGAACATTGAAGACTCTGTTGAGTAAAATACCTGTTACTGAAGGTATAAATGATTACTTGCTAGAAAATTGAAGAAAGTGCGCTCAACAACTAATAGAAAGTGAACAAATTTGTACGTTAATATTTGACGAAATGGCACTAATGCCTTCTGTCACATACAACAAGCATACTGATAAACTGGAAGGTGTAGCTGGAGGAGTCATTTTTGATCATGTCTTAGTAATTATGATACGGGGTGTAATGAAAAAATGGAAACAGACTATTTATTATTCCTTTCGTAAAGGATGTACAAAAACGTTAATACTTCAAAATACTCTTGTATCAGTTATTGAAGCAGTCCAAGCATGAGGACTTCACATTTTAACTACTCTCTGCGACCAAGGTAGCACAAATAAGGCAGCTATTAATAGCTTAGTGCAAGATGCCAGAAGGATTTATTTAAGAAATGATCAAACTCCAAAACGACGAATAATAATTCAAAGTAAGGAAATAACATCGTTATACGACCCGCCTCATTGAATAAAACGGATCCGCAATAATCTTCTGGAAGAAAATCTAGTTTGGAACAACGGTAAATTGCTTACAGCTAAATGGTGTGATATAGAAGCCGCATATGCAATAGATGCACAAAGTGGTGACATTAGAGTACTACCAAAAATAACCGATCTTCATGTTAATAAGTCAAAAATAAAAAAAAATGAAAGTGTCATATGCCACTCAAGTATTAAGTCACTCTATGGCTGCTGCGATAGCAATTATGGTAAGAAATAGTATTTCTTTCTATGTTTTCAACATTTTATTGATATTCACTTTTTTGCTTTAGGTGAAACAAGTATAAGTGGCAATGTTACAATGCCTAAACGAGCTCAAGAAGCTTCTGTTATCCTAAAGTTTTTTGATAACTTAATGGACAGTATAAATGGAGGAACTCTACAAGGACATTCTGGAAAACCCTTGCACAGTGGAGTTAGCGCAACATCTATGCATCTATGTAGTCATTAACACAAGAGCGTTGGGTTAAATTCTTAGAAACACGCGCAGATAAATCCTCCTTTCCAGGAAAACCAATGAGGGAATTAATAGTTTTACGTAGCAATGGGCATAAATTATCAGTTCAGTTGAAACTTTCATCGACACCGTGCAGGTATATGATGAGTGCTCCTTGTGTTACACGATTTGGGGCTGTCTTTCTGTGTAGCCATCCCAGAGGACCGAAAATGAGCTACGCAGCGGCGGCTCGCTATTTGAAAAAGTCACCCAAGTTTGTCCGAAAATGGGTGATACGTTACCAAGCCACAAAAAACGTTGACGATTTTAAAGATCGTGGTAAAACGCGGGTAACAACAAAACGACAGCATAATGCTATTGCCAAGCTTTTCCAAAAGAATGCGGAGTTAACCCTATATCAAGCCTGTCGAATGTTAAAGAAAAATAAATAGACATTAGTATAATGACTATTAAACGTCGGTTGCGAGAAAATAACATTGAATATCATAGCACTATGCAAAAGCCGTTGCTGTCCGAAAAGCACATGAAAAAAAGATTGCGTTGGGCCCAGGACAATATCGGTCGCGATTGGCGTGTTTGGACATTGTCCGTTCGTCGACTGGTGCAACGAACTGTTAAACACCCCATAAAGATTCATATTTGGGATTGTTTCAGTTTTCACGGTTTTGGAATTTTATAGTTGTTTACGGGCAATTTAAACGCTCAGGGGACGCTAAAAATTTACCAAAAAGCATTATTGAAGTCGGCCAAAAAGGTGGTTTGGTAATGTCAACACAAATTGGGTGCTTCAGGAAGACAACGATCCAGTAACAAACTCTCTACGGCAGAAATTCTGGAATAGAAAGAATTGAAAGTGGTGAGAATGTGCCGGATGATATTTATATTTTGCCTCCAGATAATAGTGGTTAGGAAACAGATTCCGATTCTGGAGGCGAAGATTGTAATGATCCGGATAGACTAAGTAGAGGTCAACTGAATGCTTATGGTGAAGCTCAATTTCGGCGTGATGAAGAAAATATAGAAAGCAAAGTCCTTCAAGAAAAATCAGAATTAAATGAGCAACGTCCTACAAAGAAAACGACACGAAATTGGTCTAACATTATAAATTTACCACCATTATGTGCGAATGGATACCGGTTCACTAAAATTGCCAGTTTTAACACTTACTTCTGAAAGTAATCCAACTGAATTTTTCGAATTGTTTATGAGTAGAGAAATTATAGAATATTTAATAAAAGAAACAAATAATTATGCCGCTATAAAAAATCATACTATTTCAATAGAAATTGACGAATTTTATGTATTCTTTAGAATTTTAATTTTAGGTGGTTATGTTCCATTACTAAGACGCAGAATGTATTGGGAAAACGCTGAAGATACCCATAATATTTTAGTGTCAAAATCTATGAGACGTAACAGATTTGAAGAAATATTTAGCTTTTTCCACGCAGCAGACAACAACCATCTTGCCACAAATGATAAATTAGCCAAAGTAAGGTCTTTAATCCAAAAATTAAATACATTTTTAACTTTTGCACCCATTAAAAATCAAATTTCTATAGATGAATCTATGATTCCCTATTTTGGTCGTAATGGGGGCAAACAATTTATTCGCGGCAAGCCAATAATATTTGACTATAAAGCGAGGGTAATGACATTATCTAATGGTTGCTGCCTAAATGTTGATATATACCAAGGTCGAAAACCTACAGTCAGTGTTGATAAGAATTATGGATTAGAAGAAGGTGTCGTTATGAAATTTGCAAATATTTTGCAAAATTCTTTTCAAGATACTAAATTTTCTTTATATTTTGATAACTTTTTTACAAGTATAAAATTATTATCAGCAATCGGTGATATGGGATTTGGTGGCACTGGAACTGTTCGCGAAAATAGGACAGAAAAGTGTCCTTTGGAGGACAAGAAAGACATGACAAAAAAGCCAAGAGGTTACTATTGTAGTTCTTTTGACAAGAGCGATCAAATTGTAGCTATAAAATGGAAAGACAACAATGTTGTCACTATATTATCAAATGAACATGGAGTTGAGCCAATACAAAAAACAGGTCGGTATTCCGTCAACGAAAAACGAAAGATTCAAATAGATCAGCCATTTGTAATTTCGCAATATTAAAGAGCGACTACTGGCAGGTCCGAATGGCCGAGTCCTCCAAGCACATGACAGCGTTTACCACGCCGGAGGAAGCGGCGTACAAGTTCAACGTAATGCCGTTTGGTATGAAGAACGCGCCGACCACTTTCCAGAAACTAATAGCTCAAGAAGTACTGGTAGGATACCTGCGCCAGTTCGCAATGGTATATTTAGATGATATCGTATACTCACAAGATGAACAATCGCACGCAACGCACTTAGCGCTCGTGTTCGAGCGGTTGACACAGCATGGGTTAAAACTCAACCCCGATAAGTGCGTTACTGCAACAAATAAACTGGATTATCTAGGCCAGCGCGTGACCAACACGGGAAATCACCCGCAGGAAGCGCACATACGGGCAATCTAAGCCGCCCCCGAGCCAAAAACTCGAAAGCAATTACGACAATTCCTGGGCACTATCAACTGGATAAGAGGCTATGTTCCGGACTGTTCGACTATAGTTGCACCACTTACCGACCTATTATCTATAAAAAGACCGTATCGCTGGACGCCGGAGGCCGGAATTGCCTTTATTAAGTTAAAAGAGGCGGCCGCAAAGCCCCTCTCTTGTACCGGCCCGATTTTAGCCGGCCGTTCGTATTACAAACGGACGCAAGCCAACAGGGAGCTACTGCCGTGCTCTACCAAGAAGTAAACGAACAACGGCGTATCGTGAGCTACGCAAATTTGCATTTTAACAAGGCAGAGCAAGCTTATCACGGAAACGAGCAAGGATGCCTCTCCGTGATCTGGGCGATCAAGCGGTACAGACCGTACCGCTGCGCACTGACAGCAAGGCGCTTACCTGGTTGCACCAGGTTAAGGAAACCAAATCGAAACTCATGCGGTGGACGCTCCTGCTCCAAGAATACAGCTACGACGTAGAGCACGTGCCGGGAAAGGCGAACGAGCTCCCAGACCTGTTGTCGCGCCAACCCGGCGTAGCAACACTAGACCCAGAAATCATCAACCAAGAGCGGCTCTTACCCTACGAGTACAAAGCACCGACTCCACCGATAGAGGACCGACTCTACCTACTCGAAGCCGACGCCGAGGAACCTCTCGTTGATGAAATACAGAATGCACAACAGGCTGATACCGAAATCGCCGAAATCGGACGGCAGTTAGCCGATGCCGCGCCGGAGGATGCGCTCCGAATTGAGTTCAGCAACTCAGACGGTTATTTACGACGCCGAGTCGACGACAGGTACCTTCTGATCGTGCCGCAAGCCGTGCGAGAAAGGGTGCTGTATCGTTATCACGACCACTCCACCACCGGCCATCCAGGGGCCGAAGAAACCGCAAATGCCATACAATGACGCTTTCACTGGCCCCCCCACGGATCCCGGGAGGACTACGTACGGACCTGCGAGCTGTGTAACGCGTACAAGCACGGGCCTCTTCAGCGAAAAGCGCCGCTCAAACCACACCCTCCAGTGCACGAGTTCGAGGTGGTGTCCGTGGTCATTATCGGGCCGCTGCCGGAATCGCGTCACGCAATCAAATACGTCGTGACCATCGCTGATCTCCATATTCGCTGGACGGAAGCCGCCGCCGTGCCTAGCATCGGCACAAGCGCCGTCGTCAACGTTCTGGACGCAGTGTTCCGCTGGTTCGGCTATCCGTGAGCCGTACTAACCGACAACGGCTTGGGGTGGACAACGAGTCAAGTACCATCTAGACCAGATCCGTCCCATTCGCCCTCGCCCGGGACTACCCGGACCCGTTCCGCCACCTGAACCACCTGCACCAACCTCTGGAACCCCTCCACCACCACGAGCACCCTCTCCACTACCTGGAGATCACGTCCCGACACCTGAACCTTCCCCGGTATCGTCCACTTCTTTTCAGCCGCCGGAAATGCCAGCACACGCTTAGAAGACGACATGGAGTGCGATGGACACTTTGGTGACACACGCCCGTGTCAGCCGCCAAGTGCAGAAGGACACTGTGGCGATGCACGTCCGCATCGCCCGCCTAGTGCATCCCGTGGACACAGTGTAGTGCGCGTCAGCGCTACCCATCATGTGAAACCCCCTGAGAACGACACCCGGTGTCACGCCTGGCAACGCCAACCCGCGAGGACGCCGTTTAACCGGTAAACTTGACCCCAGCGTTTTAGACTCAAATCGACCGTAAGGGCGAAGAGGCACGAGAAGAGGCCGCCTTCGCCAAGCCAACCGCCTGAGCCGCCACCGGACCGTCTCCGATGCCGACTTGGACCCAGACAACCGGCTGACGCACCCTCTATGGCAGTCTGACAGTCCCAACCGGCTCGTTAAGCCACTACGAACCGACCTTAACGGCTGCACACCGCAACACCCGCTTCACACTTCGAAGCCGGGTCTCGCAACCGTCGATCGGTGTAGACACAACCCGACCCCATCGAGGACGCACATTCCCTCGACACCTCACCTTTTCTACGCCACCAAGTCCGGGTCGACTGTATTCCGAACCCGCACACCATCCCCATGGCAAACGTTACCTTTTCCCATCTCGGCAGGTCAATCAGCGGATTGGCCTAAGCAACGCCGCAGAAGGAAGGCCCAACGAAGCAAGCCACGCCCACAAGGTAAAAAGACAACGGCAGCTTCTCCAGCGGAGGACACTCCACGAAGTATTGCGGCATCCACATAACCAATTTCACTAAAATCGCCCCAGTTTACGAATTATTCGTATTTTCCTGGATTTTCAAAGCACAAGGTCGCTTATATGTAAGCGAATTATCGAATAAGAAATCGACTTGACGATACAAAATGTGACCACGCCCGCTCAATTTTCCCTGGCGTTTTCACGCCATTTCCCGGCCTCCACCTGTTGTGCCATTGCACTTTTCCGGTACAGCAGGTGCTCCTCTAACGATTCGCCGGATTGAAATTCGCGGTTTCATCCGGCAAATTCCCAAAAATCGGCAACAAAGTTCGACGTCGAGGCCACGCCCCCAAGTTCGATTTTCGGCGAATTTCTCGAGTTTCAACCGGCCGATTTTGCAACTGATTGCATCAAACCGTTTCCGAAGCATCCCCGCATCGATCCCGCATGTCATTTTGCCAAAATTCCTACATCACCCACCATATACTTGACATCGGGAAAAACGCCAATCCTGGTGGAGGCGCCCGATAGTCAACTGTTTATAATTACACGATTTTCCCGAGCCCAGGGAGTGCGCTTCTTGCAGTTACAGAGTGCGTAACGAATCTTTGAACCTCGTCCTAAGCCCAAACTTAGCCCTACCTGCAGACTTTAGTCGCGGTAGCACCCTAACATTAACTTAATCGCCAAGTGTCCTGTGTGTGTTTCCCGAGGACGGGGAAAACGAAGACAGCCGTCACGAAGCAGAAGCCGACCCGAAGCCAGCGCTGAGAGTCTACGTACCCAGACGCTAGTAAGTGGTAAATATTTTCTTTTCCCCGATTCCATAATTCCACTTGTCAAAGTAGTACAGTCCACGTTGTGTGATTCTTTTCTCCAAACCTGTGCTCCTGTTGTCGCATTAGGTCCCTTATTCACGCCTGCATGCGATTACGACCCTACGGACTCGATCCGCCTGCAATTTTTGTCTGTTATTACCGTTATCCACGAGTTCTCACCGCAAATTCAGCCGTACCTGATTATTCCTGGAAGTGGAGTTCCTGTACTACCTGCAACCTGTTATTTCTTGAACCAGTTTCCCACTTACTGCGTTCCGTGCCTTGCACGAACCGTGTCATTTGCCTAAACATTTTCCTACAAGATATTTCGCCTGTAGGTTTCTCTTTACGCACGATTCCCGTGTTGTTTGGCTCCCTTAGCAATTTTGGTAGGTGGCATGAGAAACCGAACATAGACAATACCTCCCCTTGTGTAAATATTTCACCGTACACCCACACGAACATTTACCAATACATAGCTCCTTGTGTAAATACTTTAAGTGAATTTTTATACGTAACTTTATTTTCTTTGTGTTGTGTTATTCAATATGTTGTATATTACACACACACACACACACACACAGCAAACACACATACTCATACAAGACAGAGACACAGGAAGAGAGTAGATTCTGACAGGCTTGTGAGCATACTTGTTGCTTATGTTTGTACAATCCAAATATATAAATAAATATTATAAGTGTAGTTAGCCTAATGTTTTATTGAGGATACCTACAAAGAACATAACATGGTGTCAGGTGAAAAGTCGGCAGAAAAGAAACATTGTTAGTAAATAGAAAAAAAAGTAAGGTTAGAGTGCTAGAAAAAAAAATGGATCCTAAAGTGTTAGAATTAATAGTTAAGCAAACAGAAAACCTAACGTTACTTAATCAGCAAATGAAAGCAATCCAAGAGCAAGGAGATGGTAACAGAAATAAAGAAATTAATGCACCGTGGCCGCAACCGTTGGATGTGGAAGGAGAAAATATGTTAGAAAATTACGAAAACTTCAAAATGGGATGGGAAATATTCTATACAGCTAGTGACATGAAGTCATGGCCGGCTCAAGATAATGAAAGGAAAATAAATTATCTGTTATCAGCAATAGGATCCAAAGCTCTAAAAAAAGTACAATTTTCAGCTAACCGATGCAGAGAAAACATCAGTAGAAAATGTTTTGAAAGTAAGAGAGAAGAGAATTATAGCGAAAACGAATAAAACATACAATAGAGCAATGTTTAATTTATGTAATCAACAAGAAGAGGATTTTGATACATACCTTGTGAAATTACGAAAGTTAGTAAAGAAGTGTCAGTATGGTACTATGGAGGAAGAATTACTGAAGGACAGACTAATTGTAGGTATTAAAGATTCAAGTCAAAGATCTACATTTATTAAAATAGGAAATCTGAACTTGGATGATGTAATAAATACTTGCCGAGCTAATGAAGTTGCTGAAAACCAATTAAAGAAATTGTCAGAAATTACAACTGTATCAAATGTTAGAAAAGTTAACGCAAATCACTCAACTAAGAAGAAGATTCTTTGTAAATTTTGTGCGGAATGGCATATTCTTGAGAAGGGTAGTTGTAAAGCTTTTGGTCAAAAATGCAATTATTGCAAAGGAATGAACCATTTTGAAAAAGCCTGTAAGAAGAATCCAAAATGTACAATCAAGAATAAATCAGAGAGAATGGAAAAACCATCCAGAAAAAAAAAATGGTAAAAGAAGTTTCGGGATATGAAGATAGTTCATTCGAAGAGGAGAGTGTTAAGTACACAGCACAAGTAAGAAAAGTTGTAGATAATAACAAGACTGGTGGAGATCTTCAAGCTGAATTGGAAATGAAATTTGGAAGGAACTGGCAATCTGTTCGCTGCGAAATGGACACTGGTGCAAATATATGTATAGTAGGTTATAGGTATCTATGTGAACTATTTAGAGGTAAGCCTAGTTTAAGAAAATCAAAGTATAGACTAAAATCTTTTGCGGGTGAACCAGTTGAGGTTGTAGGTGAAATTGATATTTTATGTAAGCATGACAATAAAGAATATAACATTTTATTACAAGTAGTGGATGTAGAACATAACATTTTATTATCAGCTAATGCATGCATTTCACTTGGTTTAATTAAATTGTGTAACAAAGTTAACAATGTAGAATTCGATGTATTATATGGTGAGGCAAATAACATTGTTAAAAAATGTAATGACATTTGAAGGATATGGGGAACTTCCAGATGAAATTAATTTAGAAATAGATCCAACAGTTAAGCCAGTAATTCAAAAAGCAAGAAGAATTCCAGTTGTGTTAAGAAGCAAATTAAAAAAGGAATTAGACTCGCTAAAATCGCAAGGGATAATAGCTAAACAAGAAGAGAACACAGAATGGGTTAGTAATATATTGATAGTAGACAGAAAGGCGAGTTTTAGAATTTGTCTTGATCCAATTCCTCTAAATAAGGTTCTAAAGAGACCTCATTACCAATTTACTACTATCGATGAAATACTACCTGAATTAGGTAAGGCAAAGATTTTTTCAGTTGTTGATACCAAGAAAGGGTTTTGGCAACTAAAATTGTCAGAAGAAAATAGCTTACAACACTCTGGTCGCCATTTGGAAGGTATCGATGGGTGAAATTACCATTTGGTCTTTCATCAAGTCCAGAAGTGTTTCAGTTAAAAATGTATGAGCTTACTCATGATTTGAAGGGAGTTGAGGTAATGGCAGATGATATTCTTATATATGGCGTTGGAGAGACAACTGAAGAAGCGCTAAAAGACCATAATAAGAATTTAGAAAAATTGTTTGCACGTTTGAGGGAAAATAATTGCAAGTTAAACGAGAGTAAAGTCATTTTGTGCAAAAAGGAAGTCAAATTCTTTGGACATTATTTAACAAATGAGGGACTAAACCCAGACCATTCCAAAGTTACAGCAATTAAAGAAATGCCATCGCCAAACAATAAAAAAGACCTGCTACGATTTATAGGAATGATAAATTACTTGGGAAGATATATCAAAAATTTAAGCACAAATTTATCATTTCTAAGAGAGTTAATAAAAGAGAATACCGTGTGGCATTGGGGTGAAAAGGAGGAAGAAGAATTCAAAAGAATTAAAAACATGGTGAGTGCTGTTACTACTCTTAAGTATTTTGACATACACAGACCGATGACAATTGAATGTAATGCCAGTAGTTCAGGTTTGGGAGCAGCAGCATTCCAAAACAATGAAGTAGTAGCTTATGCGTCACGTACATTGACGAAGGCGGAAAGAAACTATGCGCAAATTGAGAAAGAGCTTCCAGCTATTTTGTTTGCGTGTAATCGATTTGACCAAATGATAGTTGGAAATAGAACTATAGTAAAAACCGACCATAAACCTTTATTCAATATATTTAAAAAGCCTCTTCTGAAAGCGCCAAAAAGGTTACAACTAATGCTAATGGCATTACAAAGATACAACATAGAAATAGAGTATATTAGTGGCAAACATAATATAGTTGCAGATGTTCTTAGCAGGGCACCTGTACAGATTTCAAAGAGCGATGAATCGAATAAGGATATAAAAGCAAATATCTTTAAAATAAATGACGGTAAAATAGATGTACTTAGAAGTCTTGAAGAAATGAAAACAATTCCTGATATCGATAGTTCTTTGATGGAAGAGATTCAAAAGGAAGGTGGCAAAGATCAGACAATAACTAAATTGATAAATACGACCAGACAAGGATGGCCTAGATATATACATGATTTGGAAGACGACTTAAAGATGTATTACAAGTTCAAAAATGAGTTGTTGGTAGAAAATGGACTCGTGTTAAAAGGTAATCAGATACTAATTCCAACCAGGCCAAGAAGAAATACGATTCGTAAAATACATATAAATCATAACGGTATTGAAGCCACAATAAAATTGGCGAAAGAATGTTTATTCTGGCCTGGAATGAGTACTCAAATAAAGGAAATTGTTCAAAATTGCGAGATATGCTGCAAATACGCAGACTCACAAAGGAAAGCGCCTATGCAAACGCATACGATACCGATTTATCCATTTGAATATGTTTCTTTAGATGTTTGTTATGGAAACATAAAGGGAAAAAGCAAACGATCTTGGTAACGGTAGATCACTTTTCTGATTTTTATGAAGTAAATATTTTAAAAGATTTAACACCTAGAAGTGTAATAGAAGCTTGTAAGGAAAACTTTAGTCGACATGGAGTACCAAAGAAGATCTGTACCGATAATGGAACAAACATGGTAAATAAAGAAATGGAAAAATTTGCTAAAGACTGGGGCTTTAAGCATTCAACCTCTTCACCGCATCACCAACAAGGTAACGGCAAAGCGGAAGCAGCAGTTAAAATAGTTAAACGAATAATTAAAAAAGCAAACGAGAGTAATACTGAATTTTGGTATACATTACTCCACTGGAGAAATACACCCAACAAAATAGATTCTAGCCCAGCACGGAGAATGTTTTGTCGGAGAACGCGTACAGGAATACCAATACTAAACAATAACTTAAAACAAGAAGTAGTGAGAAAAGTACCTGACAAAATCGAGAAAAAAAGGAGATCTAGTAAATACTATTATGATAGAAAATGCTGTAATCAAACACCTTTATAAATAGGACAAACCGTATTTGCAAAAATTAATCCGAGCTTAAACTTATGGGATAAGGGGATAGTTACTGAAAAAACAAAAGACAGATCCTATATAGTAGAAGTAGATAAAAAGTTATACAGAAGAAACAGGGAACACATCAAACCAGTCAATTCAGACACAAGATGCGAAAGCAAGATCGAGTCAGAAAATAAGGAGTTAGAACGGGAAAATGATACTAGTAGACAGGAGAAAAATGTAGAGGATACGACCAATACATCACCTTCAAATAACGAAAACAAACAAGCACCCATAACTAGAGCAGAAAGTATAGCAGAAGACAAAGTTGTTGAAGTATCTAGACCGAAAAGAAGCCCTAAATTGCCTCAGAAATTTAAAGATTATGTTTTAACTTAAGTTCGTGTTTCATTTTATAATATTGTATTGCATAAAAAAAGGGAAGATGTTGTCTATTATATACACACACACACAGCAAACACACATACTCATACAAGACACAGGGAGAGAGTAGATTCTGACAGGCTTGTGAGCATACTTGTTACTTATGTTTGTACAATCTAAATATATAAATACATATTATAAGTGTAGTTAGCCTAATGTTTTATTGAGGATACCTACAAACAACACAACACAATATCTTACGTCAAATAAACTATTTATGTGGTACCAACTCCGACGTTATCATTTCACTCCACCCGCATCGAAACCTTTGTGTTCACATAAGAAAACAATCGACCCCAACTCGAAAACGTCGAGTAGTGAAAAGAACGCCATAAGCGGCGAAGTGCAGTGCGAAAAGTGGCGTTTCCTGGACACAACAACGGTCATAAGCGGCCGACGTAAGTACCGTGCTATTTCTATTAACTTTGCGACTGAGCTATTTACCCATATTATCGTGCCTCCAGGAGTGTATGTGCCCCAACGCTTGCGAACAATTGTCTCATGCAACAACCCCGAACTACCCCAAGCAATATTAGTGCGCGAAAAAACCGCTTTTCCCAAATTTTCCCACGCACACCCCGGCCGTAGGTAACAGTATGTACCCAATAAAATATAGTAGTAAATATTAAATTTATTGTTGGTTTATTCTTTCGTCTTGCCAGTCTACTGCAGCATCACTATAAAAATAATCTGCAAACTGATCTCGGACTGCTCTAGCCAACCGAGTGGATTGGTTAACATTTCTTTGAGGTTTATCTACTCTCACTCTCTCAAAGGCACCGGCATTTATTATTTTAGTGTGTTCTTTAGCAACTTCTGGACTTTCTTGCATACGTATGGAATTGTGTAGTACGACAGCTGCATTGATTACCTTGTCGACTTTGTCTGGATATACTGCAATGGGAGTGTGAAAAATCCTAAATGTTGCTGCTAACATGCCAAACGTACATTCTACTTATTGTCTAGTAAGAGATAAACGATAGTTGAAAATTCTTTGTTTACGGCTAAAATTCCGCCTTGGATATGGTTTTAACATATTTTCATGAAATCTAAATGCCTCATCTGTAATAAATACATATGGTAATTCTGTACCTCCTTCAGTTAAGGCACGTTTTTCAAGACTGAAGAAACCTTCATTGAAAAGCCGTCCAAAATAAGAATTTTGAAAAATACCTGCATCGTTGTACTTTCCATAACTTCCTATATCAACTATTGTAAAACAATAATTTGCATCAACAACGGCAAGCAACACAATGGAATTATATAACCGATCTGATGCCCGATCTGTCAAAAAGCATTGAGGTGTTTGCAGGGAAAAGTAAGTAAGTATTTATTTATGTAACGCGTAGTGCGTATATAAACGTCAAGACAAACCAAAGTAAATATATATGTTATCAACAAAAAAAATAAGTAAGTAACAAAAACGTGCTGCAAGCAACAAGAAAAAAAAATAAAGTAAATCTAAACAGAATGTACTTATATAATAACAAAAGACATAATAAATAGAAAAAAATAAAAAAGTAACAAAAAGTTATGCTAAAGAGTACAAAGCAGACAGGAAAAGAAATATAATCACATCGTAGCAAAACAAAAAGAGATTATTTTAAATTAAGAAATTCTTTAACAGAATAAAAATAGTGTTGGTGGAGGTAGTCATTCAGCTTTGCCCTAAATGACCGCAACGTTTTACAATTTTTGATAGGAACTGGTATCCTGTTAAAAATTTTGGCACTTAAAATATTGGCTCCAATACTGGTGGTATGCAAAGTGCACAATAGTACTCGAAGGTGTTCTCTCGCGCGTGTATCATGAGAATGTATGTCTATGTTTGTTGCATAATTAGGCTTACGCGTAACAAGCGGCCTCTAAGATATATATACAAGGCAAAGGTAAAATACCGAGGTCCCGAAATATGGGCCTACATGACTCGCGGAAGTGAGCGCCCACAACAGCTTTTTGTGCTATAAAGACACGCTTCGTACCGGCAGATTCTGCCCACAACAAGATGCCATATTTTCCTTGTTAAATCGTCGTAATGAGCATTCCATGACAATGTATCTTCGATGAAGAGGGAATATGCCGTGTTCAAAGGATAGATTAATGAGGTACGTAAGTACTTCTATCAGGTATATTCTAAACTCCTTAATTATGGTACACGCTAAATCATCAGAACAAGCGGAATACTTGTTTTTTAATTTACTCATGATCGCGAATAGTTCGTCCGGTGAAATAGGAACAAAATACATTGACGTAGAGACGGATAATGGATGACGATTGGTTGATGATAACAGTATTTGAGCATTGATTTCTTTAATACTGTCTACAAAGAAGTTATTGAATTCACTTGCAATTTCATGAGGGCTGTGAATATTTTTACCATTCTTTACAATCGAAATGGTTTGATTGTTTTAAAATTCTCCATGTGGCAGAGGTCTTATTCTGGCAACTGTTGATGCAATGATCGTTATACCCGATGCGTGTATTATTCACCAGCTGCCTGTGGTGACGCTTAGCTTCTAGGTATCGAACCCGGAGCTGTGGAAACGACTTTTGTCATTAACCCAGGATTTTGAGTTATTGGATAACATTATACGTTTGTACGGAAAAGCATTATTATAATGAAAAACCAAAACATTTATAAACGCCAGAAACTTCTGCTCCACACCCTCACTACAATAAACATCCTCGCACGGTTCATGCTGCAAATACAACGCGAACTCGCTTTTATTGATGTTATTAAAAATACGTCTAATAATATTTCGGGCTTTAGTTAAATATTCGCGTTGAATGTCCAATAGAACACATCTGTGATCAGAAAAATGTACGTCAAAAGTCGTTGTGTGTGTCCGTTGAAATATTTGTGAAAATATTATCAATAGTTATGGCCGAATTTTGTGCAACCCTAGTATAGTCAAATACCGTCATCACCAAGCCGTAAATACCCATCATATTTATTACAGATTGTTGTTCTAAAAAAGTACTATTAAAATTGACATTGAAATCGCCGGTAACAAAGAGTAACTCATTCTTACTAAATGTCGTATTAAGGTTATGCAACAGGTTCTCTAAACATTCCATAAATACATTGAAAGCAGACTTTGGTGGCCTATATAAATTCTCAATAATGAAGCTTCTCCCATTAATAGTACATCTTATACCGCATACCTCAAACGTTTTCTCAAATGTATAATTAGTTAAATCGAGCATAATTACATCGACATCTGATCGAGCAAATATACAGCTACCTCCCCCAACAAAAGAAGTTCTAGTAGCACAGCTGACCAACCTACAATTTGTTAATGAGACATGTTTTATGTTTAATTCATCATACTTTAACCAAATTTCAGTGAGACAAATAAAATAACAGGAATACCGTGACATTAAAATATCTAACTCGCTAATTTTCTTATTCAGGCTACAAACGTTAAGTAGAATTAAAAAGTTGATAACATCATTATCGGATGATTCTCTTTCCGAGTTTAATTGCTATTCTGGGGAATACATCGTAATGGATTTAGCTTTTTCAATTAAATTTTTATAACTACTACAACTGTGATCAAAAACTGTATGTTTTATTGAAACAGTTCACTAAAACCCTTACCACAACACTTAATTCGTACTGGACGCACATTTCGATAGCCAAGCTATCATCATCAGCAGCAAGACTGAACTAACAAGCTAAGTGAAAAACTAACCTTATATAGCAAAATAAAATTATGCAATATGTAAATTTAAATTCTTAAAGTAAATCGTAAAATTTAATGAGCCGCTTCATTGCACAGGACTATAAATAGCCTAAAGGTAAATGGTCAGAATTACGTGAGTTATTAAATCCTAGAATTACAATGAAGCGGTTCATTGCACATGGTTAAAATTACAACTATAAATAATTAAACATTATGTAACAAAGGATAAAGGCTGGAATTTAGTGGTCCTAAATCTGAATTCATTAAGTGAGTTTTGTTTTTATAAATTTCCATGCCTTCATAACAATTTAATTGAGCAGTACTCTTTACGTTTTTAATTAACTTTATATTATCAACATTATGGTTATTTTCAAGCATATGTAGGGCAACGCTAGATTTATGAAACCTTCTGAATTTGAGATGAGCCAAATGTTTTTTGTATCTAATTTTGATCGATCTTTTTGTCTGCCCAATATACACTTGATCACAATCTTTACATTAAATTTTGTAAATTCCTGATTTATCCATGTTATCCACTGGGTCTTTGGAACTTCCTAAAAGGGTTTTAAGGTTATTGCTCGAAGAAAAAACAATCTTGCGGTCAACCCTAGAAAAGATTTTTTTAAGACCCTTGGTGTAACATGGATAAAAGGGTAATTTAACATATTTCTTATTACTACGGCCGTCAATACGTTCTAATGTGCTTACATTTCTAATTCTTAATCTATTCTTATGTTTCCTAATAGTATTATAGACGACATCTTCAGAGAATCCGTTAAAGTTAGAAATATTGAATGTTGTATGTTTTATATCGAAATTTGTTTTAAATCTGGAATTAGATTCTGAGTAGTTTATACATTTAAAATCTTCTGATTTACAATCTTTTAAACTGTGGTTACCAGCGCATTTAGGACACTCCATCATTGCCATGCAGTTTTTGGAGAAGTGACCAAATCTTGAACAGTTGAAGCATCTAACAATGTGGAAAGACTCACGAACTTTACATCTACGCCAGCCTATATAAAGGGACCCTATGAAGCAGGTTTGTGGTTGGATAACATACAGGATACGAATCTACATTCTTGGCCAGAAGCATTTATTCTACAGACTGCTCATATGAATCTACTAGGTGCTGCGAAACATTGGTATGAGGGACGAAGCATGGAAATAAAATGTTGGGTAGATTTCAAGAATGCTTTCGAGAAAACCTTTTGTTATCAAAGCAACATAACAGATTGTTGGAAAAAAATGCGGACAAGAGTACAGATGCATAGAGAAAATGTGAGTATCTATTTTCACAATAAAGTTAGATTACGTAAAATGTTACACTTGAGTTTTGATAAAGTTAAAGAGCAAATTGCTATTGGATTATGGTCACGAGAACGTAGTAATCTAATTATAACGAAAAATCACTTAGATATTGATCATCTGTTTAGAGATATCATTCAGTATAAGAGAGTTACGAGTGCAAGACAGGAGAGAATTGATGGTAACAATAAAGATAAGAAAAGAAGGAATCAAATTTCAGTAAGTACATCTCAAAGTGGTATTAGTAAATTAGAGGAAACTTCTTGTAGAATGACCAGTAGAATCAATAGTAGACAAATTAAAAGGGAGAAGCCGGAAGGTAAGTGCTTCAATTGTCGAAAGTATGGCCACTTAGCACGAGACCGCCCAGAACCGAAGAAAGAAATTATTCACGTCAGTTTCCCTGATTCTGAAGTTGCTCAAAAATATTCAAATAAATGAACCAATAATTAACAATGTGGTAGGTGCATGTAGTTTTGAGAATACCCTAAATTTACTAAAAACACATCAATTTTCATTAATTATAGATGAATCTATGGATAAAGGTTGTATTAAAAATTTTGCATTAGTCTACAGATTATTTGAAAAAAGTCTATCGCATGTTTTCTTAGGGTTATTACCCATACCAAGCGGTACAGCTGAGGCCTTGTCTACAACTATTACAATTGTTTTTACAAAATACAATATTAACTATAAAGAAAATGTAATCGGATTTGCGGCAGATGATGCGAGCGCTATAATGGGTGTGCATAATTCATTCTCAACAAAACTAAAAAGTGATATTCCCCACTTGTTTATTATGAAATGCGTCTGTCATTCTTTTAGTTTGTGTGCGAGTTGCGCTTGTGAAAAATTACCCGATATGGTCGAAGATCTCTAGAGATATTCATTCAAATTTGCAATACAGTTTCAAGAGACAGACAGAATTTCACGAATTTCAACATTTTGTCCAAGTAAAACCGCACAAAATGTTTCAATTATCTCAGACACGGTGGTTGTCCTTAATGTCTGTAGTAAAAAGTAAATCAACCAAAATTTTAAAACAATTGCTCATAATATCATCCAACGAAGTAGTGTCAAAAAAACACGATTCGATTGCTAGTTTGGCCATAAGTTTTCCAAATTTAATAAATTCTGCTCAATTAAATGATTTAGATAGAGAATGGAGGCAGTTAAGAAATTCTCACATAAATGAATTGGACACTTCTGATATTACCCAATTTTGGTTAGATGTATCAAAAATTAAACGAGGTGACGATTCAGAAGTATTCCCTACATTATGTAAATTCGTTTTTGCCTTATTGTGCTTGCCCCACTCTAGTGCGATCGTAGAAAGGGTATTTTCTCAATTAAATTTAAATAAAACAAAAATTAGAAACCAATTATCCACAGAAACATTAAGTGAAATTTTGCACACAAAACAACTCTTAAAAAACAAAAACTGTTATGATTTTACTATTAATGCGGGCTTATTAAAAAAATATAACAGCAATATGTATGACAAGTAAAATATTTGAAAATAATACCTTTTAAGTCTTTATGTAGGTATTTGTATTAGCTATGTAATGTTACGTAGAATAAATTAAGTTATTTTTTGTTTATTAGGTTACTGCCAACCATTGTTCGAATATTTTCTATGTTAATAATAATAATAAAAGTATTTTTCTTTACATTTTATATGCATTTTATCTTATGCAACCAACACCACAGTACGCTGTCTATGGAAATTTCACACCAAAATCTAGGGAGCAAATGAAATTCTATCTCGTAACCCTGCCCTCAACATCAAAGGAACCGCACCTAAGCTTCGCATCTGTATAGATAGAGTAATCTGTGCCTTTATCTATGGTTTGTACACTAGGTATCTGGGTAATCCTACACATTACAGCTCCCATTTCACACGATCACTGTTCATATACAAAAATCAATGCAACGTTGCCAAATTTTCCTTACTTAATTTAGTTGTCATTTGAGAATCATTTAGTGAAATCTAAATATTTTAGTTACAAGAGTTTATATTTATTAGTTTAGTTCAATTTTCTCTATTAGAAGTTTACCGGTATCTGTATAGATTTGAGACGATAATTACTTTTTAAAAGGCAAGAAAACTAGCTATGTTATGTTGCTTCAAACTTTATGTGATTCATTTGGTTGCAATATTACTTTTTAGATATTATTTTTCTTACTTTAAGCAATAAAATGTGTTTATACTTTAGTTTTTTCTTTGGTCTTGGTAAGTTAACTAACAAGGGGCCCTGCTGATTGGTCTTGTGGGGGGGGCCTAAATTTGTGGTTACGCTAGTGTAGCTCTCATAATATGTACCAAGCACTGTTAGACATTTGCACATAATTTATAGTAAACATGTTACGTAAACTTGATATATTTCCCAAATACATTCTTTTATACATTCCAATATACTCACTACATGTACCAGGCCATTATTGAATGCTGTTGATCCATAGCAGTATAAACCGTTCCAATTAATGAAAATGCCCATGCAACTAAAATTAGAAAATACATTTCTTCTAAATTCTAACCATTATTAATATTATAAACTATATCCCTAACTATAAATTTATTTTTATTTCTTCTATTACTGTTGTTTTATTTTTATAACAGTTTAAGCTTTACTGCTATTAATATTGGTACAAGTTTTTAATTTATATTTTATTGCAAAATGATTTCTACCTTTACAATAACTACGTTTTTCTATATGCTGGACAAACTCTTACCCTGGATTTTATATTGTATCTGCCACAATTGGATAGTCTGTTCTATTTCTTTGTCATGATTTACCTTTGATGACTTCAGTTTCCTAATAGTAACAATCGCAAGATAATCTTGTATATATAATGGCCTAGCTTGCATGTCCCTTGTTTCAGCTGCAATACATAATTCTACTGGATTGCACAGAGTAATGTGTCTGCTAATAGCATTTTGTATACTGTCTTACCTCAAATGCCATCTCTGAATAATCTGTTTTGCTGTTTCCAAACCTCACAGTTACTTGCTTTAGGTTACAATTCAGTACGAAAAGATTAAAAAATCTCCGCATCTGTTTCACAAATATTATAGAAATTGAACCTCAATTGTTAAATTCTTTTTCAGCACACAATATTCATCAAACTTCTCTAGAACTCTTTTGTATGATGCTGTATCAAAACCCATAACAACGCTTCAAAACTGTTCCGCCTAATCCAATCCATATCCAAACCAAAGGACCGTGGCTTAGGTACCACCATATGTTCTCACTGGCATTAATGTGAAAACGCTTTGTCAATTTAACCTTTACCACCCTATTGAACACAAAATGAGCATACCTAATATATTTGTACCATGGTTGAACGGTTGACGACAGTTGGAGAAACAAAATGACGGGAGACGATCGGATGTGATTGACTGTGATCCCTGTGATTTATTTGACCTCATATGTAAATAAATCACAACATTGAAAGAAAAGAAAATATAGAATTGCAATTCTAACACAAATGTGGATATAGTGGGTTTGTTATATAGAACAATAAAATTGCTCTATCCGCACTTGTGTTACAATTGCAACATAGAAATTTTACATCTCTTTCCAAATATAAATTTATCATGGCGCTCAATTGTGACTATAATACCGGTCAGTTCCGATACTAGTTTGATAAATATTTGTAATGATATGCAACTTTGAATATTTATAAAAAATCCCTAGAAAAAGGAGAGTTATCCGAAAATCCGTCAGACCTACGGAAAAATCTGTAGGGTGAACAACACTGATCTCACCCATCACTGGCCGCTGCAATAAAATACTGATCCAAATCACCGTTACTAAAATACCGACCCACCTCTACTAATGAAGTTTTTATTTTGACGTTTGATAATTTGTTATATTTGTTTGGCATAGGTCAATGCATATAGGTGCTGTATTTACATAATTTTAGATCAATTTTCTATTTGAAATCCCCATTTTTCGATTGTTCCACGAAAATGTGTAATAGTAGTGATGATGAGAGCAAGTTTACATTTGAAGACACACCACTTGATTTTGAAGAAACAAATACCTCTAAAAAGCAGTTGCTGCCACAAAAATCTAAGCTTCGATATGACAAAATATATTCAACATTTAAATTGTGGTTGAAGTTGAAGCACACATCTAAAATTAGTGAAAATGTAACATTGGCCTTTTTTACTGAAAAGTCGGAAATTTGGAATTCATCATCATTATGGACCAACTACAGTATGTTGAAATCATCGTTGATGTTGTATGATGATGTTGACATAAGTAAATTTTCAAAGTTACTACTTTTTCTGAAACGAAGTCATACTGGATACATACCAAAAAAGTCCAAAGTCCTTGAACGGGAGGATATAGTTAAGTTTTTAAGAGAAGCCCCAAATGAGCAGTATTTAATGATGAAGGTACTAAAAATATTTTTTACAGATTAATGTTGATATAATGTTGAGATTTTCAGGTTGTTATTATCATGGGAATTTCAGGAGCATGCCGCACAAGTGAACTAGTTGCAATGAAAATTACTCATGTTGAAAATAGAGGAACAATACTAGTTGTGAAAATTCCTGATACAAAGACAAATGCCCAGCGAACTTTTATTGTAACAAATGAAAATAATTTAGGCTTAGATTTACTACAATTTTATCGTGAATATGTGTTGCTACGTCCTCCAGCAATTGAAACAGAAAGGCTATTTTTAAGATATTCTAATGGACAGTGCTGTAGGCAGGTTGTTGGAAAAAACATATTTAGCAAAATACCTCAAGTAATAGCCAAATTTCTTCAACTGCCTGATGCTTCTTTATATACAGGACATTGCTTTAAAAGGACATCCGCTTCATTACTAGCAAACAAGTGTAGTGATTTGGTTACATTAAACGGGCTTGGAGACTGGAAGTCCCCACAAGTTTCTGAAGTCTACATTGAAGACTCAATAAGCAATGAGAAAATAGCAGCCAAGAATATCTTGAATGAAAATAGCATCGATTCTATTCAACTAAATACAGGTCATTCTCATAATGTAATTTTGAATAATTGTTCTAACATCACCATTAATATTAAGAACTGCAATTGCAATTCCGATAAATAAGTATTAATTAAGTTTAGAAAATTTGGTCTCTAAAATATGTGTTGACTTGAGTAGTTATGTGAAAATTGGAGAGCTTAATACTACTTCCTATTCTACACTTGTTTGTTAATTCATGATTTTCTTTCCTGCATTCTTGGTTGCATAAACTTGCTTTTTACCGTTTTTTAACAGTACATAAGCGAGAATTTTGATATTTAGGAAATTAGCTTGCCAGCAAACATCTTGAAGTTCATAGAACATTTTACTGCATAGTTATGATCAGATGTATAAACAACAGAATGTTTTACAGGTATACTTTGTATTTCTGTAGGTACAATATAATTACATAATTTGTTTCTTAGTTTTATAGTTCTACAGTATTTATTACATTTTTTGGAAGAGAACTTATGATAATCAAAAACGACGCTGTTATAACAATAACCAAGCAATAATACACAATTTTTTCTGTTTCATATTCTCTCAAAAAAGTAAATATTTTACTAACTTTGTATTTAAAGAGACTATAGAAATATCCAGGGCACAGCAATGTTGGTAAAGCCTACTTTATTCTCCAAACAAAGAAAAAAAATTAAATTCGACATATACAGTAATTATTAGGGCATAGTTTAAAAATATTTGTAACTTCACAAGGCTTAGATATAGGGTGGCCCGACTAACTTAATTTTTCTAAATAGAACATGCTGTATATTTAATTTTTGTATTCAACACTATATTCTGAATATTTTTTTATTGGGGATGCGTTATACCTTAGTCTAGTAGTAATTCACTTGTATATATTTTTTATTTGGGTATTTTCGGTCTTGTTGAAACAAAAAAAAAACAATCCAAATTACATTGTTTTATGTTTTATTTATTATGTTTCGAGAGTATTTTTCCCTCTTTCTCAAATAAAATTCGATCTTTTCTACAACATTATTAAAAATCAAAATTGTACATAGTATTAGTTATTATTAGCATCATCTTACATTATTGCATGAGCTATTGTCATCTAAAAAGTAAACCATTTCAATAGAATCTTTGTACAGTGCGTTACACAACATACACGTTTGACAAACACAGTACGAATACATTTAAAATTCTTTATCAAGCTCTTGCGAGTTGATTGTTTTTCTATTGGATTTATTTATTTTGTTATGTATCAAGAGCGCGAGTGTTGAACTACATCTATGTACTTTTTAGGCAAGATATAGGCATATCTCAAAATTGTTTTAAAATGTTGCTATAAATGTTAGTTAAATGTTACTTAACCTTTTTAACATCTAGTTAAAGAAATGATTCGCTTAAAAAACGATGAGAACAGTGTTAATGATGAAAAAGATACATCTTTATAGCAGCATTTTAAAATAATTTTGAGACATGCCAGTATCTTGCCTAAAGAGTACACATACATACGAGTGTAGTAGATGTAGTTCAATGCTCGCGCTCTTGATACATAAACTAAATAAATAAATCCAATACAAAAACAATCGCTTGCACACCTAACTTGCAATAGCTTGATAAAGAATTTTGAATGTAATCGTACTGTGTTTGTCAAACGTGTATAATGTGTAATGTATTTTACAAAAATCCTGTTATTTAAATGGTTTACTTTACAATAGCCGCTGTTGTAAGATTTTGCTAATAACAACTAATACTATGTATGTTTAATTTAGTAATAATGTAGGAAAGGAGAATTTTATTTGAGAAAGATAAAATACTCTAGAAATGTAATAAATAAAACATAAAACAACGTAAGTCGGTTTGTTTTTTTTTTGTTTGGTCAACAATACCGAAAATACCCAAATAAGAAAAGAAATACTAGTAAATTATGAAAACCGGCCAATTAAAGAAATAAATACAGGAGAAGTTCTAATAGTAATTGAAAAAAAAAAAAACTTTGTTTTATAGGTGTCCACAAACTTCGTTATATTTTATGACGGAGTTGGTCCTGTTGGAGAACATGAAATATCTCACCACTATAATTAAATTGTCTGCTATTACACAGGACTAAATGATTTGCCAAGGTGGACAAATGTCGATAGATAACAGTATACTTTCTATGAATTAATGTAATTCTTGAGTTAATATTTAAAACTTTTATTGTGAATCATATGCTATACCTATCAGCAATAATTTAATAGGTATTTTTTTTAATTACGTTCATTTATTTATCCAAGTACCTGTGGATAAATTAAAATAAAAAAATATTTAAGTTATTGTGTATATGATTTGGTTGCATGTTTTGATGAGAAGTTCTCATTTTCCTGTTTTTTCTTGTTTACTTATTGCTTTGTTGTTACCATTAATAACATTAATAGTGATTAACATAAGTTTTATTAACATTGATGCAGACATTTTGTTTCCTGGGATTTTTTGGGCAAAAGTATCGTCGAGATAAATAAAAGCATTCTAAATAGTTCAGTATATGATATGTTGTGTATGCATTATTTTTCTCTTTTTTTCAATTTGCAACAGAATGTAATATTAAGCTTTCTACCATTTGAAAAATGCGGCTGTGTTCGTCGAAACGTTATGGAATACTCAGGAGTGTTTTAATTTCTATTTATAAACGTTTTGGATACCTATTGAAGCAACTACTACAAATTCGTTGAAATATATAGGACCCTCCCATTTAAACAAAATTAGGGACAATATGTGGACATTTTTAGTTTACTTTGTGTATGTTAAAATATTATTTTACTAACAGATATCTATCATTAATATATTTTGGCTTTCATCGATGAATTATGAAAATCTGAATTTCCAACGTAATCAAATATTTGAAAAAATCTTGTCCGGGTAAGGAATCGAACCTGACACCTTTCGCTAGCCGGACGGGCGTGCTAACCACTACACCACGGGGACCTTGATGCCAAGGGCGTCCACATTTTAGTAAGCTGGTTATTATTTTATCTACAAATATATAATATTTCAACAGACAATTTTTAATTCTTACATGCCAAGTACACTAATTAATATATTTTTGCTTGCCTCGATGAATTATGAAAATCTGTAATTTCCTTGGAATTTCCGACGTAATTAAACCGGGACAAGATTTTTTCTAGTAGTTAATTACGTCGGAAATTCCAAGGAAATTACAGATTTTCATAAGTCCGACAGAAGTCAAAATATATTTATTAATTAGTGTACTTGGCATGTAAGAATTAAAAATTGTCTGTCGAAATATTGAGATTTATTTGCAGATAAAATTACAATTAGATATTAAAAAATGAACGTTCCTAGCATCAAGATCGCCGTGGTAGAGTGGGTAGCACTCCTGTCTGGCAAGCGGGAGGTGTCAGGTTTGATTCCTTATCGTGACGAGATATCTATCATTTTTGTATAACTTTTTAATATATTATTCAATATGTTACTAGCAATAGTAAGGGCACTATCGAATAATTTTGCACTATTGCCTAAAATTGCAAATATTTGTCAAACTATTAAGCTAAATAGAATGTATTCCGAATAAAAAGTATTCAGAACGTCGTGTAGAATATAAAGTGTTATACAAGTATTCTACGCAGGAAAATTACAGAGATTATAGATTTAGTTCTAGCAGGCTAAAATTTGTTGTGTCTGTAATTTCAGAACTGGATATTTCTAGGACAGGAATTTTTTCGTTAACATTTTTAATCTTGGGAAGATGTGAACAATATTCATGATGGTATAGTTGTGGTCTACGGTTAATATAGGCAATTCCAATATGAGTAAGACCCCATCCATGTTTTCAAATTTTTCTGAGATCTTAAATGGAGTTGAGTTCTTAACTTGCTTTCAAATTCTTTCAGGGAAATATGTTACTCGTAAACTTTGGCAAATTAGGGATTAACATTCTTATCTTTCGAAAAACTAAAGAAAGAAACGTAAATTCAAGTCATAGAAGCCATATGGCCACACATACAACAGGTTCACACAATTCGTAAAGGAGGCGGTAATTTTAGGAAGACAATCCATTGCTCACGCATACATAACAAATTAGCCGCGAATTTTAGAATTAATTCTCTAAAACATATCTTTATCTTAAAGAAATTAACTAAGGAATAAAGAACACCATGTTATATATTTTTAATGTAATACATATTTTTAATGAAAGCATTTGCATGGGATTTGTAACAAAAAAACTTTTTAAAGTTACGTATGAATTTAAACATTAATAGGTACATAGATATTTATATAAAACAGTTGTAAAATATGAAAACAAGTGATCATTAGAAACTAATAGTGATGTTGCTAACAACTCTTTTATTGTCCTAGATTCGTTGTAATTGTACAAAGATTTTTTTTGTTTGGTCCGTAGGCTTTCGCGGTCGCCAATAATACTATACTCTTGGTTTCCGGGTTGAAACCGCGTTGTTGTCGTTGCTCTGGCCGACGTCCACACTCTTATGGGACAGTGTGTAGTAACAGCCCTGAAGATGTCCCATACGAGTATGGACGAAACGTCAGCCAAACCTACGACAACGACGCGGTTTCAACTCGGTAACCAAGAGTATAGTATTTTTTTGTTTCTTTTTTATAGTAAAAAAAGGTTGATGTTTTTATTAACTTTATTTTAACGTAATACAATACTTATTTTACTCAACTAATAACAATAACCTCTTTCTCTTCTCGAACCGTCACGTCACCTCTCCCCTCCCTGTCCTAAACTCATATCACCTAATATCGTTTACATACACATAACATCTAATATACTGTCTCTCGTTTACACTCGTTTACATTCGGCCCTCCTGACAGCATTTACCTCCTGGTAAATGAGTCTTCGCAAACATAGTCTTCATACCTCACTGGAATCTGTCGCTGTCTTTTCGCACCTGTTGGGTTCCCCATCATTGCTACCTCTTCCTGTTCAGTCTCTTCCTCCACTACAGATGTGTTAGAGTCCTCGTCCTCCTCGTTATTATCGTAGGTATCGTCTTCATGATTCTTGTAAATTTTCAGCTGACTTATATGAGCGGTAGTCATATACCGACGGCTGTCCGTTCCGGTAACGTTCGTTATGCGGTAGGCATCTCCCGGTAACTTCTCCACAACCACAAATGGGCCTTTGTACTTTGGTTGCAACTTAGTGGGGTGACCCGTTGGCGTAGTGGCCCATCGCATGGCTACAATATCTCCTGGTTCCAATTCAGCTGCTTTGGCTCTGTGCTGATCATACCGTTCTTTCTGTTTCATCTGCTCGGCTTCACATCTCATTCGAATCGAGTCTTGCACTGCCTCGGGGGGAATCCAGGTGGCTTGTCCTTCCACGTTAATTACGTCTTCCAGTCGATTATTCGTACGGCGTCTTTCCAGTGCTTTGGTTCACCGAGGTATTCAAGTGCTGTTCCACTTCTGCTATTTTCAGGTCCCATTCTTCGTCCTTCTCAATCGCTGCCATCAAGGTTGGTACCAATGTTCTCATTACTCGCTCGACCATTCCGTTGCACTGTGGGTGCCTTGGTGAGATCAATGTATGTTTTACACCAATTTCCGAACAATATTTGGCAAAGTTACTCGAAGTAAAACTCGTTCCGCGGTCGGTTACAATCTGATTTGGAATACCGTATGTAGACACGAACGTTTTAAGTCGCTTTACCGTTACCGCCGTTTTTGTTGATTTCTTCGTGTCAAATCAGTTAAATCTCTACATTTTCGGACAAAGTTCGGTATGAATCTCCGAAAATACGCCGCTAATCCCAGAAATCTTCGCAGTTCGTGAACATTTTTCGGTATCAGGTACTCTATTATCGCTTCTGTCTTCCTTCCTGGCTTCAATCCGTCTGATGACAATACATATCCTAAGTATTCAACCTGTTTTTGTCCAAAAAGGCACCTCTTAAGCTTCAGTGTGAGATGAGCTTTCTGCAGAGCCGCTAGTACCGATTCTAACTTACGTAACATCTCATTCCAATCCTCTGCTGCAATCAAAATGTCATCTAGATACCATCGGACTGTATCCTTACCCAATGGACCTAATACCAAACTCATTAACTTGGAGAATTCATACGGTGCGTTGCACAGACCAAACATCATGCGGTTAAAATGTCCAGTCGTGTCAGGTGTTATGAACGCAGTCTTCTCTTTGGCGTTTTCGGTCAAAGGTATTTGTAGATAAGCGCTACCCATATCCAACAATGTAAATAGTGTTTTTCCCTGCAGACCTTCAAACTGTTCGTCGATCGTTGGTATCGGGAAATTCATCTTTACCGTTTGGTTGTTCAACGGTCTATAATCCACAACCAGTCGTTGGTTACCATCCTTTTTATTTACCCGTATACAGGCTGATGCATAAGGTGACGTAGTATCACTCACGATTCCTTGTTGTTTCCACTCATTTATAATATTTGCCATCGTTTCTCGCTCAGTGTAACCGCTTTTAAACGGCTTCGTTCTAACAGGTATATCATTGTCAACAATATCCATTCGCATAACGTCGGTACAGCCTAATTCGCTTAAATTCAAAGCAGCACAGCTGCGGTAAACATTAAATAGGTTTACCATCTTCAACACTATATTTTCCGGAACTGCTTCGCCAAAGTTCAATATATCGGCATTGATCGTCTGAATGTCTTTCTTTTCTTTCCCTACAGTTTGAATTGTGTTCACATACCTTATACAACCAACTCTTTCCCCACCTTCTACTGGAATATCTTTGGTCGCTAAATTCACTATAGGTACGATTTGGGTCTCATCACCAATGACTGCTCTAATTAGGTTTACTTGCTCCTTCATAATGACTGTAGTTTCTTTGCTCCTTATTGTTACATGTTTGGGCTGTTCACAAACAGACATATCCTTGAATGGTTCGTCATCCTTTTTCCCAAATATTAATTTATCCCCAATTTTGACAAAAGCAACTCCATCCAATTCTGTGAAGGTACGTCCAATTAGTAATTCAAAGGTTTGGGTACTATCAGGTACAACGCAAAGATTCACTTCGGCATCGACATCATCTACATTTACAATTCCATTCACTGTACCAAGACAATGTACCGCTGGCTGACGCCCATTCCCGTACCCATATAGTTTTATATCTGTGGGGTTAATTCTCAACCCGATTCTATTCACTACAGATTCTATTACAGTGCACACAGAACTGCCTGGATCAATCATGGCGTTTACTTTCCTACCATTAAAGATAACTACCTTTAGATATTTTGCCATACCTTCATTGGTTCTTGTCTATCCTTTCTAAAAACCTGTGCCCTTGCTTCTTCAATCCGTTGATCTTCCTGTAAATCATGTAACAAGCTGTCTAGATCTAAATGCGTGCCATTTACCAATTTGTAACATAATGCTTTGTTGTATAGGCCGATTAATATTTGTTCTTTCATTTCCTTTATACTTAACCTTAATTCCGTACACAATTTTACCTTCTCATGAAAATACAAATTAATATCTTCATTCCTTCCTTGTATTCGCTCGGACATCCTTTTCCATTTGATCGCTAAACTTTCTTGGACAATAAAGGTTGATTTAAATTTTACCAGAAAATCGTTCCATGACTGTAAATCATCCGCGTTAGCCTCGTACGAATAGTATGCCCCTTTTTCTAATCTGCTTCGAGCCATTTCTATCATAAATGGATCCGGGAAATTATGTAACACTTGTGCTCTCTTCAGTTTTTCAATCCAACATTTCGCATTTAAATGATTTCCGTCGAATATCTCGAGTGTATTTAACACTTCCGGCATAATAGTTACATTTGGTGTTGAATTTACAATCGCTAGAGGGCTGACATTAGAGTTTCTCTCTGACATTCTATCCAACAATTTTTCGATTAGTAAATCCTTTCTTTTACTCTCTTCGATAAAAGTGACCAGCAACTTATGCGTATCAGTAGTGTCCACACTATCTGAAAACGATCTTTCCTCCGCAGACGCTAAATTTTCTTGAAAAGTGTCAAATTCGTTCGTTGCATGCTTTTCCGCCATTTCTATATCTATTACCGCTTTTCACCTTTACAAACTTCGTATACACCACTCGTATGTCTCACTAATATGATATCGCGGTATCTTTACTCGTGGATCCCGCTTCTGAGAAATGTTAACTTTATTTTAACGTAATACAATACTTATTTTACTCAACTAATAACAATAACCTCTTTCTCTTCTCGAACCGTCACGTCACCCCTCCCCTCCCTGTCCTAAACTCATATCACCTAATATCGTTTACATACACATAACATCTAATATACTGTCTCTCGTTTACACTCGTTTACATTTTTTAATTTTTTTGTTTGCGGGCTCCAATTTTAATTCGTCTAATGTTTTTTGGGCTTCCACAATCGCTTTCATGAAAGATATAGCCAAAGATAAATTTTAATTTTCCATAGAAACAATTAGTGCCGCTGTTTTTAAATTCTGTAGGGTGGGCGGTAGGTTCTTAATTCTATGATTTGTAAATTCAGTTTCCTATTGAAGAGTTTCAGAAAAATGCTTTTTAAACCTATATTTTCCATTCACCTCATCGAACTTCAAATGATTCTTGAACAATCAACGCTGGTACTGACAAACTCTGGAATCACATTCAGACAAATATAGTGAATATGTTGACAAATTGTATTTCTAATAATATGATCCAAACAGGTGCATTCAAACATATGAATGCAAATTTTCCATTAAATTTTCACTATAATCACTAATCAAGAAATAATTATCCTGCATAGTACTTTTGACATTAAATTTTTGTGTTATTGCACTCCTATGTCTTGCGTGAATAATGCTCTGTTACTTTACCTTTTGTTAATTTTATTCTTCTCTCTATAATTCCTCTCCAATAAATTTTCTAGGGCATTTAAACCATTACCCAGTCTCAATTCTTTTACAATCAACATATATATGTATTTTATAACTTTATGAATTCTTTCAAGATGCATGTTTGTATTTATACCATAATTTTTTTTTGTAACAATAGGCCCATTTCAGAGTATTACTGGCATAATATGAAGTAATATAATTAAACATCTCAAAAGCTTAAAGTTTACTACTATTTCTAAAGATTTATTAAACCCGGTTTCAAATTCTTGTTCATCTAGAGTAGTTTGCAAATATTTCAATGTTTTGTATATCCACTTTCTTGTGTCTATATCTCGAACTTTACTCAAATTTTTCCGCCATGCTCTATCTACATACGTACCATGATCAAAATAATTCCTTTTCAAGAGGGCCCATAACTACTAATAGTTGTGGGTTGATTGTTCGCACATCTTTCTGAACCTCTCTAAAAAATACTTCATGTACGTAGGTGTTCTTACGATTGGTAAACATGAATGTCGTTGGAAACCCCTGACCAAAATCGTCAATTGCAAGTATAGTAGTAAGTTCAAAATAATAAGAATTAAGGCCGTGTGTGTTACCAAGGTAAATCATTTCATTCCCAAATTTCTTCAGTAGCTCTTTTTGAATGTGATTCATAAACATAAAACAAAAGTCTTCCTTTCTTAATTCATACCGTGGCATTAGTTCGTCCTGCCCATTAAAAAATAGAATTGCATTTTGCTCACTCTTTTCCTTCACTTGTAAAGCGACACTACAAACATCATTTTTATTGCGATACTCATATTTAAGATGAATGTTGTATAAGTGCTTAATATTTTTTATATCTTTCGTTAGCAGTCTTCCCGCTTCAGAGTAGTAGTAATGTTGTCACATACAAGATCAATAATGCTGCAAAAAAATAATACTTTTGTATAAAAGACCAAAAAGAAAATACTTACTGCCCTTCTGAAAGACCCATTATCAATTTTGAGGTAATGCCCTCCCTATTAGATTTACAGAGTCTTAAATGTTGTATGTCATGTCCATGGCCAAATGGTTTTTAAAATAACTCATCAAACAGGATTTGGAATTAGGATTCTTTGTAATTATAATCTGACTTGTGCAAAATCTATTCATTTTACAGGTGCATTGTTTTTTTCTATTTCTCTTTCGTTCTCCTGTGCATTTCACATATCGTATATCGTTATTTTTCTCCCTCACTTCTAGCTATATGTCAAACTCTGTAACAAAGTTAACAATAACATGTTCAAGAATTGATCTATTGAGTATACACCACTGTATGCAGCAAACGTTTTTTCCTCTACTTCCACCTGAAATTTGTGTTTCTCTTGAAGATATTTTCTTAGGTTCATAGGGGAAGGTGGGGCAAAGCGGAACCCTTAAGAAGAACCCTTTATTTTTGTAAGAACGAAATAAAATTTACCCCTGTTTTTTACATAGAAATATAATAAATGAAATACATTTTCATAAAAAATAATAGTAACATTTTATTCTTGTATAGATACATTAAAAATACTTTTAATTTTAAGCTACATTTTTCCACTTTGCCTCGCAAATGGGGGCAAAGTGAATTTAGTAGTAGGGCAAAGTGGCATTAGTAGTGTGCCAAAGTGTAAAATCTCAATTCAATTTGTAGAAATTTTACTCTCCCATAGCGGAGAGATTCAAACTTAATTAGCTGTCCTACTATATCTTTAAGGTATATTATGCTTTTGTCTTCCACTTTGGGAAAGACAAAAACATTTCCTCTTTGTCTGTATTCTTTCATAAATTTTACTGTGCAATTATCTTCTGAATTTATGCTAACTTGGGTTACAAATTGTTTTTTTACATATTTTCTTTCATTTTGAAGTTCTATAAAAAAGTAGCTATTTTCTGAAATGTCTCTTAGGCTGTCTACTTGTAATTGTAAATTTCATAGCCTTGGTTGTGTCCGCTAAGTCTCCGTTTTCTTCTTCTAAGGAAAATTCAGATTAGTCGTCTAAAATCATATTCACACTATCACTAGAATCTGAATCAGAGCTACTTTCAACAGTTTTAATAAAAATTTTTCTTTTCATTGTTTCTTTCTTATTAACTTTAATTCCTCCATGTTCGGTGTTGATGTAAGCACCATCAAAAATTAAAAGAACGGGGTCGTCAGCGGTGGGTTTGGAGAATCTTAAAGTGTTTAAACCATGCATTGGCAAAAATATTTGATTGCATCCACCCACTAGGGCAATACTCTACAACAGTTTCTGGTGGTAGTCCAATTCCATATAGTGGATTTCTTCGAACTCTGGGAATAATCAGCAACGGTGGTATGTATTGACCTATTGCATTAAAACAAATTTCAGCAGTTATGAGCGTTCCGCGTTCTACTGAAGGTAATGTCCCTACTTGTTTTTTTCCTTTAAAAGAAAGAAGCTTGCTTGGTCTATTGGGTATTGTTGTCATCCCAGTTTCATCACAATTATATATTTAGATTAATTACTTAGATCAATCTTTATATACCGTTTGAGAACATTGCGTCACACGTTCTTGTCCTATGACGTTTGTTGGCCTTGTACGTGACGCGTGTAAGCTACCATACATCATCTCACAATTCCAATCGACTCTAATGAAAAATATACACGGGTCTTCCGAAAGTAGTATACAGGGTTTTTTCAAAAACGAATTTAAATTAACAATTAAAATTACTAATTAGAAATTAATTTGATCACACTAGAATTGAATAAAATAGTGAAATAATTTAGACTCTACAGAAAAGTTGATTATATTACTTTTTATGCTCTTTTTCTTAACCTTTAACACGTTAACTACTACCTATTACTAGAGTGAGTAGTTCACACAGACTGACACCTTTTTTTTTTAATTCTTTATTTTTCATTAATAAAAATAAAACAATAAACAAAAGAATATATATATATTTTTTATAAAACATTGCTTTTGCAATGTTTAGTTTATGCAATTAAAAAGTAAACAAAATTTATTCCGGAACAGTGTGTACCATATTTGGCCACATTTATTATTTTCTTCCTGTACAATTGTGTGTATCGAAAAAACATTTCGTACATAGAAATTTATGCTCATAAGCCGTGCAAGATGTTTTTATACGAGGCGTATGTTTGACAGCGTAGGCTCGGCCGTTTCTATCACTGTTCAATTTATAGCATCTGGTACATCTTCCTCTTGGATTAGTATCTACTAATTTATGATTATTTCTCGTATCTTCCCCCTCTTTATTTATGGTGTTGTGCCTCTCATCAAAAATTCCTTTTGCAATTTCTTCTCGAAAACGTGTTACGCTCATAGTTTTGCCGGTAATTGCATGATAGGCTATACGGGCATTGATGACAGATGTGTTCGTAAGCAGTTCAATTGCAACCTTCCTGTACCACTTTATTCCACGATGTACTGCAGACGAGTAGGAAGCTTTTTGATCAGAAATATCTATAAATGATTTAATATTATTGTACTACTAATCGTTGATGGTTTCTGTATACATCCTCTCCTCGTCTGTACCTCCATCATTTCAGGAATTGTTTCCGTGGTCAAAAAAAGAACATCTCTCTGATCTTTCCATTTTCCAACAATTATATGTGTTACTTTCTCGGGTTATCACCGTTCCCTTTTGCAGTTTAGCTTCGATAACCGGTTTCGGATTACATTTTCTATTTGCTCTCAGTGTACCTATTAGATGAGTCTTTCTGTCTAATTGGCTATGTGCCAAATCAACGCTGGTATAGAAATTATCGGTGCATAGTATACGACCGTGATCCAAAAGAGGCTGCATCAATTCCTAAACAATACGACTAGCAAGTGGCTGTTGATTCGGAGATTGGGTTTTTCCAGAGTACATTTTAAAGTTATATGTATACCCCCTGTCTCCGCAATGTACCTCGAAATGGTATCATAGTTTCATCTATGCAGATCTCTTGTTTTGGAGTATATGCCGTTTGAAAATTATTAAGCAGCATGTCTGTCAAAGATTGTATTTTGTTCAGCCGCTGATTTTGATCACATGTCTCATTATCTGCGAAGTGTATATTAGATAGGAGCAGCTCAAATCGCATTCTAGACATATATACATATTTACCAACATCACTCCTGTATAGAAAGTTTCTACTAAAATAATCTTTCAATGTTGGTTTTCTATCTAATCCCATCCATATGAGCGTTCCTATAAATGTTAACATTTCTGACGAATCTGTATCACTCCAGTAAGTAAGTAAAGAGTATTTTTGTAAAGTTTCATTAGCTATTGCAGATAATATCTTTTAGTCAGATAGGCATAAAAATTATTACATTCTTGGAATTGTTCTCTCTCTTAATTATTGCATTCTTAACGATATAAAAGGGGTATTTTCTTCTTCTACCCATCTAACCGTTATACTGTAACCTTAGTGCTTTATGCATCTCGGAGTTCTCCTACAACTTTGCATCCTATTACATGTAAGTACTTTTAATTTATATTTCTTTACATTGTCATTTAAATTACGTTAAAGTTTTTGTTTTAGAATATCCTCATGCAATTTTTATTAGCTCTCATTCAAAAATATTTATGATTATAACCACACGAACTTCTGCTTTAGACTTAATTTTTCTATATTACAGCGAAATGGATTATCAATTTACATCGCCCACGACTTCTCAATTTACGGACGAGGAGTTGTGGGAAGCCTACGATGAAGGGATTGTAAATAGTATAAGAAAGGATGTTGGGGAAATGGAGAAGGTCGTACAGACACGCATTAGTCTGATCTTGAAAAAACTTTAAAACATTCTGCTTATAATGCAAGACCATCCAAGGACGCACTCGCTTTATATAAGGATATTGAACACACTGGAAAAATTACTTCATTTATACGTGTTTAATTAATTATATATTGAGGAGTTGTGTGAGGTCTACGATACCGCGATATTGAAGAACATAGAGATGGACATAGAGATGATGGACACTGTGGTGGACGATATGGAAGAGATGGCGATTGCAGTGCATATTGAAGAAATATTGAAGAGGATGAAATCCGTATTCGTAAGAATGAAGGATCATCCCACGGCACAGGTGTTACTGCCTAGAATATGAAGTATATTGGAGGGTGTCCATTTCTGTTTCGTAAATTACCCAGAATGTATTATTAATGCGTGTATAAGATAATTTTCTGAATGTGATATTAATTAAAACAAGACATTTGCTTTTACTTATTTATTTGTGTACTAACTTATTGCTGATATAACATTAAAAGTAACTGTCCATTAAATAATTTAATAATATGTCCACCTTACGCTCTGTACACATACTTAATTTATTTTTATAATGATAAAAACAAGCAAGGTTGCTCTTGGAACCGAGTTCGTGAAATAGGAAGACTACAGCCCGAGTCATCAGATCTCTATTAAATTGTATTCTTACAATGAAATTGCAAAATATAGAAGATAGTATGGAAGAAGAAATCGGAGCCGCCTTGCAGACTATCGACGAAAATTGTGGAAAATTGGACGCAATAGACGACAATCTTACATCACTGCTCCCTTTATACGTCCTACAAAATAAAGTATATCGACTCTTCCTGAAGCAGAAGTGGCACCTCATAGCTCAAGAAAAGAAAGCCGCACTTCAAGACTGCTTACCCTGCTACCTCCATATAGCGGATGATCAATTGGATGGGGCACCAATAAACTGTGCAGGATGCAACAAATATATGTAAAATTTATATATTACACACATGTATTATCTAAGAATGAGGTGACGCTAAATAAAATGCACCACGTATAAACTATAATTGTTTTTTATTTTTATCTAGTAATACAATGCTCATAGATTCAAAATATCGGATAACATATGAACGTTTGCTATAGGACAAATTTTAAGTTCATCGCTATGGTACATGCAACATTCACCCAGAGTTTTTCTTATTGTAGGAATGTCTTTTATGTATTCTAAATTCACTATCGGTACACTAAGAAATTTTCTCAACACATCTGTTTTCTCAATGTCCTTTAACATACACTTTTGTATATTTAGCGTAAATGTTAGATAAAAGCCTATCAATGTTCTTTAAATCTACATAGCCATCTTTGTATTTAATATTTAAAAAATTACGCTCCAACTACTTGAAGAGAAGATGCATAGTTCGCGCTCCATTCGTGATGCTCATTTCTTTAGGTGTAAAGTCGGGAGCATTAAATCCCTGTATATTGGTTACCAGGAATGCCTCGAATCGCTGACGGTATATTTTTTCTCTGTGATCAGGCAATAAAACTAAGCTTAGAACCTTTTCTAAATTCTTAATTCTGTTTGCAAATCTTTTTCTATCGGCCGCCATAGCTACCCACTGCGACCTTCGATCTTCGTTCGGTATTGTATAAACCGTGACTCTCTCATCAAACTTCACCGACATTTTATTTGGGCTTATCGTGGCGAGCACTGCCAGCGGTGGTTTGCCGAAGAGATGCGTCAGTTTGCAGAAGACGTAGAGACAGTATCTCTTTGCCCTCTACCGATGGAGCCTCTTACGCCTGCGCAAGAGCTGGAATTCCGCTCCATTTCACACTACCACATCTGCGAGCGACCCTTTGACGTTCGTGACGTCAAAGTTCGCGACGATGATCACCTTACTGGTAAGTATCGCGGCGCGGCACATGAGGATTGTAATATTAATTATCAGGATAGTCACGTGATTCCAATCGTTTTTCATAATCTAAGTGGGTATGACTCGTGTTTTATCATCAAAAACCTAGCTAAAGATTTCGAAGGCCGCGTCGATTTGCTTCTTATAAATAAAGAGCGATACATCTCCTTTACAAAAAATATAGACGATAACCTAATAAAATTCAGATTTATTGATTCCTTTAGATTTTTGGCATCCTCTTTAGAAAAACTAGCATCATACCTACCCGTATTTCCAAATTTAGATGATTTAAAATTCCAATTATTAACACGTAAAGGAGTGTTTCCGTACGGCTTTCGTAAAATTAGATGAGAAGAACTTGCCCAACAAAACAAAATTTTACAATTCAATGACTGACTCAGACATTACACATGACGACTATGCGCATGCCAGCGACGTGGAACTCTTTCGGGTGTCAAAATTTAGGCGAGTACAGCGACCTATATTTAAAAACAGACATTATGCTGTTAGCTGACGTATTTGAGCAATTTCGGACTAGCTGCTTGAAAACTTACGGCTTAGACCCAGCGCATTATTATACTTTACCCGGGTGTACCTGGGATTGTATGCTAAAGTTTATCGGTATTGCGCTCGAGCTGTTAACAGATATCGATATGGTGCTGTTTATAGAGCGAGGTATCTGAGGAGGACTAAGCCAGTGCTCAAAACGTTACGCGGTCGCGAATAATAAATATCAACCGAATTTTAAACCAGATCGGCCATCAAAATTCTTGATTTATGACGACATCAACAATCAGTATGGATGGGAAAGAATAAACATGAAAATGGTACAGATACAGAAAAGGCTACAATGGGAAAATATATACTAGAGATGGAAAATCCTGGAATGAATCAGAATGCTACAAAGCAAGATATAGAAAAAAAAGCTGATGAAAACATTAGTGTAAACGATAACTTTTATGAACGCGAGAATTATAGTAAAACTCATTCTGAAAAGAATGAAGAAGAAGGAGAAAGAGAAAATACTACAAAGTGTGGAAGAATAACAAAGAAACCGTGTCATCTACAAGGTTATGAGCTTTACACAGCATACTGTTTATTAAGCGAATCAACAGAGGAACCGAAAAATTATAAAGAAGCAATTAAATATCCAGAGTGGAAAGAAGCTATTAAAAGTGAGTTAGAATCTCACAAAAGATGGCAAACATGGACAGAAGATAAACTACCTAATGAACAGATAGCAATAGAAACCAAATGGATTTTTAACATTAAAGAAGATGGAACAAAGAAGGCTAAATTGGTTGCAAGAGGTTTTCAAGAACCTTGAGAAAAAGGTTCTGAATTTAGCTATTCACCGGTTTGCAGAATGTCTACCATTGGAGTCTTATTGTCAATGTCAATACAGAAAAATTGGAAGTTAAGACAAATTGATGTACCCACAGCATTTCTAAATAGCGAATTAAAAGGTTTATACACCAGATTTGAAAAGCAAAGAAAATACTCTAAAATTGAATCGTGCCCTCTATGTATTAAGAAGCGCGTCAAAAGTTTGGAACAATAAATTCTATGAAATGCTAACTCTAGGATTATGGGAAATGTATCAACATTTTTAGGTATGCAGATAAATAAAACAAACACTGGCTTACAAATCATACAACCAAAAATAATAGACAGACTACTAAAGGAATTTAACATGGAACAATGTCGAGGTATTACAACATCTATGGAAGTAAATTTGTTGATTAACGATGATTCTGTAATTACGGAAGTACCTTACAGTTGATTAATATGCAGCTTGATGTACTATATATAGCAGTAACCAGTCGACCTGATTTGTCATACTCTGCTTCGTACTTAAGTCAATATTTAGATAGTCCAACAGAACAAGCCAGGAAATCTGGTAAGAGAATATCAAGATATCCGAGTAATACAAGAAATATGGGAGTATTCTTTACAAAAGGCGTATCAGGAATAGATGACTACTGTGATACTGATTGGGAAGGAGATAGAAAAACAAGAAAAAAATGTTTGTGGTTTTGTTAGTTTTCACGCTGGAAATCTAGTCGCATGGCATTCAAAGAAGCAAAACTGTGTCGCACTTTCCTCAATGGAAGCAGAATACATATCAGCAAGTGTTACTGCACAAGAACTTGTAAATCTAAAAGGGATAATTTCAGAATTTATAGGTGATAACAGTGCGATACTGAAAGTGGACAATTTAAGTGCTATTTCTATGATGCATACGTTTGAGAATTCAAAACGCATAGACATTCGCTACCATTTTATTGCAGATCTTTGTGCGAATAACGGCCGATTTCATAATACTTGGTTAAAGGCATTGTAGTGATTTGATGAATAACGCTGTTGGTTTTTTTTTGGTTTTTTTTTATTTTTTTTTATTCACTTAAATACATAAAGAATATTACATTGTTACATACAACAGGTGTGCTTTACTTGACTTCTTCTTTCTGTCTCTCGCGCATGCGCGCCCCTTTTTCCTGTTACCAACCCATGATAAATTAAATACACAACATGCCCCCGCCCTTAAAAGATATTAGTCTTTTAACACTATACTCATAGTTCTGTATTTTCTTCTTCGATTGGGAGAGGACACAGTTTGGTGAATGCTCGTCTTATGATGCCAGATGAGGTTTTGACTGATGCCACTCTGCTGACGTTGTCGGTTCCTGGAAACAGCTCGACTATTCGCCCTAAGCGCCAATCTAACACTGGTAAATTCTCTTCCTTGACCAAGACGAGAGCTCCTTCCTTTAGGGCTCCTTGGTTGCATTTCCATTTTGAACGTTGTTGTAGTTCACTAACATAGTCTTTACGCCATCTCCTCCAGAAGTGTTGTCGTAATTGTTCCACTCGTTGGTAACGGGAAAGACGTGCAATTGGGACGTCTTCGATGTTGACTTCAGGTGTCGCTGTTAGTGGTCGACCAACCATGAATTGGGCTGGTGTTAGCGGAGTAGGATCCGAAGGATCGGTAGAGAGAGGGGTAAGTGGTCTGGAATTTAGAATGGCCTCTATTTGAGCTACCAAAGTGGTGCATTCCTCAAATGTCAAATGAGCATTTCCCATTATTCGCTTGAGATGATGCTTTGTCGACTTGACCTATGCCTCCCAGAGACCACCAAACGTAGGCGCATAAGCCGGGTTAAAATGCCACGTTATGCCAAAATTATTAATTGATTCCTCGATTTTAGACTGATCAGTATATAGAAATTTTTTGACTTCGTTTAATTCACGATTAGCTCCCACAAATGTGGTGCCGTTATCTGAATATACATGCGTGGGTTTACCACGACGCGCAATAAATCTTAAAAGCTAACAAAAATGTGTTTGTTGACAGATCGCTAACTAATTCCAGATGCAAACATTTTGTTGAGAAACAGACAAATAAACAAATGTAACTTTTGATAAGCTTACTACCTCTGCATTTCCTGTCTTTAATAAAGATAGGTCCGGCATAGTCTAGGCCTGTGACTTGAAATGGAAATCCTGAGAATAATCTAGACGCAGGTAAGTTTCCCATTATGGGCTGAATGCATTGAGCTCGAAACTTGCAACATTTTATACATTCGCGAACCATTAATTTTGCTAGATTTCTACCGGATATAGGCCAAAATCTTTCGCGTAAACTAAAAAGCATTTGTTGTGGACCTGCATGAAATAAAATTTCATGCTCCGCTTTGAATATTAATTTTGTCAAATAGTGTTTAGATGATAACAAAATTGGGTGTTTTTTATCGAAATTAAATTGAGAATTAGTCAGTCGCCCTCCAACCCTAATGATGCCGTCATTGTCTAAAAACGGATTGAGACTTAACAGTTTAGATTTTTTACCTACAGGTTTACCTTGATGCAAGTAATTAAATTCCTCAGAAAATGAATTTCTTTGCGCAATTCTTATTAGAATCATAAACGCTTCGTGAATTTCCTTTATCTTAAGTGGTCCTGCTTGACGTGATTCTCCCTTGGCAAGACTATTATGCTTAAATCGTAAAATATATGCGCAACAATGCTTAAGTAGTGAGAGGTTGGAAAATCTTTCGAATGGAAAGTAAGTGTTAGTAATGGTGGATGTCAATACCTTTGTTTCCGATTTCAATTCGGGTAAAGTTTCCATGGTACGTTGCTCGTTCGGCCAAGTATTCTCTTCGGTTCGCAGCCAATACGGCCCGTACCACCATAAATCCGAATTTTCTATTAAACTGGGACTTACCCCCCTGGATACCAAATCCGCGGGATTGTCCTTGGTTGGTACGTAATACCAATTCGAAACTCCAGTTATGTCTTGAATTTCTACTATACGATTTCGAACAAACGGTTTGAGCAAATTAGCAGATGTATTGATCCAACCTAAAACGATCTTCGAGTCGGTCCAAAAAACACAACGATTCGGTTTTAATCTCAGAGAATGTAGTATCTTGTCTGCTAATTTGGCAACAACATGAGCTCCACATAGCTCTAGACGAGGAATAGTGGTCGGTTTTATAGGTGCTACTTTGGATTTAGAGCACAAAAGATTACTGTATATTTCATTGTCGTATGAGATTGTACGTACGTAGATGCAGCCACCGTATGCGTTTTCTGATGCATCTGAAAAGAAGTGAAGTTCTATACTTCGTGGGTCATGACACATAACGTGCCGGTTGATTCGTAAACGATTTAACGACGATAATTCTTGCACAAATGTAGTCCATTGCGAATTTAGAGTTGACGAAACTGGTTCATCCCATGATAACTTTTCCTCCCATAATCGTTGTAACATAATCTTTGCTATAATAACGCAAGGACTTAGAAGACCAAGAGGATCAAAAATTTTTGCTATGCATGATAACATTTGACGTTTATTTACATTGCTTGATTGTGGTTCATGGTTGATGCTGAATGCGAATTTATTTCTGCACTGTTCCAATTTAAACCCAAAGTTTTAACTGTCTCGTTCTCTCCAAGTTCCAAAATGTGCACATCGGTAGTATCATTCGACAAATGTTCCAAAGCCTCGGGATGGTTCGATCGCCATTTTCGCAAAGGAAAACATCCGGTCTTCAACACATTTGAAAGTTGTGCACACGTTCGTTTCGCTTGGTCCAAAGTGGAACAGCCACTTATTAAATCATCCACGTAGAAGTCATGGTTTATAACTTCCGCTATGTCCGGTAAGCTATTTCGACACTGTTCTGCTAATTCCTTTAGGCATCGAATTGCCAAGAACGGAGCAGATGCTGTACCGTATGTAACTGTGTTTAGAGTGTAAATATTTAACGTTTGATCAGGTTGTTCTCTCCAGAGGATTCTTTGTAGCGATCTTTGCTCTGGTGCAATCGTGACTTGCCTGTACATTTTCTCCACATCTGCCGTAAATACAAACGAATGTTGCCTAAATCTTAATAAAATAGAGAATAAATCGTCTTGAATAGTGGGTCCAACCATCTGCAAGTCGTTGAACGACGACCCTGTTGTAGTGCGCGCAGACGCGTCGAATACCACGCGAAGTTTCGTTGTTAAATTATTTTCTCGTAACACGCCGTGATGTGGTAAATAATAAGAAACATTGCTCGAACCAATGTCTTGTTTTAATTCCTCTAATTTAGTCATATGACCTAGCATTTCATACTGTTTTAAAAATTCACGGTAGTTTGATCTCAATACAGGATTTTCGTGGAATTTTCTTTCCAATGAGAAAAACCGTTTTTCTGCTTGTTCATATGAATCACCCAGTTTATCGACTGAGTCCTTTAATGGAATCGTGACTTGAAAACGACCGGTTTGTAACCGCTTCGTAGTGTCAATAAAGTACTTTTCGCAATCGTTCTCCTCTTGCGACCAAGAACATTTGCTTGACACCTCTTCTAATTTAAAGAATTGTTCTAGTTGATCCTGAATATCGATATTAACATTCCGACTAAAATTGCAAATAATATTTTGCCCGTTTGTTACGCCACTGACCTTACCTGATACGACCCACCCGAATTTAGTGTTTTGTAAAACTGGCCTATTGTGTCCTAGATTGATATGACCGTTACATATTATTTCCCAGAATACCTCCGCGCCTATCAGCATTTCGACTGGACCGGGATTATAAAACGTTGGATCCGCTAAATTCAAATTTTTCGGAATATTTAATTCGGTAATGTCAATTCTGACAATTGGTAAAGTTCCGGTAATTCTAGGCAATACAAGACAAGACAGCTTGATATTAAAGTTGTTATTTCTGGACCACACTGTAACTGTACTCTTATGTCTTACATTACACGTGCTTTCATTAAGACCTGAAACTGATAAACTAATGCTGCTGAATTTCGCATTTATCCTTCTACATAGTGCCTCAGTTATGAAGCACGACTGCGACCCACAATCCAATAGTGCACGCACCGGATGTGCTACCTTATTTTCATCGAAAATGTTAACTAACACCGTAGAGAGCAAAGTATGTTCCTGTATTATTAAATTGTTGGATGTTAAAGCGACACTATTGTTGGCGTCATCTTTAGCACCCTGCTTTTGTTCACGCACCTCTGAATGAAGCAAAGTATTATGTTTTTTGTGACATTTTTTACACGACCCGTAAAGATGGCATTGTTTGGCAAAGTGACCTGTGCGTAGACAATTAAGACATAATTTGTGTTTTTTTGCTTGTTCTACTCGCTCTGAAACGGACATTTTAAGAAATTGTTCACACTGAAACTGTTTATGTTGCCCCTGACAGAATACGCAACTATATGTTTCTTTATTAGAGGAGTTAACTGGATTTGACGCAAATAAACTTTTTGTTTTCGCGAAGTATCTTTTTTCGTTTTTATCATGGTTAACTTCCAATCTTTCTAAAAGATCCGCTCTAATTTTCAAAAAATCGTACATATTACTTAGGCTCAAATTTTCTTTAGATGTTTTGTATTCTTCCCATTTTGCCAACGTACCGTCGTCTAAAATTTTTGTAATTAAATGAATAATTAATGTGTCCCAAAATTCTACCTTTTCATTTAAAATTTCTAAAGCACGTAAGTGTTTATTTATGGTATCTACCAACGTTCTTAATTTAGCAGAAGATGCTTTATTAATTTTTTCAACGTTAAACAATGCGTCTAAGTGGTTGTGAACTAAGATGTTTTTGTTGTCGAATCTTTTACATAAAAGTTCCCATGCCGTAATGTAATTATCCTCCGAAAATTCCAATGATTTTATTACGTGCGATGCATTTCCTTCCAAAGACGCCCGAAGATAGTGAAATTTCTGTATATTTGTTATTTCTTTGTTGTCATGAATGAGGGACCTAAATGTGTCTCTGTATTCTAACCATTGTTCATGCGAACCAGAAAAAGTTGGCAGTTTAATGTCTGGTTTCTTGACGGAGTTTTTATTTGAATTTTGAAATGACTCGTTTGAATTTCCCGCTTGATTATTTACAGATTCACATCTTGTCGTTTTTGCGTCTGGTGAATCGTTTCTCAACAAACACTTTGCGTTACTTAAAATACTGTAATAATTTTGTTCAAAGTTATCCCTTTCTTTATACTGACCGTCCGGCTTGTCTACAATAATTTCTAACTGCGTTTGTACTTCATTATATTCGTCAAATACTGTTTCTGCTTTTTCTATGCGTTCGTGCAATTCAATAATGTCTTTGTTCGTTGGCTCCTTGATAGTTTTATATTTATTAATGTAGTTTGGAAAGCTCGTTATTTTACTCTTCAAACTACTTCGTTTTTTGATTAATGTTTTTTCGTCAAGTGAGGTTAAGTCTGTCATTGTTTTAAAGTTTTGGTCAATTTAGGCAGATGGGTCAAATGAACGTTAAGTTTAATAAATACAAATTGTTAATGTTGTTACTAAAAAACCCTGACTACAAATAGCGACCACAAACTTGGCAATAGGAAAAGAAAAGGAACGAACTCACAGTTAGCGGCGTTGTTAGTTAATGGCGGCCGGTGTTCCACTTCTAATAACGTAGTCGACGGGCTTCGTGCTCACCCTCGAATTTTGCTTTCCTCTCATCCGGCTCGAAGGACCATGTAGTGATTTGATGAATAACGCTGTTGGTTTTTTTTTGTTTTTTTTTAATTTTTTTTATTCACTTAAATACATAAAGAATATTACATTGTTACATACAACAGGTGTGCTTTACTTGACTTCTTCTTTCTGTCTCTCGCGCATGCGCGCCCCTTTTTCCTGTTACCAACCCATGATAAATTAAATACACAACAGGCATCTTTAAATAAAGTTGACTTTAGCTTAAAGTGAGCTTTAAACTAGTTCGAATTTCATAATGCAATGCCAACAGAACTTTAACTAAAGTCTTCTTTAGTTTAAAAATGTTCAATGTCCTAATGTTGGCTGCATTTTAATCTAGTAACTTTTGGTGCTTTCGTGTGATTTCCGATAATTTGCGCCAAAACTGTCGGTTTATAACCAAGCCTTAGCAATAGTTGAGTGTAAAGGCAAAAATCGAAACTTTTTCAAAACAATATACGTGTTCTTAAGTTAAAATAATTATTATAAGGTAAGATTTATTGGAACATTAAATGTGTACTTAATATTTACTACTAATTACACGCTTGTTTAACAGTATGAACACTCCTAAAAGAAGTCGGTCTTCCAATTTCAATAAAGAGGAGGAATTGATGCTTTTGGAGGAAGTGAGAAAATATAAAAATATTATCGAATGTAAGACAACAAATAAAATATCTAATAATGAGAAAGTAAGTTAAACCAAAAGGATCTTCTGTGCTGTTTATTAAGTACTAATTTCAATCGCAGGAGGAAGCGTGGAAAAAATATTAATTTCTTTGAATGCTCGAAACATAACAGCACGGATAATTGACCAGATAAAATCGAAATACGACAATTTAAAATCAAAAGTCAGAAAACAGGTGGCGCAAAAGAGAACATAAGTAAAAGGAACGGGTGGCGGTCCAACTGCAATCGGAGAATTAGAAGCTGTTTCTGAAACAATTATCGAGCTAATGAACTTAAAAACAGTAGTGGGCTTAGAGTCCAAGTTTGATAGCGATGCTATTTCGTATAACGTAATACATATATTTGTATTTCTTGTAATTTTTTAAATATAAATGTATACTTCTTTAGGTTTTGTCTTCACAAGATTTGAAGACAGGGTATTCTTCGCTTGACCATTGTTATAATGTAAGTACCTATATTCTAAAACAAATCATTTACATAATTATGGTATTCTGAAAATGTAGTGCTCTTTAATACCATAATAACACACTTGTTTCTAAATATCGTTTATTGAGTGTCACCAGAGATAAACTATAATATAATAGGTGAGCGTAACTTACTCCCTTCCTGGCGTGACTGCCTCTAGCCAGTACTGCCAATCTCCCCTATTCTACATGACCTTATTACTAAAATACCTAACATACATACATATACTACATCTTCTCTTTTTTTTTTTAAATTTACGTATACATTTGAAAATCTTTATACTTCGATGGAATTTTTATATCTCTCTTAGGCCTAACACAATTATTAATATTGTTTTCAGTCAAATTCGTATTACCTATATCTGTACTATTATTATTAGAATATGCGTCTTGATTGGGTACGTCATTTTTTTTTAATTGGGAATTCATATGTAGAGGAAGAGTTGGATTCAGAATTTTCTATAGGACGTGTAAATGATGGTCTTAAATGTTGTCGATTTCGACGATATTGCTCAACCCAATACGATCTCAGCGTTTCATGTCTCTCTACTACCTTTCCCTTTTCTCAATGATTGCCTTTCTGCTGAATTGTTACCTGTTGTCCTGGTTTTAGAGAAGGCAGGGTCTTTGCATTTTTGTTATAATATTGCTGTTGTTTTAACCGTCCTTCAATTTTCTTTTACTTCACTCCCTTTTCTATTTTTTGTTGAAGCAAGGTTTTGAAGATAGGTAACTTCGTCCTGAGATGTCTATTTAACATTAGTTGTGCTGGCGGTTTATTTACTGTTTTTAAAGGAGTGTTTCGATATCCCATGAGCATAGTGTAGATGTCATCATTTATTTCAAATCCCTTCTTTAACATTTTCTTAACTATTTGGACTCCTCGCTCGGCGAGACCATTTGATTTCGCATAATGCGGACTGCTTGTCGTCAATGTAATATCCCATTCTGTGGCGAACTTCTTGAAATAGTTGCTGTCGTATGGCAATATCTCTTTTAGATGCGTCACAATGCAGTATGCTGTTTTACCTGATAATTCTTTTACTTCTATCCAATTGGAATAAAAATCGATAACTAATAAATAGCTTACTCCATTAAATTTCAAAATGTCGGACGCTACCTTCTCCCAAGCTCTATCTGGTATTGAATGATGAATTAGTGGTTCTTTCTGATTTTTATACTGATACTTTTCGCATACATCGCATTCCTTAACTATTCGTTCTATGTCGCTTGTTATATTTGGCCAATAAATTATTTGACGTGCTTTGGCTTTCATTTTTTCCATTCCTTGGTGTCCTCCGTGTAGATCTCGTAGAATGTTTGAACGTAATTTTTGAGGAATCACTAATTTATTACCTATAAATAGTAATCCATCAGACACTGACATCTGATTTTGAAACTTCCAGTATGATTTTGCCTGTTCATGAAGTTCCCAAAAATTCTTTGGCCAACCGTGTATATGATAATTCATACCTTTGTTAAGCGTCTCGTCTTCTTGTGTGCCTTTCTGGATTTCTATTCTTTTGGAAGGACTAACAGCTAAATGTTTGGCAATTGAATGCACAATGTTTTCAAGTTCTGGATCATCTTTTACAGGATCTTTTAAGTAAACCCGTGATAAGGTGTCTGCTATATATAATTTGCTACCTGGGACATATTCTATATTGAAGTCATATTTTAATAATTTCAAAACCATTCTTTGAAGTCTGCTTGTAATTTTCGTGATGTCCCTTTTCACAATTGTGACCAAAGGTTTATGGTCGGTGTGTATCGTGACTTTCCTCCCATATACGTATTGATGAAATCTTTCCATTCCGTAAGCTATCGCCAAAAGCTCGTTTTCAATCTGTGCATAGTTTCTTTCTGCTTGTGTCAATGATCTGGACCTATAGGTAATTGGATGTCCTGCCTGCATCAGACATGCTCCTAACCCATTTCTTGATGCGTCTGTTTGAAGAATAACTTTCATCATAAAATCTTAACACTGGCGTTTCACATAATGCTTTCTTTAGCAAATTAAACGTCTTCGTATGAATTTCTAACCAGGTCCATTCAACATTATCTCTTAACAAATCTCGCAACGGCGCGTTTATTTCTGCATAACGTGGAATATATTTCGACAAATAGTTTACCATACCGAGAAATCGTCTTAAATCGTTTTTGTTTTCTGGCGGGTCCATCTTAACAAATGCCCTTATTTTGTCCGGATCTGGTGTAAATCCGTTTTCGCTAATAATATTGCCCATAAATTTGACAGTGTTCACTCTAAATTGGAATTTCTGGTTATTAAATATTACCTTGTTTTCCCTTGCTGTTCTAGCACCTTCAAAAGTAGCTGATCATGTTCTTCTACCGTCTTTCCTGCTATTATGAGATCATCAAATATCGCAAAAACTCCTTCTATACCACCGAATAGCTGATTGACTTTCTTTTGAAATACTTCTGGGGCAGATTTAATACCGAAAGGTAAACGTAGAAACTTATATCTGCCAAATGGGGTATTAAATGTGCACAGATCTGAACTTTCCTTATCAATATTGACTTGCCAAAATCCCGCGCTCATGTCTATAACTGAAAATACTTTCTCACCATTTAGTCTAACTGTAATATCGGCTTGAGTCGGAATCATATAATGTTCTCTTTTAATAGCTCTATTAAGGTCTTTGGGATCCAGACATAATCGAAGGCTTCCATCTCGTTTTTCAACAATAACCAAGCTATTAACCCAGTCAGTAGGATATTCAACCTTTTCAATTATTTCCATCTTTTCTAATTCTTCTAATGTAGATTTCAATTTAGGCTGAAGAGAGAATGGAATTCTACGAGCTGGATGAACAATAGGAGATATGGAAGGATCAACCTTGATGTGATGCTCACCCTCTGTGTCACCCTGACCACTAAAAACATCAGAAAATGTTGACATTATCTGCGTTTTTGACAAATCTGTTTTAATAGATTCAACCTTTGAAATCAAATTTAATTTTGTACATCCTACCAATCCCAAAAGAGGTTGTGAATCAATATTCGTTATAATAAAATCTAAAAAATCTACATTGTTTTTGTTACATAGAATCTGATGTAGTTTGAATTGCGCGCTCTTATATTACAAAGGTTGTATTGTTGTGCACCCTCTCTCTAAAAAAAAGGAAGTAAAAAAATGACATAGTGCAGTATTGTTATATAAAAAAGACATGGCATAAGAATACATACATTATAAAAGTCAAAGTGCATTTTCATTCATTCATACAGTCCACTTTAGTTCAAAACATTTTTGGTCCATCGATCCGGATGGATTGGTGAGAAAGGTCAACAAACAGTGTGATAACAACAAGAAACGATATTAACAGGTCATAACCACGTCAGTTATTATCCTAGTTCTATCCTTGATTAATAGTACATAACATACCTAGCCTCATTGAGTTAAAATGGCGGACATTAAGACGGCAATTCGGAAACGTGGTGGCATAAAACACAGTTTTACTACTTTCAAATGGTATATTATTTCCTTAGAGAAAAAGGTTGAATACAATAATGGCGAAATATTAGAATTACAGGAAAGAATCGCGAAATGTGAATCACTATACGGGGAATTTTTACAAGTTCAATCGTCTGTAGAATTACTTTGTGATGATGACTCGTTAGCAGAACAATATGCTGAAAGAGACACATTTGAAAATGAATACATGCAGATTATTTCTAAAGCAAAGGTTATACTTTCAGAGCGTGGTGATACAAATTCAAATTTTAGTCGTACGGTTTCAGTTACAAACGATATCGTAAATCAGGTTAAATTACCCACAATTCAACTTCCAAAATTTAGCGGTAGTTATGAAACATGGATTGAATTTGAAGACACGTTCACTTCGATTGTGCATGAGAACTCTGCAATTAATAATGTGCAGAAGCTTCATTATTTAAAAGCGAGCTTGCAAGGTCAAGCTGCACAGGTAATAAGGGCACTTGAAATCAGCAATAATAATTATTCTATTGCATAGAACTTATTATGTGATCGATACGATAATAAAAAGTTATTAGCTAATAATCACATAAAATCACTTTTTAATATTAATAGTGTAAAGTATGAGTCATCTGTAGAACTACGTAGGTTACTAGATGAATATTCCAATCATTTATTAGCATTAGAATCTTTAGGACAGCCTATCGAGCATTGGAATGCAATTATAGTGTATGTGATCTCAAATAACTTAGACACTCAAACTAAACGTGAGTGGGAGATTTCTAGGTTAAATCAAGAATCGCCAACAATTGGTGATATTAAGGTGTTTCTAAAGGGAAGATGCGAAATGCTTGAATCTTTAGAGAATCAAAATAAAAAATTCCTGCATAACGATAAATCGGCTAAGGGTGGGATAACTCGTAGTTTTGTCGTAACTAAGGGAAATGTGTCAGTAAAATGTACATTTTGTAATGATATTAAACACTTCATACATGCATGTCCAGAGTTTCTCAAATTAAATACACGTGATAGAACATCTCAAGTAAGGGAAAGAAAATTGTGTATAAATTGCTTGAAAAGAAACCACTACAGTAATCAGTGCATGGCAAGTAAGTGTAAAGTATGTAAAAAAAAGCACAATACTTTGTTACACTACGAAGATACAAATGAGAACTCAACTTGCAAACCGACAATAAGAACTTGGAGCAAGAAAATAGTATTACAAGTAACGTGTTAGCAAATTGTGGAATTATGGATTCAAAACATGCTGCTCTTGTTAAGATAAAGAATCATTATGGAAGTTATCAAATTGGTAGGGCATTATTAGATTGCGGATCAGAAGGTAGCTTTATCACTAAGGAATTTTGCAATAAGTTAAACGTGGAAACCGTGAATATCAATTTAAAAGTCATGGATATTAATCATTGTGAGTACATAAAGGAAAGGGCCGAATTGGAAATTCATTCATTGCAGTATCCTTATAAATTCAAACTTTCATGTTTTGTCGTGAATAACATTACAGAAAAGATTCCGAGTGCATCATATAAGTTCAAAATTCCAGATCATGTTAAACTCGCTGATAAATATTTTTATAAATCAGACAAAATAGATATACTTTTTGGTGCAAATGTGTTTTGGGATTTAATATGCAATGAAAAAATTCAGTCAAACAATTATCAGCCGATGTTTCAGAAAACTCTATTGGGATGGGTTGCAGCAGGATCTTTTACGTATAATCATTAAATTATCAATGTGATATCATGTAATTTTACAAAAACATTAGACGTCCAAGAACAACTACAAAAATTTTGGGAATTAGAGGAATACAACAAGTGTAATTCATTTACAGCCAATGAAAGGGCATGCGAACAGCATTTTGTAAACTCGACTTACAAAGAAAACGGTAGATTTGTAATTTCCATTCCATTCAAAGAAGCCGAGATTCAGTTTGGTGATAGTTTACAAGCAGCCATGACGAGATTTGATAATTTGGAGAAAAAATTAAGGAGCAACGCCGAATTTAAACAATTATATGTCTCGTTTATGAGGGAATATGAACAACTAGGACATATGACCAAGATTACAGATCCTTTAAATAGTTTATCTGGGTCATTTTATTTGCCACATCATGGAGTCTTAAAACAAAGCAGTGTTACCACAAAACTGAGGGTCGTGTTTCACGGCTCATCAAAATCTTCAAATGGCATATCATTAAATGATGTTCAACACAGTGGTCCTGTCATACAGCAGGATTTATTTAATATTTTGTTGAGATTTAGATATCACAAATACATCATTTCGGCTGACGTAGAAAAAATGTATCGACAGATATTAATCAATCCCAATCAAAGAAACTATCAACGTATTGTTTGGAGGGAAGACCCCGATGAACCCGTTTCGCATTACACGCTTAACACGGTATCATATGGAACAACATCAGCTCCATATTTAGCTATTCGGTCACTGCAACAAGTCGCTCACGAAAATCTTGAGAAATTTCCAACAGCAGCTAGAGTAATATTAGAAGACTTCTATGTAGACGATTTATTAACAGGTACTGACAAGGTTCAGGACGCTATACAGTTATGCCGTGATTTAGAATTGATCTTAAGTGCATCAGGTTTCAAATTAAGACAGTGGATTTCAAATAATGAAGAGATAAAATCCAGTTTTCAAAATTCAAATTCTAACACAATTTTATATTTAAATGAGGACAGTTACAAAAAAACTCTAGGTCTTGTATGGGATTCGAATACAGATTTATTAAGGTATGATATTAGTGGTTTTACTAACGGACCAGACGTTACAAAGAGAGAGATGTTATCTTCAATAACCAAGATTTTCGATCCTTTAAGCTTATTAAGTCCGTATATTATCACAGCTAAAATTATGTTACAAGAATTGTGGATAAAGAAAATCGATTGGGATGACTTATTACCAGATGATTTGTACGCAAAGTGGAATCAGTTTAAAACTTCGCAAAATTAAACGTTTTTGTGGCAAATCGGGTATCAGAAATACAAGAATTGTCTAATATTAATGATTGGTACTATATTAATACAAAAAGTAACCCTGCAGACATGATATCAAGAGGTGTTGTTTCCCCTGAGAAATTACATGATTCAATATGGTGGGAGGGACCACATTGGTTGGCTTTATCAAAGGATCAGTGGCCCGTGCAACAATTTAAACAAAATATTGACAATTTGCCAGAAATCAAAAACATTTCTGTTGTGTTATCGGTAACTACTTCAAAAAATGATATTTTTCCTTTTAATTACACGGAGTCGCTTACAAGGATGAAAAGAATAACAGCATGGCGTTTGCGGTTTATTCATAATTGTAAACATTCAAAAAAGGTAACAACTGCGAATCTAACAATTTCAGAAGTTAATGATGCGATGAGAAGGTTAGATAAGCAATCGCAAAGGGAATCATTCTCAAATGAATTAGACATGTTAAAGGCAGAAAGGACTATTACCAAGGGAAACCTGGTAAGACTTTCACCATTTCTGGATCATGAGGGCTTAATACGGGTTGGTGGTATATTAACAAATTCGAATTTTCCTTTCAATAAGAAACACCCTGTATTGCTTTCAAGTAAATAGATGTTAGCGCGATTAATCCTAGAGTATGAGCACAAACGCCTGCTGCACGCCGGTCCACAACATATTTTAGCATCAATACGCGAAAACTACTGGCCAACAGGCGGCAGGAATTTAGCAAGGTTGGTAGTACACAGGTGCGTAACGTGCTTTAGGGTCAATCCAGTTACTACAACACAATTAATGGGAAATCTACCTAAGCATAGACTGGAATCAATCACTGACTATGCAGGTCCGTTTCTGCTAAAGGATAAACCAGGGCGAGGTGCCAAAACAGTTAAGTGTTATTTATGCATCTTTATATGTCTTGCAACTAAGGCAATACACTTAGAACCAGTTAGCGACTTAACAACTGACGCGTTCATAGCTACTTTTCGAAGATTTGTATCACGACGCGGTTTACCCAGTCATATGTATTCAGATAACGGCAGGAATTTTGTAGGTGCTAAATCGCAACTTGATATTTTAGGTAAATTTCTACTAAAAAACAATGAGTCTCTTTCAAATATTGTTTCTACGGAAAATGTTAAATGGCATTTTATTCCTGCGTATAGTCCTCATCAGGGTGGTTTATGGGAAGCAGGCGTCAAGTCCGTTAAACATCATATTAAGAGAGTATTAGGGAATGCTTTGATTACTTTTGAAGGCTTTTTAACCATTTTAAACCAAATTGAGGCAATATTAAATTCCAGACCATTATATCCTCTTTCATCTTCTCCTAACGACCTTGAACCTATTACACTGTCTCACTTCCTAATTGGACGTAAGGTAACTAGTGTTCCGGATCCAGACGTTACCATGCAGCCAATTAATAGGCTTGCATTATTCCAACTCATACAACGACTCACTCAGACCTTTTGGAAACAGTGGTCCATCAACTACGTGTCCGAACTACAACAGCGGACTAAGTGGGCACAGAAAACTGACAACATCGCTATCGGCAGTTTGGTCTTACTCAAGGACAACAATGCACCACCACTCCAGTGGCTGTTAGGCAGAATCATTGATGTGCATCCTGGAAGTGATAATGTCGTTCGCGTAGTTTCAATTAAAACAAATAGGGGTGTTATTAAACGATCAGTGACGAAGATATGTCCCTTGCCAATTCACACTCATGACTGACTGATGCAAATTAGTTTATTTTCTTTCAATGTTGTTTATTATTGTCATTTGCTGATGATTTGCTCATGATTCTAGGAAATAGTACTTATATCTTCATTTTTTATCAAGTGTATAATGAACAATATTGTAGGATGTTGAACATACCTATAGTAAACCGAAAGCAACGGAAGATAATGAGTCAGGCGCAAGAAAAAAAAAAGAAAAAGGGATGGCCGACTACATGATTCCATTGCAAACAGTACCCGTTTACTGGAATTAACAGAAAAGAAAATTAAAATTAAAGAAAAATATTACAATGCAAAAATTGATTAGTTACGAAATAAAATAGAACATGAAGAAAAACAATTGAATTTATTCAAACAAATTGTTCATGAATTAAAAGAGATAAAAGAACACATAAAAAATAATTGCAAGTGTTCAAAGCTTATTTTATTTAGCAAGTGTTTTCTTTGTATAGTAATATATGTTTATATATTTATATTTGTGTATTGTTTTCGTAAGTAATAAAGTTAGATTAAGTTTGTTTTTAAATTGCCTTTTACTTTTGAAGACTAATAAAAATTGAATGAAGGAGTAGATAAACACAAGGGTACTTTAGGACATATATTATACATTCATATATGTATATAATATATCCTAAAGTATTATATATATATATATTTGTATATGGTCCCATTAGGTGTCCAAAATGTAAAAATATAGGTTCATTGGGCGTCCGAAGTTACTCTGCGTCTATTATACGGACGCGAAGTAACCAACGCTGGGCACGAGAATCATCTGACACAAAAATCGGCCGCATGTCATCTTGTACGGTTTTTAAAACTAGTTTATTTCTTAGTACAACTAATTTGCCGTTGTTAGCGGTGATGTCAATATTTGTATATCCCTTCTGTCAATAACCAGAATTTTCCACGTCGTTCTATAACCGGGGTACCCAAGCAGGTAAAATCCATTCTTTGTGTTTTCTCCTGTACATTTTGTTAGCCTGTGCTATTATATTATTTGAAGGGATAAGTTCTTCGAATCTGGTTTTCCTCAAGGCTATCTATAGCCAGTCAGGTAGCCCAGGTTAGGTATAAAGTAACCGCTAGCTTAGGTATGAAATTAGAGTTGAAAGAAAGATTTTAGTAATGCGTCAGTTTAAGGTCAGAGTTTGTAGTGTACAGACGTTCCATTATTAGTGAATATTATTTGAGTGAATATTTTTTTGAAAAAGTGCAGTTGTTATTGTTGAAACTACTACTATGGAAGAACTAACGGCTCAAAAGTTCGCAAGGTAGTTATATAGAATTATATTTCAATACTAGTTAGTACTCATTACTATTGTGAATATTATTTATTATAAATATTGTTACAATAAATATTTTATTATTATAATAATATATAAATAATCATTTTATTTTTATTATACGTTTTTATTCATAAATAACAAAAAGCTGCTCTTTTAGTTTGACACAAGCAGAGAAATGAATATATCTACATCAATTATTGGGGCCAATGAAGAAAATACTACATCAGACAGCGAAGATGAAGAATGGTTTCCATTACCAGAGAATGTGTCAGAACAAGATAATGAAGTTTCTGATCACGAAGAAGTTGTAGAAGATCGAGATGACGAAGTAGAGATGGAAGATGATACTGAAGAAATCGATGAAAGCTAGTACTTCTGGCATTTCAAATGCTGATACTTTTGTGGCGAAGGATAAGACAGTATGAAATCGAACACCTACATCCGTTCAACGTCAAGCAGCAGTTCGTAATATCGTTCATCAGAAGTGTGGTCCTCATCGAAGCACAGAAACATTGTCAATCTCTGCTGCATTCGAGTGTTTTTTTACTCTTGAAATGGTGGATATAATTGTACGGCATACGAATAAAAAAGCAATTGCTGTATCTAAAAAATTCAACGACGCAAATCCTACAAAAAAACAACTTGTGTGGAAAAATGTGACCGCTAGAGAAATATATGCCTTTTTAGAGATTCTTATTAGTTCTGGCGCAAATAACTCAAATACTGATCACACAACAAACATGTGGAAAACCACTGCATATCCATTATATCGTGCGGTGATGGGAATTAATCGGTTTTGGAATATTCTTCGATTTATACGATTTGATGATGCCAATACTCGGGAAAGTCGTATCAGAGAAGACAAGGCTGTTCCAATACGTGACTTATGGACAATGCCCAACTCTAATTTATCCCGCTTGTACAAACCATCTGAGTGTTTGACTATTGACGAACAGCTTTTTCCATATCGAGGAAGAACACGATTTTCGCAATACATTCCATCAAAACCAAATATGGAATAAAGGTGTGGTGGATTTGTGACGCTGAAAATTCATATCCTCTACTTGGACAACTGTATACTGGAAAATGTGAAACCGGTCGTGAAATAAATCAAGGTGAAAGAGTGGTGAGACTTGGTTTCATCGTATCGAGGATCTGGCCGAAATATTACAATGGATAATTTTTTTACGACTCTACCCCTGGCTGAACATTTGTTGTCGTGGAATTTGACATTAGTGGGTACACTGAAAAAAAATAAAAAATATATTCCCGAGGAAATAAAAGTCGAGAAGAGTATTCTACTTTATTTGGATTTCATGATTGAGTAACTATATGTTCTTATGTCCCCCAAAAAAATAAAGGAGTGATACTCTTATCAACAATGCACTCAGGCATGACAGTTTCTGAATATACCAAAAGAAAACCAGAAATAGTACAGTATTATAATAAAACTAAATCTGGTGTTGATACAATGGATCAAATGCTGAGGAGATACACAACACAAAGACAAACGAGACGATGGCCACTAGCACTTTTTTATAACATTTTAGATATTGCAGCTCTTGCATCATATATTATATATTTTGAAAACAATAAAATGGTAAAAAAAACTAATCAACGAAGAGTACTTTTACGACAGCTAAGTGAAGAGTTATGCTTACCAAACATTCTCGATCGATCCACAAATAATTAAGTGACAAGACATTTCGCTAAACGGAATGCAATAGAAAGTGTTGGGAAAACTTATTGGAAATCCACCTAAAGATGCTTCTAGACCTTCAACATCTCAACAAGCTCTTGATTCAACTGGAAGAAAAATAGTTGTAGGCTCTTGTCATATTTGTTATAAATCGGCACTTAGAAAACGAAGAATGACTCGAAAATTATGTGCAGAATGTAATCAACCTGTTTGTGATGAGCATGCTAAGACAATTACCAAATGTATTGAATGTTAAGCTAAATTATAGTTAATAAACAATTATTTTTAAATTATACATCTCTCCTATTTCTTCATAAAATAATTAGCGTCAACTTAATTACTAATTTCAGCATTATATAATTATTGTAGTACTAAATAGCACTCGCAATACGTGGGTACCCCGGTTATTGAACAAGCGTATAGTTAGTTTTGACTTCAATTTTAATGGGCAAATATTGCTAAAATTATTTTAAAAAAGCATTAACATACTTAAAAAACGTTGTAGAGCGAGGATCTCGCCGGAAAAAAAATTGCAAAAATACAAAAAAAGATTTTTTGATTACTAACTTCGCAGTTCGCTTAGCCTGCTGCTGTAGGGCTTTGGGAACCTTATTTTACGATCATCCCTCGTACAATCACAACTGCGTTTAATAATTTCGATACGTGACAAGGTACAACTCGTAGGCTTTTCCCTTGTTTCATTTTTAAACATAAACAAACAAAAAGACAGATCGCATATTTTACGAACTCTATATACAGAAGCCCTATAAGAATTATAAATTATTTTCCAAAAAGCTGCTTCTTCCGATTCAAGTGACTCCAAGGATAACAGAAGTTCAAATTCTACCGAATACGTTTGTGTTACAAGTGGTATAAATTTATTTTGAATATATACATATGAAGAAATAATTAACTATATTTTTTACATTGTAGGGAGTGAATCAGGATTATCAGGTGATATTCCGATAGTTCCGCGATTATTATTTACAGGTGACGTTCCCTATGCTTCCTCTTCAAAAACGACAAATACAAGAAATATTTTAGGTATTTTTTTATGGAAATTTCAATTAGTCTACGCATTTGTTACTAAATTGTATTTCAGATGCTAATTTTGATACTAATAAAGAAATAAAAATCATTCTGGAATTTCCTAAAAACACCAGGAGAAAACATAATTGCGTATATTGCGATTTATTCGTTAATAACTTTGCAAGGCATCTAGAAAGACAACATGGCGATGAAATACGGGTGCAGCAATTTTTAGCTATAATTAAAACATGCAAAGCTGATGTACATAAGTTGTAACCAGATCGATGCAAGGCCTTTGCTAACTCTAAAATATGTTTTAAACATAATATCCGATAATGTGTTAAATGGATCAACCCTTAATAAAAAAGCTCTTCTTGGCGCTGCAACAAGCTCTCTAGCTTCGCGCTCATCATTCAATAATTGCTCCGCAGGTAATAATTCTTTTTCGTCCATGATGTACTCTAATAACTCCTCTAATTTATTTATGTGTATACCTGTTAACTAACCAATTTTTAATGTGTTAATATATAAACATGATTATTTTGTGTTAGGTTTGTTTACTTGGTTGGTTATGTATCTCATGTATCTTTCTAACAACGAAAATAATCGAAGATCTAGTGATACACCCGACAAAACACGAAGTTCAATTCCCTTCTAAATTCCCAAGAGAATACTAAGAGAAATTACAGGGGACATGAATTCCCTGAAATCGAGAGAATTCTAATTCAAGAATACCGACTATTCAAAACTAGAGAGAAATTTGACATTTCTCTTCAAATTTCCACTCCCGGTGTTTCGAGAATAACATCTTCAGACCTCTCTTCAGTAGCACCTCGCCCCTTCTGTCATTCCACGTTTTCCTCGGTCCTTCCCCGTTCCCGCTTTCGATCCACTTTTGCCTGCCAGATCTCCTTGTCCTCTCTTCGTTCATCCATCTGCACCAAATGCCCGAACCATTGAAGTTGTTACTTTTCAATTTGGTCCACCATAGTGTTCACAGTACAATGCTTACGGATACTTTAATTGCTTATATGATCCAGCCTACTCACACCCGCTGCTGCTCTCAAGTACCGCATTTCGTATGCTTGCAGTCTACTTTTGTCCCTATCACTAAGTGTTCACGTTTCACATCCCTATGTCGCGACCGGAACATATACATTCCCAGAACTCTCCTATTAACGGGTTCATGCGCACTTACAACGAACAACTCGCTTGATATATTTCATTGTAATTTAAGCACATTTAAAACACTAATTACCCGGAGCTTACTTCATCAATTGCAATAAATTCATTTAAGTATAATAAATTTTTTCTCGTTAACACCCCTCAGGATTACTTCTCTACTATATGTGATTTGTATCGTACGTATATTCTCATTCTTTATTTTTACTGTCACTAATGTTACAAATGAATTCCCAAGAATGCGCATCTTTGTCCGCAGACTTACTTCCTTTTTCGGGACAAATGATCTGTTCAACGTACAACGCACTGGAAATCCTTCCCGCAATCTCTGCTTCCAGCTCCCCGCTGTGGCTTACAACTGATCCCAGGTATTTAAAGTTGTCTGTTTGCTACATTGGAACAATTATTTACAAGAAAATAGTTAATAACGTTTTTACATTTTTTTATGCCTAAATGCATGTTTACATTTAAATATTATAAACAAAATTGAAATTTAAACATTAAAGAAGATTTTGATGATCTATTTAATGGTTAAATAGTTTGTCTAAACAATGTAGTACATTTGGAAAATGATACGAAAACACCAAAAGTAGCACCATTCAGAAGAATAACTTTTACTTGACATGACAAATTAACAAAGGAAGTAAATAAATTAGTACATGATCAGATTATTGAACCCGTCGGAAAACCAACTGAGTGGGTTAGAAACGTTGTTCTAGTTCAAAAATCCGATTCATTTATTAAAATTTGTCTAGATCCAAGTCAGTTAAATAAAGCTATAAAGAGAGCTCATTTTCCATTCCTGGCCGCAGAGGTAATCAGGGCAAAATTAAAAGGGTCTCAGTGTTTTGAAAAGATAGATGTTAACTATCGTTATTTCCAGAGGTCCATTGCAAGATGACGATAGTTACAACAAAGTTATAGTTGAAGATATCTATATAAATGCAGTCGTAAGTGAGGTCAGCACCGAATTATGTACAGAAGAGGAAATTCGAAAGCAGCAAGCGGAAGATGAAGCATGAAAAATAGTTAAGCATTATATCAATGTATCTTGGCCAGAAAAAAACAGAATAAACCCTTTAGTAGCTATATATTGGAAAAACAGAGACGAACTAAAAGTTCAAAACAACATATTATATTATCGGGACAGAATTTTAATACCGAAAACACTAAAAAACCATTGCCGACACGTAATCCATGAGGGTAATTTTGGCATTACAAGATGTCGAACTCGAGCGAATGATACAATTTGGTGGCCCGGGTAGAACAAGATATAAATGACATGGTAAAAGCGTGTGAAATATGTGTCAAACACCAGCTACCAATAACTGAACCAATGATTACAACAATTCCGAATAGGCCGTGGGAGATAATAGGCGCAGATATCGCTTACTACAATAATAGAAACTATTTAGTAATACAAGACTATTACTCCAAATACCCCGAAGTTAGAAAGTTGAATAACATGACAAGTACAAAAATTATTGAATTTTTCAAAGATATTTTTGCACATCACGGAATACCAAATATTGTGCGACTGCGGAAAACAGTTTGACAGCTCAGAATTTAGACAATTCGCTGAAGAATACGGATTCAAGTGGCACAGCAGCAGCCCTGGGTACCAACAGTCGAATGGACAAGCGGAGAGCGCTGTGAAGTTAATAAAGAATATTTTACATAAAAATGAAGATCCATATGATGCCTTACTAGCTTACAGGAATACACCATTAACTTGTGGTACATTTCCCGCACAACTTCTATTTGGAAGAATGTTAAGAGACAGATTACCAAAAAACGACGATAAATTGAAACCCAAAACTCCAGACCACGAAGAGATAAGAAGAAAAATGAAGACGGAAAAAGAAAACCAGAAAAATCACTACAATATGAGACATGGGGTACGAGAGAGCACACAATTGGAAAAGGGAAGAAAGGTATGGATCATAGACATGAAGAGAGACGGAGCCATAAAGGAACCATCTAAATTTCCAAGATCGTATTGGGTAGACAGACCAGCACACTATTAGAAGAAACCGAAAGTTCCTGAAAACACGTCGAATTCGAGACCATGTATAAGTCAGGAAGAACCAGCATGCAGCGGTGCTAAGGAAAATGAATCGCAACCAGACACCAGCTATGATATAAGAAGACAGCAAAGGAATAGAAAGCTTCCAGAGAAACTCAAAGATTTTGTTGTAGACATAGAATAATATACGTAACGTTTAGTTTTTTCATTATAATGTATTTCCGGCAGTTAACGTATAGGCTGTAGAAGAGCAACATCCGAACGAGACGATCGATTTGTGGTTTCTTTAGTTTTGAGGGATAGGCAACTGACTTCAGTTGAAGTGGCAAATCGACTGAGTGAAGTAAGAAATGTGCATGTAAGCAAATGAACAGTTCGTCGACGACTAGCCAAAGCAAATTTAATGTCCAGAAGACCAGCCCAACAGCTATCTGTGGAACATCGTAGATCTCGACTAGTTTTTACACAAGAACACCGAAACTGGAATCACGCCGATTGGAGCAACGTACTATTCTCGGACGAATCCAGATTTTGCCTAAGATCACCAGATGGCCGGGAAAGAATTTGGAGAAAATAGGGAGAGCGATTACTCAATGCAATATTGTGGAAAGGATTAGCTACCGAGGAGGCTCCGTTATTGTTTGGGCTGGCATAAGTAGCTAAGCCCGTACTGAATTTGTGATGGTTAATGACGGTTCTGTGATGGCTGCAAAGTACATAAACACCATTTTACAAGAGCACGTGGTGCCCTTTGCTACATTTATAGGGCATAACTTCATTTTTATGGACGCTAACGCGCATCCGCACCGTGCTCGGATTGTCAACGAATAATTGGGCAGATCTGGATTGTGCGTTTGAATTGGCCAGCTTGCAATCCCGACCTCAGTCCAATAGAACATCTCTGGGACAGACTAGCAAGACATATTCGAGCACATATACCACGTCCAAACAACTTGGCTGAACTTGCTGCGGCGTAATATTGTTACCTTTTCCTGTCGTCTTGATGCCCACTGTGGCAATTGGCAACCGCCCTGGTAAGCTGCGTAGAATTACAACATCAGCAACGCTTTCATTGTCGATTCATTCAGCCGTCGACGGTGTTATGAATACATTGCCGTATACTTCGAAAATGATCGTTCGACATCCAGTGAAGTAAGATTTGCAAATGTCAGATATTCCTTTTCCTCATCTGGGCACTCTTGATTTTCAGTTATAAACCGAACCTTTTGTAAATCGGGATTTTTCGTTAAAATTGCACCAAATTTTTGAGCAACATCGACTTCTATAGTGTTCGTCAAGTTTTCTAAAGCGGCTTGTAAATTGTTTATGCAATTTAATGCGTCTCGTGCAGATAAGTGACTGTTTTCTAATTGCTCAATAGCTTGTGCAACTTCAGAATAGTTCATGGAAATTTCATCTATTTGTTGTTGAACGTCCGAATTGGAAAAAAGTTGCTGACTACCTCGAACTGCTGCAGAATCATTTGAATCAAGTTTCAACATGACATTTTTCACTTGTGAAAAATATTTCTGATAGTAAGATACTGCCCGGAGCCATGCTCCCCATCGCGTTATTACAGGCTGAGGTGGTGGTGGTAATTTCGGACACAATTGTTTGAATACACGGATGTGTTTGGGAGATTTGATGAACACTTTTTTGGTAGATGCTATTAACTTATCCACCATCGGATACTTCTTTCGAATGGTTTCTGCTACGAGGTGACATGCGTGTGTGAGGCATGTTATGTGAAGAAGAATCGGAAAGGATATTTTCAACAGCCTACCAACTCTCAGCATTGTTGCGGCTCCGTCAGTAACGAACATTGTGACTTGGGTTCCTGTGATACAAAATTCTCTCAACGAATCTTTTATTATCTTGACAACGGTTTCTGCATTAGTTTTCTGAATCCTTTTACTGGATAACAACAATGAAGCTGGTGGACCATCATGTTTTAAAGGACGCGCTATAACATGAATGACGCTGTGTTTCTGAGCATCAGTTGTTTCATCCACACATAGGCAGATTTTCTTATTTCTCAACTCGTCTTTTATACATTCCTTTACTGTACCTTGCACACGTAGCAAATTGTATCGTAATTACATAGATGTTGGCAGCTTCCATGAGGGAACGTACTTAGCCCAAAAAAGACGAAAGTGTTCATTAGATACTAGCTGTTGTGGGATGTTGCACACACTTAACGAAAATAAAATCATACAAAAATTTTCAGTATGGAATACTGTTTCTCAAATTCAATACATGACGTTTACTTTTACAGTGTTTTCTACATTCAAACCTATCGCGACTTAGCAATCCGCTATTGCATATTGTGCAATAAATATGCGGACTTCTATATTCTAATTCAAGGAAATGCCTGAGATTCACATTCGAAGGGAACGTTACACCCTTTGGGAGTCTCATCTCCGCATACTTATTTTTTTAGTTCATTTGAAAAGAATAAATACTTTTTAAATTACGTTGTTTGATTGCCTAAATCCCCTGATAAGGCGGGCAAGGATTATTTTGATGGCCGGCCCAACTCGGACTCGACTTAACGACGCCTACTGCGCGCCGGCCCAACTCGAATCCGCCGAGTTCAGTGAGGCCGTAAGTGACCCAGCGTGAGTGAAACCGTGTTATCCTGGAATACTAAGAAGTTATAGTCGGACATAACCCGTGCTGGGTGATTTTTCTTGGTATCCAAGGTCTAGGCTCCCGGCGATTATATGGTTTTTGCGATTCAGTCGCCTTTGAGTCAGATCGATATATAGCCAGCAGGAATTTCTTAACTCGTGATACAAATTGTATATTTGTTTGTCGATTTTTGTATATATACACACGTCTCGTCTTTTACTCAACTTATTTATTTCTGTCTTTTATTTATTTATATTTATATATATGTGTATACACCGACAATGTCATTGTTCTAGATAGAACAATGACAATAAAGATTATTATTATTATTATTATCGCCTGGAATAACGCTTTAAGAAGCGGATCTGGACATTGGTTTCTTCCATCGAGTTCCGATTTTGGAAATTGGTTTCTTCCGTAGAGTTGCGGGTTTTGGAAATTGATTTCCTCCATCGAGTTACGTTCGTCCGTTGTCTACTGTCCGATGCTCATGACCCATTTCCCGGTCTATCAGCGCGGCGTCCTTTTCAAATCACCGTTGTCGAGAAAGTTCTACCACCGTAACTATCTGACCAACCACCCCCTTTCAGCGTGTCTACCTGAATCTTTTTATGTAAGTTAATTTAAGGCATTTATGTAACTTTGCGAACCATAATTAACCTTTTTGCTATTTTGGTTGAGCGATTTGGTGTATTTAATGGTCATTCTTTTTGGTTAATCATAATTCGTATTTAAGATTTAAGAATTGCGCTTCACGCAACAAATACTGCACTTTTTGGAAACTTGTGAATTACGTTCATAACTTTGTTTTCATTTAATATTGATCTTGGAATATTTCTTTGGAGTATTTATTCATTTCTCTGTATAATTGTCAATGTAATGGTTAATACTTTGCCTTGAGATATTAATAGTTCCTTTTGTAATATTTCGTCAATAATATTTTTAATAGTGCTCTTTTAAAATACAGTTTGATTTAATATTTGCTAAGTTATTTTCCTGAACGGTTTTGAATATTTGTAACATCCTTTCTTTCTTTCCTTTGAAAACTCTGAATGGTTTCCGACGGAATTAACAGCCAGCGAGCCGACTGAATTAAAAACAATATATCATTCAGTGGCGTCCTGTGAACATCGTAATCTTACCCTGGAGTTCGAATACCGGGTCGTCGTCTCTGTGAAGAAGCGTACAAATGCTATTCACGACTTCAGCAACAAAGACAAATAAAATCTCAACAAAGTTGTTTCTCTAATCTCCTTGAATCCTCTCCTTGTAGCATTTATGTATATTAAGCAAAACTTCGAGTACTAGATTTCTCTAACTATTTAATCTTTTGTTTTCTATGTAAAACTTGCCTGTAATGTTTAATAATTTTCTTTGTGTATTACAATAAATGTTATTGCATATAACGATTTTGTATTCATTTGTCTCATGCTCTACATGCTCTCCTTCTTGACATATTAAAGGATATGAATATCTTGAGCAGCTTGGTAGGTTTAATAAAATTGGACAAAGTGCGTTGCTAACTTTAGTGAGAGGATTGTATGTGAATTGGAAAGTACCTGTATCGTATTATATAACATGCAACATAAAACAACACACTTGCTGAAATTATATTACAGAACGTATCAAAACTAATAGATGCAGGACTTTATCCTAAAATTCTTATCTGTGACCAGGCGCCTGCCAATTGTTCTGCTCTAATCAGCTTAGGTGTTACTGAAAAGAAACCTTTAATCAAAGTTAAGGACTGTGAAATAGTCTGTTTATATGATGTTCCTCATATTATTAAGAGCGTAAGAAACAATTTCATTAAAGATGACTTTCTGTACAAGGCGAAAAAGGTATCCTTTGATGACATTCGGGTTGTATATGAAATTGAGAAAACAAGTACTACAGCAAGAAGTCTTATTAAGATTGCGGAGAAGCATATCAATCAAAATGCATTTGAAAAAATGTCTGTCAAATTAGCTACACGAGTACAGTACTTCTAAGAAGAACGTGTGGTTTATAATTCTCTGTAATAATGGCTGGGAGAAGAGGGGATGGTTTTAGCAAGCGATTTGAAGCGGTGTTTCTATGTGTACATGAAAAAGGGCCAAAAATGTCTATTGCAAGTGCTGCCAGGTATTTGTGAGGAAGTGAATACAACGTTTTAAACAATTCAAAACGGTCGAGGATTTACCTCAAAGAGGAAAGACAAGGAAGACTTCCATGCGGCAAGATTGTTTGATTATAAAATTGTTCGAAGAAAAACTAACGCTAACTTTACACCAAGCGCGACAGAAACTACTAAGGAAAGGTGTTCAGGTTTCTACTGAATCTATTCGCCAAAGATTATACGAGTCCTAGATGCAATATCGGTCTACAATGTTGAAGCCATGTCTAAACTCTTAGCAAAGAGAAAATCGTCTTGCCTGGGCAATAGTACATCGCATGCATGATTGGAGCGATGTCATTTTTACTGATGCAGTGAGTTTCTGTATACGAAATCCTATTACTAAGGCCTGGTTTCGACGGGGTAAGAAACTCATTGAACGCACTGTTAAACATCCCCAAATACTCCACGCTTGGGGATGTTTCAATTCACGAGGATTTAGCAGCATATGCAACTTCAGTCAAACACTAGACGCGACATACATGAATAAACTATACCAAAAGGGATTACTGCCTTTGGCAGGGATGGTTTAGAGCAGGTGATAGACCTTGAGTACTGTTGGAGGATAATGACCACAAACATCAAAGCCGAGCATGCTGTGCGTGGAAAGAGACTAACATCACTACGATGAACTGGCCCTCACATTCTCCGGATACGAACTCCATTGAAAATGTATGAGCTCTCATGAAGCTCCAATTGCGAGGGAAAAATTTCAGTAATCGTGATCAATTTGTCCGCAATTTGAAAAAAATTTTGCGATCTTTTACCAGGGGTTATGCTGAGAAACTCGTGGAAAGTATACCTGTACATTGCCAAGCAATTATCGACGCTGGTGACAATTGGACTCTTTTTTAGTTAAATAGCGCGTTAGTCAATGTATTATACTTTCTTAATAAAACATAAGATTAACAAAATATTTTTACTTTGTTAATGTTTTTTACTTTGCTCTAAACCGGACGCTCTTCTTTGAAATACTGTATTCAGTCATAGTGTATCTGTAGTTATAAAGACTTGAGTAGCAACAGGACAACTAGCAAGTGAGACCGCATTACAAACTGCCGATTTTGGTGAAGAGATGAATATTATATTTGATACTTATATTAAACAGTTACACTCTACACCATCGTAACCCGTACTGAGTAGCAATTTCACAAGAATCACCTTTACTTGACAAATTACAGGAAGTGCAAGAAAAGATTAGGAATTGTAAGAAAATTAGAAAAAGTAGTGGTGCATTCTTAAAAATGCTTTTCACGCTTCGTAGAAATCATAAATGGTTTATTTTATATTTTAAAAAAGCAAAGAAGTCAAGATCCACTTGAAAATTTATTTTCTATTATTAGGCAAAAAGGAGGATATAATAGAAATCCCACAACTAAATAAGAAGCAGTTTCAAGTTATTGTCAGTAAATAATTTAATAGATCCACCAAATACAGCAAGTTATGCTCCGGATGGAGATGTCTTGTTGAGTAACTTCCAAAAAGAAAGTGAGGAACGCAGTAATGTTATACATTTCCAGCCCCATGCTATGAGTTCATCATCTACAACATCCACGTACACAAGCACACTTCGCAGGGTGCCAGAAGAACTTTTTTAAATGTGGTGTCTGCAAAGAATTATCAATAGCACAAGTTGTCAATTAACATGTCCAAAGGATTTATTAGTTCTTAAAAAAACAATATGCTATTCAGTGCAATTTACAAAAATTACAAGGTCTCTACGTAGCAGCACTTAATGCTGAGTTTGTTGTACAAAAAGGTATGCAGATTACAAATCAGGTATTAAAAACTAAGCCTCATCGAAGAAAATTGAAAAAGAAGATAATGTCGAAATTGCAAAACAAAATACCCGATTTCGATATGAGTTCCACACAATGTGGTGCACAGAAAATTTTTTATTGACACGCTAATAAATACCACATTATTCAAAAGGACAAAGCAGATGACTTCCGGTCGAAATGAAATGTCCGAAAAACTTAAATACTGCAAGCAAGATAGTGTTCAAATGTTGCATATGGTTATATTTCGTTTTAAATAAATCGTTAGTAATTAATGATTTTATTTTTCACTAATCCTAATCTTTTCCTTAATTTAATCAAATTGTTTTACAAGAAACAGCAAGCATTATCGGCGCTTATTTTCTTTTCAGTATAGTTTCTTACTTCACATTATGAACATTCGTACGTGTTATTTGTTTTTATTTATAAAAGTAAAGGTGCGTTCACATAGGGTAGCGTGAAATTATCGTTAGGATTAGCGAGAAATTATTTGCAATATTCCGTGGTAATTCTGTAAATAATTTCGGGGTGTAATGACAACTGACATCGCGGTTTACTTTGTCGTATCATAACCTTAATTTATCTGTTAATGATGTCTTTTGTAATGGATGGAATGACACAGAAACGTTATATACTGTGTTTATTAACAGTTTCTGCAATAATCATGACGAACAAATTTAAAAATAAATGTAAAAAGAGAAGAGGCTGGCGGGTACGTCCCATCAACACTCAAAAGAAACAAGTGGACTATTTAAATTTGATTCAGGAAATCTTAAATCATGATTCTGATTCCTTTTTCTTATATGCAGGAATGAATGTTGATTTATTTGAAAATTTATTGAAAATAGTAGAAGCAAATCAAAGGAGTCAAAGCTTAATTCTCTTTCCATTCAGGAAGAGATACCGCCGCGTTTATTTTACCGTAAACCTGTCACAATGTAACATTCATTTTGCCAAAAGTGATATAAAATCAAACATGTATTTAAAACGGGAAGCTTACCCAACCTTATCATTACCCAATGTGTCTGTTGCACAAGGTAAAATTATTTTTCACTAAATTTCTTTGTTGCTCCCACATTTTCTAAAGTTTCATGTACTTATCTTTTATCAGGTGTATTAGAATCTCCCCAGGCATTTGAGGTTGCAAAAAATATGCCTTCCATATCGACATCAGTGGTAACGCCAAGAAAAGATGAAATTGAAAGTGAAAGATCTGAAACTCCCTCAACTTCACAAGTGTTGTGTAGTTTGCAATTTGCAAAAGCTAAAACATATATTTTAAGTTTCCTTAAAGCAATTATATCTTGTTTTCCAGAAGAATTCGCATTGTTAAGCACTGTAGGAGTTACTAGAGCTGCAGAATTAACACCGAAAGTACATTGTATAATGCTGCTGATGATGATAGCTTGGCTATCGAAACGTGCATCCAGTACGAATTAAGTGTTGTGGTAAGGGTTTTAGTGAACTGTTTCAGTGTTCCAGTGCCACACTTTTAGAGTATCCGTTTATTGTATAAGAAAGCAAGAAGCTTAAAATCATCACTATATGTCTCAAGAAAAAAAAACAAAACATTTAAGCAGAAGTTGACAGCTTTATCAAAAGAAAAATTGTTGAATAAAGTTACAGCCTCCTTAAAACCTCATGTTGTGCAGTTCATAAGAAGTCAAATTAATTCTGCAGGCAAACCTTGACGTGAACGGCGATATACTCTCAATGACAAAATATTAGTACCGTAAAGTGGGGTGAGTAGAAACAGCGGGGTGAATAGAAACGTAACTTCATACACATATAACAATGTGAATTCATACATAATTACTGGGAAGTAACTTAAACTATTATTTTTTTTAAGTTGGCCACACTTAAGGCAAACAGAGAAAAAATGGTTTGTTTTGTTGGCAGTATTGCCAGTTGATGTTTTACTTGCTAAATGTTTCAGGAGTGCTGTACCACGTTCTTGATCTACGTTGAACTTGTCTGGCAAGTAAAAATGTATACTATATATAAAAGTAAGAATTAGTGTAAAGACTACCTTAAACATCAATATGAAACTTTAAGGTTCATTTATGGATTTACTTTTATTACAATTAGCTCTGGGAATTTTCATATATTTTGAGGTTAGGTCTTCAGGCATCTTATAAAGGTCCCATCATCAAAAAAATGGGTGGACAAACCGCGTTATCTTCCGAGGAAAAAAAAGTTTTTGGAGAGCGACTGCAGATTTGCAGTGAATGGGGATACCCTATAGATTCAATAACATTACGCCTCCTAGTGAAGGACTTCATGGACAGAAGAGGGAAAGTACAGGGTTTTCCAATAAGAGGTGTTATTATGAATAGTCCGCTATTTCGGTAGATGTCACTTTTGAGGTTGTAATTTTTTGACATTTGTCAAGTAGAAACTACGCCATTAATAAAAATGAATCGATACACGCTTCAACAACGCATTCAAATTATTAAAATTCATTATAAAAATGGTGAAAATTTGGCAGAGACGGTTCGTAAAACTCGAACATTTTTTGGTCGTCGTGGAGCACCTTGTCGGACCGCAATACAGAATTTGGTGGAAAAATTCGAGCTCTTGGGACAAGTTAGTGATGTGAAGAATAAAACGCGTGCACGTCGCTCAAGAACAGCCGAGAATATTGCTGTTGTAACCGAAAGTGTTGAAGAAAACCCAGGTTTGTCCATTCCTCGTCGTTCTTTGGCATTAGGCATTCCAAAAACGTCATTACACCGTATTCTGCATAAAGATTTGAGTCTTAAGGCTTATAAAGTTCAGCTAACGCATGAACTCCAGCCGGCCGATCATCAACAACGTCGTGTCTTTGCTGATTGGGTCCTTGAAATGCATGAAAATGATCCGGAATTCCATCGAAAAATCATTTTCAGTGATGAGGCCCATTTCCACCTCGGAGGCTGCGTCAACAAGCAAAATTGTCGCATCTGGGGCTCGGAAAACCCAAAAGCTATTGTTGAAAAGCCCCTCTATCCTCAACGTGTGACTGTTTGGTGCGGTCTATGGTCCGGCGGGTCATTGGACCATACTTTTTCGAAAATGAGGCTGGAGCAACAGTTACGGTGAATGGATTGCGCTATCGAGAGATGATCAATAATTTTTTATGGCCGGAATTGGATGGTATTGATCTGGACCACGTTTATTTTCAACAAGACGGCGCTACGTGCCACACAAGCAACGAAACCATTGATCTTTTACGGGAAAAGTTTCCGGACCGTGTTATCTCTCGAAGAGGTGATCACAATTGGCCACCGAGATCTTGTGATGTGACACCTTGCGACTTCTTCCTGTGGGGCCACGTGAAAGAGAAGGTCTACGCCAACAGCCCAGCGTCTATTCAAGACCTCAAAGATGGAATTCGTGAGGCTATCGAGGACATAGCGCAGCCACTTTGCAATTTGGTTATGGAAAACTTCATGAAAAGGATATGGTCCTGTAGGCGTGGTCGTGGTGGTCATTTGGCTGATGTTATTTTCCATTACTAATGGCATACCTTCCTCTTTATAATGTAATAAATATCCGATCATTTATCTTGAAAAATGGCATTTTTCTTTGAATATCAAAATAACACCTCTTATTGGAAAACCCTTTAGTTAAGAAGTTTGTAGATAATCTCCCTCGTCGTGATTTTGTTAATTCTTTTTTACATCGGCACAAGAACGAATTGGCTGTCAGAATCTGCCAAAACATTAAGCGTGCCAGAGCAGAAGTAACGCCTGAAACAATTAACCATTACTTTAACGAACTGTCTAATGAAGTAAAGGATGTGCTCCTGTCTAACATGGTTAATTATGATGAGACGAACCTGACGGACGACCCAGGAAAGCGAAAAGTAATAACACGGAGAGGGACAAAATATCCAGAAAGAGTCATGAACTCATCAAAGGCATCTACGTCGGTCATGTTTGCAGCCGCTGCAGACAACACCATACACCCACCTTACGTGGTGTACAAAGCTTTACATCTATACCAGTTGGACACAATGCAACCCCAAAAATGCATCATCGGATGAAATCGGGCTGGTTCGATTCTTTCTGTTTTGATAATTTGGTGTTAACAGTCACTCCCCCATACCTGAAAAAGCAAGTTGGGAAGAAATTCTTAATCGGGGACAATTTGTCCTCACATTTGTCAATAGAAACAGTTAGGGTGTGTAAAGAAAATGACATGCGGTTTATATTCCTGCCAGCTAATTCAACCCATCTTACACAACCTCTTAATGTGGCATTTTTTCGGCCCCTGAAAACAGCATGGCCCAAATATTAGAAGGCTGGAAGAAGGGCCCAGGAAAAAACGAGTTATCTGTTCTAAAGGATAAATTTCCGTCACTGTTGAAAAAAAGGTACGATTTCTTAAAAGAAGAAAATGTGGTTGCAGGCTTTAAGAAGTGTGGTATTGCACCTCTAAATCTACAAAAGGTGCTGTCAATGCTCCCAGACACTGGTATTAACCAAGAAACCAACAATCTGCAACAAACCACTGATGCTATTGACAATAGCTTCAAAGAGCTCCTTCAGAGTCTAAGACAGGATGGGACTCCTAAGGCAAGAAAGAAAAGGACTAAAGTTAACTCGCAAAAGTATAGGTGTTGAGGACTTTGAGGACGAGGGTAAAGATGTAGACCCTCAAACTTCAGATGCCGATGACCAAAAACCTTCTTGCTCCAGCAAAACCAGAAAATGTGTTGATTCATCATCTGAGGATGACGGTAACGACCGGTATTCAGTGCAAGATATCGATGAAAAGCTGATTTTGTCCACTTTAGAAGAAGAGCATGAAATTACCGATACCGGTAATCATTCAGACGCAAATGATGATGGGGTGTCCATTACTCCAGGTGACTATATGGTGATCAAAGTATATGGAAAAGTCAAAACATCTTTTAGGTGTTACGTTTGCCAAATTAGTTACCTCGAGGACGATGATTTCGTTGAAAAATTTTTAAAAAGAGTTTCACAAACCAACAAGTTCCATTGACTAAAGAAGATTCTTTTGTCTCCAGAGAAGATATCATCAAGAAACTGTCCTCACCAGTTCTCAGTTCAAGTTCACATTTCAAAGACATGCTATTTTTTAAAGAGGATCTGATGGATGGTATAACAGTGTATTAATTGATAGAAGGATTATGTTAAAGAGTTGTGTGACAGTGGTTCTATTTATGTTCAATTACGGTAGGCAGCAGTGTCCCTGTTACAGACATTTTTCATTTTTGTTTATTTTACTGAAAATTTGTGTTAATAAACCATTTTCTTGTGAAATCGCTGTTTATTAACTAATTTACTAATAGAACCTTATATAATTTCATAATTCCACTCACCCTCCTTTGGTTGGAAAACAAACAACAATGGATTTGATTAACTGTTTCTAGTCACCCCTTTTTTTGCGGGATGACTAGAAATAGCATGTTTTTTAAAATTTTGTATTAATGTAAATAAAAAAATTAAGTATAATCATCAAAAACTGATTGGGGCAATATAGACCCAAGTTTTGGGTAACAATTTGTCATTTTTAAATTACGTAAAACAGGAAATTTTTTAACCCAAACTTCAAAAGTGTTTCTACTCACCCCGTTTTACGCCTGCATGTACTCTGCAAGATCTGCTGAAAAATATTCAAATTTACCCTGGTGTTAGCCAATGTGTATTTGACCACTTGGCGTCATCTACTTCACTGTTAAAGGACAATGCAAGAATATGCGTATTGATGTAATGAACATAGAACCGCATATTGCGCTAAATGTATGTACATAGTGGGGAATTTAAAGGATTTGAAAATTATGGTGATAGAAGGTCTTGCCACATCGCAAATCATGCACAGGTTTTGATGCTCAGGGGTATTGCATCAAATTGGAAAACCAATTTGTTTTACTTTTTCGAAGGGCCCTATTAAATCAATGGATCTTGTCAGGATGTTAAAGAAAATTGTAGCTTAATGACAGAAAATTAATTTTAAAATTGTGTGTACAATTGGCAATCAAGGATCAAATAATCCAGCCACAATTAATTCTTTGATGGCAAATACAATTAGGCAAACTGCAGATGAAGACATAAAATTGTATGCTATCAACAACCAAAGAATTGTACATTTATTTGATGCACCATACTTATTAAAAGGTATACGCAATATTTTATTGAAAGGTGATTTATGGTGGCAAGACAATAATGAGATGCATATTGCTAGTTGGAGTGACATTGAAAAGGAATATGCAATTGACGGTGCCTCAGGAGAGCTGCGTGCAATGCCAAAACTGATTGAATGTCATGTTAATCGACTGAAGAAATGAAAGTATCATGTGCAAGCCAAGTCATTAGTCACAGTGTTGCATCAGTTATACATTTGTTTTCAGTTTCAGGTTTGTATATGCACTATACACATGTGTATGATCTATTTTGTATGTTTTACTTTGTTTAGGAATGTCTACTGTAGATGGCACAAAATTAGGACCCGAAGCGCAAGGAACTGTTCGAATCCTCAAGTTCTTCGATAATTAGTTTGATAGTGTTAATAGAGATTCTCATTATGCCAAAGGTGGTAAAACATTGAGAACACTTATTACCGCAAACTGGCCACACTTTAATTTTTGGAATATAGCAAAAGCTGTTCTTAGGAATATGTACTTTCTTATAAATGACAAAAAAACCATTCCTCCAAGTTTAAAGAAATGGTTAGTCACTATGAATTGTATAGAGAGAATATTCCAAGAAGTTTCTGGGAAAAATATTATCTTTTTGAAGGGGCGTGCACTAAATCAAGATCCCGTGGAAAATTTTTTTGGCCAAATAAGAGAGGTTCGCACAATAATAACCCACATTATTCCTGGTACACTTCAAAACTTTATTTATTAATAATTTGACAAGACATTCCATTGGGGCGAACTGTGAAGAAGATTCTTCCAGAACAATAACGTCTTTAAAAAATTTTGTTACGTACCGACAATCAAGTTACGATTATTCAGAAGTAACTGAAACAATTACGGATCTTCAAGATTTAAATGTATGTGCAACAGTAAGTAGCTAAACTAGCTACAGGGTACGTAAGTGGCTTAGTATATAAAAAAAATTACAAAATTTAATTTCACATTGTGAAAATTGCAAAAGAAGTGTGCTAGCTGATAGTGTTAGTGAAGAATGGCATAGTTTAACGTTAGCGAAAGAATATTATGGTTCTATCCCAGACAAGTTAAAATACTGTAGACCATATTTTATCTATAATCTTTGTAAAATGTACAACACAGTACTTTTATTACCAAAGATTGTGTATAGAAAAAAGCTTTGAAGATACTCTTAAAATATTTAAATGATAAAGTGAATTTTAATTTTGAATTTTGTAATTGAGAAAATTCGAAGATATTAAAAAAAAAGTGTATTGATCGTTTTATTGTACTTTGTTGTCACAATTGGGTAAAGAGAATTAACAGAATATTAGCAGGAAAAGAGACGATAGTACATTTACAAAACCCTATATATTCAAAAGCAGCAAATATTTTTAAAAAAGCAAAAAAATAGTTTGTTGTCAAAAGTGTATATGCATTTGATTTTATACAATAAATGTAATTATGATTAACTTGTTTTCTTGTATCACACTATTCTCCCACGCAACAAACTTTTTTATCGGATCTGCAATAAACACATTCAGTTTTTCGCCAAAAATGCTGATATTAAAAACCCAACTGTATGTTGTAATTAAAAATTGGTATAATTTGGTAATTGCTAAATTTTTTGCTTAGAAATTACCGAATTAAACTAATTTCAATTACAACATTCCAATTCAAATGGTATTTATATATTTTTCAACGTTACCGCTTCTTTTGGTTACTACGTGAGGGCTACAACTGGTGACTCTGAAACTAGCTTTTTACCTAAAGCATCGATGTTGACCATTTACACCATACCGTAGCAACTCTCTGTGGAAGGGGTAAACTGTGAAAAGCTTCGGACTTTTTTCGTTTGGCGCTGAAGTGATATGCCCTTTCACCCCTCGTGTCCCGAATATGCCTAAACTCATTATTTCAAATTTAGTAGGTTATGTGCACGTGTTCGGCTAGTTTTATTTTGTTTTTCGGTAGTAGATCTTCGCGTTTCTTATAGTAAATATTATTCGGATGCTGCGTGATTTACACAATCCGTAAAATGCCATCTTCGTGTTCGATACGCAGTTGTAGAAATAAGGATCCTTCTATTCCCAAACGGTGTTTGCCAATTTTTGATGAAATGATGATTTGTGTCAATGTTTGTATTGTTTATATTTGTATTGTATTGTCAGGAGGTACACAATGTATGGGTGCAAAGAATTGGAATTGAAGGTCTCCAGGCAATGGATCCACAGGTTGCGTACAAAAAATATCGTGTATGTAACAAACATTTTAGTATGTTTTGCTTTGTTCTTGGTAGTAAACGACTGAAGTTAGGAAGCTTACCTACATTGGACCTACCAGGTATATATGAAATGTATTTGTATGTTTTAAGTTTTGTTAACTGTAAAAATGATTTATAGATTTCAACGAGGCACCCACAGTAGAAAATTCAATTTTTAAGCACCCGTCTAATGTAAGCACGTCATCTATCATATCAGAACCTTTAGAGAGTATTGAAAGCATTGTTAGAGTAGGTACGGCAATAACATTATTTACCTGATCTATTTATATCTATTAATTAATATGTAATAAATTCCTTAGAGCCGTTTTACACGTTCAAGAATTATTATGAAAATTTTAGTCAAAATTATTCTGAACATTTTTAAATAAATTCTTTTAAAAATCTTTGACATGGCAAACAGTATTTTTATTCTGAAATTTATTATGAAAATTTTCACAATAAAAATATAGAGAATGTTCTATATTTTCAACAAAATTTGACAAGAATCGACGCGAGAAAGTGCTCACAAACACAGCGCGGATGCGCATGTGCCCCATGATTTCACTAATAACAGCCGTTTCACGCAGCGTGGTGTCTTTTTGCGCTTGTTTACCTCGTGGTTTGGTCGTCATCATAATAGTTGTTATTAAAGGTTATTGTTGTCTTGTTATTATCGATTGTTTAGTTATTTTAAAAATTAAAATGACGTCGTGAACCAGGGCGGATGTTAGTGTATTGATTGAAGAATATAGGAAGTGGCCCAACCTTTACCAGGTGAAATCGGTAAATTACAAGAACCGTAATTTGAGGAAGAAAGCACTCGATGCTATTGTGGCTGCATTAAAGGATGTAAAGCCGAACGTAACAGCCAGCGAAGTACAGTCGAAATTTCTGGCAATAAAACAAAATGCGGTCAATGTGTACCGGAAGTGGTGTGATTCGAAGAAGAGTGGAACTGGGTCAGATGAGGTCAGTACAATTTATTTTTGTTGTCCCCCTTATTATTATTGTTTACAATTTAAATTGAATGTTGAAATGTTTAAGTAGGATTAGTAATGAATAACTTCACACGGTGCAATTATTTTTGAATGTGCCTTGTAGGTAGCCGAGATATCCCTCTGGTATTTTGACCAGATCTCTTTCGTGTTGGATCACATCACTCCAAGGTGCGCACTAGACTCATTGGAAAATGTAAGGGAAGGCACATCACCATGTGGGCTGGCTGCAGATATATCGACAGACACTGAGGAAAGTCCAAGGTCCCCACAACCTATATCGTTGCAGTATGGTATGGTAAGTTTTAATAAAAAAAAATCTCTTCGTAATATTCAGCATATTATGTATTTTCTAGCTCGATGACGATGCAGACGTTGAGGAATACTACGAAGTTTTATCAGGAACCGTTGATGGAGTTTTGACACCCCAACCAACAACGATATTTGCTGCCTCGACAGTGTCATCACCTGCTCCATCGGCATTCCATCAACCACCAAAACGCTTAAAAGGAAAACGAAATGATGTGTTGCTTCAAGATCCAGTGATTGCACAAGTAACTGCAACCTTGAAGGAGATATCGGAGGCCTGTTCTGGTTCTGCAGGTAGTGAGAAAGCTGCAGAACCTCCAAAATTTACCAACCAAATCTTCGGGGATTTCATTGTCAGAAAATTAGACGGCATTGACGTGGCTGAGGTTCGGGAGGAAGTCGAAGAAGAAATCCTCAATGCTTTAAATAATGCGCTACGAAAGTGTAGGATTTTAAAAAAATAGCAATTTATTTAATTCGATTTGGATTTAATAAAAAAATAATTACAAATATAAAATAAATATATAAACAGCTGAATCATGTAATTATTATTAACTACCAGTTTCCCCTTTGAACAGCACTATCTTGCCATGGTACAGCACCAATTTCTGAGTTGAAGTACTCCTTGTAATCATCACGAATTGATCTAGCTGATCCTCTCGATGCATTTCCACCTTGTTGTGTAATCTACATCAATGACAAATTGTCCCTATGATGGGCATCTTCTTCGGTATAATAAGTGGGGCTCTCGTGTTAAAAAATTATGTAAAATTACACAGGTCATTGTAACAATTTCCACTTTTTCGGGGTTTAAATGAATGGGATTTAAAAGAACTCTCCACCTGTTTGCTAGAATTCCAAAGCTGCTTTCTACCATGCGTCTAGCTCTGGATATACGATAATTGAATATTCGTTTGCAGTCTGTTAATTCCCGTTGGGGATACGGTTTCATTAAATTGTTCATAAGTGGAAATGCATCATCAGCTACAAACACGTAAGGCACCTTTTGTACTTGCCCTGGTAAAGCCTTGGGTTCAGGTATATTTAAACTATTATTCCGAATTCGTTTTGATAGGTGAGAAGCTTCAAAAACACCTCCATCGCTGACTCTGTCATTTACTCCAATATTTGCATAAAGAAACCGATAGTTGGCATCTACGACTCCTAGCAAGATAATACTGTTGGTTCCCTTATAATTAAAGTAATAAGATCCAGCTGATATTGGCGCAGAAAAAGTAATGTGGCGGCCATCTAATGCACCCAAGCAGTGAGGGAAATTCCACTTTTTGTCGAAATCTGCTGCTATTTTCAACCATTCATCGGTTGTAGATGGTGTCTAAATTGTTAAAGAAATGTACTTCTAGACGTAAAAAATCATTGAAATCAACTTACTTTTAAATATTTCGGCTGCAAATATTTACAAATTGCAGCACACGTCTCAGGAATTATTTTAGAAATAGTGCTTTCATGAATTCTTGTGCTGAACATAAGCGACCGATAAGTTTCTCCGGTAGCTAAAAACCGTAATGTTACATCCAGCCCACAATTAATTGAAACATTTACATTAATAAAGCAGTTTTAGATGTGTTGTGTTTATACCTATGTGCAGCACCAATACATTCACGCATGAAAGTGTCTTCCCTTTTAATCTCGCCTTCAATCAAACTCAATATTAATTGGAACTGATTGTTATCCATTCTTAGAAAATTTCTGTAAGCATTGGGATATTTTTCCTTTAATTCGTTGTTTAGCAAAGCCAGAGTTCCTCTCCCTTGCTTATTTAACAACCACTTTCTTGACCACTACGATCGTTTCCTTTTATATTTTTTCTTAGCCGTTAAATATATTAGATAACAAGCAAGAGTGCCTGCTGCCAGCGGTAATAACTGATTTGTGCGCATTTTAATAATAATTCGCACAATTACAATTCTCGCAGCCTTCACGATAAATATTTGAGGCTAAGTGTTCATCAACAGCTGTTGCGTATCAATACTACCAACTATATATTACTAATGTTACTGAAGAACTTTACGAAATGCGCTTGCGTATGACAATAAATATCTTGAAAATTTTGTTGCATTTTCTAGTCATTGCAAACGGCAAAAATAATCACCAAATTATTATTTGGAAATTTATGTGAATAATTTTCATAAAAATTTTCATAACAATTCTTGTAAGTTGTAAAACGGCCTTTGTAGTCCAGAGAATTTCATACGAAAGCCGCAAACCTAAGAAAGAAAAAAAATTTAAAGAAAAAAGAAGGACAACGAAGGACATGAAGAGGAAAACGCAAGTGAATTTAGAAGAATTGAGAAAGAAGAAAGAACTACATATGCGAACATGGAATGTCAGGGGAACTTTTGAGACAGGAAAACATGAAGAAGTAATAACTGGGGTTAAGCAATACAATATAGATATAATAACATTGCAGGAAATCAAACAGTTGGAGTCCGAAATTGTGGAGAGGGATGGGGTAACTTTTTTCAAGGGTGGAGGTAAAGGTAGAATGCTGGAAACAGGCTTTATGGTTCGGGGGGAGCTGAAAGAAAAAGTATTGGCATTTAAACCAATAACAAGTAGACTATGTACTTTAAGGTTAAAAGGAAAGGAATATAAGCATAGTAAATATGCATGCGCCGACGGAAGATGCGGAAGAGGAAGCCAAGGACAAATTTTATGAGGAGTTGGAGAACGAATATGAGATTGCTCAAACATGATGTCAATATGGTAATAGGCGACTGTAATGCGAAGATGGAAAGGGAAGATATATATGAAGAGGTGGTGGGGAAAAACAGTAAACATGAACAGTCAAATGAAAATGGGCAAAGAATAATAGGTTTTGCGATGGAGAGGAATTTGGTTATAAAGAGTACGCAACTGAGAAGGAAAGAAATATATAAGGGAACTTGGATTTCACCTGATAAGAAAACGATAAATCAAATTGGCCATGTTTTTGTAGAAAGGAAACATGCGAACTATATACCGAAAGTGAAAAATATGAGAGGAGCAGAGTGTAATTCTGAATTTACGTTATTTCCCTTTCTATTTCGTGTGTTTAAACTCGTTTAGTTCTTTGTTACCGCTAGTAGTGTTCCGTGTTTCGTTTGTATTCGTTTTCGTTTCTTTTAGTCAAACTTAGTGCGCAACCGTGTACCCGTATACACCGGTCGTATCAATCGCGTTCGGTTCGCTTTTAAGCAATTCCTGCGATGGCAGATCATACTGATGCCACTAGAGCACGCCCCGGCTCTGCACTCTCCTCCATTACACCTTCAGCTTTACATCTGAATGTGCTTCCTGTCACTAACATCCGTCGTCTGCAGGAGGCTTTGAATGTCATTAACATTATACTTAGTCTTAGACAAGAGTATATTAAGTGGCCATCACAAGAAGAATCTATTATAAATGCTAATACTTTTAAACAGAAAACTAATATTGATGGCATAATTGGAGCAATAGACGGATGTCATATTAAAATCAATTGTCCACAACATGATCAGGATTCATATATCAATCGTAAAGGTGTAGCATCATATTGCAAGGAGTTGTAAATCATAGAAAAGAATTTATTGTTGAATACTGTGGGGAGCCAGGCTCCCTTCATGACACCAGGGTTTTACGTAAATCATCACTTTATGTAAAAGCAGCAGAAAACCCAAACATATTCAATAATAAATTTATCATTGGGGATTCTGCTTATCCATCCCTGTATTGGCTAGTTCCTCCGTTTCGCGATAATGGCGCTCTAACAGAGGAATACAGGCTATTTAATTTTCGACATTCAGCAGGAAGGATTATTGTTGAACATACATTTGGATTGCTAAAAAGCAGATGTAGGCGATTGTAGCTTTTCCAAAATATAACTATATTTAATATTGTTCGATGTACCATGGCATGCTGTGTTTTGTACAACATTTGTATAAAAGACAATGATGATTCCATAACAATTGTTCCAAACATAAGTGATGATTTACAAAATGAACCCTGTGATATGAATACTATATCGCTTAGCCGAAGAGAAGAAGTTTTCAGGAAAATGTTTGTGATCAAATAAAATTGAAAAGATTTTTTGTAAAACCATGTATTTTTTTAAAATCGAAAATATATCTATTATCGATACATTTTTTTTATCAATTGAAACATACGAATGAAAACCTAGTAGTTTTAGTAACTATTATCACAAATACAAAATGAATAAACAAAACACATTTCTCTAACATTATAGTATATATTTATTTACTTATACACAATCTTGAAAGATGCAATAACTACATAATTTTCTAAATGAAAACTTGGTAATTCCAAAAAAAAACAATAGAAAATAAATACAAAATTTTTGAATAAAACAGAATAACTAGTGATAGCCTTCACTTATAAGTTTATTTAGCAATTCTATTTTTTTTTCTTCCATGATGCATTTTCGGCCAAATCTTTCTTGTCTTTTCTTGTATTCCTCTCTTTTCATTTCTATTAATTCTTTTAGGTCTGCGGCTTGAGAACTTCTTTTCCGTTTCCTCGACTTATTTGCATTGAGATATTTACTGTTGATATCTTCATCAGAAGATGCTATCTATAATAGCTGTTGAGAACTTAGCACGAAAATGAAAGTTGTTGAAATTAATTATTCACTCGCACTAAGCTCCGCTAGTTCGCCACCCACGGGTTGTAAGCCGTATAGGTATTATTGATAAACTTATTCGGCGACAGTTACTAACTGTATTTCCGCACCAAATGAAACTAAATTTTTAACCTCTAAAACTTTAATATTGTAACATATGTGTATAACAGCAAGCAAGTGACTAACTCTTAAGTGTTTTCGTCTAGACTCTTATATATACAACAAATGATGATATAGGAATTTGAAATAAACAAAGTTGGTCTCGATCGTAGCACATTCCACGCACCCCGAAGAACCGAAGACGCAGCAATTCCAACTCAGGGGGTACGCAGTCAAACCGATACAAATGAAATATATATACAGGCACGGCAAGAATTTAAATAACAAACCAACAAAAAAAAAACAAATTAACATATTTCGCGGTGGCGAAACAATAGCTGTTCACTATTAACAGCAGTAATGCTTGATTCTTCACTAGATTCTAATGTGTGTTCACAACTATTGCTTGGCTTATCTCCCATTATAGCATCGAGAAGGAGGCCTACCAGTTTTTGATTTATTATCTTTACAAGCTTTATAACTTCTCAACAAATTCTTCCATTTCAAGTTACACTATTGAGCATTCACAGAAAGCCCGTTACTCACCATGTCATTTGCTATATTTTCGAGCATAGTTTTCCTTTTTCTAGGGTGATTTAAATCTTCAATGTGCGTTGAAACACAATTAATGCAATAGTTTCATCATACGACCAAGTATTTTTATTACATCCTGATTCCATTGGTTCCGAAGATTCTTCTACAATTATTGTACTTTCACTAATTTGCTCTTGTTCACAATTATTTATACCATCATTTGTTTCATTTAATTGTTATTTTCTAATTCAGGGACTTGCACACTGTTTGTACATTTTGCATGGAAAAGTAGCGAATGCGCAAATTCCATATCTAAAAGTGTAACCATCAATTATAGCATAATTTCCGATATCTAAATGCAGTTCAATACGTACCGTTTTGCGCTAGAACATAATCATCGCGTGACACCAGCAAACCGTAGATCGTTAGACCGTCCTTAAGAATTAACACTTTCAATTCGGACATTCGATAATAGACAAAAATCACCGTTCAAACTGGTACAAACATAACATGACCTAATCTCGAATATATTTAAAGTGCATTGTGCATCCGGAAAACGGGGGGTGCAAAAGGTGCACGGGGAAGGTAGTATTTACGCCTTTCACACAGATCAAATAGAACGGGAATACAGTGTTCTGCGCGCTACGGAACAGTTCCGAGTTACTAAAATGGGCAAATAGAAAGCGGCTATTAAGTTCAAACGCTCATTGGATGACACTGTCACACGGGAATCTGACAGCGTTGACGGTACGTAAGCATCGTCAAAACCGTAAATGGTAACGACGGAATTAGAATCCAGCCAACGACAGCAGATGATTATAGATCTTTGAGATTTGTACGTCACTAGATATCTCTTTCCATACTTATCAGTTGACTGAAAATAAACCTTTAAAGGTCGTCATCCGTGGCGTCCCCATATTGCAAGTGGTTAACCATGAGCTCTGAGAAACGTCCCACCCCTTTGGTATATATCCAATTAATGAAAAATTATGACAACAAAAAGATATACCAGATTAAGTCCGTCTGTGGTCTAGTGGTCTCAGTAGAATCCAAAAAGAAGGGCATGGATGCGGTGACACAATGTCGTCGCTGCGAAAGGTACGGGCATGGCCAGCGAAACTGTCATACTGCTCCGATATGCGTTAAATGCGCAGGCTCCCACTCGTCGGCTGATTGCGAGAAGCCGCGCGAAGAACCAGCAGTATGTGCTCTCTGTAATGGCCCACACCCCGACAATTACCGTGGTTGTGCAAAATTTTATGCAAAGGTGGCTGCTGTTTCTGTCATGCTCCAGTTCGTTGTCTTCTAGAAATGTACTTCATGCCCGAAGGTATCATCACAAGTATCATCACCACCTTCTTCTTTGGATGCTCATCCCAAACTTACACAGTTGCCTGCTACGCCACTGCCTGTTGCTTCCTCGAAGCCTACGCCGGAGCTGATCACATCTAAACCAAAATCTTACGCGCAAGCTGCTGCCCAGCCTAAAAAGGTAAAAGGCAAAATCCTTGTAGAACCATCCAAAGTTGTAGTGAAGAAGGACTCCAAAGCTCAAAAATCAACGTCGTCGCCGAAGGTCCAATCGGTAAAGACTCGAAAAAGATATTGCGCAAATACAAAAGAATGGAAAGTTGAATTCTACTAGTACTATAATATCGTTAAATCCTTTTATTCACGCGGACGGACTTTTACGCGTCGGTGGTCGCTTAAAAAACGCTAACGTACCATACGACCAGAAACATCAGATTCTTTTACCATCTAAGCATCCGCTAACAGAGCTAATAATCAAAGACGTGCATGTAAATCACCTTTATGCAGGAACACAGCTAACAATAGCAGCAGTACGCTCAAAATACTGGCCTATATCGGTAAAAAACTCAGTAAAATCGCTAATAAAACGTTGTGTCACTTGTTTTAAGGCAAATCCGTCTACTATTGAGCATTTGATGGGAGATCTACCAGCTAATCGTGTACAGATATCACGACCATTTCAGAATGTCGGTGTCGATTATTTTGGTCCATTACAGGTAACAGAGGGTAGACGGAAAAATAGTAAAATTACTAAGGTTTACGGTGCAGTATTTGTTTGTTTCGCAACAAAGGCAATTCACATTGAATTAGCCGGGAGTCTATCTACTGATTTCTTTTTGGCTGCATTGCGTAGATGTATTAGCAGGAGAGGTAAAATGTCAAATATTTACTCTGATAATGGAACACAATTCATAGGTGCCAACAAAGAAATCAAATCTTTAACGCAACAATTTTTATCACAAGCCTCTCAACAAAAGATTCATAACACTTTAGCTGAAGAAGGTATTAGCTAGCATTTCATACCACCAAGATCTCCACATTTTGGTGGACTATGGGAATCTGCTGTTAAATCTATTAAATATCACTTAAGGCGTGTAAGTGGTAAGACTTCTTTGAATTACGAGGAAATGAACACCTTATTAATCCAAATAGAAGGCGTCCTTAATTCACGCCCTATAACCCCAATCTCTAATGATCCGAACGATTTTTCCTTCCTAACACCATCCCACTTTCTGATTGGAGACGCCGTCTCTACGATGGTAGAGCCCTCACTGGCTCACCTAAGGCTTAATCACATCTCGCGATGGCAATACATACAACAAGTCCGGGAGCATTTTGGAAAAGATGGAGCAAGAAATATCTAAACCAGCTTCAGATCAGAAACAAGGGGAAAGACAGCAAGGGAAATCAAATTCGTATAGGAGATCTGGTTTTGATAAAGGAAGACAACACTCCGCCTTCCTTTTGGATCACTGACGTGCAAGAATTTTTCCCAGGAAGCGATGGCGTCACCCGAGTAGCAGCCATAAAAACAGCTCGGGGTATTTACCAAATTATCCGTGTTTCCGGTAGACAGTGAGTGTGACAATAAGTTAATGTGCAGTGTGTAATGTATTGTAATTATTGTAATGTGTAATGTATCACAACGTACGTAATCAATCTATTGTATTTACCATCATCCATCGCCTGAGATTATATTAGTCATACCAAACATTGTCATTCATTCTTGTATCAAACATAATTAAGAATTGATTATCTACGTTAAATATTGCCGAATTACTTATTTCCCAATTGTTCATTTTTGATGAAGGAGTTATGTCAATAAAAAACTCGTATATCACAATATAAACAATTATGTTAATATAAACTCATATATCACAATATAAACTAGCGACGCACAGGGTGATTACATATAGACAAAACAAACAACCCTCTGCGTCACGCACTGCCATTTTTTTGGGAAATGTCATTTAGATATATCGTTCGTTTACTAATGTTTAGAAATTATTATAAATATAAGAAGTAGAAATGTATAAGAGGGCATAGTATACCGAAGATCAGATCGCTTGTAACCAGTCTATCTTTAAGTACGAGAAAGTTGTCTGTTGTATTCTATTTTTTAATTAAACTGTTAATTACAACTGAGGTGTTGTTTTCTTTCCGACGGTGCACACTACAAAACTGGTGTCAGAAGCGGGATCTACTGATGTATTAATTGATTGACTAATTGATTGAACACAATAGAAGATTCAAGAATACGAAGGAAAGGAACATCCATCTTTCGGAATCGTCTGTGTGTAATAACCGAAGACTAATCGGGGTTTCACCGTTTACCAAGAAGAAGAGAGCCATCAAGGTGTCCAGGAACAAGTCACTGCTCCAGCCTTCTAAGTCCCGGAAGTCAGCACCCCAAGGAGTCTCATCAATATTCTTCGAAAAAGCCTCAACAACTATGCTACTACATCTACTATCCCCTGCAGAAAGTGGAACTAATTCTTTGTTATCTCGTAAATTACAAAAACTGTAATTTTGCATATTTTACGTTAAATACTTCGCTTTATATAAGATAACACTTAAATATATGAACAAATCCACAAATTCCAAAACTAGAGGACCTTAAATCAGAGAAATAATAAAACAAGAATCAATTATGTCTATCTCGTTAGATCTAGGCAGAGAAAATGTTGTTTCAAATTCGATGGTAATAAACAAAAACTATATGAATTTCATAGATAATTGCTCTAAAGCTATGTCACTAGTTAAGTCAGAACATAAATCTGTACTTTTAACTTTAATTGAAACTAAATAACCGAGAACGCTAGGGCACTAATAAAAAATCGTTCCTTCTCTGATTGGATACATTAAAAATCATCTTTTAGATGCATATTCTGAGAAAAGGACAGTTGGTCAATGGCAGCTAGAGCTAAATTCTGCCGTAAAAATTTCAAGGAAAACGTAATGAGTTTTGCTAAAAAGGGTTGAAAACTGCTATATTAAACTTTTAAAATTCTTTAGACGAAGAACTAAGCTCTGAAGCCAGGACTGCATGTGTGAATTTATTAAAACAACAAGCATTAAATGTATTTCTAACTGGGTTAAACAAGGATCTTGCTTTTTTAGTAAAATCACAAAGACCTAATTCATTAGAAACTGCTATAGCCATAGCACTATCAGAAGAACAAGAGCAGCTTTCAAAACTTGAAAGTCTAAATATCAGAACATAAACAATTCGTTTACTAAAACATTGCAATTTCTGTAATAAATCGGGTCACACTAGTTTCGATTGTAGGAACCAAAAACAAAAATCAAGGTTCTAAAGTATATCATGTTCAACATACAAATTACAAAAAATCTCAACAACACCCGAATTCAAACCTTCTAGACCAAAAGGTGTAATTATTGTAAAAAAAATGGTCATCAAATATCAGAATGTCAAAAAGAGAATACAAAAATAGAAAAAGAAATCTAGCTATAATTCTCAACCAAGTACCTCGCAACATTTAAACTCCAATCGTCCGAGCGGACGGTCATGCAACGGAACACCAATTCAATAGTGGCCGAATCTTCTCAATAAATCTAGGAGCTACTACCTCATTGTCATTAGATATTCCAGAACTAAATAGCGTGGGAAATTTCTAATTGATACTGGTGCAAATATTAGCCTTCATTAAAAAAATTCTAAGATAGAATCTACTACTGAACTCCATTTATCTAAATCAATTTTATTTAAAAGGTATCGATAATAATGTTTGAATCCACATATACAAATCAATATACCAATCTTACCATTCCTCTTGAAACAAATTCTACAAAAACATATATTCTACATCATTCCTGATGTTTTTCCTATTTCTTATGATGGTATTTTTGGTAAGATCTTTTAAAACATTTCAAAGCTGTAATCGATTATGAAAGAAAACGCATTTTCCCTACTAATAAAGAATTTATTCTAAATCTGATAAACAAATTCAAGTCAAAATCTAAATCTTATTTCAGGAAAATAATCATCAGAATTAAAAGAGGGTTCAACAGGTTTGAATAATGTGTTATTTACCATACAACCTCGCTGTGAACGCTTGTTAGAATCAATGTCACTAATTATCCTAAAATTTAAAACGAAGGTATAGTCCCTAATATAAAAATTCTTGAAGGCGTATTTTATGTTCTAGTATAGTTAAGGTGAACGACGATGATACAGCTGTTACCCTCAATTTTGAATGTAACTGAAAAACAATAAACATTACTTGTTTAAAATTTTAAATGTTAGAGCCTTTTTCAGAAGAGACTAATATCCAAAAAACATATATCTGCCCGTTAATTTTATAAACTGCCAAAAAAGAGCGCATACAAAGGTTAGCTCAATCTTTAAGAACAGAACTCTAAATAAAGAAGAAAAAGATTCGCTGGTCAGAATATGTAAGGAATACAATCACGTCTTTCATTAGAAGGAGACACACTTTCATTTACGAATTCCGTGCAACATAGTATACCTACAACAACCAATATTCCTGTAAACACAAAAATATATAGATTTCCTGAAGCCCCACAAATCAGAAGTAGAAGACCAAATAAAAACAAATTTTTAAAGAAAAGAAATCATTACGCCTCATCATCTCCATGGAAAACTCGCCAGTATGGGTTGTTCCGAAGAAAGCAGATGCGTCAGGTAAGAAATGGAGGATCGTAATCGACTATCGGAAGCTAAAACGAAATCAGTGTTGGAAATTCGTACCCTTTTACCGAACATTACTGATATATTAGATCCCGTTAGGGCATTCGAAGTATTTCTCCACAATCGACCTTACCTCAGGATTTCACCCCGATTCCAATGGATCCGGCTGATGCACAGAAAACCGCTTTTCAGTACCCACAGGGCATTACGAGTTTAAACGTATGCCTTTTGGACTTCGTAATGCCCCCGAGCACCTTTCAAAGATTGATGAACACAGTTCTTTTGCAGGAATACAAAACTTTAGATGCTTTGTTTTATTTAGATGAAATCGTGGTGTTTGGAGGAGATCTTAATACTCATAATTGTAGACTGAGAGAAAATCTTCGATAGGCTTGCAAAGCATTAAACTGAAGATTCAACCAGACAATTTTGAATTCTTAAGGAAGGGAAATCATGTACTTAGGGGATTTGATCACAGACAAGGGAGTTAAACCTGATCCATCCAAGGTAGAAGCCGTTCGGAAATATCCTCAACCGCATTCTCAAAATGATATACGTTTTATTCTTGGGTCTTGCAGGATATTATCGACGATTCATTCCCGAATTCAGCAAGATAACGCAACCTCTAACGAAAATCTTACGGAAAGGACAAACATTCCCAAAGGACAAGCACACAACAGGAAGCTTTTTAATCTTTAAAAACCTCCTTAATATCGAACCTTTTCTTCAATACCCCGACTTCACACAGCCTTTCATACTCTCCACAGACGCAAGTAATTATGCGATTGGAGCAATATTTCTCAAGGAAAGGTAGGTGAAAATCATCCCATAGCATACGCAAGCAGGACGTTGAATAAAGCCGAAGGTAATTATAGTACATCGAAAAGGAATTATTGGCAATCGTATGGGCCACCAAAAATTTTCGACCATACCTATACGGTAGGAAATTTATGATTTTAACAGACCATCGACCACTTAAAATCTTATTTAGTTCAAGGGTCCTAGTTCTAGATTGCTCAGATGGCGACTAGCTATAGAAGAAAAACGACTATGGGAAAATTTATTACCGTGCAGGGGTAGAAAAAACAACATGCCGATTCTCTTAGCCGAATTCCAACTCGAGTCGCATATTACAAAGTCAACCAGAAGTATGAAGAAGATACATACGAAGATTTTATTCATAGTCTATCACATAAAATTATAAACTTCAACAAAATCGAAGAAGTAAATACAAATTACATAAGTCAATCAGGCAACCTTTTTAAATTCCCATATCAGAAGATTTTGAGTACCTAAATAACCATTAACTGATTTAATTGCCAAATTCCCCCAGCATAGATAATTTAAGGCAATCCCCAAATGAAATTAGGCGACATTAAAGAATTCTTAGTAGACAATGTAAGAATTTTCGTTTTAATCCACAAAAGATATTATTGGGGCAAATTAGAAGCCAAAGATTTATTAATTGTTTAGTCAAATTAGAAACATTTTATTGGAACAAAATATCAATGAAATTAAATTTTTTCCTAGACTCGGTATAGGTCATGACAATGTAAGTTGGAATAAGATAAGATCCATGATGCGTTATATTTTTCGGAAAACAAATGTACTGATTAGAGTTCATCACGACGTTCTTATTTTCACCTCAACCAGAAGAAATTAACAAAAATTATATCAGAAAATCATTCAAGCCTAACATCAGGTCATTCAGGTTTCACCCACATATAATCGTATTTAAAAAAGCTTATAAATGGGCAAAAAATGAAATTTGACATAAAGGATTCATAAGGAGTTTGTGATAGTTGCCAACGCAATAAAACGAACCGTAAGAAGACAAAGAAGCCTATGGAAATTACAACTACATCCTGTAAACCATTTGAACGAATAGCTTTAGATATAGTAGGTCCCTTACCTCTTACAGAATGTGGCAACAAATATATATTAACACTCCAAAATGATCTACGAAATTTATGCAAGCTTATGCAATTCCGAATCATGAATCTATAACTGTACTAAACAACTTGTGCTAAATTCATTTGTAAACTATGGAATTCCTGAAGACTAAATTTTGACTGATCAAGGGAAAGACTTCATGTCAAAATTATTTCAAGATGTATCAAAATTATTTAAAATCAAACGTGTTAATTGTTCAGCATATCATCCAGAATCAAACGGATCTCTGGAACGAACACACTCTTTCCTTACAGACTATTTGAAGAATTTTTTTTAATAAGGATCAAACCGATTGGACATCTGGCTTGATTTTGCTACTTTTTCTTATAAAACAAACCCTCCATACGTCACGAAATTCACTCCATATGAATTAGTTTTTGGAAACAAACCGGCAGTTCCTACGAATCTAACTCCCAAACCCCCGACGTTTAAATACACATATGAAACTTACGTAGCTGATTTACGATTAAGAATGCAGAAATCCCAAGAAATCGCAAGGGAAAATCTAGTAAAATTAAAGCAAGGTAATAAAAGCAGGTACGATAGCAAGGTTCGAGATGTTACATTTAAATTAGGTGATAGAGTATATCTTACCAACGAAAGCTTCGAAAATAAAGGGACATCGAAGAAGTTAGCCCCCCACATACCCACAAGGACCGTATAAAATAGTAAGGGTTAATTCACTGTAAATTATACCATTGTTGTTAAAAATAAAAGAACAGTAGTTCATGCCAAAAGGCTAAAAACACGCTTTTATTTCAGGTGTGTAGTACTACCTGTGATTATGACTATCGTCAACGACCGTTTTCCAACGTCAACCTGGTATTCTATTACGAAAACTTAGGACAAACTGCGATTTTACGAAAATTATTGGGACGTTGTGAGCTTTATTAATTTTAAAAGATTTCAATTCAAAATTAAAAATTAGCTGATTCAATCACATAAGGATCGCTGGGATATGCCAAAGATTAAGAAATCTACAATTACAAAATTATGCAACACTTCACTAATAGTGTTAGATTCAATTATTCCCAAAATCAAATCAAAATATACATCCGTTTTAGACACGACTGTGGCATCGAGGAAGAAACGCGGTGTAATTAACGGAATAGGTTCAGCTTTTAAAACATTGTAATGTATTGTAATGTATTGTAATGTATTGTAATGTGTAATGTATCACAACGTACGTAATCAATCTATTGTATTTACCATCATCCATCGCCTGAGATTATATTAGTCATACCAAACATTGTCATTCATTCTTGTATCAAACATAATTAAGAATTGTTATTATCTACGTTAAATATTGTCCGAATTACTTATTTCCCAATTGTTCATTTTTGATGAAGGAGTTATGTCAATATAAACTCGTATATCACAATATAAACAATTATGTTAATATAAAACTCATATATCCAATATAAACTAGCGGACGCCCAGGGTGATTACATATAGACAAAACAAACAACCCTCTGCGTCACGCACTGCCATTTTTATTGTAAATGTCATTTAGATATATCGTTCGTTTTACTAATGATTAGAATTATTATAAATATAAGAAGTAGAAATGTATAAGAGGGCATAGTTACCCAAGATCAGATCGCTTGTAACCAGTCATCTTTAAGTATCGAGAAAGTTGTCTGTTGGTATTCTATATTTTAATTAAACTAGTTAAATTTCAACTGAGGTGTTGTCTTCTTTCCGACGGTGCACACTACAAAAATGGTGTCAGAAGCGGGATTCTACTGATGTATTAATTGATTGACTAATTGATTGATACACAATAGAAGATTTTAAAATACGAAGGAAAGGAACATCCATCTTTCGGAATCGTCTGTGTGTAATAAACCGAAGACTAGATCTGGGTTTCCCCCCGTTTACCAAGAAAAAGAGAGCCATCAAGGTGTCCCGGAACAAGTCACTGCCCCCAGCCTTCTAAGTCCCGGAAGTCAGCACCCCAAGGAGTCTCATCAATATTCCCTTTGTAAAGCCTCAACAAACTATGCTACTACATCTACTATCTCTGCCCGTAAGTGGAACTAATTCTTTGTTATCTCGTAAATTACAAAAACTGTAATTTTGCATATTTTTACGTTATTATAAATTCGCTTTATATAAGATAACACTTAATATATGAACAAATCCACAATATATCCAAAACTAGAGGACCTTTAAATCAGAGATTAATAATAAACAAGAATCAATTATGTCTATCTCGTTAGATCTAGCCCGAGAAAATGTTGTTCAAATTCGATGGTAATAAACAAAAATATATGAATTAGATAATTTCTCTAAAGCTATGTCACTAGTTAAGTCAGAACATAATCTGTACTTTTAACTTTAATTGAAACTAAAATTAAACCGAGAACGCTAGGGCAAACCCAATAAGAAATCGTTCCTTCTCTGATTGGGATACATTAAAAAATCATCTTTTAGATGCATATTCTGAGAAAAGGACAGTTGTCAATGGCAGCTAGAGCTAAATTCATGCCGCAAAATTTCAAGGAAAACGTAATGAGTTTTGCTAATAAGGTTGAAAACTGCTATATTAAACTATTAAATTCTTTAGACGAAGAACTAAGCTCTGAAGCCAGGACTGCATGTGTGGGAAATTTTTTAAACAACAAGCATTAAATGTATTTCTAACTGGGTTAAACAAGGATCTTAGCATTTTAGTAAATCACAAAGACCCAATTCATTAGAAACTGCTATAGCCATAGCACTATCAGAAGAAAAAAGAGCAGCTTTCAAACTTGAATGTCTAAATATCAGAACATAAACAATTCGTTTACCTAAACATTGCAATTTCTGTAATAAATCGGGTACACTAGTTTCGATTGTAGGAACAAAAACAAAAAAACAAGGTTCTAAAGTATATCATGTTCAACAACCAAATTACGAAAATCTCAAAAAACACCCGAAATTTTAACTCTTCTAGACCAAAAGGTGTAATTATTGTAAAAAAAAAGGTCATCTAATATCAAATGTCGAAAAGAGAATACAACAATAGAAAAGAAATCTAGCTACTAATTTTCAAACCAAGTACCTCGCAACATTTAAACTCCAATCGTTCCGAGCGGACGGTCATGCAACGGAACACCAATTCAATAGTGGCCGAATCTTCTCAATAAATCCCAGGAGCTACTACCTCATTGTCATTAGATATTCCAGAACAAATACGTAGGGGGAAAATTTCTAATTGATACTGGTGCAAATATTAGCCTCATTAAAAATTCTAAGATAGAATCTACTACTGAACTCCAATTTTATCTAAATCAATTTTTACTAAAAGGTATCGATAAAAATGTCTTGAATCCTACATTATACAAAACAATATACCAATCTACCATTCCTCTTGAAACAAATTCTACGAAACATATATTCTACAAACATTCCTGATGATTTTCCTATTTCTTATGATGGTATTATTGGTAATGATCCCTTTTAAAACATTTCAAGCTTAATCGATTATGAAGAGATCGCATATTCATACTAAAAAAAGAATTTATTCTAAATCTAGATAAACAAATTCAAGTCAAAATCTAAATCTTAGTCAGGGAAAATAATCACTCAGAAAATTAAAAGAGGGTTCAACAGGTTTGAATAATGTGTTATTTGTAAAGTATTGTAATGTATTGTAATGTATGTAATGTGTAATGTATCACAACGTACGTAATCAATCTATTGTATTTACCATCATCCATCGCCCTAGATTATATTAGTCATACCAAACATTGTCATTCATTCTTGTTCAAACATAATTAAGAATTGTTATTATCTACGTTAAAAAAAAATTGTCCGAATTACTTATTTCCCAATGTTCATTTTTATGAAGGAGTTATGTCAATATAAACTCGTATATCACAATATAAACTCGTATATCACAATATAAACAATTTGTTAATATAAACTCATATATTCACAATATAAACTAGCGACGCACAGGGCGATTTCATATAGACAAAACAAAAAACCCTCTGCGTCACGCACTGCCATTATTATTGTAAATGTCATTTAGATATATCGTTCGTTTACTAATGATTAGAAATTATTATAAAAATATAAGCAGTAGAAATGTATAAGAGGGCATAGTATACGGAAGATCAGATCGCTTGTGACCAGTCTATCTTTAAGTATCGAGAAATTTGTCTGTGTAATAATGTCTGTTGTATTCTATATTTTAATTAAACTAGTTAATTACAACTGAGGTGTTGTCTTCTTTCCGACGGTGCACACTACAAAACTGGTGTCAGAAGCGGGATTCTACTGATGTATAATTGATTGACTAATTGATTGATACACAATAGAAGATTCAAGAATACGAAGGAAAGGAACATCCATCTTTCGGAATCGTCTGTGTGTAATAACCGAAGACTAGATCTGGGTTTCACCGTTACCAAGAAGAAGAGAGCCCAAGGTGCCCAGGAACAAGTCACTGCTCCAGCCTTCTAAGTCCCGGAAGTCAGCACCTCAAGGAGTCTCATCAATATTCTTCGTAAAGCCTCAACAACTATGCTACTACATCTACTATCTCTGCAGTAAGTGGAACTAATTCTTTGTTATCTCGTAAATTACAAAAACTGTAATTTTGCATATTTTTACGTTATATACTTCGCTTTATATAAGATAACACTTAAATATATGAACAAAAACCACAATATATCCAAAACTAGAGGGCCTTAAATCAGAGATTAATAATAAAAAAGAATCAATTATGTCTATCTCGTTAGATCTAGCAGAGAAAATGTTGTTCAAATTCGATGGTAATAAACAAAAACTATATGAATTCATAGATAATTGCTCTAAAGCTATGTCACTAGTTAAGTCAGAACATAAATCTGTACTTTTAACTTAATTGAAACTAAATTAACCGAGAACGCTAGGGCACTAATAAGAAATCGTTCCTTCTCTGATTGGGGTACATTAAAAAATCATCTTTTAGATGCATATTCTGAGAAAAGGACAGTTGGTCAATGGCAGCTAGAGCTAAATTCATAGCCGTCAAAATTTCAAGGAAAACGTAATGAGTTTTGCTAATAAGGTTGAAAACTGCTATATTAAACTATTAAAATTTTTTAGACGAAGAACTAAGCTCTGAAGCCAGGACTGCATGTGTGAATTTATTTAAAACAACAAGCATTAAATGTATTTCTAACTGGGTTAAACAAGGATCTTAGCATTTTAGTAAAATCACAAAGACCTAATTCATTAGAAAACTGCTATAGCCATAGCACTATCAGAAGAACAAGAGCAGCTTTCAAAACTTGAAATGTCTAAATTAGAACTAAAATTCGTTTACTAAACATTGCAATTTCTGTAATAAATCGGGCACACTGTTTCGATTTAAAACCCCCCCCAAAAACAAAAATAAAGGGTTTTAAAAGTATACATGTTCAACATACAAAACGAAAAATCTCAAAAACACCCGAATTCTAACTCTTCAGACCAAAAGTGTGAAAATTATTGAAAAAAATGGTATCATATTCAGAATGTCGAAAAAGAGAATACAACAATAGAAAAAAAATTAGCTACTAATTCTAAACCCAAAAGTACCTGCAACATTTAAACCCAACTTTCCGAGGGGACGGTCATGCAACGGAACACCAATTCAATAGGGGCCGAATCTTCTAAAAAAAATTAGGAGCTACTACCTCTTTGTCATTAGATATTCCAGAATAAAAGCGTAGGGAAAATTTCTAATTGAACTGGGCAAATTTTGCCTCTTAAAAAAATTCTAAATAGAATTATACTGAACTCCATTTTTCTAAATAAATTTTACTAAAAGGATCGATAATAATTTGAACCCTACATTAAAAACAAATAAAATATACCAATCTTACCATTCCCTCTTGAAACAAATTCTACAAAAATATTTTTAATCATTCTATGTTTTCCCTATTTCTTATGATGGTTTATTGGTAAGATTTTTAACATTCCCCTTGCCTTGAGGAAAATTTCCCGTCACACTGGGTTTTCTTTGGGTGCCCCCGACGGAACTAGCCGTCACTCCCCCCTTTTACAATATTATGGGGGTTGACTTTTTGTAGCACCTGTTAAACCGTTTGGTTGTTTGTGCCGGCACTCTGTGAAGATATTGCGTCTAGTTTTTTAAAGTTTTGGTTTTGGTTTTTTGGGTGCGGGTTTTTTTGGTGGGCAAATTAAAATATGTAACCATTTTGATGCCCGGGGCCCTTCCCCAAAACGTTCATTTTCGCAAAGTTTTAGTAAAAATGGGTCTTTACAGATAAACAATTGTTCGGGTTTTAGAAGAGGTGAATCGGAGTTCGATAGTAAAAAAGGGCACAATATGAAGATGATATGTGACTCTAAAAGCGGTAAAAAGAAAAAGACCCATCACGAAAACAAGCGTTGAAGTAAAAATTAAAGAGCAAAAGACGAAGAAGTTTTGAATTTGGGAGAGCCCCCAAAAAGCTGGTAAGCCCCCCCTTTTCACTAAAATTGAACGTTTTCTAATTTCCCGGACTGAAAACCCCCACAGTTTCTTTCGTTGTTGTTATGATAAATTTCTGTCGAAAATAGTTGAAGAAACCAATAGAAATGCCTGGAAATAAATTCTCTTGGGAAAACGACAGAACAATTCGCGGAAACTTTATGGAAAGATTTGACGATGATGAATTATTATTGTTCCTCGTGTTTTCCTCCATATGGGGAACGTAAAAATGCGTAGAATCGGATTATGGAAGCAAACCCTTTTTTCCACCGGAACCTTTTTCAAAAGCAATCAGTGGAATAGATTCTTACTAATTTTGGGGTTTTAGATTTTTCTCCCCAAAATGCCCCCCGGGGAAAAGATATTTTTTTCAGACGATTGAACAAAATTCGGTACGATTTTTTCAATATAGGTTAGCGGAAGTGTACTACCCAGGACGCGATCTTTCACTGGATGAGTAATGGTTTTGTGGGACAGACTCGTTTTTCAGAAAAATTATATCCAGAAAAAAGCCCCACAAGTAGGTATCAAACTGTACATATTAGCCACCCTAGGGGAAAAAGTACAAAATTTGCAGTATATACGGGAATGTTGGATCATTTGGGGGGGGCCCCAAAACACAAAAAAAAAGTTGTTTGCATTTGTTACAAGAAAAGCTGAACGTTGGCCACCATAATAAAATGGATAACTTTTATAATATTTTTTGAATTGGCTAGACACTTCTAGTCCAAAAAAACACATTGCACGGGAACACTTAGGGCAACCCCGAAAAACACTCAAAGCAGAAAAATTTGGAAAAATTTTTAAAAAAAGGTGAGACTTGCAAAGTACGCAAAAGGAATTTGATAGGCAAAGGGAAAAAGATAAAAAGGAAGTGTATATATCTCATCTGAATTTTAAAAAAAACATGATTGAGGTTTAAAACAGCGACATGAAAAGAAATCTAAGCCATTTCCAAATTTCTAATTTAACCAAACATATGTCGGGAGTAGATAAAAAAGATCAGTCTTTCCTACTACACAGGGGAAAAAAAAACCATCCCGGTGGTACAAAAAACTTTTTTTCCATAATTAGAAAAACTTGTTTCAAAAGCCCAGCTCGCATAACAAATATCTGGTAACAAATACCCCTCAGAATTCCCTCTACGTATATAAAAAAACTGCTTTTCCTCCTTTTGAAAAACAACAAAAAGTGCTGCAAGGAACCAGAAAAACATTGTTACCCAAAAGCAAAATACCACCCGGGGGAAAAAAAAATCCACAAAAGGGGCAAGTTTTCAGTGCGGAGGGAAAAAGGACGGAACGGTCTATAATGTCCCCATTGTCCTCAATGCCCCCGGATTTTGTTTTTAAAATGCTGCAAAAAATTTTTCACAAACAAAAGATTATATTTTTGCTTTTTTTTTTTCTTTTGTTTCTTTTTTAGTTTTATTCCATATCTAACCTTTATTATTTACGATTATACATAAAAATGTTTGTTCTGATCTTTCTTTTGTGATTAAACCATGAATAACCTTCACCTTGTTTTTTTTTTTTTAATGAAACATCGCCTTCCATAAAAGTCAAAAAACCCCCCGCGGAAAAAAACCGTCGCTGGCCCCAAAGTACAAATTTAAGCACTGTGCCCCTGACGGAAAGATCCGCAAAAATTTAAAAAAACTGAAAAAGAGGTAAATTTTTTTTGTATCATGTAAATAATAATTACTAGTAATATTTCATTTTAAAAAAAAATAATGATTTTTTAAAAAAAATTAACCGGCCCGGAATCCGCTAAAATAAATGGCAGCGAATGTGTTAAAACATTTTAAAGCTGTAACGATTATGAAAAGATCGCATATTCATACTAAAAAAAGAATTTTTTCTAAACTAGATAAACAAATTCAAGTCAAAAAACTAAATCTTAGTCAGGAAATAATCACTCGAATTAAAAAGGTTCAACAGGGTTTTAATAATGTGTTTTTTACCATACAAAACCCCGCTGGAAACGCTTGTTAGAAAACAAAGACTAATTTCCTAAAAAAACGAAGGTATATCCCCAAATAAAAAATTTTTGAAGGCGTATATTTTGTTCGTATAGTTTTAAGGGGAACGACGATGATACACTGTTACCTCAATTTTTAAGTAAAATGAAAAACCATAAAAATTACTTGCTTAAATTTAATGTTAGGCCTTATTTGAAGAGACTAATATCCCAAAACATATATCTGACGTTAATTTTATAAACTGCAAAAAGAGCGATACAAAGGTTAGCTCAATCTTTAAGAAAAGAAAATCTAAATAAAAAGAAAAAGATTCGCTGGGCAGAATATGTAAGGAATACAATCAGTCTTTCATTTAGAAGGAGACACACTTTTATTTTGAATTCCGTGCAAAATAGTATACCCCACAACAACCAATATTCCCCGTAAAAACAAAAATATATAGATTTTCCCGAAGTCACAAATCAGAAGTGAAACCAAAAAACAAAAAATGTTAAAACAAGAAATCATTACGCCCTCATCATCTCCATGGAACTCGCCAGTATGGGTTGTTCCGAAGAAAGCAGATGCGTCAGGTAAGAAGAAATGGAGGATCGTAATCGACTATCGGAAGCTCAACGAAATCAGTTTTGGGAAATTCGTACCCTTTACCGAACATTACTGATATATTAGATCAGTTAGGGCATTCGAAGTATTTCTCCACAATCGACCTTACCTCAGGATTTCACCAGATTCCAATGGATCCGGCTGATGCACAGAAAACCGCTTTTCAGTCCCCACAGGACATTACGAGTTTAAACGTATGCCTTTTGGACTTCGTAATGCGCCGAGCACCTTCAAAGATTGATGAACACAGTTCTAGCAGGAATACAAAACTTTAGATGCTTTGTGTATTTAGATGACATCGTGGTGTTGGAGGAGATTTTAATACTCATAATTGTAGACTGAGAGAAGTCTTCGATAGGCTTGAAAAAGCATAATCTGAAGATTCAACCAGAACAAGTGTGAATTCTTAAGGAAGGAAGTCATGTACTTAGGGCATTTGATCACAGACAAGGGAGTTAAACCTGATCCATCCAAGGTAGAAGCCGTTCGGAAATATCCTCAACCGCATTCTCAAAATGATATACGTTCATTCTTGGGTCTTGCAGGATATTATCGACGATTCATTCCCGAATTCAGCAAGATAACGCAACCTCTAACGAAACTCTTACGGAAAGGACAAACATTCCAATGGACAAGCACACAACAGGAAGCTTTTGAATCTTTAAAAACCTCCTTAATATCGGAACCTTTACTTCAATACCCCGACTTCACACGCCTTTCATACTCTCCACAGACGCAAGTAATTATGCGATCGGAGCAATACTTTCTCAAGGAAAGGTAGGTGAAGATCATCCCATAGCATACGCAAGCAGGACGTTGAATAAAGCCGAAGGTAATTATAGTACTATCGAAAAGGAATTATTGGCAATCGTATGGGCCACCAAACATTTTCGACCATACCTATACGGTAGGAAATTTATGATTTTAACAGACCATTCGACCACTTAAATACTTATTTAGTGTCAAGGATCCTAGTTCTAGATTGCTCAGATGGCGACTAGCTATAGAAGAATACGACTATGAAATTGATTACCGTGCAGTAGAAAAATCAACATGCCGATTCTCTTAGCCGAATTCAACTCGAGTCGCATATTACAAAAGTCAACCAGAAGTATGAAGAAGGGATACATACGAAGATTTATTCATAGTCTATCACATAAAATTATAAACTTCAACAAAATCGAAGAAGTAAATACAAATTACATAAGTCAATCAGGCAAACCTTTTAATTCCTATATCAGAAGATTTGAGTACCTAAATAAACCATTAACTGATTAATTGCCAAATTCCCTAGCATAGATAATTTAAGGCAATCTCAAATGAAATTAGGCGACATTAAAGAATTCTTAGTAGACAATGTAAGAATTTTCGTTTTAATCCACAAAAGATATTATTGGGACAAATTAGAAGCCAAAGATTTATTTAATTGTTAGTCAAAATTAGAAACATTTTATTGGAACAAAATATCAATGAAATTAATTTACCTAGACTCGGTATAGGTCATGACAATGTAAGTTGGAATAAGATAAGATCCATGATGCGTTATATTTTTCGGAAAACAAATGTACTGATTAGAGTTCATCACGACGTTCTTATTACACCTCAACCCGAAGAAATTAACAACATTATATCAGAAATCATTCAAGCCTAACATCAGGTCATTCAGGTTTTCACCGAACATATAATCGTATTAAACAAGCTTATAAATGGGCAAAAATGAAATTTGACATAAAGGATTTCATAAGGAGTTGTGATAGTTGCCAACGCAATAAAAAAGAACCGTAAGAAGACAAAGAAGCCTATGGAAATTACAACTACATCCTGTAAACCATTTGAACGAATAGCTTTAGATATAGTAGGTCCCTTACCTCTTACAGAATGTGGCAACAAATATATATTAACACCTCCAAGATGATCTTACGAAATTTATGCAAGCTTATGCAATTCCGAATCATGAATCTATAACTGTAGCTAAACAACTTGTGCATAAATTCATTTGTAACTATGGAATTCCTGAGACTATTTTGACTGATCAAGGTAAAGACTTCATGTCAAAATTATTTCAAGATGTATCAAAATTATTTAAAATCAAACGTGTTAATTGTTCAGCATATCATCCAGAATCAAACGGATCTCTGGAACGAACACACTCTACCTTATCAGACTATTGAAGGGAATTTTATTAATAAGGATCAAACCGATTGGGACATCGGCTTGATTTTGCTACTTTTTCTTATAATACAACCGTCCATACGTCAACGAAATTCATCCATATGAATTAGTTTTTGGAAACAAACCGGCAGTTCTACGAATCTAACTCAACCGCCGACGTTTAAATACACATATGAAACCTTACGTAGATGAAATTACGATTAAGAATGCAGAAATCCCAAGAAATCGCAGGGAAAAATCTAGTAAAATCAAAGCACGGTAAATAAAACAGAATATTTAGCCAATTTCATAGTAACGAAAAACCATCTTACTCTATTTTAGAAGATCTCGAATAATGTTAAAAACCATAATCAATCAAGATTCATATTTGTTTAGGAACTTACCCAAAACACTCAACACTTTCTCACCAATTCTGTGAAGTGCCATTGTTAGTAAATAAAAACAATTACTGATAATGTGATACTCGAATAATTCCTACCTTATCAGAAACATGGTATCCGTAACCACTCCTAACACAGGCTATATGTCTTAAATAATCCTATTAGTATCACGGTAAATGTCGCGATATAAAGACCCTGTAGACTACAATCTATCCAAAATAGAAACACTTTTCATAATTCAAGCTGTAAGGTTTTACACTCTACCCACCGTTCTATCGACAAATCTCTTTTAACGCAACCAACGATATACTTATTACAAATCATATTTACCTGGTTACTATAAGTGACGAACGAATGATGTTACGCAATAAAAGAAAATTTAACACTGCTTCAATTACAAAACCCATCATCAATTGGTCTTGACAAAGAAAGCTTAAAAGTTCGCAAGCTGTTAAGCTTAATCAAATGAAGAAACCTTAACCCAGATATAAACAGAAAAAATTCGGCGAATTCGATCCTTTTTTCGGACCATGCTTTAGCTTATACACTTTTAACCATGTTAAAATTAATTCTATTGTATATTTGTATAGATTATGTAGAGATGTAAACGCAAAATTGTGAAAACGAGCCTAAGAAATAGTAATAAGTTAATTGTATTACATTTAATATGTGTAAGGAAAAGAAATCAGTACCCTATAAAACAATTCGATAGAAAAAATTGTCAAGAGTCTCAAGACGAAAATCCAGATGGCGGAATGTTCAACCACTTCGCAGAAGCGAACGGTTAGCAAAATTTCAAGAAAAATGAATTTTCTTCCTTAGGGAAAGGATGTAATGTTATTGTAATGTATTGTAATGTATGTAATGTGTAAGGTATCGCAACGTACGTAATAATCTATTGTATTTTACCATCATCCATCGCCTGAGATTATATTAGTCTACAAACATTGTCATTCATTCTTGTATCAAACCTAGTAAGAAATTGTTAGTATCTACGTTAAAATATTGTCCGAATTACTTATTTCCCAATGTTCATTTTAGAAGGAGTTAGTCAATATAAACTCGTAATCACAATATAAACAATACGTTAATATAAACTCATATATCACAATATAAACTAGCGACGCACAGGGCGATACATATAGACAAACAAACAACCTCTGCGTCACGACTGCCATTATTATTGTAAATGTCAGTTAATATATCGTTTGGTTACAATGATAGAAATTATTATAAATATAAGCAGTAGAAATGTATAAGGGGCATAATATACCGAAGAACAGACGACTTGTAACCAGTCTATTTTAAGTATCGAGAAAGTGTCTGTTGTATTTATATATGTTAATTTAAACTAGTTAATTACAACTGAGGTGTTGTCTTTCTTTCCGACGGGCCACACTACACAACTAACGAATCCTAATAGGTATAATAAGAACCACATTACTCACATTAGTTAATGAACCTTAAGAATTTTGCTTACAACTAATAAACATCTGTCAGCTCTATCCTTACGCTTGCAACCTTACTGCGGCCTTGCTGACCACGGTTATTCTACCACAAGTACCTTCATGACAATCATGACTTTACATCTGCTGTGTTAGCTTTTCTTTCTTTATATTTCCTTACTCAACATAAAAGTGATATACGTAGTTTTCTCAGCCTACGCACCATGACTTACAATCATATGGTTACTAGGTGCTTACGTCTATACATTACATTTCTTTTACGTACTTCATCACATTACTATCCGCATATCTATTCCTTTAAATAGAAGGGATCTAAATATCTATACATTTTCACCTCTTAAACTATAAAGCTCATTGTACATCTTATTTTTCTAACACCTAACATATAAAAAAAATATATTTGCGCGCATTTTTTCTACATATACACTAGTATTCTCAGTATATTACTCTTTTTCCTCTGGTGTTGTTTTTAAATTTATTTTACACCTTCTTCCATCAGGCAATATAAACGTACCAGTATTGTAATTGCATGTTCGACTACTTTGCCTGTATCTGTTGTGGTTGTAGTATTTCTTAAAAACATATAATATGGATACTAATACTAGTACAGTAAGTTATGTCAATATAAACTCGTATATCACAATATAAACAGTTAGGTTAATATAAACTCGTATATCACAATATAAACTAGTGACGCACAGGGTGATTACATATAAACAAACAAACGACCCTCTGCGTCACGCACTGGGCCCAAAGTTTTTGTAGATGTCATTTAGATTATCATTCGTTTACTAATGATTAGAAATTATTATAAATATAAGAGGGGAGAAAGTATAAGAGGGCATAGTATACTGAAGCTCATCACGCTTGTAACTAGTCTATCTTTAACTATCGAGAAAGTTTGGTTTTGTTTTATTGTAAAAAGTTCTAAATAAATTTATTATCTTGTGTTCCTGATTGTTTTTAAAAAACCTGAATCAAAAACGAAAGAACAAAAATTTGGGGCAGTCGTAGGATTTGAAGAACTCATTGGAGGTTAGTTTCTACTATTTCGCTTCAACGACCTCGACCCAAAAGGGCCTTTTGGTGGAATATCTCCAAGGCAGACGGTAGAAAGCCGTACCAGAAGTGATTGAATCTCCGAACTCTGAGTAAGTCGAACAATTTCCTTTCTCTTTTTCCTTTTGTACTGCAACAACATTTTACTCTGAACATTTTGATATTTATCCCCTTTTTCTCTCAATTTTGGGATATACTTTTTATTTTTAATATTGATCAATTAACGGAGTTTTTCGAAACAATGGCTAAAAACCGGTAAAAATTTCCCCATAAAACACGGCTATCTTCCCCCTGAAAAAAACTTTTGAAAATTTCTTCCCGAATTTGGTGGGGGAAAGGGCGATCAGTTAGAATATTTTTTTAATAGATGGGGAAAATTTTTTAAAATTTACATATGGTGGAAAGACAAAAAATTTAAAGCAAAAATTTGTTTTCCCAATGTCATTAGTTAAAAATTTAAAAAACAAAATTTTCTATAGTTTCAAAGTGCGGGCCCAAAAGTATTACAACCTGGCCACAGAAAAAGTACATTACGAAACACTATGGCGAAAAAATCGATCGCCCTAACTTTGGCCCCGTTTTTTTTGCAATTATCTAAAAATAGAAACAAATCAATTCTAGACATTCTAAAAAAGAAAAAAAATCTTTGAAATCCAAAGTTGAAGTTAAAATTAAATTAGACCCTTCGTTATCTGGCGAAAAAAAGCGAGTCCAAATTTAGTCAAAACGAGCAAAAACTCATTGGACTTCTAGCCCCCGAATTCAGTAAAGGGACCCCGATTAATTTTTGGATATTAAAAACCCTAGACATTAAGGGAAGAATCGGAACTCGAAAATAGACTTTTCTATAATGACACCCGTTTTAAAAAATCTACAAAGCGATGGGAAAATTCTAAAAATTTCGAAGAAAACAAAACCCCCCAAAACTAATTAATCAAAGATATATCGCACCCATTTTGAAAACCACCTTTGGGACAGAACCTTTCTTACCCCCCCAAACCTAAATTCTTTCGCCCCACAGGGTTTAATATCCCAGACCCCAAAAACCCCCCCCCCCCCCAAATTTCCCCGTTTAATTTAATTTTCCAACACATCCCCCAAAAAAAATTTTCCCCTTCTAAACCCGTTTCCCTTTCCAAACTAGACCTGTGAGACAGCGGGTTCCCCACCAACCGAAAGTCTTGGAAAACCCCCTTTCAGAAAAAATGTTTTCGCCCCCAAAATCAAACCCGCCACTGCGTAACTTTGAAAACCATGGACACTTTACGGGCCCTTTCCCAATAGAAACAGCAATTTTTTTAAAACCCCCCGGGGCCCAGAAACTTTTTATCTCAGGAACTAAATAAATATACAAAATTTCTCAGAAGAGCCGTACGAAAATTCTCCCAAAAACCCGCACAGTTTTAACGATTTAAGCCTTTCTACCCGGAAATCCACCCACTTATCCCGTGGAGTACGAACCCAATTTTGTTACCGTATATTTAAGCTTGCAAAAGTCCCCGGTAAGACTATAATTGGGTACCGGATGTTCCCAAATCCCTCTTTAAAACCGTATAAAAGGGAAAGGGATTTTTCCCGGAAAAAAATTTTACCAACACCCGTAAACCTATTTCCACTTGAGCAGGCACTAGAACCCGCCATTTCAAAGCAAAGTACCTTATTTAGCGAAATTTGACATATTTAGAACTTTCGAAAAACCCTTTTTTTCGCGTTTCACGACTATTTTGACGGGATAATAGGAGTCAGAGATTTTAAAAAGATTTGGTCTAAGTTTTGGACACACGACGCAAGGCCCGGAAAAAATTCTTTGGAGATTCCCTTTTTTATCGGGACCCAATTCGAAACAATCAGGAACCCAAAAATAAATTTATTTTTGAACTTGTACAAAACAACAGAAAAACTTTCTTTGATACTTTAAAAAATAGAATAGTTACAAGGGATGATTTCTTCAGTATACTATGCCCCCTTTTTACAATTTTTACCTCTTTTTATTTTTAAAAAATTTTAATCATTTGTAAAAAGAAGGGAAATCTAAATGGGCATCTACAATAACATTGGCACGTGCGTGACGCAGAGGGCGTTGTTTGTTTTATGTAATACCCTGTGCGTCAATAGTTTATATTTTGATATACGAGGGTTTTTATTAAACCCTAAAATTTTTTTTATATTTTGGGTATACGAGTTTATATTGACATAACTAGTAACAACACCATAAAAACCATAATAATGCCATTCTATTTTTGTATGGAATAATTCATAATTTTGTGTATCTTCAATTTCATTCAAAACCTTCTCTAATCTAACATTATTATACACTTCCTTTGATTTATTTAGTAAGCCAAGTTTAATGTAAGGTATATTTTTTAAGATTGGTTTAGTATATTCCCTAGAAACGTTGAGTTCTATAGGTAATAGCTTAGGAACCCAACTGCTAACAATCGTCGTGGTGTATGTATTCTTTGCGTTTACAAGGATAGAGCTTGTCAACAGTTTACATTTATTTTTTAAGTAGACCTTCCCTGTTCCCACAATTGAATGTTCTTCAACAAAATTTGAATTGTTACAGGTTACTGTGATCTTTTCTTTAAATGGAGCAATATATAACCAGCTATTACTTTCAAGTATATTCTCGAATTTTGTACTATTTATTGTTGTTACATGTCTCTGACAGTTGTCAGGCAACGTACTTACTGAATTAAGTAATTCTATTTCGCAACTTCTACTTGAAATTGAAGTAATTTGATGATGTGTGCAAATAAATTCATTGTTATTGATATGGATTAATTTATCAATCTCCTTTTCACTTATATCTATGTGAGTATTTTTTACTTCGTTTATTGCAATATAAGATTGCTTTACGTCCAGTACTATAAATTGAGTTTCGTGGATTTGAATTGGAATTGGAGTTAATTTGTAAAGCTGGAAAGTAATCCCATGGACTAAGGGAACTTTTAAAATACATATTAGTTTTTTATTTTGATAATAGAAAACTGGACTAATAATATTTTGTAATAAATTTATATAATTCTTTTGTAATTTGACTGGAAATTGTAAGCCTTCCGGAATATATGACGTGATTTGTCCTAATTCCTCCAAAATCATATTAGGTGAAATTAATAATGGATGCAAAATGCCTTTCTTTGCATTCACTATAATATCAATAAGATTTTGAGTTTCCAGTTCGTACTGGTGTAGTATAAGCGATAAAAAAGAGATGTGACTAAACATTTCTTTTTCTAGAATTGAAGAATTTTGAAGTAAGTCCACTGCAAAAATGAGTTTACTTCCGAGTTTATTCAATCTTTCTGATAGTAATTTTTCATTATATTCTAATTGACCAATGGAGGCATTCATATGTTCCAAAGAGGATTTAACTATGGATGTCTGCTTATGAAGAAGATTAGTGACAGTATTTATCTTTTGGTTTACCGAATTTATAGAGTTTTCGAAATGATCTGCATCGTCGGCACTTAAGGTACCGAATAATGTCTTAGAGATTTCCCCTATAAAATTAAAATATCCCCTTTTTACTCTATAGTGACCTAGTAATTGTGGAATCATTTCTTTTTCCTGTGTTACTTTATTAAGAATTTCTTTAACCATAAAAATAAATTGTTCACACGTATCGTTTAAAGATTTTACTTCCTTACAAATGTTATCTGTTTCTGCAGTATAGTTTGAGATTTGTTCAAATTTCGTAAAATAGTCTTCTAAATTAACGTATGAGATTACTTTCCAGGCATCATTAGACAAATATAGTTTACCTAAATTTTCATATAAAAGCCCCGCAGAATGATCAAGATTCTCTATCTTTACTACATCGGAGGTTTTCGCATCCTGTAACAGCGTATGGGATGTCTGAACAAGAATTGCAATGACAATTAAACGGATCATTCTGAAAAGAAAGGAATTAAATGTTAGTTAAAATGAAGGTGACCACTGTTCAAAGTATGGGGCTAACCGAGATACATGTACTACGTCGGTTTTCGGCTTTTTGCCATTTGCTTCTTGTATGACGTAGTTTAAATCATTTCTCTTTTCCATTATTGTATAGGGTCCAAAATATTTCGGTTGTAACTTGTCACTTTTCCCCACCTGTCGTAATGGTGTCCTAACTTTAACCTTATCTCCAACATTAAAAGATACTTCTCGGTATTTTTGATCGTATCGGTCTTTATCCTTCGCCTGTGATTGTATAATATTACTTTGAGCCTCTTGCCTGATTTCCATTATTGTCTCTTTCGTTTTTAAGGCATAGTCTGTTGATGAGATCATAGACAGCTCGGCGTCTGTCGGAAGTACCGCCTCTCTACCGTATACTAATTCAAACGGAGAATGCTTTGTACTCTCTTGAATTGAAGTATTGTAAGCAAATGTTACGTGAGGAAGAAATTGGTCCCAGTCGTTTTGAGAAGTGCTTGTATACTTACTCAACATATCGGCGATCGTTTTATTTAACCTTTCGGTTAACCCGTTAGTTGACGGTTTGTAACTGGTGGTAAACGTACTTGTGGTTCCCATCAATCTTAATAATTCAGTTACGGTTTGTGACTGAAATACGGCCCCGCGATCACTTAATATTTTCTTAGGCGATCCGTGTCTGCAAATTATTTGTTCCAATAAAAAGCTCGCAACATTTTCCGCTTTTCCGTTCGTTAATGCCTTTGTCTCCGCCCAACGCGTTGCGTAATCGGTCGCTACAATTATAAAGGTCTTTCCTTTGCTAGATTTTCTAAACGGTCCAAGTAAATCTATTCCTATCATCTCGAATGGAGTTCCGACCGGAATTGGATGTAGCATTCCTGCAGGTTTAACATTGGTAAGTCCCTTTCGAGCTTGACAGTCTTGGCACCCTCTTACGAATTTTCTAACATCCTTCATCATCCCTTGCCAAAAATACCGTTTCTTGATTTTATTCAGAGTTTTAGTGAACCCTAAATGACCGCTTAACGGTTCATTATGGTGGGCATACAAAATTTCCGAAATTAGTTGTTGCGGGATTACTAGTAGTTTAGTATCGCTAAGTTTATCAGGATTTAGCTTATACAAAACATCACCGATTATTTCGTAACTTTTAGCTATTTTGCGTAATGCTATCGATACCGAGTCCGGATGTTTAAGAGCAATTATAATTTCTAAGAGTTTCTCGTCATTTTTTTGTAAATTTGCTATATCAGATTCTGTAGCTAGGAACGTTGGCACCGAAATCGCAAGATTTTCGTCTTTTTTTGTTCCAACGCGACAAGGATACCTAGATAGCGCATCGGCATCTTGATTTGAAGAACCTTTTCTATGATGAATGGAATATCTATATTCCATTAATTTTAACGACCATCTCGCAAGTCGACTACTAGGATTTCTTATTGATTGTAACCAGCAGAGAGAATGGTGATCCGTTAGTATTACGAAGTTATCTAATCCCCAAAGGTAGGATCTAAAATATTGGACTGCCCACACAACACTTAAACATTCTAATTCCGATATTGTATAATTTTTCTCAGATTTTGTTAATGTTCGAGATATATAAGATATGGGATGTAAATGACCTGTGACTTCGTTTTCTTGTAATAAGATTGCTCCTATACCGTTACCACTTGCATCAACGTGCAATTCTGTTTTCATATTAGGTGAGTAATGAGCTAGTACTGGCGGGCTAGATAATTTATTTTTTAGTGTTTCTAAAGCTGACGCTTGACAAAAACCCCATGTAAATTTCTTTTTATCACCTAAAATATCATACAATGGTTGTGCTATAGTTGAAAAATTTTTAATAAACCTTCTATAATAATTACACATTCCTAAAAACCTTTGTACGTCCTTCTGAGTTTTAGGGGTAGGGTAATTTGATATAGCCATTACCTTTTCTTGATTTGGTAGAATACCGTCATATGACACGTAAAAGCCTAAAATTTTTATTTCATTCCTACCGAAATGACATTTACTGGGTTTTAAGGTCAATCCTGCTTTGCGTATACAATCAAATACTTTTTGTAATCTCTTTAAATGTTCATCAAAAGTTTTGCTTATAACATATATGTCATCCAAATATATAACCACTTCTTTCCATTTTAAGTCTTTAAAAACGGTATCGGCTAATCTTTGAAATGTACTTGGAGCATTACAAAGTCCAAAACTTAATCTATTAAATTCGTACAAACCATCATTTACAATGAACGCTGTTTTGTGTTTATCTGACTCTTTAACAGGGCATTGCCAATAACCAGAGTTTAAATCCAAAGAACTGAAATACCTATTTCCGCTTAAAGTAGCTAAGATATATCAACTAAGGGCGGAGGTAAGAAGACTTTCGAGTTATAAATTTAATTTTCGGTAATTCAACACAGAATCGAAACGACCCTCAGGCTTTTTAATTAAACAACGGGTGAACTCCAGTTCCACTACGCTAATTTTAAAACATTTCTCAATTTGTTTCATTTATAATACATCTTTCTTTTGAGCAACTCTATAAGGCTTAATCGTATTGGGTGGGCGTCCCCTTATCATTTCATGAGTGCATGGTTGGTTAAATCTAATTTATCATTACTCCATGCCATTAAAAGCCCATTTTTCTGCAGCAATTCTTCATTTTTGTTTTTGGTAGTCATTGGATTGTCCCCCCATATTAATGAGGGTGTATCACGGGGCATGCTATAAAAGTGGTAATGTAGGCTGGGGTGTAAGGGAATTCATGTATTAACAATGTTTGCCAATTTCCTCGTCAATTTTCTGTTACATTTTATGTACCTTATAACCGTTCCTTTAAATAATTTTCACCGGTTCCCTTCTTATAACGTATGAAATAGTAACTAAACGCCTTATGTAATAATCTAATGAATTAACCAATACCTTAAGCATACTCTCTAGGTAAAATATACTATATTTTCTCGGCTTCGGTTTAAAATATCAGTACTTAATTCTACGTTTATTATTTTACCGGATTTGGGGGGGTTTTTTTTTGAAAAATATGTAGTCACTGCCATCAAACTAAAGTTTTTGTTATGTCATTTTGTTCGACACTTTCTGCTGAAGTCATTCATCCAGCCACTATGTTATTTTCCCTCCGCCTTTTCGTGTATCCAAAGTGCAGGCTTCTGTATTGGCATTATTTTTGCGGCTATCTTATAATGGTTGTGGTAGCAAATGAATTACGTCAAATTTGGATCATTAAATAGGAAAAAAATCATATTTTTGACAACTTTCCATGGTAACCGATCTTTACCGCAACCAATTGTTGGTAATGCTAATTTACAAATGTTATGTTGCAACATGTGATGTTTCATATGAATTAATGTATCAAAGAGATGTCTCAACGTAGGTTTTTGATAATATTTTTTCTTTATTATTAAGTTATAAATAGTCCAAGTATCTGTTTTTAATACGGCGATATTACCAATTTTACGTTCTTGTTTTAATAGTGTATTTAGGTTGTTAATTGGGAGGGAAATTGTTTAGCGATTCTACATTCGTATTTTCCATATCTTCCGAAACAACAATGTGCTAAGGAATAATACGAATGGATAGTGAAGATAATCCACATGGTTTTTCAGTTATGTTACTTGTTTTTCATATGGTGACTTATTATTATTAAGTTTGTACGTATTCCTCTATGTAGGAGAACAAATTGTATTATTGCTAAAATCCAAAAAGTTTATGTGTCTTAATGAAATTGTAATCCTAAAATGCGAACTGGCAAGTTTTTACTACAAAAGCTTCAACGACTACTTTGGAGATTATTTTATCTGAATACTGATATTATTGATCCATTGTATCTATTTGATTATGTTCCTATGGTTGTAATAACTGGAGAATTTTGTGACAGAGAGTGAAGCATGAATAATCTTTGGTGTAAATTAAATTAATACATGGCGCCAGTAGCTAGCACAACTTTTCTGGGAATCTTATTTAATGTACCACCAACCTTTAAATATCTCTTGTGGGTTATTGGAGTCCTCTGCAAGTGCTGACAACTAGGGCTATGTTTTAGGACCTCCTTGTAAAGTCTGTCCTCTGGAGTTTACACCGAATTATTTATTATGTTGTGATTGTCGTGCTTTATTTATTGTTTATTATTACAAAGCCACGATTTTCCACAATAGCGTGCCGTTGATTTTGAAAATCAACTAACCGCGAAGTGTGGCGGTCTACCACACGAGTAGCATATTGGTGGGCGACCATCTTTGTACGTGACAGCCTACCCAGGGTACAGTAGCAGCTTGCTAAAATTTGGAATAGGCGATTGGTTGTTGTAAGCAAATTAGACGATTACTGTTGGGATTTTTGATTGACGAGGTACCTGCACGTTTGAAAATCTTATTAACTCTTCTCGATTTCTCGTAAAACTAGATTTTTAATTGTTCCATCGGCTATTGATCTAAGATTTCACTATTTTCCCTTTATTTTAAAGATTTTTGAATGCTTGACTCATTTTTATCCCATCCTCCCCCCCCTCCTCCCCGGGGTTTTTGTTTCCGTCAACCGAAATTAATACCTGCTCAGCTTGCTCTGATTCCGAAATAACTGTCTATAAGTTCTTCTGCACAGATCTTTTAAAAATTTAAAACTCTTATGGTCTAACTGATTGTGACATGTGGCGATAATAGGGGATAATACCCTGATATAGGGTTCTGGCGCATTAATATCCGTCCTCAGTCATATCCGAGTTCTGCTTCAATTCCTCGCATATTCTAGAGCAATATCATAATAAAAGTGATATTCCCGAAATACCTTGGTCTGCTTAACTGTCTTTTTTGAACTGACCTAAAACTCAATATCCTCAAAACCCTCATGACGTAACCTAGGACCTATAAATAATTTATCTATAAAAATTCCCTATGAGTATCTTCCCAACCCGCATACTGGATTACCGTTTAGCAATGATTTGAAACCAGGGCACGTTGCAGTGCCTCTTAAGCTAATTTGAGAAATAGCACAGGTTTTTAATAGTAAGGGTCCAAGCATTTGAAATTGCTGCCATCTTGTAACTAACGTAAAAATGTAAGCGGATTATCCGTTACTTTGGGTCAAATGTATTGGCGGCTGTATATTTAGGGACTAAGGGGTTTACTTATTTCCCGAGAATTGAACCGATTGTGCATTCATTGTTGTTTACCAGTAACCCCACCAAGCGTCGGTGCTGAAATATTTGGGAAGTGCACCTATTTGTGTCTAAATTTAGTAGGGTGACTCTACGTCTTGTTGTCTAAAGTGTTTTTTTTATATTTTTTGTGTTTTTTTAGTTTTTTTGTTTTTTATTTTTTATTTTCTTGTTTTTTTTTTTTTTTTTCCATTTTTATTTTCTGTATTAGCGAAATTGAATGTTCTAAGGATTTAGGGGTTGCCTATTATCTCTAGCGCTTAAATAACTTTTGCTGATCTAACTACTCTGGATCGAACTGAATTTTCGACTGGTAAAATGGTGTGTTTTATAGGTTAGTATCTGTAGGAAATTGAATTGCTACCGTTTATCAAGCAGGTATACTCCATAGTCATTGGCTGTACTACAAAGGAGGGCTAAGTATGACATAGGATGTTGTAGTAATGATTTTAAAATTTGTCCGGCAATTAATTTTGAGGGCGCAGTAGAAACTTCTTGGATAGCGCCTGTGGTTTAATTAAACGAGGGGGTTGAAAATCGGATTTAAAAACTTCAATTCGAGGGGAGGGCAATGGAGGCGGGACAGGTGAAGCCAAATTCGGAAATACTCTCCTGTATTTTATCTTTTTCAGATTATCTATTTAGGGGGGACTTCTCAATGTCCGATTACTTGCTATTAAATGCTCCTTAAGGGGTTGCCGGTTAAATCCTTCTACATCAATTACCATCATAAGATTTTTCCTCATTAAATGCTTTAGACCACCCGATCGTTTTAAAATTGTATTGGGTTAAAGCCCTTGCCCTTAACCAAACATTTTCGTAGAAGCCACATTTTTATACTGAAGATAAACAGCTAACTCTTCATACGAAGTTAGAATATTTGCTCTAATTCAAAACACCAAAATCAAATTTCTAAAACAGAACGGAACGAAAAAGGCGCCTCCACCTGGACATGTCACGGGCTACCGTGACAGTGTGCTCGGGGTAGATTACTCGCACAAGAAATTCAACCTACCTGTTAGGAAGAGGAACGGGAGAGTTAACATGTATTCCCCAAAAGAAAACAGGCACTCGAGTCACTTTAACAACACTCTTTATTTTAGGCCCAAGAAAACGAGAAGTTGCTACTCCAGGAGCTCGTTTTAGGAGACTCTGCCGCCCCAATCCGATCTCCTTAGCCTTACTCTTCAAACCCTCTATGATTTATCACCTATCCAATTCCTACTACTGAACTATCCTTCCCGGTGCCTTAATCGGACAGTATCAAAGTTCGATGTCTTCGAATTGACGCGAGGAACACAAATCTTAAACGGCAAGTGTCCCATACGCTCAGTACAGCCTCTGACGACACCGGTCAACGATCGAAAAAATGACTACAATGCAGAAAACAGACAATGAACGCAAAGCACGGAAGTCCACGTTAGCGTCTTTTTCCTAAAAGTGACAGCAAAGCGTTTTATTTTTTTCCGCGACAAAAATATTCCCAGTCCTATAGGGAGTATAGAGGCACCCCAATAATCGTTAACTTGCCGAGTGGTCCCTGGGGGTGAAATTCATGAAAGTCCGCTAATGGGTAAAAATTATATCTCCGGTGTTATTTGGCGGAACATTATGCGCTTTGGCAGTTATATTCCCGAACTCCTATAGGGGTATATTCCTCAAGATTTCGTTTACATTGGCCGAGGTCCCTGGGGGCTGAAATTTAAGAAAATCGCACATGACAAAATTATTTTCCGGTGTTATTCGCCGGCACATAATGCCTTTGGCAGTTAATATTCCCAAGTGACATATAGGGGAGGTATACACCAAAAAACATCGTTAACTTACCCAGGGATCCCCTGGGGGTGGAGTTTAAGAGAAAATCGCGCATGAAAAAATTATATCATCCGGTGTTATTTTGAAGCCCGGAACATAAAGTGCGCGTTTGGCAGTTTATATTCCCACGTCCATAGGTAGTATATTCCTCAAATTATCGTTAACACTTTGCCAAAGGTCCCTGGGGGTGAAATTTAAGAAAATCGCACAATAAAAAGATTATATCCCCCGGTTGTTATTCGCCGGAACATAATGCGCTTTGGCAGTTATATTCCGCAGGGGGTCCTATAGGGAGTATATTCCTCAAATATCGGGTTTAACGTTGGCCAAGGGTCCCTGGGGGTGAAAAATTTAAGAAATCGCACATGAAAAGATGCTTATCTTTGACCCGGCGGTGTTATTCGCGCCGAGACATAATGCGCTTTGGCAGTTATAATTCGCCACTCACCATAGGGAGTATATTCCTCAAGTATATCATTAACTGTGCCGTGGTTCCCTGGGGGTGGAAATTTAGAAAATCGCACAGGATGAAAAGAATTATATTTTCCGGGGTTGTTATTCGCACGGAAACATAATGCGCTGTTGGCAAGTTGTATTCCCCAGTCCTATATGGATAGATACACCAGCCCCAAAGTAAAAAAAATCGTTCAACTTGGCCCGAGGGGATCCCTGGGGGTGAAATTTAAAAAAGTCGCTATGTGCAAAAATTGTATAGTCTCAGGTATTATGTCTTCGCCGAACATAAAGTGCTGTGGCGTTTATATTCCCAGTCCTATAGGGGTGTATACCTACCCAGATATCGTTAACCTTGCCGAGGGTCCCTGGGGGTGAATTCTTGAAAAAAAATCGCTAATTGTAAAAAATTAATCTCTTCGGTATTATTCCGCCGGACCATAATGCGCTTTGGGCAGTTATGAGTTTCCCAGTCCGTTACAGGGAGTAATAAGCAACCTCGAATCGATCGTTAACGCGCGTTTGGCCGAGGGTTCCTTGGGGGTGAAATTAAGAAAATCGCAACATGAATAGATTATAGTTCCCCTGTTATTCGCCGGAACATAAGCCTTGGGGCATTTATATTCACACGTTCCCATAGGGAGGTAGATTCCTCAAATATCGTTAAACACGCGCGTTGCCGAGGGGTCCCTGAGGGTTGAAATTTAAGAAAATCGCACAATGAAAAAAAAATTTATTTCCGGTGTTATATTCGGGGCCGGAACATAATGCGCTTGTGGCAGTTATATTCCCCAGTGGGCTATAGGGATATACACGCAAAAACATCGTTAGCTTGCCGAGGGGGTCCCTGGGGGGTAAAATTTAAAGAAAATCACGACAGAAGCAAAAGGAACATGCAAAAATTAATTCTCCGGTGTTTTCTCGGAAACATAGTGCCTTTTGGCATTATATTCCTAGTCCACAGGGATTATAGTGCCTAACATATTGTAAATAACCTTTGTGGCTTGGGCCGATGGCAATGAGATTAAATTTAAAGAAAAGGAGAGCTAATGTAGACATAATATCCAAAATCTAATTGTGAAGAAGAGAGAAACAGTCTGAAGAGAAGACCAGAGTACAATGAACTAAACAAGCAAAAGCACCGCAACTTCCGTGGAGTGCATTATAAATATCGAAAAAATAGATAAGGTAGGGGGCCCATTTGAGCGAAAATGAAAGACCTCCAAGTGGGAAAGCATCAGAAGTATATGGAAGTGACCACATGGATACCCTTACCAACGCTGAACTTTAAGAACGGAATAAGGCATAGGTGGGGCTGTGGAGGTTCGTTTCACGGAACTTGTGAAGGAAAGTGAGACCTAGAAGAAGCATCTTCTTTATTTGTTAAAATATTTAAGTGGTAAGAGAAAAAAAAATGTCGATTGTTCGACGAAATAGAACTGGAAACGTGTTATAACTTGAAGCAAACTGGATATTAAATCAAGGACGTTTGCTAAGAAGAAAATAATTGTGAATGAAAAAAACCAAAATGCATGTGGAAGTGGACTTAATTAATTTAACGGCAAATACCCATTCTTGAGTTTTGCACATCAGATGGGATTAGTTGAAGATGATGGTATAAAGAGATTAGTGTTCTCAGGTACTATAAAGATTATACATAAACCTTATTTTTTCTATTCGCGCCAACGAATGCAGGAGTTGCACATAATACAAAGAGTAAAAAGCATAAAATATAATACGTAATAAAAGATACCTGGAAAAATAATGAGAAAAAAAAATATATATATATACTTGTCACGACACCGATTAATGCACCGATTATTATCCTAATTATACAAATTTTTGATTTTGCTTAAATAAATGACGATTCTTTAAAGATGTCATATCCAATCCGACACCATTACCATGTGTAAGGCTTTTACTCAATGTAACTAAAACAAATGGAGTGATTTAGTATTTTTATTCACGTTTTCAAAGGAATACTAAATTGTGAATGTATAAGAGATAATGACTTTTTAGAGGAAAACCATATGTTGCCAAAATTAGCAGGCTTTTTAAAGTTCACTTTTTAATCTTATTACCCCTGCAATATTCTTCCTCTGTTTGTAACTTATTCCTCTACGATGGGCAAAAAATGGCGAATCGGACTTAAACAAGTTACCCTTACTATTGCTGCCAAACGGATTAGGTATGGATGTTAACAACTATTATCAAAACATTCCTGATGGCGTGAAAAGTAGAGATTCGTGTTAGATAGACGGCACGTCATCGATCTTGTTGTAGTTGCCCTTTTTGTTTCGAAAATTTCACTTGGGCCGGAAAATCGTATTCTGAATTACAACCTGTAGAATATCTGGGAGAAGAGCTTTCTTTTCTTCTCGCTTTGCAATTGATATTACCTATCATGTTAGTTTTGTTGAATGCACGAATTTGATTCCTCGCAGCACGTTTTCTATTAAAGTTATCTACATTCTTCTTCGACTATATCAGCGGCTCCCCTCCTTACGCATGTATTTTTTACAGTCAATAGAAGACTTTTGCGACACAATGCCATTTAATGGAAAATAACTGCCAATAGAGCCTCTTTGATATTTTAAAATATTTCCAAGAAGGAATACATCTTTTTTGATTCAAATTACTCTGCCTATATAGGTAAAGAAATGGATTCCTCTTCAAAATATTCTAAGAACTTTTAAAACGACTATGTAACTGAAAGCCAATTTGCAACGGGTTGGCAAACTCTTTTAGGAAACACCATCTTTCAAACAGAGACAATTCTAATTGCGGCATGTAGGCTATATATTTTTTCGAACAATTCATTAAAAACCAAGCTTTAGAGGAGAAAAGTTATGAACGACTATAGGACGGAAATCAAACACCTGCTCCTAAAACATTTTTCATATCTTGCTGCAAAGTACCTTTATTGTGCACAACCAATAGAGGACGAATATTCTACATGCTCCAGTTTTAATAGAAGTCTACATACCGCATGCTTCATCAATGCATCCAACCCACAAGCTGCTTTCCGAAACAATATCTGTGATTTATACAGACAGTATTAATAAACAATACATTAACACAAAGCGCCGACAGAGTTTTACCATAGCATAACTCCCCTAGATATCATTTTTGCAACTTCACAATATTTAGGGAGTAGACTTCCTATATATAATTTGTTCAGTATCAAACTTATTACATCTTTCCTCAGTGATAGATTGCAGCTTGTAAATTTCAACGTTTTTTCAGATATTCTTACTATTAACCACGGAGTACCTCAAGGATCTGTCCTTGGTCCCTGCTTATTTTTAATCTATATGAATGATTTAGAATATTGTGACCACAATACAAATTTTATCCTTTTCGCAGACGATACAACTGCGATTAATTATAATCAATCTTTAACTGATCTCAGAAATGAAACTGAAGATATAAATATAAACATTAAGAATTGGTTTTCTGCAAATAAGCTTTGCATTAATCTAGATAAAACAGACACAATTATTCACATTACGACCTTTGTAAATGATTCACCAAAAGAACCTGTAAAATTTCTAGGTGTTTATCGGAGGAAATTCTCACTTGAGAAAGTCATGTCGATGCTTTATCCAAAAAACTGTCATCGACAATTTTTTTGATACGATCTTTAAGTTCCAAATTGACAGTTAATTCTCTAAAATGTGTTTACTATGGTCTGTTTCAATCCAGTATGTCATATGCCATATTAAACTGAGGTCATTCATCTCACACCAATAAAATATTCGCTTTACAACGTAGATGTATAAGAGTAATAGCTGGCGTTGGATACATGGATGACTGCAGAAACTCGTTCAGATCGTTGGGAATTCTCACAACTCCATGTCCGTACATTTTTGAATGTGTCAAGTATGCAAAATCAAACTTAAATAAATATACACTTAGTTCTTCGATTCACGACCAGTACACGAGACATAATGACAATATCCGATTTGATTTTCATAGATTAGCAAAAAGCAGAGACGGAGTAAGCTATTATGCTATTAAGTATTATGATATCAGCCCAAACACTGTTAGGGATTTGCCGATGTCTTCGTTTAAACAGGTAATTAAAAAATATCTAATTTCTGGAGCATTCTATTCGGTCGATGAATATTTAAATAGTAGTAGTTGCAATATGTGTCTGTACATTTAAATTTATGCCTTTTCGTTTGTATTGACTTATATAAGCACTATTGTTGTGTAGTAGCACCAATAAAGATTATTATTATTATTATTATAGGGCCAGGAATATAATTGCCAAAGCGCATTATGTTCCGGCGAATAACACCGGGGATATAATTTTTGCATTAGCGATTTTCATAAATTTGAGGAATGTTCCGGCGAATAACACCGGAGATATAATTTTTTGATGTGCGATTTTCTTAATTTTCACCCCCAGGGACCCTCGGCAAGTTAACGATGTTTTTTGATGTATACTCCCTATAGCACTGGGAATATAACTGCCAAAGCGCATTATGTTCCGGCGAATAACACCGGAGATATAATTTTTTCATGTGCGATTTTCTTAAATTTCACCCCCAGGGACCCTCGGCAAGTTAACGATGTTTTTTGATACATACTCCCTATAGCACTGGGAATATAACTGCCAAAGCGCATTATGTTCCAGCGAATAACACCGGAGATATAATTTTTGCAATAGAGATTTTTTTAAATTTCACCCTCAGGGACCCTCGGCAAGTTAACGATATTTGAGGAATATACTCCATATGGGAGTGGGAATATAACTGCCAAAGCGCATTATGTTCCGACGAATAACACCGGAGATATAATTTTTACATTAGCGATTTTCATAAATCTAACCCCCAGGGACCTTCGGCAAGTTAATCATATTTGGGGAGTATACTCCCTATAGGACTAGGAAGATGACTGCCAAAGCGCATTATGTTCCGGAGATATAATTTTTACATTAGCGATTTTCTTAAATTTCAGGGAACCTCGGCAAGTTAACGCTGTTTAGGGAATATACTCCCTATCGGTATAGAAGATGCACCCCCTTTCTAATGTAACCGTAAATTTGCCGCCATTTGGTGTTTAGTAAAAATCGTAACGGTGTATCTTAAATTTTACCGTTATTATGGACGTCACTGGACGTTCGGGTGTTTCCGTAAAAATTGGCTGCTATCTTAGGCTGCTGTTTTCACACCGGTCGGTTATTTTACAATTTTAGATACCCACAAAGGCTTTTGGCAAATAAAATTAGATAAAAAATCATCTGTTTTAACAATGTTTGCTACACCCTCTGGCCGTTATCGGTTTTTAATGTTACCTTATGGTTTATCTATAGCTCCAGAAATATTTCATAAAACTTTTAATGAATTATTTGGTAGTATTGAGGGCGTTAAAGTTTATATAGACGACCCAATTATATATGCTAAGACTAAAACTGAACATGATCAAATTCTAAAAACAGTCTTAAAGAAAGCAGAAATGTCTGGTGTGAGATTCAATAAAGAGAAACGTCAGATTTGTGTGCAAGAAGTTAAATATCTGGGTCATATTTTAAACAACCAAGGAATTAAACCAGATAATAGTAAAATATCGGCTATTAAAATGTTGCAAACACCACAAAATCCTAAGGAATTATCTCGTTTTCTAGGTATAGTAACATATTTAGGTAAATTCATACCAAATCTCACTCAGTTAACAACAAACTTACGAAAATTAAATAAAAGAATGTAGTATGGAATTGGACAGACATACAAACAAACGAATTTGAAAATCTCAAAAATTTATTAACAAATAAGCCAGTTTTAAGATATTTTAATGAATCTGAAGCAATTACCTTATCAGTTGATAGTTCCAAAGATGGTACAGGAGCAGTATTGCTGCAAAACAACTTACCAGTAGCGTATGCTTCAAAGGCATTAACTGACTCGCAAAAGCAATATGCTCAGATCGAGAAAGAGACATTAGCAATCGCGTTAGGATGTCAAAAATTTCACCAATATGGCAGACATTTTACGGTTGAAACCGACCACAAACCGTTGGAATGTATTTTTAAAAAACCTTTAGAGAAATGTCCTTTAAGATTACAGAGACTACGAATTAACATGCAATGTTATGATTTTACAGTAAAATATAAACCAGGTTCATTACTTTATGTAGCTGATGCACTCTCTAGAGCATCTGTTCAAGGTGATACATTTAATATTATAGAATCAGATATTGAAGCGCAAGTCAATATTATTAATTATATCAGTATTAGTCCAGAAAAATTTGATAAAGTAAAAGAGGAAACAAGAAAAGATATTGAATTGCAAAAACTGGTAGGTGTAATTAAAACGGGTTGGCCTAATAGTAAAAACAAATTAGAAAATCTTTAAAGACCAACAAATAGTAATTCCAAAAACAATGAGACATGACATAATTTCAAAATTACATTACAATCATCAAGGAATTGATAAAACCTTATTAAAAGCTCGTGACTTAGTATATTGGCCATTCATGGTAAAAGAAATTACTGATTCAATAAAAAAATGTGATACATGTGTAATGTATTGTAATGTATTGTAATGTATTGTAATGTATTGTAATGTATTGTAATGTATTGTAATGTATTGTAATGTATTGTAATGTATTGTAATGTATTGTAATGTATTGTAATGTATTGTAATGTATTGTAATGTATTGTAATGTATTGTAATGTATTGTAATGTATTGTAATGTATTGTAATGTATTGTAATGTATTGTAATGTGTATGTATCGCAACGTACGTAATCAATCTATTGTATTTACCATCATCCATCGCCTGAGATTATATTAGTCATACCAAACATTGTCATTCATTCTTGTATCAAACATAATTAAGAATTGTTATTATCTACGTTAAATATTGTCCGAATTACTTATTTCCCAATTGTTCATTTTGATGAAGGAGTTATGTCAATATAAACTCGTATATCACAATATAAACAATTATGTTAATATAAACTCATATATCACAATATAAACTAGCGACGCACAGGGCGATTACATATAGACAAAACAAACAACCCTCTGCGTCACGCACTGCCATTATTATTGTAAATGTCATTAGATATATCGTTCGTTTACTAATGATTAGAAATTATTATAAATATAAGCAGTAGAAATGTATAAGAGGGCATGTATACCGAGTCAATCGTTTGAAACCAGTCTAACTTTAAGTTCGAAAAAGTTGTCTGTTGTATTCTATTTTTTAATTAAAAATTAATTACAACTGAGGTTTTTCTTCTTTCCGAGGTGCACACTACAAAACTGGTGCAAAGCGGGATTCTACTGAGTTTTAATTGATTGACAAATTGTTGAACACAATAGAAGATTCAAAATACAAAGGAAAGGAAAACCCCATTTTTCCCGGAATCGTCTGTGTGTAATAACCGAAGCTAATGGGGGTTTCACCGTTTACCAAAAAGGGAAGGGGCCATAAAGGGTGCCCGGAAAAAGTACTGCTCCACCCTTCTAAGCCCCCGGAAGCCCAACCTCCAAGGAGTCTCATCAATATTCTTCGTAAAGCCTAAACAAATGCTACACATCACTATTCTGCATAAGGGGAACTAATTCTTTGTTATCTCGAAAATTAAAAAAACTGAATTTTGCATTTTTTTTACGTTAATACTTGCTTTAAAAAGAAAAAACTTAAAATTATAAACAAATCCACATATATCCAAAACTAGAGGACCTTAAATCAGAGTTTAAAATAAAAAAAAATCAATTATGTCTTCCTTTAGATCTGCAAAAAAATTTGTTAAAATTTCTGGTAAAAAAAAAAACTAATGAATTCATAGAAATTGCTCAAAAGCTATGTCACTATTAAGTCGAACATAAATCTGTATTTTTAAACTTTAATTGAAACAAAATTAACCGGAACGCTAGGGCACTAATAAGAAATCGTTCCTTCTCTGTTTGGGGATACATTAAAAAAATCTCTTTGATGATATTCTGAAAAAAGGAAGTTGGTCAATGGCAGCTAGAAGCAAAATTTCATGCCTAAAAATTTCAAGGAAACGTAAGATTTTGCTAAAAAGGTTTTGAAAACTGCTATTTTAAAACTATTAAATTCTTAGACAAGAACTAGCTCTGAACCCGGACTGCATGTGTGAATTTTTTTAAAACAAAAAGCAAAAATGTATTTCTAACGGGGTTTAAAAAAGGGATCTTAGCATTTTAGTAAAATCACAAAGACCAAATTCTTAGAAACCGCAAAGCTAGCACTATCAGAAGAACAAGACAGCTTTCAAAACTTGAAATGTCAAAATTCAGAACATAAACAATTCGTTTACTAACATTGCAATTTCGTAATAAATCGGGTCCACTATTTTCGATTGTAGGAACAAAACAAAAACCAAGGTTCAAAGTATACATTTCAACATAAAAATTACGAAAAATCTCAACAAACCCAATTCTAACTTTCTAGACCAAAGTGTGAAATTATTGTAAAAAAAATGGTCATCTAATAAGAAGTCGAAAAAAGAAAATAACAATAAAAAGAAATCTAGCTAAAATTCTAAACCAAATACCTCGCACTTTTAAACCCCAAATCGTTCCGAGCGGGGGGTTTTTGCAACGGAACCCCAAATTCAATAGTCCGAATTTCTAAAATAAATCTAGGAGCTATCCTCATTGTCATTAGATATTCCAGAACTAATAGTTTTGGGGAAATTTTCAAATTTGATACTGGTGCAAATATAGCCTCTTTAAAAAAATTCTAAATAGAATTATACTGAACCCCATTTATCTAAATCATTTTACTAAAAGGTATCGATAAAAATGCTTGAATCCTAATATAAAATAAATTCCCAAATCTTACCATTCCCCTTAAAACAAATTCTACGAAACATATATTCTACATCTTTCCTGATGATTTTCCTATTTCTTAGAGGGTATTTTTGGAAATGATTTTTTAAAAATTTTTAAAGCTGATCGTTATGAAAGAGATCGCTTTCATACAAAATAAAAAATTTTATTCTAAATCTAGATAAAAAAAATTCAAGTCAAAATCTAAACTTAGTCGGGAAAATAATCACTCAGTTTAAAAGGGGTTCAACAGGTTTGAATAAGTTTATTTACCATACCCTCGCTGTAAAACGCTTGTTAGACAATGTCAAAATTTATCCTAAATTAACGAAGGTATAGTCCCCTAATAAAAAAAATTCTTGAAGGCGTATATTTAGTTCTGTTATTTTAGGTAACGACGATGATACAGCTTTACCTAAATTTTTGAATTAACAAAAAAACCCAATAAACATTACTTGTTTAAAATTTTAATGTTAAGCCTTTTTTCGAAAGAAAAATATCCAAGAACATAATCTGCGTAATTTTAACTGCAAAAAAGGCGCATAAAAAGGTTGCTCAATCTTTAAAAACAACATCAAAAATAAAAAAAAAAGTCGCTGGTCAAATATGAAGGAATACAATCCGTCTTTCATTTAGAAGGGACACATTTTCTTTTACAATTCCTGAAACATATTTAAACCTAAAACAACCAATATTCCTGTAAACACAAAATATATAGTTTTCCAAAGTCCACAAATCAGAAGTAGAAGACCAAATACAAAAAATTTTAAAAGCAAGAAATTTTACCCCATCATCATCCCCAGGGAAACTCCCAGTAGGGGTTTGTTCCGAAAAAAGCAGATCGTCGGGTAAAAGAAATTGGAGATCGTAATCGACTATCGGAAGTCAACGAAATCAGTGTTGGGAAATTTTGTCCCCTTTTTACCAAACATTACTGATATATTAAATCAGTTGGGGCATTCAAGATTTTCCAAAATGACCTTACCCAGGTTTCCCAGTTTCCCAATGGACCCGGGCGATGCACAGAAAACCGCCTTTCATACCCACAGGCATTACGATTTAAACGTATGCCTTTTGGACTTCGTAATCGCCGAGCACCTTTCAAAGTTTGGAAAACAAGTTCTAGCGGAAAAAAAACTTTAGATGCTTTGTGTTTTAGATGACATCGTGGTGTTTGGAGGAGATTTTAAATATCATAATTGAGACTGAGAAAATCTGGGATAGCTTGCAAAGCAAAATCTAAAAATTCACCAGAAAAGTGTAAATTTCTTAAGGAAGGAAGTCATGTACTTAGGGATTTGATCACAGAAAAGGGATTTAAAACCCCCTGATCCATCCAAGGTAGAAGCCTTGGGGAAATATCCTCAACCGCATTCTAAAAATGTTCGTTCATTTTTGGGTCTTGCAAAAAAATATTATCGACGATTCTTCCCAAAATTCAGAAAGAAACGCAACCCTAACAAAAACCCTTTTTAAAAAGGACAAACTTTCCAAATGGACAAGCACACAAGGAAAGTTTTTTAAATTTTAAAAAACCCCTTAATAGGGAACCTTTACTTAAACCCCCCGACTTCACAAGCCTTTCTACTCTCCACAGACGCAAGAAATTAGGGGATCGGAAAATATTTTTTTTCTCAAGGAAAGGTGGGAAGATCTCCCTACTAGCAAGCAGGACGTTGAAAAAAGGGAAAGGTAATTATGTACTATCGAAAAGGAATTAGGGGCAATCGTATGGGCCCCCAAAACATTTTCGACCATACCTATACGGTAGGAAAATTTATGATTTTAACGACCTGACCATTTAAAATACTTATTTAGTGTAAAGGGTCCTAGTTCTAGATTGTCAGATGGCGACTGCTAAAAAGAAACGACTATAAATTTTGATTCCCGTGCATTTTAAAAAAAATAAAACATGCCGATTCTCTTAGCCAAATTAAACTCGAGTCGCTTTTACAAAAGTCCCAAAGTATGAAAAAGATACATACGAAGTTTTATTCATAGTCTATCACAAAAAATTAAAATTTTCAAAAAAATCAAAGAAGAAAAAAAATTACAAATCAATCTGAAACCTTTTTTAATTCCTATATAGAAGTTTTTGAGTACCTAAATAAACCATTAAATGTTTAATTCCCAAATTCCCTAGATAGAAAATTTAAGGCAACTAAAATGAAATTGGCGACATTAAAGAATTCTAGTAACAATGTAAATTTCTTTTAACCCAAAAAAGATATTAGGGGAAAAATTAGAAGCCAAAATTTTTTTAATGTTTAGTCAAAATTAAAACTTTTAGGAACAAAATATAAAATAAAATTAATTTTACCTAGACTCGGTATAGGTCATGACAATGTAAGTGGAATAAGAAAAGTCCATGATGCGTTTATTTTTCGAAAAAAAATGTACTGTTAGAGTTCATCACGCGTTTTATTACACCTAACCAGGAAATTACAACATTATTCAAAAAAATCTTCCCCAAACATCAGGCTTCAGTTTTCCCCAAAACTATAATCGTATTAAAAAAAGCTTATAAATGGGCAAAAAGAAATTTGAATAAAGGTTTTCAAAGGAGTTGTGATGTTCCCAACGCAAAAAAACAACCGTAAAGACAAAGAACCCTAGGAAAATTCCAACTCACCCTGTAAACCATTTGAACAAATAGTTTAAAAAAATAAAGGCCCCTTTACCTCTTAAAAATGGGGCAAAAAAATTTATATAACACCCCAAAATGATCTTACGAATTTAGCAATTTTTGCAATTCCGAATCTTTTAAATTAAAACTTGCTAAACCTTGTGCATATTTCATTTGTAACTAGGGAAACCTGAGACTATTTGACTGAAAAGGGGTAAAGACTTCATGTCAAAATTATTTCAAGATTATCAAAATTTTTTAAAAAAAAAGTGTTAATTTTTTCAGCATATCTCCAGAATCAACGGATCTCGGGGAACAAACACACTCTCCCCCTTATCAACTATTTGAAAAATTTTATTAAAAAGATAAAACCGGGATTGGGGGACATCGGGCTTGATTTTGCTACTTTTTTTTTTAATAAAACCGCCATACCAAACAAAATTCACTCCAATAAATTTATTTTTTTGAAAAAAACCGATTTTCCTACAAATCTAACTAAACCGCCGACGTTTAAATACACTATGAAACTTACGTAATGAATTACTTTAAAGAATGCGAAATCCCAAAAAATCGCCGGGGAAAATCTATAAAATTAAAGCAAGGTAAAAAGCAGGTACGATAGCAAGGGTTCGAGATTTTACATTTAAATTGGGTGATGGGAGTTATCTACCAACGAAGCTCGAAAGTAGGTCATCGAAGAAGTTAGCCCCTACATACACGGGACCGATAAATATTTTTTTAATTCCCCTGAAAATTATACCATTGTTTTTAAAATAAAGAAATAGTTATCCCAAATAGGCAAAAACACCTTTTTTTTCAGGGGGTTAGTACTCCCTGTGTTAGCTATCGTCAACGACCGTTTTTCCAACGTCCCTGGTATCTTTTACGAAAACTTGGGACACGCATTTTACGAAACTTATTTGGGGGGCTTTTTTGAGCTTTTTTAATTTAAATATTTTAATTCAAATTACATTAGCTGATTCAATACTAAGGGTCGCTGGGGAAAGCCAAAAAGGGTTTGAAAAACTATAATTACAAAAATTGCAACACTTCACTAAAATGTTAATTCAATTATTTCCCCCCAATCAATCAAAAAATTTCTCCTTTTTTGCACGACTGGGATCGAGAAGAAACCCCGGTGTAAATTAAAGGGAAAAGGTTCAGTTTTAAAAAAATTATTTTGGACTTAGATAATGCTGATGCCGAAAAAGATAGATAAAGTATAAATCGGGAATGCACGAAGAACAAAATTTGATCATGTATTTAAGGACCAATACAAATAGTAAAACGACACTTGTTTTTTTCAAAAATACTTTACCAATGTTAAAGAAACAACATGATATTTTTAGAAAATTTTAATCTATTTAGAAAATTTGGGAAAAATTCAACAAAAAAAATTTAGTACATGATCTAAACAAAAATTTGGATGACAAATTTGCTTTTTAATATATTTGTTATGAAAAAGTATTTTAATTTTTTTCTTAATAGACCAATACTATTTGCAAAACGAAAATTTTTCACCCTATTGTTTATCACCCTATCGATTACAAGAGTTAAATTTGAAAAAATCCATATTGCCACCTTTTTAAACCTCTTTTGCAGACCCCTTGATATTAATTATTCCCCACAAATTACATCCTTGGTAACCTAAAAATTTAAATCCAAGAAAATTAATCTTTTTTTAAGGGAATCCCCTAGTTATAAAAACCCTTTTTTACTATATAAAACCCCTTTTACCCTTCCAAAAAAAGGATAATCACTTCTTTTTTTACACCTAAAACAGAAAAATTTAGCAATTTTTTTACAAAAAAAATCTTAAATCTATTTTAGAAATTTGAATCATGTAAAACCCAAACAATCAATGATCATTTTGTTTAGGAAAATTACCCAAAACACTAACACTTTCTCAGCCAATCTGTGAAGTGCCTTTTTTGTAAATAAAAAAAGTTACCTGTATTGTGAACTCGAATAATCCTCCTTATCAAAAACATTGGGGACCGTTTTAACCCCTCCTAAAACATGGTTTAAGTCTTAAATAATCCTATTAGTATCACGGTAAAATTTTCGCGATAAAGACCCCGAGATAAAACCCCATCCAAAAATAGGAACACTTTTATTAAAATTCAAGCTGTAAAAGGTTTTCACTCCACAACCCTTTTTTCGACAATCTCTTTTACGCAAAAAATCGGGTATATTACTTACAAATTATTTACCCAGTTAATATAAAATGCGCGAAAACTGTTTCGCAAAAAAAAAAAAATTAAAACGCTTAATTCAACCCTCCATCCCAATTTCGCAAAGAAAGCTTAAAGGGCGCAAGCTTTAAGCTTTAAAAAAAGGGAAAAAAACCAAACCCCGATGAAACAGAAAAAAATTCTGGGGATTCTATCCTTTTTTCGGGACCCCGGGTTTAGTATACACTTTTAAACCGAAAATTAACATTGTTTTTTGTAAGAATTAAAAGAGTAAACGCAAAATTTGTGAAAACGGCTAAAAAAAAAGTAATATAGTTTAAATTTTTTACATTTAATATGTGTAAGAAAAAAGAAATCATTTAAAACCTATAAACAATCGATAGGGGAAAAAAAAAATTGTCCAAGAGTCTCAAGACGAAATCCAGATGGAGGAATGTCAACCCCTTGCAAAGCGAACGGTTAGCCAAATTAAAAAAAAAAGAATTTTTTTTTTTTGGGGAAAGTGTAATGTTTGTAAGTTTGTAAATTTTTTGTTTATTTAATTTTTGTAATGTATTGTAATGTATTGTAAAAGTATTGTAAGTATTGTATGTATTGTAAGATTGTAATGTTTGTAATGTATTGTAATGTATTGTAAGTATTTAAGGTTTTATGTATTGTATGTATTTTAATGTATTTTATGTGTAAGACAAAAAAAGACGTAATCAATCTATTTTATTTTCATCATCCATCGCCCGAGATTATATTAGTCCCTACCAAACATTGTCTTTTTCTTGTATCAAACATAATTAAGAAAATTTTATTTTCTAGTTAAAAATTGTCCGAATTTTCTTTTTCCCCTTGTTCATTTTGATGAAGGAGTTTTTCAAAATTTAAACCCTATTCACAAATAAAACATTAGTTAAAATAAACTCATATATCCAAAATAAAATACGACGCACAGGGCGATCATATAACAAAAAAAACAACCCCCTGCGTCACGCACTGCCATTATTATTGTAAATTTATTTTAATATTCGTTCGTTTACTAAGATTGAATTATTTTAAAATTTAAACATAAAATGTATAAGGGGATAGTATACCGAAGATCAGACGTTTAACCATCTATCTTTTAAATATCGAAAAGTTGTCTGTTGTACTATATTTTAAATTAAAATAGAATTACAAATGAGGGGTTGTCTTCTTTCCGGGTGCCACAACATGTTACCTTTTAAAAATAGCATAGTAAGGAGGAGTTGATAAAGAAAAAATTACCAGAGAGACCTTGGCAAAAAATTCAATGGATTTTTTTCATTTTAATGAATTTATATTTACTGTAGTGGTTTATTATTCAAATATCAAAAAATTGCTGAATAACAACCCACTAAATTTTTTATAAATCAATTAAATCCATTTTGCGAGGCATGGTAAAAAACCCGATGTAGTGTACAGTATAATGGGCCTCAATTTGTAAATCAAATTTTTAAAACTTTTTAAGGAATGGGGGAAAACACATAAAAAAAGTTCACCCACATTTTCCAATAAAAAGGTTTCTAGAAAGGAAAGACAGATATTTAAAAAATTATTTTAAAAAAGCTATTATGCAAGAAAGTGTATTTATCTCATTATTAGAATACCGAAAACCAATGATAAGATACAGCTTTTACCTGCACAAATTTTTGTTTTGTAGAAAACTCAAAAATTTTACCAGTACATCAAAAAATTACTGAAACCTCTACTAATTAAAACCGGTTATAAAAAAAGGTGAAAGAGAAACAAAAAAAACTACACAAAAGAGGACAAAGAATTTGCCACCACTAAAAAAGGGGGAAAACAACGCAAAACAATTATAGAAAAAAAACGATGGGGAAACCGGAAAAGGGAAAAAAGAGAGATTAGAAGCAAAGATTATTAGTAAAAGATGACAAAAAAAAGGGAAAAGAAAATTTATATGAAATAGAAAATCTCGAAATGTTAAAATGACAACTTTTATGGAAAAAAAAATACGAGAACTGTTTGAAAAATATTTTATGACGGATGAACAGTGGGGGGATACAACCAAGACCAAAAAAATGAAAAAACCAATAGAGTAAAAGGGAAAACAAAAAAAATCCTTCAAACATATCGCCTTACTTAACGCGCGTGGTAGACCTTAAAAAACCCCAATATTTAAAAGATTATGTACTTAATGCAAAACCTTTTAAAAAATTTTATTGTTAATTCATTAGTTCATTTTAAAAATTTTTACTTAGTTTAAAAAAGGGGGATTTTAGTAAAATTATATATCTAAAGGGGGTACTGTTATAATATCAGTACACAAGGTTGGTGCACAAGAGACACATTCATGTATGATGATGGCTGTACTTGATGAATCGTTGTAACGTGTTTTTATTTTCATCTTACATTATAATTTATTAAAATGCCTCCAGTGTTTTTTTATCATAAACAATAAACAATAGGGTTATTTTTGTGTTTAATAAAATAAAGATTAATATTTTTAATTTATTTTTTCCCTTTTTTATTATTATTATTTTCTATATATTTAAAAAAAACTAAGTTAATTAGTACAGGGGTAAATAGAAAAAAGAAAAAATGCTACAAAAACCCCATATCTTTTTAAATGTTTTTCGAAACGTCGACGTTAAAATTATATCATTGCTGCCTCTTATTTCGGTTTCTATATTCGCTACTCTCTAGCAAAGAAATTATAACCGGCCCGGGCGGAAACGACCCCGAACGCTATAGTTGAAGTTGCCTGCAAACTGCGACGCGTAGTTCTCTTTATTAAAATTTAGAGGGTCACAAAAAGAAGGGTTATTGAAAAATGTTCTTGAATTAGAGTTTTTCACATTCTACAAAGCATTGTTTAAATTTTTTATTTATAAATTGAATAGAGTTCTTGTTCATTGAACCCGGGGAAACGTGCTTAGTCCGAGGTTAATTTTTTTTTTTTTTTCGAGTGCGCGGTTAACTCAAAGCAAATGCCCTATCAATTTGTACATACCCCATCGAAACGACGATTTCCACCGGTATGTATACTGCTTTAGGTAATTACTGGGACTAAAAGGGGGGACAGAAAATATTTTAGTTTTTTTCCTAATTTTCTGAGAGCGTAAGAGCAATATATCCAAAAAAAATAAAATTTTAATCCTATTACTTTTTAATTTGTTTTGCCGAAGTGATTCCGTATCAATATCAGGACTTTTTTTTATAGCATTATCTGTCTTTATTACTGTTCCCGGCTTTTTTTTTTATGTGATCTCACATTAAGTTTACTTTGTTTAACGCTATTCTGTAGAAATCCTACTTTTAGCCTCACAGGCAATTTAATAATTTTGCATTATATGTTTTATTGTCATACTGTTTTAAACGATTTTGCTTTCAAAATCCTAAGTAAAAAAAGCTTTTTTTAAGAAAATGAAACTTTAATTTTTGAAACCTAAACGTACTTTTTGGAAATTTAAAAAAACATTTACTATCTTTAAAAAAATATTGTTTTGTGTTGGCTATTTCTTATACTAAGAAACGCTTTCTTTATATTTTTTTTGACTCAAGTTAAAAAATTCTTAAACAAAGAATAAATTCTTCCTTACAAATGTTTCTTCCTTTAAACGGAGAAAGAAACCAAAGAAATTTTTTTTGATTTAAAACAGTTATTTTTGCGGTAATTTAAACAGTAAGGGGGGGGGCTTTTAATTAAGACGGACAGCTTTGATACAAGTAAACGTTTCTCTGCGTGTATTCAAACAGGAGAAATGTCACTTTGAAATTATGTCTGTACTCGATAACTTTATCAATACAAAATTGAACTCAATAAATTGGATCTCCATTGAAGTATGGATATGGAATAGAATTGAAATACATACACATTTATACATATACAACATTTTATTAGCACATGATTTACATAAACATATTTAACACATACACATGTCAACCAAAATTGATCTGAAGAGCGTCTCAATCTCCTTATGCAGTATGGGATTTAATAGCAACAGTGTATCTCTTTCTATCCCTAGAAGTCTCAATAACGCTACCTTTATTTCCGGTTGCGATGTTGGGATATCCCACTTATATTTATGTAAACAAATATCTATACTGTCAAGAGTCATAACATAAGTCGTAATCATCGTAGTTTTATATATTTTCAGTTGAATTGTTTGTAATTGTATAAGTCGTTCTGTTTAGAACATTTCTATCATTTTAAAACGTATACAGGTAAATATGGACCTGTTCCATAGTTCTTATAAATGTGATAACCTATACATTTTGTTATAGTTTCCATTATATTAATGGAGCCAGTAGACAGAAAACGGAGTAAGATAGAAAAATTTTGTCGTAAGGAAAAACATGATTGCCAATGTGTTCAATTATTTTAATAAATCTATGAATGTAAGTGCTGCTGCCCAAGAAGCAAGGAAAGCTTTAGCTTGCTCAAAGCGTATAATATATAAATTACAACAGAAGCAAAAAAAGGTTTATATTATCAAGCCAAAAAAAAAGGAAAGGAAAGGCATACAAGTAAATGACTGATTATATACATATAATAGAAATATACAAGCATGTATTGGACATAAAGTGCATGGGTTTCTATACAGAATTTGCCACCTACTTTAAACACAATTCGTGCTGCTATCCAATGGTGATGATGATCTCACTGACTTCATCATATGGGTTTTGAATTTAAGAACATAGAACGGAAAAGTATACTCATTGAATGAGATTATATTTGCAGAAGCACAAATGCTTATGAAACATCAAGGAATTTAAAGAAGGTACAGTTTACTTCTTCCTCTGTAATTTTATAATATTTCAGCTTGAAGTGTAATATATACAGATGAATCATGGTCACGCAGCAAATTAAAAAATGTGCAGACACTATTCAAAACGGTCGACAAGCTATTATACAAGGATTAAGCACTGGTTTCAATGTCTCAAATCACCATCTGGTGTGGGGCTTTGTTTTGCATTAGTTCATGCTCGTGTTGATAATAGTTTTGTTCCTGGCGTAAAGTATAGATTTCCTTGCAAGACTGCCGACGATCATCATGAGTTAGATTCAGAAACATACAATATACTGCAGAACGCAGTAATTGTTCTTAATAACACCTCCTACCACTGAAGAAAATTATAAAAAATTCAAATGAGAGCATGGAATAAAAACCAAATTATTGAATAGTTTTGTAGAAAACAAATACTAACCACTAACGATATGCTAAAAAGAGATTTACTGGTTTGCGTATCATCAATTAAAGGGCAGTATGATAAAAGCAGGATTAAGTTTGCAAAAGGAAGAGGATATAAAGTTCTTCGATTACCATCTTATAATTGCGGCATATGTAATATGTACAGAAAAAACAATATACTGTATGTTGGGACATAGCTTAACTACAGACTCCTGGAATTAAAATAAGATTTAACCCAACTTACCTATATCCAAAGTCGCCTCGTTAAGTTGGTACAAGACGTGAAACTTGTTTGAAAAAAAATTAATTTTGCGTATAAAAATAGGAGATCGAGATTGATCGATTGTTATAATTTTTGGTATGGAGTGTTTTGTGACTATAAGTCACGTTTCGAGATGGTTTTGGTCTTCATCGGTAAGTTGTAAGTGTATTAAATTAAAATGTCGCAATACAAATTTGGTGATAACTTTCTAGTGCTTAGGCTGAGAACTTTCAATTGTTTGTTACGAAAAGATATTTTCTTTAGGAACATTTTTTGTATATTTGTAATTTATGATAACTATTACGGTTTCTCTGGAAAAAAAATAAAATCTGATCTGGTGATATGCTTTTTTTGATAGGAATAATCTAGCAATAATCTAGTTGACCGGAATACTATCTTTTAACGACAAATGAGTATCATTTGTTTGCCACATGTCAAAAGCACAGAAGTTTAGTGTGGTAAAAATTAAGTAATTAGTTTGGCATTTTTGTGATCTTCGTTTGGTTTCTGTTTGTAGTTGGACGGACGTGTTTTAACAATTTCGAGGTTGTTTTTCTGAGTTTCTTGTTGAGTGTATTGACGATAATGGCTGCAGCGTATTCCTATGATGAGCAAACTGATATGTTGCTGGTTCTCGGATTTTGTGAGGGGAATTGTCGGCAAAGCGTGAGAGTATACCAAGAAAGATTTCCAAATCGTCAGGTGCCGAATCATAAAACATTTGCAAGAATTGAGAGACGTCTTCGTGAAACTGGAAGCCTGAAATCAGTAACTGTGGATCGTGGACGCCCTCGTGTAATTCACAATCCACAAATTGAAGAGGAAATTCTAAATACCTTAGAATAACATCCAGAAAAAAGTACTCGTGGTTTGGCTCGTCAATTGGGAGTTTCAAAAGATGTAGTGCACCGGGTTATTAAAGAGCAAGGTTTGCGTCCGTATCACCGTCAGAGTGTGCAAGAACTTTTACCAGCAGATCCCGAATCGCGTCTAACATGTTGCAGATTTATTCAAGAAAGAAGGGCTGGAGATATTCACTTTCATAGTAAAATTCTGTTCACCGATGAAGCGTGCTTTACGCGGAGAGGTATAACAAATTCACACAACGAACATGTGTATGCAGAGGAAAATAATATAATAATAATAATAATAATAATAATAATAATAAATGCCTTTATTATGCCATTCCCAATCTTGAAACAAATAACAACAAAAAGAAAGTAATTTATAAACTATTAAGAACGCACAATCTTAGGGCGAGGCCCAGTTACATAAATAAATGTGAACTGCTTTTGCCTAACCCTACTCTACTCAAAAACAATAAATTTGACCTGATGCCTATAAACTAATTAAAATCTACAACTAAACTAAATTCTGTGTGTGCGCCCATGGACAAACAAAAGAAATAAAAAGAAAATAAACTTTTGCAATTTTAAACTTTAAATATGTTTAAATTAAAAGCAAAACAGTACGAAGCAAAAAAAAATGTACAGGCCACGGAAACTAACGAGAGAGCTGGTTCACATAAAGGATAGATCGAACAATTCTTCGAAATTGGGCAACGGGATATGTTTTGATATCAGCTGGTAGGCTATTATACTTTTTATATAAACAAAAAAAGAAAGATCTTTCGAACAGAGCGAGCCTGTGGCGAGGGGGTGAAACGAGTCCGCGAAAGCGCGTCGTTAAACTGTGGACATCTGTTCGAAACCGAATTTTTTTACACAAATATGGAATATATATAATATAATTTTATGGTAAAGCGTCAAGACTTGGAGTTCCCTTCTATTACTCATATTCAACCACCCTGTGTCGGTCAGTTTATGAGATATATGTTGGAACTTTTTAATTCCGTGAATATACCTCAAACAGGCGTTTTGTACTTTCTGGACACTGCTAACGCTAGCAACATCTAGACAGGCATGTAAGAAAACCGCGAAAGAACATGTATCGCAAAGCATCTTCTTGACGGTCTGATTTAAAACCAAACGGTGAGGATATATTTTTTTGAGATTACAGTAGGATGCCCTTATACAACCACCTATATGTTCACGAAAACGCAAAGAATTATCAAGCGTCAGCCCCAAACTCTTAGCGCTAGTAACCACAGGAATTACTACGTTATTCATTTCAATATGTATTCTATTGTTTAATATTGAAACTATTTCCTGATTTCCAAAAACAAGAACGTTTGATTTAGCTGGATTTATATTTAACGAGTATGTAGCCGAAACAGAGTGAATAACAGATAAATCTTTATTAATATTCTCAACCGCAGTAATCCAATCAGAAGCTTTAAACGAGTAGTACAATTATACATCATCTGCATATATATGGGCTTTCATATAGGAAAGATGTTCAATAAAAGAAGCAGTGTACAGTGTGAATAAAATCGGGCTCAAGGTCGAACCCTGTGGCGTATCTTGCAATAAATATAGTGGCCGAGAAATTTTATTCTTTAACTTTACACTTTGTGACCTGCCTGAAAGGAAATCCGAAATCAAGTTAATAGCTCCTGGACTAAAACCTTTATTGCTTAATACACTCAGTAATGTGGTATGGTTTACCGTGTCAAATGCCTTTGAATAATCCAAAAGTACGAGAATAGTCACATATCCGTCATCTTTGGCTCTTAGAATATCGTCTGTTACACATAGCAAGGCCGTGGCACAACTATGACCCGATCTAAACCCTGACTGCACACCTGGAAATAACTTATTATCGGTAACAAATTTTTTTATTTGATATTCCATTACTCTCTCCATGACCTTCGAGAGCACAGGCAATATACTTATCGGCCTGAGATCTTTCAGATCCTGAACAGAGTTCCCCTTCGGTAGGAGAAGTACCACCGCCTGCTTCCAACAAGTAGGAAAAATATTTTGTAATATACAAGTATTAATAATGTGCGTCACGTAAGGTACTATAAATGGGGAACACAGTCGTATCATGCGAATATCTATACCGTCATAACCCATTGATGTAGATTTTATTGAGTCTATCATGCCTACAATAACCTCGTTTGTAACTGGAGAAAACGAGAACATATCAGTCACAGTACCGGGAAGATTTAAATTTAAAGACGGGAAAGCACATGAACTAACAGGCGGTACGCAGTTAACAAAGTACTCGTTTATTTTGTCTGGATCTGCTAAATGGGCCGGTATTTCGGAGTCCTTCTGTTTTAAATTTATATTTAAAACCCCAAGGTGCTTCCATAACGTAGCTTTATCTCTCGTGCTGGAGATGAAATCAAAATATGCTTTTTTTTCGAGATCAAATGTACGGTTGCTCAAATTCCGTAAAGATTTGTAGTAAGTCCAGTCATTTGGACTCTTTGTTCTTCTATATTTTAACTTAGCTTTATCACGCATTAACATCATCATCTTCAGATTATCAGTGAGCCATGGGATGTACTTTTTTGTAAACTTTCGAGTTATCACAGGCGCATGCTCACCAAAAATCCGAAGGATGCCATCATTAAAAAAGCAACTTTGTCATTTATATTTTGTAAATGCAGGACATTGTCCAAATTCCAGGCATGCAGATCCGATCTTAATTCGCAAATATTTATGTCGGAATGGTTGCGATAAGTACGCAACACCGGTCTATTAATTGGCTTACTAAAGTTAACGCAACGATATACACAGTCGTGGTCTGAAAAGTTAATACCTATCACACCGCTATCTGTACAGTTCGTGTCATTGGTAACTAAAATAAGATCGATCAAAGAAGATGCCGTTCCCGCCATTCTAGTCGGTTCTGTAATCAACTGTCTAGCCCCAACAGTATCCAAAAATGCATTAAAATACCGAGTTGAAGGTTGATTTATTCTAAATAAATTAATATTAAAATCGCCACAACAATATACTTCAGTTGTAAGAAGGCAATAATTGATAAGCGAATCTTCCAAATTATCTAAGAATTGTTTGTAATCTGAGTTAGGAGCGTTATAAGCGACGCCAATGCCGAATCTACGCGAGCCTACAGTAGCCAGGAGCCACAATTGCTCTATATTGTTACTTGTGGTAATTACCGAACATCTGAAAGCATTCCTGATGTATATACCCACACCGCCGCCGCGACTCGTCCTATCACTTCGATAAAACCTATAGTCATTAATGTGAACCATATCGCTACCCACAGTCTCATTTAGCCATGATTCTGAAATTGCTAATACATCAATACTATTTGCTTCTATGAACATCTCCAGCTCATTGATTTTATGAGTCAAGGATCTAATATTTACGTGTGCAATCTTTATATTAGACGAATTCATACCAAACTAATTGCCTATAGAACAACTAATCATAAATAATTTAATATGCTTGTAACTAACTTAGTACCTATTATTCTATATATTATTGTAATAGTTTTTATCAAAAAGTGAAATTTAACATTATTCCAGTCGATGTATGATACAAAAATTTATCCTAACTAAAAAAGCAATGCAACTATAAAAGAAATCCTTTTCAAAAAAGTAATATTTAAATATATTTCCTTTGTACACCACCAATGTAAGCCAAGTATAAGTCTTGCAGGTAGAATCACTCACATCCTATGTTGCTGGGCTCACGATTCTCTTAATATCGTCCAGAGATCGACAATTATGTATTTGATTATTAACTTTGCAAAATACCTTCCCGTCGCTTGTCCACGTGGGGTGCTTTGGAGCGATTTTAGAGAGTTCTTTTAATAATACTACTCTTCTTGATGTGAACCTTTCAATTCTTTTTTAGTGCTATAGATTCTCTTCTTTATATTACGATTAGTAAATCTTACTATTATAGGTTTTGGGCCGTTTTCCTTATTCCTTAAGCGATGCGCGATATCTATGTCATGTGATTGCAGCACAACATTCAGTTTGTCGCGACAAAAGTCAACAATAACTTGGTTAGTGTCTTCATTTTGGTGTTCCGGTATTCCATAGAAACGCAAGTTGTTAATCCTGGAATATTGTTCCAAGTTATCCATTTGTTCTTTTAGTTCCAGTACATTATTTTGTAGTTGTTCCACCTTATCCTGTAACATCTTGACTTCTTGCTGGAATATTGGTTTTAGAGTGTCCCTGATCTTCTCGCAGATTTTATTTATAAATTCATCTGATAGTAGCAATTTTTCAATGGTTTTTCGAACAATTGAGTCATCCTCGGAACTACCGGAACTAACCACATGCTATCAGACAATTCCATTTTCAGCAGGAATTTCGACTTAATATATGAGCAGGAATAATCGGCGAACATCTCATAGGCCCCGTTGTTTTGCCTGCTAGGTTGAATGGTGCAATGTACTTAAATTTTCTTCAGGATACATTACCGAAATTACTAGAGGATTTACCATTACTTCTTAGAGGTAGTATGTGGTTTTTACATGACGGAGCATCTCCTCATTTTACATGGAATGTTCGAAACCACCTTCATGTACAGTATACCAATAGATGGATTGGCAGCGGAGTTGACGCACCGGTAAAATGGCCGGCTCGATCACCGGATCTAAACATTTGTGATTCGTTTTTGTGGGGAACACTTAAGAGCATGGTGTATTCTACTCCTGTAAATACAGAAAATGAACTTTGGGCTAGGATTCAAAACGCCGCAGAAACAATTAAAAATAATCGCTAAATGTTGCAGAACGTACAGATAATTTTTTTGCGTAAGATCAATCTATGCATTCAAGAAAATGGGGGCCATGTTGAACAATTTCTATAACTTAAGACTATGTAGTTGCCACTAATAAAAGAATGCATTACATGCCATGCCATACATTTTGTATTTTTTTGTTTATAATGTATTTAAGATTTTTTTCCGGAGAAACAACTTTCACGTCTTGTACCAACTTAACGAGGCGACTTTGGATATAGGTAAGTTGGGTTAAATCTTCTTATTTTAATCCCAGGAGTCTATAGTTAAGCTATGTCCCAACATTTTGGAGATAGCCTGTATACTTTTTTTGTAATTATTTAATATTTTAATGAATACTTACGCCAGTAAAGAGTATTAAACTGTTTGTAGGTTTATTTATTAATTTTTGGAAATAAAAAAATTAAAGTATTACTTTTTACATTACGTATTTTTGCTATACGCTCTCTCTTTTGATATGCAATATCACAAATAGTTTATAAAACCAAACCGGTGCATCCGATTTAATAAATATTTGACAATTTAAATACTAAATCTGTCTGTATTGCTGTGTATATTTTAATATTTTCCACAAATTTTTATGGAGTAGTGTAATCATAAAATTTTAGCATATTTTTGTTTTAATTATTACCCATTCTTTAACTTTTTGGTGTTAATTTTCAAATTAACTTCTAATCATAATATCTAATCTTAATATCAACTTCTAAAACGCCCATAAAGGTTATGTTTTGAACACATGGAATGTCGAATAACACCGAAAATGATAATGTAACATGATTGGACGATTTGGCAACCCTGAATCGAATTCCCATATGACGTGTACTGCATACCGAGGTTGAGATGATCTGTAGCTATATATCTAAGAGGAAATAAACATTATGATGTGAACCTTAAGTGGCATCGACTGCCAAGTAATGTATGCCTATGAAATGCTCTTCCATTGTTAGAAAAACATGTTGCCATTATATCAGATTTGGTTGACAAACGGTCACCACTAGATAGAAATAATTAACGATACTGTAGCGTTAGTTTTTCGATTTTTGTAACCTCTATTCACTGTATTAAAATGAACGATGGCTAAAATAAACCTAACATCCTTTCATTTTTATAACAAGATTGAACTAAATAAGGCACTGAATCGTTGTCCCGCTGTAGTTAGCTAACAAAGATTGTTTTTATTCTAGCCTTGAGAGAGGTAAACGTGAGCAAATATAAAAAAGAACTGCACCTCCAGTGTTTCCTGGAGCTTGATTTAGCAAACAAAAAGAAAAATGTATACTGATTTAGGTACAAACTTAACTCTTTTTGAGGAACTTGGAATTGAATCTCATCTTAAAACGCGTCGATTACTTTCAGCAGCAATATTTGGTGAAGGTTATTATTTCAAAATATATTTTCCCCCACCACTAGATTATTACATAGTATTTTCTTTTAGCTCCTCTGCGTTTAACATTAGCTTGCCTTTCTTAGTCAACATCATAGCTTTGGGATCCAATTCGATTTTATACGTCTCTCTTGGGCCTGGTAAAATTCTATATCTATTTAAAATCATAGAGAGGCCAGTCTTGACTTGCATTAGTGCAAATCTGGCGCCGATACAAATTCTCGGTCCTTCACCGAATGGCAAAAATGCATATTGTGGACGGCGGTGTTTATTTTCATCACTAAATCGTTCAGGAATAAATTTTTCCGGATCCGGGAAATATTCCTCGTCCATGTGAAGACCTAGCGTGCTAATGAATACAGTAGTACCAGGATCTAATGTTGTGTTGGTATCTAAGAAGTTATATTCTGCGTTACATTTGCGGAACAGTAGCGGTGCCGGAGGATACTTTCGTAATGTTTCTGTAAGAGTAAGATTTAAGTAAGTAATAATACTAAATAATAATTAATTCATTTATTCCATAATGGAATAGCATAGAATACATCATCTCAATATAGTAAATATGAAAAATAAACAACATTATGCAAATGGTGCAAATATAACACATACATGTATGCAAGGTGATCAACTTCTTTGGCAAAGACCGATATATGTTATTATAGAAGGTACCAACAACGTTATTTACAAACATTGTAGGAAGCATTATGCTTCACATTATTAAATTAATTATAAATATAGAGGATGTTCAATAACGTCATATCAGATTAAAATTATGTTTTCTTTTAATGGAGTGCTCTGTATTTTATTTGTATTTTGAATCTCCACCTTTTTCCGATTACATCAATGTCGATTTGTACTGGGTGGTACGGGGAATTTTAATAGATACGACCGATTTTATTAGGAAATCGTAGTGATTCTAACGTCCTGAATATTAAAATAACAATATAAGATTATATTGGATACGGATTGTTGCATATTAATGTAGTTTTATAGTAATGTATCATATTTTCATTATTGCATCAATTGTACACAGGGTAAGTCAATCTAAAATACATTATTTTCTCTATTTTTTAAAATGGATCGTCCTATATTTTGCATCAACGTCAAAAAGTACCGCTGTTGTAGCTCCATTTCTCCTAAATATTCAATAAATACATGAAATGTTTATTATTAAAAAGGGTGTTTCATTAAATACTTTTATTCATAATACTGGTAACGCAGTGCCTGGCGCGCCGGACTATCAGTCTCGGGGTACCGGGTTCAAACCCCACAACTCTCAGAGTAAGGTTCTCTAATCTACCGAAAAATTCATATAGTTCTACCCAATTAAGAGGAGTCTAGATAACCATCACTGCCTAAAGAGAATAAGAGCCAAATTCATAGATGTTCCTTAAGTAATACTTACCCTCACCCGTCACTCATAGCGTCCTCTTCCGACAAATCGGAATTCATACACAATTAGGTACTCGTTGGCGCCTCATATTTGAGTTGTGAGTAAGTGAGAAGTAAGTAATTATTAAGGTACCGGGGTAGGATACTAACTAAGCACTCATAATTGTTTATGAAAGAGTAAAGGCATCCGGTAGCTGGAAAATAAAACAAAAGTCACTTATGGATATCATAAATTTTGTAACGGAGGATTTTTGGGAATTTGTTGACTACGTAGATGATTTTCCCTATTTACGCGTATGTACCACGGTATACGAATTCAAATACGGTTAATATTCCCATTATGAAATTGTGTACTGCTCTACGGTTTTATGCAAGCGGTTCATTTCTAGTAAGAATGCATTTTAATTAGTTTATTGAGGTAATACAATAATACAATTTTAGAGGGTTATTGGTGATATAGGTAAAATTAGCCAAACCTACTATCAGTTTTTTTTACATTCTACGATGTCCTTGTACTTTGCCACAAGTTCTTTTAAAAATATTTTCTCGTCCCCGGTGAAAAAACTTCTTTTATTATTCATAATAGAAATTTTGTACAATAATAAATTCTTGCAAACGCAACACGTGTTTTACGTTCTAACTTTCGGACCGTTAAAAGAACCCCTAACAATTCACTTGCTGGCTTTCAAAATTATTTGGCTATGCGCATACTCGTGTTAAAAACGTCACGAAAACTCTGACGTAAGATATAAACGTTTCCTCATGTTAGGAACTCATCTCCTAGTCTCTATGAATCCGAAAAATGAGGTTTAAGTAGGAGATAAGATGAAGTTGAGAACTAACCAAATTAGGACTATGAATTTGGCTCTAAGTGAGGAAAAAAGATAATGTCTTTCATTGTAACAATAGATTACACATTTTAAAAATAACTCGGAAGCATGTTGTCGTCTGTCTATTGTCTAAAATGTCTTTTCAACTTACTATTGTACAATGTGAATTTAGCTGCTTTTATTTATAAAATAGTATGTTGGTCATAGAATATGCCTAATATCAATCAGATGTATTAACTGCAGTCAAACATTTTAGGATGTAAACGGATGTTTAAACATAGCCGCTTAAGGGGGGGCTAAAACATACAAAATTTCATTACATCCAATATGGCGGAAATTTAGAAATCATTTTGAATATAGATGTCGCCAAAGGCTAATTTACACGGTCAAAGAAATTGTACAATTTATTGAATATTCAACTTATTGAACCGTGTAAAGCAGACATTTGACATCCAATAAGCTGAATCAAGAAATTCGACGTAATAGAACAGGTCCAATTTTTCGTCAAATCGTTTTGGGGAATATAGTTTTGTGTATGGCAACTGAAGATTTTGTTGCGCCTAACCTGTGCTGACTGAAATACACAGCTGGTTCATGTCACAAGTCATAACATAGTAACGTAACCTATATCGTTTTATCATTGCCACATGGTTGGTGTATGGACGTAGTAATTAGTAATTAGTAATTAGCCGTGATAGCACAAGTTACATTACACAATATAATGCATTTATAAGATATATATCAATTAAGGCAATTAAATTTAAATTTTAAGTGCATAACCACAATCAACCATCACAAATGTTTGTTTAGAAACTGTTTAGTAATTTTCAGAGGTTATATTGTATGTGATTGGCAGTAATGTATATTCCCAGAAAATTGAACCAAGAAATTGAATTGTGTAAACACAAATACTATGTTGCAATAATTTGGTTGAATTTATTCGACAAGAAATTGGACAATTTACTGTACAATTTCTTTGACCGTGTAAATCAGCCTTAACAGTACTACATTAAAAAAAGAAGAAAAAATGTTGGGTAGGGTGTGTTAAGTTTGATGAGTTGCCTATCTAGTTAGGATGTGTTTTGCAAATTTAAAATTTTCAAATGAGAATGCTGGTATATATAGAGGCTTGCAGGTGTTTAATTATTCCAACTTTTCTACCGGGTGAAGTTGTCGCGTTTTATTGCCCCACTACTAGCTCCATATTATTTTCATGGTGTCTAGCGGCCGATGGAAAAGTAAATATACAACTTCTTTTACTACTAATTGCTAATGTTACATCAACATGTAATAAATAGAGTAACCATGCGGACTCGCATAGGCGTCGGTATTACGGGTTAATATAAGAATACGATAAATTCATAATTAGTAACTGTGGAAACACATGCAATGATGCAAGTTTACAGTAGTTCACATCCTAATGCCTCTAATTTGTTGAATAATTAGCAAGTAAGTTTATTTATGAATTTTTCGTACTCTTATATTAACCCGTAATACCGACGCCTATGCGAGTCGGCAGGTTTTGGTTACTCTAGTAATAAAATACACATGAAAATATTTTTTCGGATGCCATCGGAATCGTTTGGCTTAATGAATGTTTACTTTTCTTCAAAACTGACAACCATAATTTAGGATAAATAGATAATAATAATGAAGACACCTAACAAATATATTCGATTGCACTGCGAGTCGCGAGTGCGTGTAGAAATATCGATCGGTGACGTCAACAGCATCCATGGAATGTCGGGAACTTTAATTGTTTACAACTACTATAACCTTACTTACTGCATTTGCTTTTATTTTGTGATTGGAGCATATTGCATTTTTTTGTTTGAATTAGCCTTTTATTTTTGAAATAGTTTTCTATTTTACATCACTTTTGTAATTGGAGTATCTATTGCTTCTTTATAAATTGGTGTTTTACCTTTTTTTTTGGTAATTAGAAAAGAGGGAAGTTATAATGGCAATTAAACTTTCTAGTAGTATAAATAAAATTACTTTTATTTATTTTTATAGTAAGGGAGAATCTTTCACAATGGCATATAGTGCTGTTCACTACTGCGGTATGCAGATGGAGGAATCAGCCTATTCAGATACACTAAAGGTCATCAAAGGTAAGTTAACTATTAGAAATATGTGTAATATAGGTATCAGAAACCGTTAAAATCTATGACAAAACGTCTATAACCAGTGGCTAGATCACAAAATATTAATTTTAAGATGATACAGTTTATTTTCGTACCTTGTATTTAGGGTAATGTGTTAAGGACGAATACTTTTGCTTGTCCAAACTTAATGCTGTTTATGTTGTTAGTATTGTTACCTTAATATTATTTATTTATTTCAGTATTTCCTATGCAGAATATAATTTGTTTTGTTGAAGATGTTTTGTGTATAAAATAAATTCATAAACCGTTTTATGATATTAAACCTACGTAGATATCAGAGACGCAAAGTAGACGAATACTTTTGCGTGTTACTATATATAGATATATATTTCTGTAATTATTTCATCTTTTATGATAAATATTTACGTCAATAAAGAGTTAATAGAGAGTATTAAAATATTGATACGTTTATTTCTTAGTTTTTGGAAATAAAAAAGATAATTGCTCAGATTACATATTTACTGTGTTGTATGATTATAATGAGCAATCCTTAAATTAAGTGATTTAATAAACGTTGGGAATTTTCCAATGCCTGTTGCTTTTAGCTCTCTTTTTGGTACAATGTCATAAATGGTTTATAAAGCCATATCGTTCTTTTGTCTCCAATTTAACAAATACTTAACTTTAACAAAACGTGTCTGTAAATAATAATTATTATTGTATTATATGAGTAAATTACTTATAAATTAAGTTTTGTAAGTGGCGCCATCTTACAGACAGTTGCTGAAGGTACTTTCTGGCTAAATTATGAATCAGTTTCAATATGGCCATCATAATTGTTTAGTTTTTCGTAGGTTTTGCAAAAACGAGTGCATTGTTAATTGTCATTTTTTGCCACAGTAATGTACATATCAAGGCCGAGTGCAAGACCCTATTTATAATATTTATTGCAATTTTTGCTGTTATTAACAATAATTAATTAACGATATTGGGATCTTGCACTAGAGAAAAGAATTCCGAACAGTTTGAGTTTTCGAACATCTAATTTTGAAGTTAATTAACGACAAAACCTATGCAAAACTAATTTGTTACCGACTGAGCGCTCCCTGTAATCTTTTAGCCGCCCCTTAACTACGGTAGCTAACTCCCGACTTATTGTTAGTTACGATTTAAACGTACTCGTTGACAGTGTCTGTACGCTATAGGTTTGTTTCTGCAGCGATTTAAAATCATTTGAAATCGTCAGGGCATGCGCATTACAAAAATAGTGTTCGTGCAGTTAAAACGACTATTTGTTTGACGTAATTTGGTGTTCGTGCAGATCTCCAAATTAATCTCTAACCGTTTGCTGATAGTTGCTCCAGTTTAAAGATTATCGTCCAGTGACCCGTCAGACGCATGCGCATTGCTATATTGTGAAGTGAAAAGTTGTATTGTACGTTTTTTTGTATAATATGTTCACACTTCAAGCGTGTTTTATTCATGTCTGTGGTTTTGTTATGAATTAACAGTTCCTTTAAAGTTGTAATAAATTTGTAATTCTGTCTAAACATTTCGCGTTTACTTCTGTTCTCACTTACCTCTTGGAATATTCGAATGTAAGATAAATCTATTGTTTTCATCTGCATATTTGAGTATATTTTCTCTCTTAAGTTTATTAAATACGCTTGTAACTTATATATCGCCTGATAAATGTAAAGAAAGCGTTCGTGCAATTAAATTGTTAAATCAGTTTCAAATCAGTTTTAGTTCGCGCATGCGTAGATTAATACAAATTAACCTCTGATCATACTATCACAAATCGGCTGCAGAAACAAATCTTATATAATAATAATAATTTTATTTGCCAATTGATCCAATAGGATATAAGCTTCGTCGAACAATTTACAAATATCATGAAATAAAATAAAACACATGCAATCACAATAAATAAACAGACCCATGAAAAATTGGCTATATAAATGTATATCATAATAAGACAATTATGCAATTTTCTTAACGTGTGTAAATTTCCAGTAAGATCATTCTTTTTCAAGGAGCGCCCTGTATATTATTTTAGTTTCTAATTCTTGACAAAACCCTAAACAAAAAAATTACTAATAATTTGTCATGATATAATATATTCCACTTAAAAACAACTTTAGGTAGCTACGAACTTTCAGTATAATTTTAAACCATAACTTCAATCGAACCGCATTTGGAAACTACTCAGAAACAGTCTGTAGTGGTGACGCACCTGTATAGTGTATATGTATGGGTTCGTACAATCACAAATCAATGTTATTTTTTAATTAAAAAGATTATTGATATTTTTCTTTATTAAAGTGGCATCAATAAAAATTGATTTTTAAAGTGTTTTTAAGTGGATACTCTTTCAAGCAGATGATTCAAATTGTGAGATAAGAAATTCCACAAAATGCACAAATGTGACGTAAGCGGTCCGTTCCAAAAACCATCTGGTATACAGTTAATTATATAATTAACAATTACTTATGTAAACTCAAAACTTATGACGACAAAAAGTACAAAGTAGTTGCTTTAGTGTTAGCTACTTCTAATAATGGGTAAAGTTAACATTCCAGGCTTAATTTTCATGTTTTCACTAACTTCAATCTCTCTTCTTCAATTCGTTTAGGATTATTTTATACATTATACACATAATGTGATTAATTGTACCTAAACAACTAAAATTAATTATAAATTGTGTAAACGAAATCATTCAGCTTAGATCAACCAGAATTATATAAATTAGGCCAGAATTAATGTTTTTATTCAAGATTGATTGTAGCTTTAATTATCAAAAACCACATAAAATAGCTGTTTTAAAAGGTACTATGGTTTGCTAAAATTCTTACCATTGACAACCTGGTCCATATATGTCATACCAATAACTCCATCATAAGTTAATTTACCATTGGTTTTCTCCATGGCTTCTCTTATTTCATCTCTAACTTTCTGCTGTATATGTTGATTAAATGCTAATTCATGAAGACAAAATGTCATAGTTATCGAAGTCGTTTCAAATCCAGCTGCAAAGAATACAAACGACTGGGCAGCAATCTGTTTTAAACTTAAGGGGTTTTTCCCTTCTGCTACCAACTTTTCCTGCATTTCCAATAGAATTTGAACAAAATCATTTCTTTTGACATTATTTGCGGTTCTGTAATCTATAACGTTTTTAATAGCGCTTATGAAGAAGTCCTCTATATCCTGTGGCATACTCTTAACATAAAGGTTTTTCACAATTTTAGGAAACACAAATGCTAAAAAGTGTGTTATTATACTTCTACGACTTGGTTGGAATATCTTTCGTCCAAATTTTCTAAATTCGGCATCGGGATCTACAAAACTATTACATTCTAATCCAAAAGCGCATGTTCCTATGACATCAGTTGTATAACAGCCTAGAATTTCTTTGATATCTAGTGACTTGAGTTCTTCGCATAACTGTTTAATTCTTTCTAACATAGGAACTCCGCAGTCCAATAATGTGTTAAACATTAACTTCATTTTACCAGACGTAAATGTGGGTGTTAATGTCACACGCATGTTTTTCCATCTTTCCCCTTCCAAGTGGAACAAATGTCCTGTTAAAGGGTCCTTTTCCTCATCGTGCATCATACCTCTGCTGCTAAAGAACTGAAAATCTTTAGATAAGACTTTCTTAATTACCTCCGGATCGACTACTAAATAAACAGGTCTTGTAAGTAGGTATATTCCACCATGTTTTCGTCCCAGTCTCTTCAGTTCATCATAACCATTTTTTATATCATATTTCATACCTTTTTTTGTAACGAAAAGATTTCGCATGTTACCCCAAAACGAGGTAGGTGGAAGGTGTGGTACATTTTTTTTGGTCCAATACAATTGAGATCGGTTAAAGCGGAAATAGGCTAAGGGTAATAAGATCACTGCTAATATAATCACTTCAACTAAAACCATTATCGCCAGAGCAGATGTCTGTAACTGTAAATGTTCAGACTTTATTTGAAGGTTGTATACTCATTCGAGATTTCTTTAAATACAGCTTGATTGTAATCTAATCTAAAAAAACGAGTTATCAAACATTGGTTCTAGTTTCGAACAATGGTCAACAAATTGGCAATTTATATGCACATTTGCTGAAAGCTCATGTTTCATTGAGTGCAAAATGACTTCATTTTTTTTTAGGAAATTAATAGAAAGTACTTGAAAATCAATTTAAAGAGTGCTACTTCTAGGTTATGTTGGAAGGTTTTTTTTGTTTCAACAAAGTTTCGATTGGTATCTCCGCATCCAGACTAAAAGTTACTAAGCAACCAATAATTGATAGAAAATAAGCACTAAATTGAAAAACGAACTAGAAAATTAACTTGGAAGGCAACATGACATGTTTATAAATGTGAATTATCCTTGAAGAAATAGATTTTTTACTTGGATGAACCACAATATTAGTCCGTTTAACATTTTGTTGGAAGAACAATAAGTGTTTCGTTTAAGGGGGGGCTAAAACACAAAATTTCAACACATCCAATATGGCGGAAATTTAAAAATCTTTTTGAATATAGATGTCGCTAACAGTACTAAATTAAGAAAAGAAGAAAAAGTGTTGGGTGGGGTATGTTAAGTTTGATGTGTTGCCTATCCAGTTAGGATGTGTTTTGCCAATTTAAAATTTTCAAATGAGAGTGCTGGTGAAGTTGCATAAATGTATGTAGAGGCTTGCAGGTGTTTTTCTACCTGGTGGAGTTATCCCGTTTTATTGCAAAATTTCTTCCCCACTGCTAGCTCCATATTATTTTCATGGTGTCTAGCGGCTGATGGAAAAGTAAAATGTACAACTTCTTTTACTACTAATTGCTAACGTAATAAAATACACATGAAAATATTTTATTTGGATGCCATCGAAATCGTTTATGGCTTTATGAATGTTTATTTCTTCTAAACTGACAACCATAATTTAGGATAAATAGATAATAATAATAATAACGAAAACACCTAACACAAATTTATTCGATTCCAATAATTTTTATTTTATATTCCCGCCAGTAAGTTGCGGGTGCGTGTTGAAATATCGATCGGTGACGTCAACAGATTGGCCCAACTTTGCTATATTTTATTATTGCTGAATTTTCCAGTTGTCCCTTGTTTGTACAATGAAACAAAAGAAAACTTGGACAATTGGCAACCTACCAGGTAGTACCGCAGACAAATTGCAATGCACAACCTTATGCACAGTTGGCATATCGGCGAAATATCTTTTATAATCCAGGCTCATTTTCCTGCCTATCGTCCTAGTTTATGTTTGTCCCATCGTACATATAAGCATGGAATGTTGGGAACTTGAATTGTTGAAATTAAAACGTGAAACCAAAGCCAAGAATTACACCGTATGGCTCAAGCTGCTCTGTAAATATACAGAGAATACGAAATATATGAAACGGGGAATACAGGTGGAAGCACGAGTGACGCACACTGTGCTTATATTCTTTCTTTTCATAATTTACGTAGAGATGTCAGTACTACTGTATATGCATGCATATAAAATCTACTCACAAAACATTTATGCGTGTGCATAAGAAGGTGTATCTTTTAATTAAGTAAACTAATATTACATAAGTACCTATTTATTTTAGTGTTAGGTTTTCATTAATAACATTTATGGATTTAAGACAACAGTAGATAGATTTCTGTAATATGTGTGGACTGTGGATTAATATAACGTATATTTCATAGATGAAAGCAGTTCCTTGGAGTATCCGTCACCTTCTACACCACTACCTGTGTCCACAGACGAAAGCAGCGTCGAAAAATTTCTAGACGTTGATGGTCCTTCAGGAGGAACAGTGGTGCACGATCAAAAGGGTGAGGTGAGATACATTAATATTTGCAATTTATTGAACATGTCTAGAAATTATCAACTGATGTATATTTTTCATCTTTTCTCAGATGCTGATTCTCAGACTTTATAGCCACTTACATCTGATAGCCCTCGCAAACATGATCTTAAAAAACAAACAAAAAGTTGGACAGATCCTTAGCCTTGCAAGTATCAACATTAAGCAGAATATCCGAAAATGAATTGGTATTATTTTGCAAAGAGCACTTTATAGAAAATGTAGCCAATTTCATCATATTCATTTACCAGCTAACCAAAAGGAATTGACCAAGAGTCCATAAATTTCTGGCATTTCGGTTTCCATCAAAACCTGCTTTGTAACGATTTACAACAAAGTGGGAAGTGCTGCAGGTGTTAATGAACTTGTGATGTTCAAGTGTTGGTGTAACATTTTCTTTTTTAAATTCTTCTTTCATTTTTCTCCACACACGCCGCTGTCCAGTTAAGACAACCATGCAAAACTACACTCGTCACTAAACATGACTCAAAATTTTACATCAACTGTGTTTTATATGGCGAAGGATATTATGTAATATGGAGCGTATGTCGGCTGCTGGGGTGGGCGATTACTACATAATGGATGGGTATATTAACATTGCAAGAGAACATCTAAAGGCAAGTGCACAAAATGGAATTAAAAGGGATTTTTTTCCCAAGATAACGATCCGAAGCACTCGGTTCGGATCATTAATGGAATGGATCATACGTACTATCCCATGTGTATTGGAAACACCATCTCAAAGTGCCAACATATACCCTATTGAGCACCTTTGGGCAGAAATCAAACGTCGTCTTAGGAAGCATCCAATTAAAAAGAAAGAAAACATGATTTACTGAAGAATGGTAGAAGATAACACGGAGTTTACGGAAAGACCGTTGAAATCTATGACAAAACGTCTACAACCAGTGGCTACGTCACAAAAAATTAATTTTAAGAGGATACAATTTATTTTCGTACCTTGTATTCAGGGTAATGTGTTAGGGACGAGTATTTTTGCTTGTCCAAACTTAATGCTGTTTATGTTGTTAGTATTGTTACCTTAATATTATTTATTTCTTACAGTATTTCATATATAATTTTTGTTTTGTTAAAGATGTTTTGTGTATAAAATTTCACAAACTAACCGATTTATGATATTAAACCTATGTAGATATCTGTTACAGTGTAAATGGTGTTTTTACTGAAATGCCGCCTTATTGGCTATCTATTGTAAAAGGCCATCTAGTTGTAAAAGGCCATCTAGTTGTAAAATGCCACCTATGGGCAGAAGTGAGTAACGAAAAAAAAAACGTTGAAATGAACAAGACAAAACCGCTCTCTTTTACAAATAAATACATAAGTTAAAGAAACTGTCAGTGTTTTCTGTGTACTTCTGTTATCTACAAACCCAGCATACAGTCCACTCTATCGAAGTCACAACAATATCAGAGACGCAAAGTAGATTTTTACGTATTACTATATATATATATATAGATATATATATTTCTGTAACTATTTCATCTTTTATAATAAATATTTACGTCAATAAAGAGTTAATAGAGAGTATTAAAATATTTATACGTTTATTTCTTAGTTTTTAGAGATTAAAAAAGATAATTGTTCATATTACATATTTGCTGTGTTGTACAATGATTATAATGACGTAACAGTTACAGCAATCCTTAAATTAAGTGATTTAATAAACGTTAAGTGTTTTCCAATGCAATCTTGCTTTTAGCTCTTTGGTACACAATGCCATAAATGGTTTATAAAGCCATGTGCCCAATTTAATAACACATCTGTCTGTAAATTCACATTTCTATATGAAGTTATACAACATAGCATAAACGCAAAGTCGATATAAATAATAATCATTATTGTATTACATGAGTAAATCCACTTTTAAATAAGTTTTGTAAGTGGCGCCATCTTACGGACAGTTGCTGAAGGTACTTGCTGGCTAAATTATGAATCATTTTCAATATGGCCGTCGTAATTAATTATCTAGTTTTTCGTAGGTTTTGCAAAAATGAGTGCATTGTTAATTGTCATTTTTTGCCCCAGTAATGTTCATATCAAGGCCGAGTGCAAGACCCTATTTATAATATTTATTGCAATTTTTGTTGTTATTAACAATAATTAATGAATAATATTAGGGTCTTGCACTAGAGGAAAGAATTCTGAACAGTTTGTTTTCAAACTTCTAATTTTGAAGTTAATTAACGACAAAACCTATGCAAAACTAATTTGTTACCGACTGAGCGCTCCCTGTAATCTTTTAGCCGCCCCTTAACCAAACTATTCGTTTCCACTGACATTCTTGTTTTAGTTCTAGAGTATGATAGGATTATGATCACGTAATCGTTTTGATTGCTCAGAACTACTCTAAATAGGTACAAACGAACAGTACAAATTGGTATTTATATAGTATACATAACCCAAAAGATTGAGAATGGTGGCAATTGGCAATCACGATAGCATTAAAAAATCCTTATTATTTATTGTTGTATTTCACTTTCAATGATTACAACGGTCATTTTGTATGAATATGAAGTTAAGTTGGGTTAGGCAAATAATGGAATGACAGCTGCATTGAACTGCACAAACTTACTCCACCTCCTGAGGAAGTGTAAGTTTGTGCAGTTCAAAACTGTCGGAAGCTGCCCAACATATACAAACGAACATCGGATTGCCAGTTTTTTTTACAAACGAACGCGCAATTTAGAAATTCGAGCTACTCCGTATTGCACTAATTGACAAACGAACAAACCTATATGCATACTCTGGTTTAACTATTCGTTTTTCTACCGGGTGGAGTTGTTGCGTTTTATTGCAAAATTTCCTCCCCACTACTAGCTCCATGGTGTCTCTAGGTCAGTGATTCCCAAAGTGGTCCAGATGGACCCCCAGGGGTCCACGGGAGACTCGACGGGGGTCTACATTGGCGTGAAAAAAGTGGGGGTTCACAAGTTGTAAGTGGGGGTCCACGAAAATTTATCTGGTTTCGATAGTAAAGAACAAAAATGTTGGCTTAGCTTTACCTATCAATGTAGGCAGATAATACACTACTCAAAAAAAAGGGAGCAAAAAAAAAATTCAAAATTTTTCGGTAATTTTTGAGAGGCTGTATTTCAATGAAAAATAGTCGTATTAAGACTTTAAAAAAGTATTTTGAAGCTTTAAGATTCTAATTTTCAGATTTTTTGGCTAAAATTTTTTAGGAGCTACGGTTCTCATGCAATCCTAACTGATAGCGCGAAAAAATAATTTTGCAATTTTGTTTTTTTTTTGTCCACGGGCTTGAAAAATTTTTTTTCAGTTAGGCCGGCATGTGGATCAGATAGCCTGTTTATTTAGCTTTAATTTCCTTTTTTAAAAACCTCCCTTAATTTGTTTGAGTAGTGTATTTTCAGGTCAGCGACTGTTACTTGTAAAAACTTGCATATTCGATATTCAGTACAACGCATGTCGAGACTTGCAAAGCGCCGCCTGCCCGCCCGCAACGCATGTTCAGGCGTGCAAAGGGACGAAATACGACTTGTGCTGTGCTTGCAATCTTGCATGAACTTGTTTGATTCTTAACCAATATAAATACGAATGCCAAGGACAAACGTTACTCATTTGTTTCCAGAATTTTGAAAAGAAAAGTGTGAGTGAATCGATGTCAGTGTTTGCCAGTGCCGGAAAAATGAAGTACCTGCCTATTTGTTATACATACTTTTATTTTATATTGCAATAATATTATATTTGTTATGTTTGCGTGTAGTAGGTACGTAATAAAAATTAAATACTGAACAGGGCCATTATTCGATACTTCTATAAAAGAACAGAAAGCCGAGAAAGATTGAACTTTTAGTACTTTTTATTATAAAATTATTTATTTACCCGACTGTGGTGATTCACTAAAGGAGAGATATATGATTGACCTGCATGTTTGTACATATTTCAGTGCCTCGTAGTTGCTAATGCTAAATGACTAAAAATATTTTCATAAATTGTACGTCTTTATGTACCACTCGTAACGTACATCAAAGTAATAAATAAATCATTAAAATCGCGAAGTTTTGATGTCAAAATATTCTTTAACCTTAAAAGTATTTTCTTTTGAATTTACAGAAATGTGTCAAAATATAATTAATCAAAAAATGTTTTATATTACATTACAATAAGTTCAGCCGTTTTGTGAAAACCTCTATATGGGTCTTAGCGGTTTATTGCTTTTAATAATTAAAATCAGTTTTGCCGCCGGCATTTTGGTTTTTTCATTGCAATAATTAATTAATCCTATTCTATTCTGTTAAAATAGCCATATCCTGTTAAAATCGCTTTATGATTACTGAAACAAACATTTTTTCTTTACAGTTTACTTACAGGTAGGTAACTGATACGAAATATGGCTGAATCTAAGAAGAAATGTCGACAGTACAGTGTTGATTATTTGAAATTTGGTTTTCTTCCATCAAAGGCAGACAAACAACTGCCCATATGCCTTTATGCAACAAAGTTTTGAGCAATGACTCTATGAAACCATCGAAGCTCGAAGGTCATCTAAGAAGGTGTCATCCTGATAAAATAGGTAAAGATTAAAAATATTTTCAAACACTGAAGGAAAAATATGAAAAGAGACCCACCGTGCACAGTATGTTCGCCTCAACGTCTCAAAGTAACGATGATGGCTTGCGGGCATCTTACAATATCTCATTGCTTATAGCGAAATCTGGAAAACCGCACACCATCGGAGAATAGTTAATTTTACCCGCTGTTGAAAAGGTTTTAAAAACTTTTCTGCACAAACCTCCATTTGACGTTCTCAAAAGAATTCCTTTGAATAACAACACTGTACAAAGACGTATTGATGATATGAGCTCTGATATTGAAAGCTTCTTGTGTAATTATCTGCAAACAACTCATTTTTCTATTCAACTGGACGAGTCAACTTTACCTGGTAATGAAGCATTATTATTGGCATATGTTCGATTTGTTATGGACGAAGAAATCCATGAAGAGCTGCTATTCGCGAAAACTTTGGAGACGGACACTAAAGGCGAATCAATATTTAATGTCCTGAGTGATTTTTTTAAGGAAAAATCGATTCCATTTACAAACATTATTTCGGTGGCAGCAGATGGAGCTCCTGCCATATTCGGGCGATATCGTGGGTTTATAAGCCATCTTAAAAGAATTATATCAGGAGTAACTGCAATTCACTGTGTCATCCACCGACAACACCTGGTAGCGAAACATTTGAGTGATAGATTGCACCAATCGCTTCAATTTGTGATTAAAGCAGTTAACAAAATAAGAAGCAATGCGTTAAATACCCGTTTATTTGCACAATTGTGCGACGAGAATGATGAAGACTTCCAACGATTGCTCTTACATACTGAAGTACGCTGGTTGTCGAAAGGTGCATGTTTAACAAGATTGTACTCACTTTTTGAATCAGTTTTAGAGTTTCTGAAAAGTAAAGATTCAGATTTAAAGGAAAACCTGATCAAATTGAAAGCAGACATCGCGTATTTGACAGATTTGTTCAAAAAATTTAATGAGATTAACTTGCAGTTACAAGGGGACAGCCTAAATTTAATAAAAACAAAGGGTGCAATTTCGGCTTTTCTTGGAAAATTGAAATTTATGAAGCAAAATATTAGTCGGCACGAATTCTCCCAGTTGCCAAACTTGTCACAGGCAGAATGTCTTGATGAGGATATTCAGACATACGTTCAACATTTAAATGCCGTGCATGATGACTTCAAAAATAGATTTGAAGATATTCTGACGATGGAAATACCACCATGGATCATAAATCCATTTAATGAAACGGAAGTGGCGAATGTGGTATTACAAGAGGAGCTACTCGAGCTTAGCACCAATGAGGAGCTGAAGGTGAGATTTAAAAAAGGCTATCAAACATTTTGGCTGTAGGCAGAAATACCCGAAAAATATCCTGGGCTGTGGGAAATTGCGAGAAAACTTTTGATAGCGTTTCCCTCGTCATACCTTGTCGAAAAAAGTTTTAGTGTCGTTACAAACCTATTAACAAAAAAAAAGGAACGGATTGAACATCACAGAACGGGGAGATTTGCGGTTATTCCTCACAAAACTGAAGCCTAATATTGATAATTTGCTGTCAATCCATCAAGTACATCCCTCCCATTAAAATTATTTTTGTTTAATTGTTAATTTGCATTGTTGAAGTTACGTTACGTTATTCATGTTTAATTTTAATTCTATTAAGTCTGTAATCATATTATTTTAATAAATAGAACACAAGAAAATATATTATTTTTCTTTTTATTTTTACCACTCCGAATTTAGGATTGGAACTCAGCCACGACGCGAATTTCCATCGTTAGATCTAATCTTCACATTTTTTTACGAGTTTTGGGAATATGGTAGAAATGTAGCAGCAGGGGTCCACCGAAACCAGTAAAATTTTGAAAGTGGTCTACGAGAAAAAAAAGTTTGGGAACCTCTGCCGTAGGTTGTAGCGGCCGATGGAAAAGTAAAATGTACAACTTCTTTTACTACTAATTGCTAACGTTGTAGTTGATGTCATAAAATACACATGAAAATATATTATTTGGATGCCATCAGAATCGTTTATGGCTTTATGAATGTTTACTTTTCTTCAAAATTGACAAACATAATTTAGGATAAATATGTAGATAGTAACTAACGCTGGCCACGAGCGGTACCGCGCATCGGCGTAGAATCAGTTCGGACCGAGAGGAACGGTAGTATTACTTCGTCTGCGGAGCAGTACGGACATTTTCGCTGCCGGTCATTTGCGCAATTGTTTATCTGTCCTAGAAAAATTATGATTTCGTCAGCAAAACGACCGCGGTCGGACAAACTTCGAAAATTTATTGCAGAAATTTCAGACTTAATATATGAAGGTGCTAAAATTAAATGTGTAATCTATAAAATCCCGTTAATGTGTTGGTCCAGACAACATTGTCTACGACACGTAAATAGTGAAAAGCATGTCTCAAAAAGAAATTGCGCACGAGACAATGAAAAAATGAAAAATTTATATTTAATTTATGCGTTACGTTTATTGCATGTAATATACCGTTTAATTTACTAGACAAGGAACCATTTATCTGCTTTTGGAATAACTACTCGGAGTGCAAATTACCAAGTCGAACATCGTTATGAAGAATTGTGCCATCTGCGCGCGAACATATTGAACAAAAAATAAAATCGGAGTTGAAAGATCAAAAATTGTGGTTATGTGTCGACGAAACAACAGATCGGAAGAAACATTCTGTTCTTAATGTAATGGCACGCAAATTGGAACCTCATCAATCGGCACCTTCAATTCTATTAGTCTCCAAACGAATACAACAGTGTACTGCCGAAGTAATTTCAAAGTTAGTGTTAAATACATTGGACAAGTTTGAACTTTCAACAAACCAACTCTTGATGTTAGTGAGTGATGGTGCTGCAAACATGCTTTCTGTAGGCCGGTCTCTTAAAAAGCATTCTGCTAATTTGTTACATATTACGTGTAAAATTCATGCTCTCAATCTTGTGGCGGATAGTATCAGAAAATGTTATCCTGAGGTAGACGCTTTAATAGCGCATACCAAAGCAGTATTTGTCAAATCACCGAAACGTATTCGCGAATTTCACAGACTGTGCCCCCGTATACCAGAGCCACCAGAACCTATTCTAACTCGTTGGGGAACATGGTTACAGGCCGCGTTTTATTATCATAAATATTTTGACAATATTAAGAACGTGGTTTTACAATTCGATACAAAGGAAGCTGCCGCTATCCAGAAAAGCCAGTCGAAATTTCAAGATAGTTAAAAATCATTCACGACAACTACTTCGGGCTAGCAGATGTAATAGAAAATTTACAAAATCCTGCGGTGCCGTTAGAAGAATCTCTACAAATAGTGCAACATGTTCACGTACAGCTATGCGCGATTGAAGACGCAAAAAAATGTTTCTGTTCTAGAAAAATTTGAAAGTTTTTTGAGAAAAATTCTGATTTTGGCACATTAATCGTTAAGTTATTTGAAAGATTATTTTACTTACGCAAATATTACGTCACTAGATGTAGAACGTTCGTTCTCTGCATATAAACGCATTTTTTCCTCATACCGTACTAGTTTTGCCGAAACAACAGTTGAAAATTCTAATGTTGCAGATATTTAACAGACATTATTCACTTTGTGATTTCACGGAGTAGTCTTAAAATGGTAAGTGTTTGAGCACGTGTTATTTAATTTTTATTTAAAAGATGAGCGAAATTATTTGCGCCAGCAAACATCTCTATTAGCAGAATAACTCTAGTGGAACGCGAGGCCTGGTCGACTCTACGCTACTGCGCGGTACCGCTCGTGGCCAGCTTTAATAATAACAATAACGAAAACACAGAACACAAATTTATTCGATTGCAATAACTTTTATTTTATATTCCCGCGGGTGCGTGTAGAAATATCGATCGGTGACGTCAACAGCAAACAGATTGGCCAAACTTTGCTATATTTTATTATTTCTGAATTTTCCACTTGTCCCTTGTTTGTACAATGAAGCAAAAGAAAACTTGTACAATTGGCAGCCGACAAGGTAGTATCCGCAGACAGATTGTAAGCGATGTTGAAGCTTATGCACAGTTGGCATATCCGCGAAATATCATTTAAAGTCCACGGCCTATCGTCCTAGTTTATATTTGTCCTATCGTACATATGACCATGGAATGTTGGAGACCTGAATTGTTTACATTTACAACTATTATAACCTCACTCACTTGCGTTTGCTTTTGTTTTGTGATTGGAGTATATATTTTTTTTCTTTGAATTAGCCCTTTATTTTTGAAATAGTTTTCTATTTTGCATCACGTTTGCAACTTGAGGTTACCCTTTGGCGTTAAACCAGCTATGCATATATTCCAGAAAAAGCAGCATGAGATCATAGAAGTAATGTTTTATGGTAATATATTGACGAAGGAAGATTGCAAACCAGATCCGTCAAAAACAGGAGCGATTCAGCAAATGGATAGACCACAAAACAAAGCTCTTGAGATTTCTAGGTATGATAATCTATTTGAGCTGGTACATACCGAATTTATCAGCAGCAGCGGAACCGTTACATATGCAGAGTAATTCTATTTGGATGGAAGAGCAAGAAAAGGTATTTTAACAATTGGAAGACCTAATTACAAAGGCACCTGTCCTAAAGTACTATGATACTAAGAAACCAGTGAAAATTCAAACTGACGCATCAGCTGAGTCGATAGGGTGTACCATTCTTCAAGATGATATGTCAGTAGTGTACGCAACTAAAACGTTAACAGCAGCTCAAAAGAAATATTGTCAACTCGAAAAAGAAGCCTTGGCTGTGCTATTCGCGTGCCAAAGATTTGACCAATACATTTGTGGTAGAAACGTGGTTGTGGAGACGGACCACAAGCCATTAATATAGATTTTTCATAAGCCAATAACAGCGGCACCAAAGCGAATGAAAAGCATGATTTTAAGATTACAAAGATACGACATTCAAGTGGTCTACAAGAAGGGCACAGAAATGTACGTTGTAGACTTTCTATCGAGAATACTGGATAAAGCAGAATGTGAAGAATCAGACCTAGAGGCATGTGCGATGGAAGAAGTATTTAAGTATGTTGACGAGGTGAATCGATTGGAAAGCATTAAAATGAAAGACAGCACAATACAGGAGGCGAGGAACGCGACCGAATTTGACGTAAGCATGCAGCAACTGTATGAACTTATAAATATTGGATGGCCTAACCGCATAGGAGAATTACCAGCAAACCTTCAAGCGTACTGGAAGTATAAAGACGAATAGGGATTAATGCTGAAGGCAAGTAAAATTGTAATACCTTCATCTTTGCGAAAAGAAATGTTAAAGCGCCTTCATATAAGCCATCAAGGAATGGAGAATACTATTAAATTAGCACGTGATACAATATTTTGGCGAGGTATCAATGCAGAGATTAAGAATTCGAGTTTCCAGCTTCGTGCATCTTATAGTTCTTCTATGAGTGTAACCTTAGTGCTTTATATAACTTTACACGTAAGTAAATATATTTTTTCAATGTCTGAATTTTTCCAAGTTTAAATTCTTATAGTTGTTGTAAATAGTATTTCTTTTTAATAACTTTGAATTATTTTGCAAGTCAATGAAATTGCAAAAATAAATATAGAAGATAGTGTAGAAGATAGTATGGAAGAAGAAATCGGAGCCGCTTTGCAGAGTATCGACGAAAATTGTGGAAGATTGGACGCAATAGACGACAATCTTATATCACTGCTCCCTTTACACGACCTACGAAATAAAGTACATCGGGTCTCCGTGAAGCAGAAGTGGCACCTCATACCTCAAGAAAGGAGAGCCGCACTTTAGGACTGCTTACCGTGCTATCTCTATATAGCGGATGATCAATTGGATAGGGCACCACCGGCCATAAGAAACTGTGCAGGATAAAACAAATATATGTAAAATTTATATATTACACACATGTATTATCTAAGAATGAGGTGGCGCTAAATAAATGCCTCGAATGGGTGACGGTATATTTCTTCTCTGTGTTCAAGCTATCAAACTAAGCTTAGAACCTTTCCCAAATTCTTAATTCTATTTGCAAATCTTTTTCTATTGGCCGTCACAGCTACCCACCGCGACCTTCGATCTTCGTTCGGTATTGTATCGTAATCGAGACTCTCATCAAACTTCACCGACATTTTCTTTAAATTATTTTCTTGACGATTCCCGTAAGAGGAGCGTACTCGATAATATTATCGTGAAGAATGAAGTAATGAGCTACTTGTACCCTCTTTAAACTTGTCCTAACACTCCATTTTTAATTTTAAGTCTACGATTGAGGATTTGAACGATTAATTTTGTTAATTATTTTGAATTTAAATCAAGAGAAGATTTACTAAGGAAAACCAAAATTACTTAATAGTGTCTCTCGGTATACATATAAATACGCCAATATATTCCAAAATCTCAATACGAAGAAAGAGAACGAAGTCGAAGTATGATGCATAGGTGCAATGTATGTATCGAGGAGGAGAACCTGTATTTCTGTCAAAAATTCGGATTTCGCAGAGTGGACCTGAAGGATGAGGATGTTGTCGGGTAGCATGTGCTAATGCAGAGGAAAAAATTTAAAAGGGTCGCATGCATAGCACATAATGGACAGGCGTTTGACTATCAATTCTTATTAAAGTACGTGTTGGAAAAGACCTCTCTGATACCTTATCTCATAATGCAAGGGACCAAAATCCTTTCAGCGGACGAACGCAAAGACGACAAAGCTACGAGAGTTGGGTTATGAGGTAATAGATATGTGGGCGCGCGAATTTAGAAGATCAATGAAGACAAACCAAAATTTACAATACTTAGAGACGCACCTGCTCGTGGGCTACGTTCCTTTGAACCCACGCGATGCGTTCTATGGTGGTGAAACTGGTGCTGCAAAATTGTATTATAAAATTAAGCCTGGTGAAAGAATGAAATATATTGACGTATGCCGTCTATATCCATACGTATGCAAATATGGTAAATTTCCTCTGGGGCATCCAGGCGTGCTTGTAGGCGATCAACGTAAAGATGATTTATCCGACGTAGACGGGCTTATAAAGTGTAAAATTCTACTACCACAACACCTATACCATCTCATACTACCGTTAAAGCAAAATAACAAACTCATGTTCTCACTTGTCGAACTTGTTCGGAGCAGCTTTATCAAGGTGAATGTCACCATAGCGTAGATGAGAGAGCGATTACCAGTACCTGGGTCCTAGATGAAGTTAAGAAGGCTGTTGAGGAGGGGTATCGAATACTCTACATCTACGAAATTTGGCAGTATGACGTTACGCAATACAATAAACTATTCAATACAGGTGGCTTGTTTGTACACTTCATAAACAAGTTTCTGAAAATAAAGCAGCAGGTGTCAGGTTGGCCAGCCAACTGTAAGTCTGAGGAGGAGAAAAATAAATATATAGAGAAGTATTTGGAGAGTGAGGGCGTACAATTAAAGTTTAGTGAGATAGCAAAGAATCCTGGACTTAGATCATTGGCAAAATTAATTTTGAACTATTCTGGGGCAAGTTTGGCCAGAGAGGAAACCAGCCGAAAACTAGCACTGTGAGGGAGTCGAGGGTTTTGTACGACTTACTTACTGACCCATCAATTATTGTTAATTGTATCAAGGAAATCAACGAGGGAGCGCTGATCGTAAATCGGCAAGATAAAGATGACACCATGGACTGACTACCAACCGTTAACTGTGTAATTGCCGCTTATGTTACCACCCAAGCACGAAAAATTACAAGACAAAGTACTGTACTATGACACAGACTCCGTTATTTACATTTCACGGGGAGACGAGTACGAACCACCAACAGGATCGTACCTTGGAGATATGACAGACGAACTTGAGGATTGTGGTACGGGTAGCTATAACAGAGTTTCTATCAGGAGGTCCCAAAATGTACGCATACACCGTATTCTCAACGACCGAGAATAAAATTCAAGCTCCTATTTGTAAAATGAGAGGTATTACCATCAATTATGATACGGCAAAGCAGGCAAATTTTGGCACGCTGAGGCACATAATATTAGAGGATATAACTTATATAACGAAAAGTATATGTACAACGGCTGACCATGAGGTTGTGACGAAAACAGAAGAAAAAATATTGAAACCCACCTTCAACAAACCGAGAAGAGTGGAAGCCTACGACTCTGTCCCCTTTGGATATAAATGTCAAACATGTTAGGTTGTTATTATATTTATATAAATTATATTGTTTATTCGCCATTATAGCTTAAGATATTCTGTAAAACAGTTCGAATAATTGTATGATTATAAGATATAATAAAAACATATAATGCTAGACGTGTTTTCATTTACTCCCGGTCCCAGTCTGCGAACATGTTCCATAGAATTCAAATTTATACTAAACAACAAGCAAGAACACTTACAATCATGTCGTTATCACGTACAGACAAGACAGCACTCTCCATATTAAGCAGTATAATAACCATCGTAGGAATTAATAAAAGAAGATTATTACGGGGCCTGTTTATCGGCCTCCATCATGTTCTGTAATGAAGCAAGAAAATTGAACCATCAGCTGGAAATAATGCTAGGTTATGTGAGGCACAAGGACTTACGCATCCCCGCAATGCATTGAAAAAAAATTATTGAAAAAATTAACGAATAGTGTATTACCTGGGAAGGCGATTGAGAACGTTCGATTTTCAGAGATATCAGGATTGTAACGGAACACGCATTTTTCGCATTTCATTTTATTTATTTAATTCAGCGATTTACGTGACTATTTGGTGTCACCCGGTATTTGTATGAGTATCATGAGAAGCCGCGGTAGAGGTATTATTTTTTTTCAGTTAGGATATTTTTTTGTTTTTTCACTAAGATATTTGGCGAAAGCCTATTGCTTAAATCTACTTGCGTTCAGTTACGAACATAAGCATATTATATTCCCCTATTTCTTTATATTTAGAGTGTAAGAATATATTTGTTACGTATTGTTACGTAATAATGCTAGTAATAAAACACTGATAACTGTTAGTCATTTATTAGGTTGCACGTGTTCGTCTGTGTCTGTTGTCAACTACTGTATAGGTATCGGTTACAATGCGCATGTGCGGTAGTATACATAACACCTTCCTTTTTTTAATAAAATACAGATATTTTAAAACTAATCTTATCTATATCTAAGTGGTAAATTAGCAACTCGGCCTGATCTGGTGACGTAACCGTCTTGTACCTTTGTACTTAATGCATTGTCATCTTTAAGTGAATACTCAGGTTTATTAGTACGATTACAAGGTATATGCAAAGGTAATGGATTACGATCATTTAACTTAAATGATTGATTGGATAAATTATTTTTAATAAAACGTCTGTTTCTAGTAATGACCTTATTATTTTCTAGTTGTACTTTATATGAGTTTAAACCTTCTCTACCTATCACTTTTCCTCTTTTCCACTCACTGAGCGGCATCGGTTGAACACTAACTAATTGATTCTTCTTTAGCTCTTCCAATTTCCTCACTCCTCTATTGTCATAGTACTTCTTTTGTTTCTCTCTGTTGTTTTCAATAAAAGTAGCATATCCCTTTCTATCTACGTTCTGCGATGTCGTCGGTATCAACTCACGTAACGTTCGTCCCATTAATAATTGGGAAGGAGAGTGCTTTCCTTCAATAGGCATGTTTCTAAAGTTTAAAAGTGCTAGATACATGTCTTGATTGTCGTCCATTGCTTTCTTAATCATTCTTTTGATAGTTTGAACAAATCGCTCTGCCAACCCGTTGGACTGTGGATAACGGGGGGAAACCGGTATATGTTTAATCTGCCATTGTTCACAGAATGTTTTGAACTGATATGAGTTGAACTGTGGTCCATTATCACTGATCAACTGTGATGGAATTCCATGTCTTGCAAAAATTGCTTTTAAGTGGTCTATTATGGTTCGTGACGTGATATCTTTGTCTAAATCTGCTAATTCCACATACTTGCTATAATAATCAGTTACTAATAGAAATTGCTTTCCTTCTATTTCGAATAAGTCACAGCCTAATTTATACCATGGCTTTTTTTCTATTTCGTGTGAAATTAATGGTTCTTTTCTATTAGAATTTCTATATTTCTCACAGATGTTGCAGCTTTGCACCATATCGCTTATTTCCTTGTTCATGAATGGCCAATAATAACTAAGGTTTGCTTTTGCTATACACTTATTTTCTCCAAAATGTCCATAGTGTATGATCTCCAACAATTTTGGTCTGAATGCCTTCGGAATTATGATTTTGGTTCCTTTATAAACCAACCCATTTCCTTCTACTATCATCTCTTTATATTTATGTAGTAATGCTTGATTATGTGTGGGACTTTACTTAGTCTATTAGGCCAACCATCAGCTACCATCTTTCTCAACTCTGTAATTTCTCTGTCCTCATTACTTAGTTTTTTAAGTTCTTTCATCTTCTGATCATTTGCGTATAAATTCAGTTCTACTAGTGATACCTGTGCAGTTAACTCTTGATCGAATGCGTCATCACTTTCATTCAGATAAGCTCTTGACAAACAATCAGCTAGAATTAACTGTTTTCCTGGTACAAACTTCAGTTCATAATCGTAAACCTGTAACTGTATCAGTATTCTTTGCAATCTAGCAGGGCAATCATTCAATGCTTTCTTGACTATGCTTAGAAGTGGTTTATGGTCAGTCTCTACCATAAACTTTGTACCATACACAAATTGGTGAAACCTTGTTATGCCAAATAAAATTGCCAAAAGTTCCTTCTCGATTTGCGCATAGCACTTTTGAGTATCCGTAAGTACTCTCGAGGCATAGGCGCACGGCTTTCCGTCCTGCATCAGTACCTACTCCATCTTTGCTTGAATCCACTGAAATTGTCGTTGTTTTGTTTATATCAAAATAGTTTAGCAACGTTTCTTCGCTCAATATCCCTTTAACTTCTTTATATTTATCTTCTAATCTGTCATTCCATTCAAATATAGAATCTTTCCTTACCACATCTCTAAATGGACTACTCAGGTGAGACAGATTCGGTATAAATTTACTTAGGTACGTTAGCATTCCCAAAAAACGTTGTACATCCTCTTTGCTAGTTGGGGAGGGCATTTGTTTTATTGCCTTAATCTTCAACGGATCTGGTAGTACTCCATTACTTGAAAACACATGCCCATGTACCTTACTTCTTCTTTTCCAAAGTTACACTTCGAAAGATTAAATTTAATATTTTCTGCTTCTGCCACTTTAAAAACTTTCTCCAGAATTATATCATGTTCTTGTTTCGTCGTGGCATGTATTAAAATATCATCTATATAAATTTCCACGCCATCCATATTAAATAGCTGTGAATAAATTCTTTGGAATACCTCTGGGGCGACACTAATACCATATGGTAATCTCAAAAATTGGTATCGACCAAACGGCGTAGCAAATGTACATAGATCTGCACTTTTTGAATCTAACTTAATTTGATAAAATCCTGCTCTCGCATCTAGAGTACTAAAAATTTTTGCATTTGCTAACTTACTGGAAATTTCTTCTATTGTAGGTAATTTATAGTGCTGCCTTTTCACTGCTTTGTTTAATTCTTTTGGATCAAGACAGATTCTCAACGAATTGTCGGGTTTTTTCACAATTAGTATATGATGGACCCAATCTGTACTGTGTGTAACTTTTCTTATTATCTTGTCCTTTTCCATTCCTTCTAGAGCTTTTTTTAGACTATCCATCATGCCTAATGGAACTTTCCTTGAGAGGCATGCTTTTGGTTCTGCATCTTCCTTGATTTCTATTTTATATAAACCTTTTGTACAACCTATCCCTTCAAAGATGTGATTAAATTTAATTGTTATATGTTCATAGTTATTACTATTACTAGCTATACTATCAATTCTTTTAATTAAATTAAATTTTTTACGAGTTTCTAGCCCTAACAATAATTGTGTTGCACTATTTACTACATAAAATTCAACATTTTTACTTATACTCTTATATCTACAAAGCAAATTACATTTACCTACAATATCAAGTTGATCATTGGTGTATGATTTTAAGATTTTGTCTGCTTTTCTAATATTGACATTTGTATTTAAAGATTTCAGTACGTTTAAAGTAATTATATTAACTTGAGCACCTATATCTATTTTAAAATTTAACAGTCTATTACTTACATTTAATTTTACTGACCAGTCATCAACTTTATTATTTCCACTAACTTCATCGATATAATAAAAGTTTGTTCCTTCTTCATCAGTTACATTCTCTTGCACTGCGTTTATATTTTCGTTACTGCGACACACCTTTGCAAAGTGATTCTTCTTTTTGCATTTCATGCAAAACTTGTTGAAACCTAGGCACGCGTTCTTTTCGTAACTTCTACCACAGCGGCTGCATAGCTTTTTGTTTCTATTATCACCCTTGTTTATAGTCTTATCTCTTTCTTTCTTCTTGCTTTTGTCTATCGCATTTATATTTTCCGCATTTTCAAACCCTTCTGTAATACATTTAGATCTTTCTTTCGTTTTTTCAATCATCAAGCTGTATTCAATAGTCTTTTCAAAAGATAGCGTGTCATCCTGCAATAATTGCTCTCTAATATAATCATTATTTATACCTGTTATAAATACTGTTTTCGCCAAATCATCTTTCAAACCTCCCAACTCGGCGCTACTGGCTTTGTTTTGGACCTCTGTGATGAATTGATCTAAAGATTCGTTCGCTTTTTGTTTACATTTTAAAAATGTGTAACGTTCAAAGGTTAAATTCCTCTTAGGTATAAAATAGTTTTAGACTTTGTTTAATAGCGGTTCTAATTTATTTTCTTCCTCGTTCTCAAACTTGAAGGTCTTGTATATTGGAAAACAATCTTCTCCAATCTGTAATAGCAACTGTGCACGCTTTCTCTCTTCATCTGCCGTACTTAATCCGGTTGCTTTTAGATAATTTATAAATTTCTGCTTCCAAACAGCTCAATTTTGTGACACATTGCCGGTTAAGTTCAATGGCTTTATTCCTCTAACCTCCATTTTTGTTGAGTGGTTTTTTATTCTTTTTTTCTTTTATTTTACTTCACGTTTTCACTTTTACTTTACTTCACGCTACTTTTCTTATAGTATTAAATAACTGAACTGCGCCATGTTACGTATTGTTACGTAATAATGCTAGTAATAAAACACTGATAACTGTTAGTCATTTATTAGGTTGCACGTGTTCGTCTGTGTCTGTTGTCAACTACTGTATAGGTATCGGTTACAATGCGCATGTGCGGTAGTATACATAACAATATTTATTTCAATTTTGCAAATCGATAACTAAAAGAAGTGCGCGTTGTTCGACGAGGACACAACCTTCTTGTTTGTGCCCGGTTAACAAGAGGGGTTTTCCAGCGGACGAGCTGTGAGAGGAATTTGCTAAGTTGCAAAAAAATAAAAGTGTGGGGGTTCCTGCGGGGGAACGAAGGAGGACGTAACGACGACGGTGTGTTAGGGTTATTCCATAGATAAGCTACACTTCTTGTTAACAGTTTAATGGAGCATCAATAAAGGTATAAAATAAAAAAACAAAGAAATATGAACGCTGCTTCGTTTCTACAAAAACTGTACTTCCACTCTTCTCAACCGTTCCCTATATTCTTCCCAACTTTTTTTCATCTTGGTAATACCAACATTACAAAACAAACAATATCTCTATTGAGCGCGTGATTTAATTAATTCTAACACTCCCACGAATTAAGTCATGCGCTCATAAACCAAAAATAAAGAGTAAAACATACAATTTACACTTCCATATACAAATTTAGACATTTGTCATTCCCATGAGATTTTTAAATTTATTAAGCTTAAATAGTGGTAAAGGTTTCGTGAAATTGTCTGCAATTTGTTTGTCACTGGCTATTTATTCGATATTTAAAATGTTATTTTCATACTTTTCTCGTATAAAATGATAATGCACTTCAATGTGCTTTGTACGTTTGTGGTACACTGGGTTTTTAATAAGTTTTATTGCACTCTGGTTGTCAATAAATAAAGTAGGTTTGTAACACTGGTTAATATTTAAGTCACACAATAGTTGTTTTAACCACAGTAACTCCTTTGCTGCTGATGACGCCGCGATGTATTCAGCTTCTGTGGTGGACAAGGAAACAGAAGATTGTTTTCGTGAAGCCCACGTAACTGCTCCGTCTCCTAGTAAAAATACATAACCGCTTGTCGATTTTCGTGTATCTCTGTCGCCAGCAAAATCTGAGTCCGAATATCCAACTAATTCTAAATTTGTTTTGTACAATATTCCATGTTCTGCAGTGCTCATTAGATACTGAAATATTTTCTTCACAGCATTCCAGTGTAACTTTTTCGGATTAGTTTGGAAACGACTAACTAAGTTGACAGCATACATTATATCTGTTATTGCTGCAAACATTAATGAACCCACTGTTTGCCTATATATATTTTCATTAAAATTTTCCGAGTCCAAATTTGGACTTAAAACTGTATTTGGATCAGCAGGTACAGAACTTGATTTGATATCGTTGAAACCAAATTTATTTAAAATGTATTTAATATACGAAGTCACACATTTATCTGCCGCACACTGTTCGAAATTATAAGATTTTAGAAATTCTGTCAGTTTCCGATTCCAACACCTAGGGCTTTGTTTTAAGCCATATAATGACTTGTTCAATTTGCACACATGATTCTTCTTAATGTTTGTGCCCTCTGGTGGAAACATATAAACGTCTTCTTCAAAGTTTCCATGCAGGAATGCCGTCTTGACATCAAATTGCAAGAAATCCCATTCTTGTTGTACAGCAATTGCTAGTAATACGCGTATTGTATCGTACCTTGTGGTGGGAGCGTACGTTTCATTGTAGTCCAATCCTCGTATTTGTGAGCATCCCTTGGCATATAAGCGAGCCTTATATCTGACTTCATTCTTATTTGGTGTTCTTTTGACTCTGAAAACCCATCGTGATCCAATTACATTCTTCTTTGGTGGCATAGCTACTATCTCCCACGTCTTATTAGCTTCCAAAGCTTGCAATTCTTCATTAGTTGCTATTTCCCATTTATAATGCTCAGGACTTTTCAGAGCTTCCTCGTATGATGAAGGAGCTTCCACTTCTGTAAGATTTAATTCGAAATCATTGAGGTAATGTGGCAGTTGTATATTATTCCTTGCACGTAGATTATATTGTTGATCATCGTGGTTATGTTCTTCAGGTATATTCTCTTCTCCTCCGCTACATTTTCTTGATGGTGATCAATTGAATTGTCGCTGTTATCTGTAGTTCCAATATCAACTAGAACTGTGTTGGTTCGAGGCATGTTTACTATGCTATTTTCGTTAAATAGGACATTTCTTGATACTTTGATTTGTTGTGTATCAGGATTGAATAACCTCTAGTTACTAGAGTTACCATCGCAGCCAACTAAAATGTACTTGTCACTTTTCTTGTCTAATTTACTTCGAAGAGTGTCTGGTATATGTAAATATGCTTCGCAGCCATATACTTTTATATGTGATAAGCTAGGTTTCTTACCTGTCCATTTCTCAAATGGTGTAGAGTCTTTTGCCTGCTTAGTAGGGGTTCTATTTAAGAGATAAACAGCTGCATTCACTGCTTCTGCCCACAAGGTTAAAGGTAAATCTTTTGTGTATAACATAGACCGAGCACTTTCAATGATAGTGCGATTGTCCCTTTCACATCTACCATTTTGTTGTGGTGTGTAAATTCCTGTTGTTTCAAGAATAATACCATTTTCTAAAAACAAGTTTTTCATTCTTGTATTGACAAATTCAGTGCTATTATCAACACGTACTCTTTTTATATTATGTCCAAATTTTGTTTTACACATTCGAATAAAGTCATAAAAACGGTCATACACATCACTTTTATGTTTTATGAACTTTACTTCTCGATAACCAGTACATTCGTCTTTAAATAAAACAAAATATCTCGAGCCACCGATTGAATCTGTGCTCATCGGCCCACAAACGTTACTATAAATCAGCTCACCTGGTTGCGTTGGTAGTTTTTCTACTGGCGCGAATTTCAAACGATGTTGCTTACCAAAACTACAACCTTCACAGAAGAAATCTTCAGTTTTATATCGTCAACTAAATTTTTGGCAAATAATTCCTTTAACGATTTTACATTGATGTGTCTTAATCTTTCACATTTACTTCTGGCTGTACTGATTTTGCTCGAATTAACAATTTATACAGGTTGTTATCATTACGAACTGCATTTGCTACCACCACATTGTTTTCAAGAATATCTGCTTTCATGCTACTCTTTATTATTGAGAAACCTCTTTTGGTGAAAGCTCCCTCGGAAAACAAATTTCTCTTTAAGTCAGGTACATACCAAACATCTTCCATTTTCCCTTTTATCCATTGTCCATTCACAAGTTTTTCAATTTCCACAGTTCCTGTTCCTACAACTTTTAATTTCTCGTTATTTCCTAATTTTACAGTTAGATTATCTATCTCTTGCAAAATAGTAAAAAAGTTCCTATTTGGAGACATGTGTCTAGAAGCACCACTGTCCATTATCCATTCTTCGTCAATTCTTTCCGCAACTTGATTGTCTATTTCAATGTTGAATGCGCTATCTGTTGTGTGTTTTGTAGAGTTACTTTGTGTCCTCTTTGGTGCTCTACATTCTTTTGCCATATGTCCTTTTCTTCCACAATTGTAGCATGAGAATTTGAATTTTTGTTTTTTATGGTCTTTTCCTTTCTTCGGTCCAACAGCCACTAGTGCATTTTCAGTCACTACGGTTTGATTGAGGTTCTTTTCTTCATCTAATAATCTAGCCGTGAGATTGGTTATAGTTTGTTTTGACTCTTCAAGTGAAAGCCAGGCTTGCCGGAATGACCAATACTTTGATGGCAAGGAACTTAGAATTTTTGTGATAACAGCTGTGTCACTTATATTATCTCCCGATTCTTTAATTTGCCTTGCAAGATTCTCTACATTAGGCACATGCTGTGCAACTGAGTCTGTCACATTCATATTATACTTATAGAACTGTTTCCGTTTTTAACTCATAGATAGAATCAAGCTTGCTGATGACCTCTCCCGATGTGTTACAATTCTGTACTAAAGAAATTTGGGAAAATTCCATGGCAGAAGTAATAATGCACATAGCTAGTGCATCCGACTTGTCCCAAGCTTAACTATCTTTCCCACTCTCAGTTTCCAACGGTTTTAGTTTGTTTCCCATTGCAATTTCTAGGACGCCTTTTGCCCTTAGAGCACATTTGATTTGAAATTTCCATTGGGTGTAATTTTTTCCATTAAATCTCCCAATTTGCATACTTCCGAAGTTATTGTCCGCCATTTCTTACTATAAGGATCACCACGTGCGTACTAAACGCTTTACGTTGAACTCCTTTTCTGTTCTTTTTTTTTTTTCTTTATTGAAGTTTCCTTTTCTGTGGGCCCATAACCTGTTAGGGTTATTCCATAGATAAACTACACTTCTTGTTAACAGTTTAATGGAGCATCAATAAAGGTATAAAATAAAAAAACAAAGAAATATGAACGCTGCTTCGTTTCTACAAAAACTCTACTTCCACTCTTCTCAACCGTTCCCTATATTCTTCCCAACTTTTTTTCATCTTGGTAATACCAACATTACAAAACAAACAATATCTCTATTGAGCGCGTGATTTAATTAATTCTAATACGGTGTGCAACGTCCGGAGAAATCAGACGTATCATAAAAAAGACGAGATTGGGTTCGCGGAAGTATCGCGGATCCCGCTATACAAAATATAATAATAATAATAATAATAATAATAATAAACCTTTATTTCATAGTATGCAATAAGTATGAGACAAGTCAACAACAATGGGTACCAGCTAAGTACAAATAGATAAAGAAAACAAAAGCTATGCTTGACAAATTACTAATCAAATTATGGAGTTCATAAAAAGAACTCATTTGGATGATACAAACATTCTTGAATCAGAAGTTCTTTAAGATTTTTTTTTAAATCTTTAAGTGTGTATGTCTTAAATTCATACGGCAGTTTATTATGAATTTTTAAAACTTGCGTCACTACACCTTTATGTATGCGCGCATATGTTGTTTGCGGCACACGAAGAGTTGCTTTTAGGCATTCCCGAGTGTTGTAGATATGGTTAGTTTCGTATTCGGTAAGGATTTCATTGTAATGTTTTTTCGCGAAACACGCACATTCATAAATATACAATGCAGGCAAGGTAAGTATACGGTTCTCTCTAAATGCACTTCTACATGATTCCCTCCTTTTCAGATTGAAGATGCTTCTTAGACACGACTTCTGGAGGATGAAGACCCTGTCAGCATCCACGGAATTTCCCCAGAAGATGATGCCATATGATAGCCGGGACCCTACATATGCGTGATAAGCTGACAACGCTGCTTCAACGTGAACTTCGGATGATATCGTTCGCAGTGCATATGTCATTCCGGATAATTTCTTGGTAAGTATATGGACTTGGTCTTTCCAAGATAGTGCGCTGTCAAGTATCAAACCCAAAAACTTTGCATTATTTATTGATGTTATTTGCTGATTTTCAAAGCTTATTGATATATTATCATTCTTTTTTAAGGAGAATTTTACTACATTTGTTTTGTTTACATTAAGCCTTAAGTTATTTTGGCTAAACCAGTTATTTGTTTTACCTTGAGCTTCAACAATTTCCTTTTCCAATATATCATTGTCTTTTTCTTTTATAATTATTGACGTGTCATCTGCATACATGGTGAGGTAATGCTGCGTTACTTCTGGTAGGTCATTCATATATAGCATAAATAGAAATGCTCCTAATACCGAACCCTGCAAGATGCCTTGTTGGTTTTGTAGCCATTGCGACTGATATTTCTCTCCGTTATAGTTCACTTGTACGCATTGGCTTCTATTTGTTAAGTAGGATTTCAGTAGGGTGTGAACTATCCCTCTAAAATCCGTTCTTTCTAGCTTTTCGAGTAAGATGTTATGATCTACGCTGTCAAATGCTTTTGCTAAATCTAGGAAAACTCCGGCTACTCCTTTCTTTTCCGATATTGCTTGTGTTATTTTAGTGATTGCCATGTAAGTGGCTCTGATAATTGATCTTCCTTGTATATAAGCATTTTGTAATGGCGTTAGAAGGTTGCAGGATTCAGTGAACGTTATTAATCTCGACAAAATGGCTTTTTCCACTACTTTTGCTATAATAGATATTAGTGCAATGGGCCTATAATTCCCAATATCTGTTTCATCGCCACTTTTGTAGATAGGTGTTATAGTAGCTATTTTTAAATTGTCGGGATATATACCAGTTTCGAAGGAAAGGTTAATCATGTTTGCGATTGGAGTACAAAGTAAATCTGCACAACTCTTTATTAATTTCGTTGGTAATCCATCAGGTCCTACGGATGACGTATCTTTGAGGGAAGTTATTATATTAAGAATTTCAACAGGATCAACGTTGTATAGTACCATAGACCTATCATTCATGGATACATCGCCTGTGTTTCTAGTACCTTGGGTATTATTACCCATACTTATGTAATATGAATTGAAGCTATTCACCATTTCATTAGCGGTATATTTATGATATTCACATATTTTGCCAATATCAATATTTTTCCGGGTATTTCGTCCAGTTATTCTGTCAACTAACTTCCAAGTTGCTCTAATTTTGTTTTGAGATTGTAAAATATAATTTGTGTTGCATTCTTTTTTCTTTTGAAGTATCACCGATTTTAGATATGTACAGTAATCTTGGTAGTAATTTTTTGTAATCCTTTTATTTATCATAGCTTCATACAACTGTCGTTTGATACGACATTTATTTTTAATCTCATCAGTTAACCAATATGCGTTTACCTCTTTTGGTTGTTTAAACTTAACTTTTTCTGGACACACAGTTTCATAAATCTGTTTCAGCGTAGATATCAGTAAGTAGGCGAACTTGTTTGGGTGTTGTTGTACTAGGAATAGATCCCAATCAACTTGTTGTAACTGTGCTCGTATTATAAGAATTTCATTATTTGATAAGACTCTCAAAGATAGTTTTTCCGTCTTTGGTTGTTCTAGCAATAGTTCAAAATGTGTTTCTTGCCCATAGTGATCTGACAAGCTAGTTTTGTTTACTAGACTCTCAAAATTTATGTTTGTGTTTATAAATATGTTATCTATAAGAGTAGCACCAGTTTCACAAACTCTGGTAGGTTCTGTAATAGTTTGTCGCAGACCAAATGAAAAAGCAAATCCTGGAACGTTTTGACTTTCTTATCATTCTCCTTCATAAGATTTATATTGAAATCTCCACACAATACTATGGTGTATTTACCCGTATTGTGTTTTAAATTCAGTAGAATATCTTCAAGACTATAAAAAAAACTGTCTAAATCAGCATATGGCGGCCTATATATGTTTAAAATTATAAATTTGAGTGTGGGTAGAATTATTGCAGAGCATTCTATTATATTTTCTGCACTTTTCTGTTTTAAATGCTCAATTTAATGTGCTTCGATATCGTCTCGTACAAAGATACAAGAACCGCCATGAATGTTTACTGATCGTATGAAGCTAGAAATCAACTTATAGTTCTTGATGGTAATATGCCCAATATGCGCAGGTTTGAGCCAGTGTTCAGTAAAAGCTAATACAGAATACGGTCGATTACTACTAAACAAGAAGGCTTCAATGTAATCTATTTTGTTTGTAATACATTGTATGTTTTGATGGAATAAAGAGAATTTGTGTGCGTCAATTCTTGATTTATACGATAGAAAAAGGAATCACATGCGCTTAGCCGATGCGGAGGTCGTCCGCACTGTACAACGTGAAAGTGGTTAAAAAATCATAGCGAAAGGTGCATCAGGCGGCATCAAGAGGACCCAAGTGAAAGTGGGCGGAAGAGCTGTATCGTCTGGAGCCGATCAATGGACCACGAGTCAGCTGCCGTTTTCATGTAACGGGAAAAGGATCAACGATGCTTCAATAAATGTAAATAGGTACCAGTAGAGATATATACATAGTCGTAATAGTTATCTTTTGTAACAGAGCTCTAACAATGCAGGCGATTGTGCCCAAATTGCGTTGGTGTCCTTTCGAGTGTAAATGTTATTTAGCTGGGTTGTTCGTAATTAAGAGGCGCCAAAACTATTATATTTGTTGGCCACATAAAATGTATTAAGACACGTGCACGGTCCCCGTTAGAAAGAGAGAATTAAAAGTAATATTTTGCCGGCTAGAATTGTAGAAATTGAATATATGTTTTATCGGTGTCTGATTTTGTATATTGTATCATTCTACGTCTTCACTACTAGAATAAACGATGGTTCTGTTTAGCTTGTTTACATTTATGTTCTTATCTCACTAACGCTGCAAACTAAAAATACCTTCTTAGGATCGAGGGCGATTCGCATTTGGAAACTTCATACGAATCTTTCTGTATTTGTGGTCCATATTAATAGAACGCGGTATTGTATTGTACATATCAATCTAGAATCTGAATCGCCCTGAGTAAAGAAAAGAATAGAGTCTCATGCAAAGTAAAATAAGTATTGTTATGAACGTAAGTAGTATTTTTTTATATATTTCCTTTACTGTTTTGATCATCGATGTGCTTCATTATCCGATGCTCATACAGTATTTAATGTAACACGCCCGGGTTCGTTTCTTTTACTGATATACGGGGATGTATCGAAGCATTTCGCTCCCCCCTGTTTGAACTTTTGAGTGTACAGTTACAAAGCGAATAAAAAGGCGGGAGATAATGGATGGTACAAATTATTATTATAGCACAGTATTAAATCAAGTATTAGAATTAATCAGTGAACAGAGTTACAGAAGAAACACGCTGTTATGAAAAACATAATAAACCTAATAAATACTTGAACCTGTACAATCGCAATATCCGCAAAAAGCTGCGGCTCTCTAGGTGTGTGTAGGCTGTGACCGTTTTAGTGTCTATCAGCTGATGTAAAAGGTGTTATAGTAATAACAAAAATTGAATGACCGGGACTAAATGAAAACACGTCTAGCATTATATGTTTTTATTATATATCTTATAATCATACAATTATTCGAACTGTTTTATAGAATTTCTTAAGCTATAATGGCGAATAAACAATATAATTTATATCAATATAATAATCTGACATGTTTGACATTTATATTCAAAGGGAACAGAGTCGTAGGTTTCCACTTTTCGCCGTTTGCTGAAGGTGGGTTTCAATATTTTTCCTTCTGTTTTCGTCACAACCTCATGGTCGGCCATTCTACATATATTTTTCGAAGTTATATACACGGGTGGTTTATCCTCCAATATCATGTGCCTGAGCGTGCCAAAATTTGCCTGCTTTGCCGTATCACAATTGATGGTAATACCTCTCATTTTACAAATAGGAGCTTGAATTTTATTCTCGGTCGTTGAGAATACGGTGTATGCGTACATTTTGGGACCTCCTGATACAAACTCTGTTATAGCTACCCGTACCACAATCCTCAAGTTCGTCTGTCATATCTCCAAGGTACGATCCTGGTGGTGGTTCGTACTCGTCTCCCCGTGAAATGTAAATAACGGAGTCTGTGTCATAGTACAGTACTTTGTCTTGTAATTTTTCTAAGTAACTGTAGAGTTCGAGGCGTGCTTGGGTGGTAACATAAGCGGCAATTACACAGTTAACGGTTGGTAGTAAGTCCATGGTGTCATCTTTATCTTGCCGATTTACGATCAGCGTTCCCTCGTTGATTTCCTTGATACAATTAACAATAATTGATGGGTCAGTAAGTAAGTCGTACAAAACCCTCGACTCCCTCACAGTGCTAGTTTTCGGCTGGTTTCCTCTCTGGCCAAACTTGCCCCAGAAAAGTTCAAAATTAATTTTGCCAATGATCTAAGTCCAGGATTCTTTGCTATCTCACTAAACTTTAATTGTACGCCCTCACTCTCCAAATACTCCTCTATATATTTATTTTTCTCCTCCTGTTATTTGTTTATGAAGTGTACAAACAAGCCACCTGTATTGGATAGTTTATTGTATTGCGTAACGTCATACTGCCAAATTTCGTAGATGTTGAGTATTCGATACCCCTCCTCAACAGCCTTCTTAACTTCATCTATGACCCAGGTACTGGTAATCGCTCTCTCCTCTACGCTATGGTGACATTCACCTTGATAAAGCTGCTCCGAACAAGCTCGACAAAGTGAGAACATGAGCTTGTTATTTTGCTTTAACGGTAGTATGAGATGGTATAGGTGTTGTGGTAGTAGAATTTTACACTTTATAAACCCGTCTACGTCGGATAAATCTTCTTTACATTGATCGCCTACAAGTACGCCTGGATGCCCCAGAGGAAATTTACCATATTTGCATACGTATGAATATAGACAGCATACGTCAATATATTTAATTTTTTCACCAGGCTTAATTTTATAATACAATTTTGCAGCACCAGTGTTACCACCATAGAACGCATCGCGTGAGTTCAAAGGTGCGTAGCTCACAAGCAGATACCTCTCTAAGTATTCTAAATTTTGGTTTGTCTTCATTGAACTTCTAAATTCGCGCGCCCACATTTCTATTACCTCATAACCCAACTCTCATAGTTTTGTCGTCTTTGCGTTCGTCCGCTGAAAGGATTTTGGTCCCCCGCATTATGAGATCAGGTGTCAGAGAAGTCTTTTCCAACACGTACTTTAATATGAATTGATAGTCAAACGCCTGTCCATTATGTGCTATGCATGCGACCCTTTTACATTTTTTCCTCTGCATTAGCACATGCTACCCGACAACATCCTCATCCTTTAGGTCCACTCTGCGAAATCCGAATTTTTGACAGAAATACAGGTTCTCCTCCCCGATAGATACATTGCACCTATGCATCATACTTCGGCTGCGTTCTTCCTTCGTAGTGAAATTTCGGAATATATTGGGATATTTGTATGTGTACCGATATACACTTTTAAGTAATTTTGGTTTTCTTTGGTAAATCGATTTAAATTCAAAATAATTAACAAAATTAATCGTTCAAATCCTCAACCGTAGACGTAAAATTAAAAATGGAGTGTTAGGAAAGGTTTAAAGAGGGCACAGTAGCTTATTACCTCATTCTTCACGATAATATTATCGAGTACGCTCCTCTTATGGGAATCGTCAAGAAAATAATTTAAAGAAAATGTCGGTGAAGTTTGGTGAGAGAGTCACGATTTATACAATACCGAACGAAGATCGAAGGTCGTGGCGGGTAACTGTGGCGGCCGATAGAAAAAGATTTGCAAATAGAATTAAGAATTTGGAAAAGGTTTAGTTTTATTGCCTGAACACAGAGAAAAAATATACCGTCAGCGATTCGAGGCATTCCTGATAACCAATATACAGGGATTTAATGTTCCCGACTTTACACCTAAAGAAATGAGCATCACGGATGGTACGCAAACTATACATCTTTTCTTCAAGTGGTTGGAGCGTAATTTTTTAAATATTAAATACAAGGATGGCTATGTAGATTTAAAGAACGTTGATAGACTTCTATCTAACATTTGCGCTAACTATACAGAAGTGTATGTACATGAGAAAGTAGATGTGTTGAAAAAATATGTTAGTGTTCCAATAGTGAATGAAGAATATATGAGACATTCCTACTATAAGAAAAACTCCGGGCGAATGTTGCATGTACCATACTGATGAACTTAAAATTTGTTGTATATCAAACGTTCATATGTTATTCGATGTTTTGAATCTATCCAATGAGCATTGTATTACTAGATAAAATAAAAACCATTATAGTTATACATAGTGCATTTTATTTAGTGTCACCTCATTCTTAGATAATACATGTGTGAAATATATAAATTTTACATATATATGTTGCATCCTGCACCGGTGGTGCCCCATCCAATTCGTCATTCGCTATATGGAGGTAGCACGGTAAGCAGTCTTGAAGTGCGGCTCTCTTTTATTGAGGTATGAGGTGCCACTTCTGCTTCAGGGTGAGTCGATGTACTTTATTTCGTAGGACGTATAAAGGGAGCAGTGGTATAAGATTGTCGTCTATTGCGTCCAATCTTCCACAATTTTCGTCGATACTCTGCAAGGCGGCTCCGATTTCGTCTTCCATACTATCTTCTATATTTATTTTTGCAATTTCATTGACTTGCAAAATAATTCAAAGCTATTAAAAAGAAATATTATTTACAAAAATTATAAAAATTTAAACTTGGGAAAATTCAGACATTAAAAAAATATGTTTACTTACAAGTTAGCTGGAAGCTCGAAGAAAAACTGTGGTGGGAAGATGCCCCTTTTATATCGTTAAGAATGCAATAATTAAGAGAGAGAGCAATTCCAAGAGTGTGATAATTTTTACCTGTCTGACTCATTCTGGAAGGATGATACATCATGTTGAGACCGGTTTCGAAGACACAATATCGGTATTTTTCTAGAAAAATTCCTAGAAGTAACCGCGTAATCGCCCTGACTCATATACATGCGTCAACGGCCAGGACGCTAGAAAAGTAAGACATAATATCGGTATTTTTCTAGAAAGATTTCTAGAACCGCGTAACCGCCCTAACTCATTTACATGCGTCAACGGCCATGTAAAATTCCGAGTACCGCGTCATCGCGAAATTAGCAGCAAACAAAACCGCTAATTAACGTAGCCGCGGGCGCCATCTTTCCGCGGATGTCATCTTTCCCGCTGATTAAAAAGCGCGAAATTGAAATTAGATGCGAAATAAAGCGCGAGATTACCCCCGGATTAAAAAGCGCGACCTTGAAATAGCCACGAAATTACCCGCGGATTAAAAGCGCGAGCCGCTAATCAAACTTCAATTCCGCGAAATTACCCACGGATTGAAAAGCATGATTTTGAAATTACCCGTGGATTAAAATAAATCCGCCGCCGCGAATGGCCTTGAAAGTGATCTAGAACCGGTGTAGTTTACCTACTTACGATTACAAGGTATATGCAAAGGTGACGGACTACGATCATTTAACTTAAATGGTTGATTGGATAAATTATTTTTAATAAAACGTCTGTTTCTAATAATGATCTTATTATTTTCTAGTTGTACTTTATATAAGTTTAAACTTTCTCTACCTATCACTTCCTCTTTTCGCATCGGTTCTGCATCGGTTGAACACTAACTGATTGACGGAAGGAGAGTGCTTTCCATCAATAGGCATGTTTCTAAAGTTTAAAAATGCTAGACAGATATCTTGATTGTCGTCCATTGCTTTCTTAATCATTTTTTGATAGTTTGAACAAATCGCTCTGCCAACCCGTTGGACTGTGGATAACAAGGGAACCAGTATATGTTTAATCTGCCATTGTTCACAGAACGTTTTGAACTGATATGAGCTGAATTGTGGTCCATTGTCACTGATCAACTGTGATGGAATTCCATGTCTTGCAAAAATTGCTTTTTAGTGGTTCGCGACGTGATATATTTGTCTAAATCTGCTAATTCCACATACTTGCTATAATAATCAGTTACTAATAGAAATTGCTTTCCTTCTATTTCGAATAAATCACAGCCTAATTTATACCACTTTTTTTCTATTTCGTGTGAAATTAATGGTTCTTTTCTCTTAGAATTTCTATATTTCTCACAGACGTTGCAGCTTTGCACCATATCGTTTATTTCCTTGTTCATGAATGGCCAATAATAATTAAGGTTTGCTTTTGCTATTTATTTTCTCCAAAATGTCCATAGTGTATGATCTCCAACAATTTTGGTCTGAATGCTTTCGGAATTATTTTGGTTCCTTTATAAACCAACCCATTTCCTTCTACTATCATCTCTTTATATTTAGTAATGCTTGATTATGTGTGGGATTAGTCTATTGGGCCAACCACCAGCTACCATTTTTGTCAACTCTGTAATTTCTCCGTCCTCATTACTTAGTTTTTTAAGTTCTTTCAACTTCTGATCATTTGCGTATAAATTCAGTTCTGCTAGTGATACCTGTGCAGTTAACTCTTGATCGAATGCGTCATCACTTTCATTTAGATAAGCTCTTGACAAACAATCAGCTAGAATTATCTGTTTTCCTTGTACAAACTTCAGTTCATAATCGTAAACTTGTAACTGTATCAGCATTCTTTGCAATCTAGTAGGGCAATCATTCAATGCTTTCTTGACTATGCTTAGAAGTGGTTTATGGTCAGTCTCTACTATAAACTTTGTACCATACACAAATTGGTGAAACCTTGTGATGCCAAATAAAATTGCCAAAAGTTCCTTCTCGATTTGCGCATAGCGCTTTTGAGTATCCGTAAGTACTCTCGAGGCATAGGCGCACGGCTTTCCGTCCTGCATCAGTATAGCACCTACTCCATCTTTGCTTGAATCTACTGAAATTGTCGTTGTTTTGTTTATATCAAAATAATTTAGCAACGTTTCTTCGCTCAATATCCCTTTAACTTGTTTATATTTATCTTCTAATCTGCCATTCCATTCAAATATAGAATCTTTCCTTACCACATTTCTAAATGGACTACTGAGGTGAGACAGATGCGGTATAAATTTAAACAGGTATGTTAGCATTCCCAAAAAACTTTGTACATCCTCTTTGCTAGTTCGGGAGGACATTTATTTTATTGCCTTAATCTTTAACGGATCTGGCAGCACTCCATTACTTGAAAACACATGACCCATGTACCTTACTTCTTCTTTTCCAAAGTTACACTTCGAAAGATTAAATTTAATATTTTCTGCTCCTGCCACTTTAAAAACTTTCTCCAGAATTATATCATGTTCTTGCTTCGTCGAGGCATGTATTAAAATATCATCTATATAAATTTCCACGCCATCCATATTAAATAGTTGTGAATAAATTCTTTGAAATACCTCTGGGGCGACACTAATACCATGTGGTAATCTCAAAAATTGGTATTGACCAAACGGCGTAACAAATGTACATATATCTGCACTTTTTAAATCCAACTTAATTTGATAAAATCCTGCTCTTGCATCTAGAGTACTAAAAATTTTTGCATCGGCTAACTTACTGGAAATTTCTTCTATTGTAGGTAATTTATAGTGTTGCCTTTTCACTGCTTTGTTTAATTCTTTTGGATCAAGACAGATTCTCAACAAATTGTCAGGTTTTTCCACAATTAATATGGGATGAACCCAATCTGTACTGTGTGTAACATTTCTTATTATCTTGTCCTTTTCCATTCCTTCTAGAGCTTTTTTAAGACTATCCATCATGGCTAATGGAACTTTCCTTGAGAGACATGCTTTTGGTTCTGCATCTTCCTTGGATTTCTATTTTATATAAACCTTTTGTACAACCTATCCCTTCAAAAATGTGATTTAATAATAATAATAATAATACTTTATTGATTAAAAGTATCCGAAAGGATAATAAAATCAATGGTCGAATACAAAATAACAAGGGAAAAACAAAAATTCTAATAAACAAAAAAGCAAGAAAAGATAAATTAATCAAACAAAAGGAAAGGAAACAAAAACAAAATAAAGAATAATGCTAAACTAAACTAAACATGAGGATAAATACGAAACGTAGCGATGGGGTGGTTTATTCCTATAGGTTAGTTGCTAGGGTTGAGAAACTCTTCTACACTGTAGTAGCTTTGCTCTATTAAATACCTCTTAGTAGACTGCTTAAATCTGCCGCTAACTCTTATTTCACGAGGTAGTTTATTGTATAGTTTTTTCCCAGTGATCGTTAAGCCTCTATCAGTGATATGCAGCGTACATCTAGAAATATGGAGATCACTTCTTCGGCGGGTTTCATAGGGTATTTTATAACGGTATACTCCTCCTTGTGATTATGGTGGTAACACACGGCTTCAGGGATGTATAAAGACGGAAGAGTTAGAACGCGCAACGTTTGAAAGAGAGGTTTACAAAATTCTGTAGGTTTTAGCCCGTCTAATATGCTAACAAGTTGCTTCTGTGCCACAAAGAGTTTTGCAACAGTAGATGAAGATCCCCAGAGAAGTATCCCATGTCCCAACCGCGACTGTATTTCAGTATAATATACAGACATCAACATATGTATGTGTAACCTGATCCTTCAAGCTGCGAAACAGAAACGTTTTGGTGTTTAACATTTTCACTAGGTGGTCTCAGTGAACATTCCAGAGCAAGTTATCCTGAACATGCACTCCGAGAAATTTTGTTATCTCTGTTTGGGAGATGTGTTTACCGTGGATAGTTACTGAAGCATGTATATTTTGTGTTCGCTGGCGCGTGTGAAAAAGCAAAGAGCTTGTCTTCTCCTCGTTAAGGCTTAGTTTATTGGCACAAAACCAGTCATATATCCTATTTATGGCGCTATTTGCCAATGCCTCGGTTTCAGATAGAGTTGAACCAGTTGCGAGTACGGTGGTGTCATCCGCATACATGAAAATTAGTAAATCAGAGCAGAAGTTATATATGTCATTTGTATATATGTTGAATAGAACTGGACTCAATATAGTTCCCTGAAAAACGCCATGAGGAACAGGCAGCCAACCGGATCTAACGCTTCTAAGAGATGCCTCCTGTTTATACTATATCCGAACGTATTGCATGCGGCCGCTAAGGTATGAGCATATCCACTCTAAAGCATTTCCACTGATACCATAACTATTTAATTTGTTCAGCAATATGGAATGTTGAAAACAATCGAAGACCTTGCTAAAATCACAAAAGATTGCCAACGGAGAATTTCTTTTATCAATCTGTTCTAGTATGATTTCGTAGAATGACAATAGGGCGGTGGTAGTGGACTTGTTCTTCCTAAATCCATGGTGATTCATATGAAAAATGCTATACTTATCAATAAATGATGTTATTCGTGTCAGCATACAATACTCAAATATCTTTGCTACATTTGATATTAGCGAGATTGGTCTGTAGTTGCGTATATCAGCTCTATTACCCTTTTTAAAGACCGGGACAACTTCTGACACTTTGAAACATGCTGGAACCATAGATGAAAGATAGATTTACTAAATAAGTTAATGGTTCCAAAATAAATGTTCCAAATTCTTCAAAATTCTAGCCGATATTCCGTCCGGACCCGAGGTATTTTTGTTTTTTAGCTTGTTGATAATTTGGTTCATTTCAAAAATAGTGTAGGGAAAGAGTTGTTTTTGTGTAAAACATGCTCTTGAATTTGTTGAAAGAAAGCATTAAATTTATCCGCCAATATTTGTGGATCTTCTATAACGGTCTCATCCTCCTCAATAGTAATGTTCTTGTGATCAGAGGATTAAAGTTTCGAACGATACGCCACATTTCCTTGGTTTTATTTGCTGATATTTGAATGCGATGGTTGTTATATTCTACCTTAGGCCGTCTAACAAGGACCTGGTGCTTCTTTAATTGATTTTTATACAAATTCCGTAAATCAGTACTGTTTTTGTAGAACAAAAAGATTCTTAATTCTGTCACTGAAAGTTCTTATTTCATCTGTAATCCATCCTTTTGAAGTTGCAATGGTAGTAACTATATGCGATGATATTGGAAATGCCAGGTTATATAAGAGAGTGTGCTTAGGAAATAGTTGACTTTTTCATCCAAGCTTCTAGCATTATACGTTTCAGACCAGTCTTCATGTTCTTTAGTTGTTATATGTTCATAGTTGTTACTATCACTATCAATTCTATTAATTAAATTAAACTTTTTACAAGTTTCTAGCCCTAACAATAATTGTGTTGTACTATTTACTACATAAAATTCAACATTTTTACTTATACTCACATCTGCAAAGCAAATTACATTTACCTACGACATCAAGCTTATCATTGGTGTATGATTTTAAGATTTTGTCTGCTTTTCTAATATTGACATTTGTATTTAAAGATTTCAGTACGTTTAAAGTAATTGTATTAACTTGGGCACCTGTATCTATTTTAAAACTTAACAGTCTATTACTTACATTTCATTTTACTGACCACTCATCAACTTTATTATTTCCACTAACTGCATCCATATAATAAAAGTTTGTTTCTTCTTCATCAGTTACATTCTCTTCACTACGTTTATATTTTCGTTACTGCGACACACCTTTGCAAAGTAATTCTTCCTTTTGCATTTCATGCAAAACTTGTTGAAACCTGGGCACGCGTTCTTTTCGTGAGTTCTACCACAGCGGCTGCATAACTTTTTGTTTCTATTATCACCCTTGTTTACAGTCTTATCTCTTCCTTTCTTCTTGCTTTTGTCTATCGCATTTATATTTTCCGCATTTTCAAACCCTTCTGTCATACATTTCTTTCGTTTTTTCAATTATCAAGCTGTATTCAATAGCCTTTTCAAAAGATAGCGCCATCCTGCAATAATTGCTCTCTAATATAATCATTATTTATATCTTCTATAAATATTGTTTTCGCCAAATCTTCTTTCAAATCTCCCAACTCGGCGCTACTGGCTTTATTTTGTACCTCTGTGATGAATTGATCTAACGATTTGTTCGCTTTTTGTTTACATTTTAAAAATGTGTAAACGTTCAAAGGTTTAATTATTCTTAGGTATAAAATAGTTTTCGAATTTGTTTAATAGCGGTTCTAATTTATTTTCTTCCTCGTTCTCAAACTTGAAGGTACTGTATATACTGTATATATCTTCTCCAATCTGTAATAACAACTGTGCACACTTTCTCTCTTCATCTGCCGTACTTAATCCGGTTGCTTTTAGATAATTTATAAATTTCTGCTTTCAAACAGCTCAATTTTGTGGCACATTGCCCGTTAAGTTCAATGGCTTTATTCCTCTAACCTCCATTTTTGTTGAGTGGTTTTTTATTCTTTTTTTATTTCATTTCACGTTTTCGCTACTTTACTTCAGCCTACTTTTTTATAATATTAAATAACTGAACTGCGCCATGTTACGCAATAATGCTAGTAATAAAACACTGATAACTGTTAGTCATTTATTAGGTTGCACGTGTTCGTCTGTGTCTGTGTCAGCTGCCGTATAGGTATCGATTACAATGCGCATTTGCGGTAGTATACACAACAACACCAACGTGTCACGTGATCTCGACATCGATAACATTGCAGCATAGGGAATGAGCAATCCTTATTGCATACTATCCTTGGGGATACCCAACAACGATTTTGACTTGATGAAACATAACACAAGTTGCAAACACAAGATTGTTACAGGTTATGGATGGTTACCAGGGCCCGTAATCTACCGTCATTAAAATTCGCGACAGTTGCCAGCAAACTCACGCGACAGAACTACTCTAAAGCAGCGGGAAATTTAACGTGTATTTATGTGTTTATGGTTTTTTTGTAACAAAGTTCCAACAGATACGAACTAATTATACACCGATCACAGTATGCGTCCTGATAGAACGTAAACTATGGTCAATATGTAATTAGTATGTAGCTGCTATGGAACCAAATACTAAGTATTGAATACTTGATCGGTTGCTCCAGGAATAAATAAGTAGAAAAAAAAACTCCATGAATTCATTCATATTCATGTATATTAATTGTATTACGGCGCATTCATATAGATACATGCAATATGATAAAAGCAAAAATAACAGTATTTACAATTTTAATGCAAGATATGCTGTCTGAATTCAAAATATTTGTGAGTTTTTTGTTTGAAATATTTCAAGAACAAGGGTTAATACAAATAGATAGATAAACCTGTAATGTTAATGTATAATTAACAATATTGTATCTGTATGGTCGCAATGCACAAAAGGAATATCCAAATTTTGTTTTATAACAGGTATATAAGATGAAATGTTTTGTTTATGAAAAATATGAGAAAACAAAAAAAAAACAGAATCTGCAAATGCAAACACGATATTGAACAGAAGTGTCATTCGCAGAATAAATTGATTGGTTCGCTGCTATGAGTTTAGCAATACGTACATCAACAGTGTTATAAGTAGTGTGGGCAAACAGTGGTAACAGTCAGTGTAGTAGATATGTGGTGCGGAGTCGGCGATTATTTATTTCACGCGTTCACAGCGTCAGTACTAAATCGATGCTGTATGCGAGTGGTTCTGTGTATATGTTGGCTGTCGTAACTTATTTCGTAATTGGACGCTTATGTTTGCTTTAAAGGTGTCGCAGTTGGGTACGTTGCGAAAACAACCAATGGTAGACATAGTTAAAAAATGTATAGTGGACATGCCGGACTTAATTTTTGATGGCGCTAAAATTCAATGTCTAGTTTGTAAAATCCCTTTAATGTGTTGGTCCATAAGCTATTGTCAACGTTACATCGAAAGCAAACAGCATTCTTCTGCAAAAAGTGGCATAGGAGACCAAGAAAAATTTACGTTTGATTTATGTGTTACTCTTATTTTATGTAATCTATCGTTTCGTTTACTAGACAAAGCAGCATTTGTCTCCTTCTGGATTAAATAGGCGGACTGTAAATTACCTAGTCGGACATCGATATGAAATGTAGTGCCATTTGCTCGTGATCATATAGAAAAAAGAATGAAAACGGAATTGAAAGATAAAAAACTGTGGTTGTGTGTCGACGAAACAACAGATCGTCAAAAACATTCAGAGGTTAATGGAACCACATCGACCGTCATCCTCCTTCTTATTTGCTTCCAAAAGAGTTATAAATTGTACTGCCGATGAGATTTTAAAGGTGGTGTTGAACTCATTGAACAAATTTGAAGTTTCAACTAAGCAACTTTTAATGTTTATGAGTGATGATGTCGCAAACTTGCGTTCTTTGGACCGATCTCGTAAAGAACACAGTGGTAACTTCTTACATGTAACGTGTAAAATCCATACTCTAAATCTTGCGGCACAAACGATTCCTACATGTTTTCCACTAGTAAATGCATTGATTGCTAGTACAAAGGCAGTTTTTCTAAAGTCCCCGAAACTTACCCGACTATTTCAGAAACTGTGTCCTGATTTACCTGAACCACCACAGCCGATTGTTACACGTTGGAGAACATGGTTGCAGCCTGCGTTTTACTACAACAAATATTTTGCTCAAGTAAAGAAGGTAGTCTTAAAATTCAATCCGACAGAAGCTGCAGCAATCAAGAAAAGCCAGGAAATATTTCAAGAGATTTACAAACTATTCACAACAATTACTTCGGACTAGCAGAGGGAATAGAAAAATTACAAAATGTTTGGATGTCGCTAGTGGATTCTGTTCAAATTGTGAATAATGTTCACGCACAGTTATGCGCTGTAGAAGGCGAAACGAATTGGTGTATTACGAAAATTTGAAAGTGTTTTAGAGAAAGGCTCCGATTTTCTTATACTAACACAAATTTGTGAAGGTGCATCTCAAGATGCATTAAGTTGTTTCAAAGATTATTTTAAATATGCAAATCTAACATCGCTAGATGTCGAACGGTCGTTTTCGGCATTAAAAAACATTTATTGCGCACGTCGTACTCACTTGACTGAAACAGCTGTGGAAACATATCTAATGATTCAAATATTTAACAGATGTTAACCAGTTTATGATTTCACGGAAGACTTTTAAAACGGTAAGTGTTTCAGCACGTTTTATAATTTATTTCTTACCTTCTATTTTATGTGTAAACTTTTATGCGCCCATCACGCCTCTGGCTGTTACCGCATATTTGCCTAGGTTAGTTGTTAGTATATACAGGCGCGCGTTGTAGGATGGCGAGTTCCGGCGCTGTCCGAAGGTACTGTCGGACATCGTTCGCGAAAATTCAAGTTTCAAGCCAACATGTAGTGGCGTAGCTCGACTTATTTTTTAAATTATGTTAGCATAATAAAAAACGATTATAAAATAAAGTCTGGGATTTCCACCGCGCATCTGAAGCGTTCGCTATCCTATAACGCACAAACTGTAGTTGCCTTGGTATGAAAAGCGCGTAACTCCATTAAAAGGAAATTTACAGGAGACCAAAAAAACTGTTTGGTTTCCGTATGCTCACGACGTAAATTCTTGTTTGTCTTTTAGAGGCTATTGTAGAATAATTTGAATGATTTTTGGAAAAAAATAATTCGGAAAACCATTCTTTTTAATTATTATTAGATGGCAGTTAAATCTAATTTTTGATAAAAAGAGAGTTACGTGGTTTTCTTATTAAGGCAACGATATTACATTCCATGTTTAATTCTAATATGTTTTCACTGATACTCATCTGTTTTGTTTAATAAATTTAGGGGGACTGTTTTATATTATGCAAATAACGTAACTGATTATACCTAAATAATTTCTAAACTTAATTATTAATTAAATATTGAAAACAAGGTCAATCAGCTTAGACCAATTAGAATGAAATAATTAAGCTGGAATTAACGTTTTTACTCAAGATCGATTGTAGGTTTTATTATCGAAAATTGTATATCATGGCTCTTTTAAAAGGTTGAACGGTTAGCTAAAATATATGCATGAATATATCCAATTCTTACCATTAACAACCTGGTCCATGTATTTCATTCCCATGACCCCGTCATAAGTTCATTTACCATCATTTTTCTCCATGGTCCTTATTTCACTTCTGAGTTTCCGCTGTATTTGCTGATTGAACGCCAGTTCATGAAGGCAAAATGTCATGGTCGTCGAAGACGTTTCAAACCCAGCTGCGAAGAATATAAATGATTGGGCAGCAATCTGTTTTAAACTTAGTGGCTCCTGTCCTTCTGCTAATAACTTTTCCTGCATTTCCAATAAAATTTGAATAAAATCGTTTCTTTCGACGTTATTTGCTGTTCTATAATCTATAACGTTCTTGACAGCGCTTATAAAGAAGTTGTATATATCCTGTGGCATGCCCTTAATACGAAATTTTTTCAAAATTTGAAGCGATGCAAATGCTAAAAATTGCATTACCATGTCTCTAATACTTGGCTGGAATACCTTTCCTCCATATTTTCTAAATTCAGCATTAGGATCTGCGAAACTATTACATTCTAATCCGAAGGCGCACGATCCTATGACGTCAGTTGTATAGCACCCTAGAATTTCCTTGATATCGAACGATTTTAGCTCTTCGCATAACTGTTTAATTCCTTCTAACATAGGAACTCCGCAGTCTAATAATGTATTAAACATTGACTTCATTTTAGCAGACGTAAAAGTTGGTGTTAATTTTACACGCATGTTTCTCCACCTTTCCCCTTCCAAGTGGAATAAATGTCCCCTTAAGGGGTCTTTTTCTTTATCATGTGGCACACCCCTGTCGCTAAGGTACTGAAAATCTTTAGATAAGACCTTCTTGATTATCTCCGGATCGATTATCAAATAAATAGGCTGTGTAAACAAATATATTCCGCCATGTTTTCGCCCCAGTCTCCTCAGTTCGTCGTGTCCATTCTTTATATCGTATTTCATACCATATTTAGTAGCAAAAGGATTTTCCATGTTACCCCAAAACAAGGTAGGTGGAAGATGTGCTACATTTTTTTCGGCCTAATACGTTTGAGATCGTTTAATGCGGAAATAGGCGAAATATAATAAGATCACTGCTAACATGATCAGTTCAACAAAAACCATTATCACCAAAATATAGTAACTTTTTGAAGGTTATACACTAACTCGAGATTCTTTGAAATAGCTTAAGTATAATATTAAATACAATCTAATAACCTTATCAAAAATATTGATAAACTCAACCAGACAGTATATTTGGAGCGCTGTATTTGTTGCACCTACCATCAGTTTCTAAAAGTTTCTGAATTGCATATTACGTGATTTTTATCCAAAACTTTTAGTTCAAAACAATAGCTGCATCTCTTGAAAACTGAACTAATTTAATATAAAACTACACAGAGGATTTTTAGATGACTAACGGGAAATATTGTTAATATTTGCTTTTGTTATGAGAGCAATACTTTTGTACACTACTATAAAAAAAGTTAGAAGTGCGATTAGTACATCTGCCATTCAAGTAGTGTTGTGTTTGCTGTTGTATGATTAGTTAATTGTTGTAGAATTATTAAATAAAAGTGTTAAGTATCTTTTGGATCATTATCTATATATGTAAATACCTAGAAAACAACAATAATGATACAATAGAATAGAACTTTATTATCCATCAGATCAAAATAAATCCACTTATAGTGCCATACAACTGATATATTTGCAATATACATATTTATAATCTCTTTTTAGCAGAGGCTAATGTAATTGTAGAAACGCTCAAGTACAGTGAAGAACTAAGTTTCTAGAGGGTCGTTATCATGTTGGATTCACAGAGTATCCTTCAGGCACCTAAACACAGGTAGGATGCACTCGCTAATTATAGATATAATATCAAGGTGTGCTGAATTAGTAACCCATACAGATATTAAATTCTTTTGAATTTAATACATATGAGTAAAAATTGAAAGCATCCTTCCCAACAGCGATCGTGCCTATTCTAAGGTGTAATGATATCGAAGTATATACGGCAATAGTAGAGTTCATCCGAGATTGTAAGATTTCAATCTAATCAGTTTTTATTCACGTCACCAAAATGCGGCTGTTTGTATGTGGAATGTATTTTCTTTTTTTTGTGAATTAATTCAGCACTTCACTATATGTTGTATGTTATTTACTACAAAAAGACACTGGTGCCTTGTTAACTTATATTTTATTGCACGTTGTGGTTCGTACTACAGTACAGTTGCATTGTCGTTGCAGTAGTGTACAGTTAATACATAAAAAACTAAAACTAAAAACAAACGTAACAGACAGCGACAAAGATTTGAAAATATATGAAATTGAAATGGCGTGATATTTAAATCCAAACATGCCTCTCTTCCTTGGTAGGTCGTACCTGACAATACTACAAAAATATAAATACGAGGCGTGTTTTTAAAGTAAGTACCGTTTTCAAATAAAACAAAAACAAATAAACATTTCTTAACAATTTTATTTTTACATGAAAGCCTGTACCTTATTCTACTTTTCTACATAATTTCCACCAATATTGAGGTAATTATCGTATCCTACAATCAGCTTTACAATCCCATCGTCATAGAAGCCTGCCGCCTGATTTAACAACCACTGCACAACAGTCGTTTTGACTTCATCATCGCCGTCGTGGCGCTGACCACCCAGATGTTTCTTCAAATGCAGGAACAAGTGGTAATCACTGGGCGCAAGATCGGGACTGTATGGAGGGTGATTAAGTTGTTCCCAGTGAAAAGATGCGATGAAATTTTGAGTTCGAGAAGCTGCGTGTGGACGGGCATTGTCGTGAAGCAAAACGATCCCCTTACTCAACATGCCTCACCGTTCATCTGACGATGAATGTCGGCCGATTTAATGCCTTTAACACTAAGAAAACGAATCACAGCGCGTATTTCACAGTCGGCTGGATTCTCGATCGGCGGAAACATTTTAAATAGTGACAAACAAACGTAAACACGGTCGAATCTTTCTGTAATAGCGTCTGTGGCTTGCCAACAGATGTAGGTATACAGCGCGCAAGCGTAGAAAGCCGCGGCAGCGTTCACGGTAGCAGAATTTCAAAACGGTACTTACTTTAAAAACACGCCTCGTATACTAGAAACATATTGGGGTTGATGCAAAATTGAAAATATAATACAATAAATAGTGCAAACAAACTAACTGTATAGTAGTAGGATGCAAATTTTGTTTATAGCTCTTTTAAATATGCCACCACTTGTTTTAATCCCTACCACTCTCACTGTCATTTCCGGGAAATAACTTGATAATTCGACCCATCCTCCGTATCGTCGGGGGCAAATTATCTTCCTTTAGCAGAACTAAGGTTCCTTCCAAGGAAGTTGATTTGTCTTCGAGTCGCCATTTGGATCGTTGTTGCAGAGTGTGTAGTCACCGGACCAACGTTTCTTAAAATGTTGTGTTAGCAACTGCACCTGGTGATAATTTGATCGTAGCGATGATTTTTCGTTGGGAGTTGTTTCTGGAATGGCTTGCAGGCAGTGTCCAGGTATCAAAACTGCGTAGTCTTCTGGGTCGTCAGTGAGGGAAATTAACGGTCGGAAGTTGAGGATGGATTCTATTTGAGTTAAGAGTATATAAAATTGTTCGTATGTTAATGAGCTATTACTTAACACGCGAGAGAGATGGGATTTTGTCGGTTTAACAACAGATTCTCACAAACCACCCATATGAGGAGAGTGAAGGATAATTAAATGCCACGCTATTTTATTTTCCAAAAAATACTCCCGATTGATTTTGGTTAACATTTAAAATTCACCCAAAGGCCGATTTTTAGCATCATCAAAGTTAGTCGCATTATGAGGATAATTATTACGGCATTATACGTTTTAAAGCATCTAAAAATGCGTCAACGGATAGACTGGTCAGAGTTTCAAGCAAACTGCTTTAGTGGCAAAGAAAACAAAAATGCAAATATTTTTAATGATCTTTTTGTTGCGTAAAATGCTATCCTTAGGACCTGCGTAATCAATACCATCAGAAGTGAATCGTTTCGAAGGTGTTACGTGAGGCGCAGGTAAATTACTAATTTTTTGGACGCAACTAATTGGCGCGAAAACACACGACACATGTCCACAGAACGCGATGAATTTCACGCCTACCATAGATTGACACTCTCTTCTAACTCTGAAATGTTGATATAACCAAATTGTCTACGCTGAGTTTCTAAACGTGTTATTTTTAAAACGAATAATGTAGCTCACATTGCGTAATAACTTCATGTACGAAGAGTATTTCGATATGATCTCATTAACCAGTCTTAAGTTCCACGCTAGTTGTGGTTGCTAGTGGAAACGTAGATTTCATTTCTGGAATGTCTTCATTTTTGAAAATTGTAGTGCCGGTAGTGGGCCAACAATATGGTTCCAAAGATAACCATTTAGGACCATCGAACCATAACGTACAATCCACTATTTCATCGGCATTGAGATATATTTGAAAAGCCTTGGATATTAGATACCCGATTGGCCACAACAGTTTCCAATCGACTTGATTCAGTACCTATTCAAGATAATACAATTGTTGAATCATACCAAAACGTGATATTGCTAATTTTCAAATTAAATACCACTGAAACCTTTCAACTTAATAGCACTCCTAATACAGCCCCACAGAATTCCAATCGTTGCAGTGATAACACTCTCAGTGGCACGGCCCGAGATTTGGAACAGCCAAACTTAACGCGAACGTTATGCAACCGATTTGTTGACCTCACACCCCGAAGCATCGCCGAAGACGTGAATATCGATGGATATTCTATTGCCTACAAACTGCGCAGAAATTTGCAATTCATTCAATGATTGGATGTGTTATAGAACGTAGACCATATTAACTCTAATTCCACAGACAATGGTTGATCCCAATTCACTTTTGATTGCTATAATAATTGTAATATTAATTTAACCCTAGTAATGACGGGATCTATACGATCAAGTGGATCATAAATCTGACTGACGATTGATAATAAGATCCTCTTAGTAAATTTTGTCTGAGTACTACTATTACTATACTCGCTGAATGCCAAATTATTCCAAAAGTTTTGTTGGAATTTTGTAAATCACGTGCAACATTGTTGAATTTTCTTGTTTGTTAGATGTTCACTGGCGTAAATGAAATTCGCTAGGTTTCAAAATGTTGTTAATATCGGTAATAATGTTTATAGCTGCCTCGATATTTTCAGTACCGGATATCAAATCATCTATATAAAAATCTTGGGCTATAACTTTGCTTTCCTTTGGAAATAATAGATCGTTTTCTATCGCCATTTGTTTTAAGCATCTGGTTGCTAAATATGAAGCGGGTGTGGTGCCATAAGTTATCGTATTCAATTTAAAATGTTGCAGGGGTTCTGAAATGTCAGAGCGCCAAACAATTCCTTGAAAATTTTGGTTGTCGGAATGAATTTTGATACACCTATACATCTTTGCAAAATCTGCCGTAAATATAGGATGAGTACGAAAACGTAACATAATAGAAAAAATGTATTCTTGTATGCAAAGTTCAATTTGTAGTACGTTGTTTAATGCCAAACCGTTGTCTGGTTTTGCTGATGCATCAAATACTACTCGTATTATAGTAGTTATTGATATATCTTTGAATACTGCATGGTGAGATAGTATGACACATCCTGCTTCTCTGACAGCGGTCATGTGACATAAATATAGATATTCTTGCATAAAATGTATATATTGCTCTAATTTAGGTAAATTATCTCGAAACCGTAATTTAACAACGAATTGGCCTATACTATCGCGATAACACTTTTCACAAAAATATTTTTTGCAACTTTTGTCTTCCCTTGAATATATAACATCCCGATTTGCCAAAAACCTTCTAATTTAGTTTCAAGCTTCTTACTAGAAAAATGACTAGAAGTATTTTGCCGTTATTAGTGCTGCTAGCCACGGTCCATCCTAATTTAGTTTTTTGCAAAAGCGGTTTGTTCTTTCCTACTTTGATTTGATTCCGCATAAGTAGAAATACCTGCGCCTAATAGAATGTCAACCGTTTCCTTCACCTTAAATGTCGTATCTGCTAAACGAATATTGTTTGGAATATCTAAATTAATATACTGTGACAGTAAGTCATCTGTAATTTTGGATATTGCTAAAAATACAAGTTTGTATTGTTATCTCAAATCTAATAATTATATTATTTGTGCGTGAGCAATTTTATCTATATATGAAATTTGAGAATTGATTAAGTTAACTGGTAAACGTATGCTTTTGGTTGATAAATTCAGTATCTTCAATAAATCGTGAGTTATAAAGCGGGACTGTAAGCCACTATCAAGTAATGCCCTACATTTAACCATTTTACTAGCATTGTCAACAATATATACCATGGCGGTTGATAAAAGTGTGAATCCAATGTTGCGAAAATGTAATGCCAGATATCTTTATCCCATTTACAATATTCTGGGCCTTCAAATGTTGAAAGCCCTTTCTTCTGATTTCCGAACTTATGTTTGTCCATTTCATTTTCTCCCTGAGAACTATTCGGGATCTTTTCGTTCATCGGATTGTTCTGTTTGCGTGTTTGGGGTTGTTTGGACTATGGGATATTTAGATTCGTTATGATGTTATGTGAGGTCTTATTAGTGTTTATAGTATTATTTCTACTCTCGACTTTACCATCGGCATCTTTTTTGTTGTTTGTTTGACTACAACCTTCGACCTGCGAATCCATCATTGATTCAATTTTGTCAAAGTCTGCTTTATGATATACGTTTTCCTTTTTCCTTTTTGGTGTTGCAAGGGTTCGAAATTCCGGTTCAGAACGGGACTGATGCACCTCAGCCGCCTCGTGCATCCTTGGCGGTGAAGTTGCTAAACGTTTTTTGTTTTTATTCTTGTATTAGCTTTACTTCCGTGTCGTTTGCGACAAAATACTACTGCCCCGGTAAGCCCGGTTGTCGCAGTGGACATTAGGACGTCAATAAAAGGTAACAATATATTATTTTTTTAATAGTACTGTATCTCACGTACCTACTTTTACGCGATACGCCTCTGACGTTGCACTCGTTTGTCGAACCTTAGTCATAACAAACGGTGGGAAATATCAAAGTTCGTTAACATGATATTGGCGCGAAAAGAATTAACGCTGTTTGAAGCATTTTAAATCTAGATTCGACAGAATCGCCAATTAAGGTGTAACAATATCCACAGAATTTGCTACAATATTATTGCTAGGTCTAGGCGGTAATTTTTCAACTACATGAGATTTATGTGTACTTTCCCGTGGCAACGTATTTGTCCGCAAATTTTACACTTATTACCTCTGAAATTGTTTACTAAATGGTCCTTGCGCAAATAGTTAATGCAAGCGTTTATTTTACGTACAGCATCGTAGCGAGCCATCAATGGTTGTTGAAGACATCTTTCACAAGTAAATATTTTATGTTGACTACAATATAAACATTTATCGTGTGCACCGAATGAGTGTCAAAAACACGGGGAGAAGTTTCCCATTCTAATTCATTGAAGTCTGTTGGGGAATCTACTTAATTTATGAACAGCTGAAGTAACATTTAAGTTTATAGTATTCGGGAACGCACAATTGGTGATAGTAAACGTCATCTTTCTTTCATGACAATCATGACATTGCTGTAGTGCTTCTAAGAGATAGCAGAAAGTGAAAGCTCTTCAACAAAAAAGTTAAATATTGGATATACTTAGAAACGAGGTGTAATAAGCTATGGTACCGTTTATTGTATGCATGACGAATCTACATTTTATGGTTTGAATTAGTTGCGAATAATCTTTGACTTTAAAGGCATTATACTAGACTGCTGTTCTCGCGTCAGTTCTCACGTAAACAGAAGTTGGTGATCACTGGCTGCGTTCTTCAGAAGCAATATCGCTTGCAGAATTGTTGCCAACAATTTTGATGAACGATCATTTCGTTGCCAGCCTGATGTCATCACGTTTAGCTAGCAGTCGCCATATTTGCAAAGGCAGAAAATTTGCGCTTATCGCTGTTAATCATTTTATTTGTTTCTCATTTGTAAACATCAATTTATCAAGTCACTGTATTCACCTTGAAAATGTCCCTTAACTGGCTAGCTTGTAAAAATTTTATTGGCTAGTCAGTAAAATTTTACACCTGTTTTATACTATTATAATTTAAAATGACAGCCAAAGTTTTTAACAATTTATTTATTATTGACATTTGAAAATTGTGTCTTATTACTATCGCGTACATTAAATGTTATAGAGCAGTTGTTATTTCCACTAATATTGAAGTTTCCAAGCGATGTTAAGTTATTTGTATTTGTACGTGTATACTCTGTAGCAGTAGATGGCGTGGATTCTTTAAGTAGGAACATTCTTTTTGACATGTCAATTTTGTTATTAATTGAGTTATCTACGGAGCTCTGTGCAACACGTCTAACGCTCATACGATTGTTTTTCAAATATGGGAATTTCTAAAATTTTTTATAGTTTACAATAGTTATTTACAAGTGAGGAACAAACAAAATATTCAACAATATACGCAAGGTAACGGGTTTTACTGGCTCCAGAAGGTGACTGGCTCGCCTTCGGCTCACCAGTCATATCCTTCTGTTCGCCAGTAAAAACCCTTTTACCATGTTAGTAATGTTAAATACTATAATATAACAGGTATTTATGTAAAAAGTTCTCCATTTATGTAATCGCAATCGTAATCATAAACACGTTTGTTCCAATTAACGCGGCCACTGGTAATGTAATTGTTGACACATTTTCCTGTAGGTACATATTTTGAGAAGACACGCAGCTTTCACATAACCAATAGAACGTTTTTACCATCTGTTACGTCTCACAGATTTTACATTGCGAAGATCTCTCTTTAAACTTTAATGTTGGTTTGTATATTGCTAAGTTTAAATTGAAGACGTTTTCTAATTTTACATCAAAAACTACTGACAACATTGATTTAATTACAAAACCCTGTAGTACACCTAACAAATGCTTTTCAAAGTTTGCTGTAGATTTCTATAAAATAACACACAATAAGTTAAACAATTGACTTTATTATTAAATTCTCCGGTTTTATACCCTTAAGAATAATACGGTTGGTACTTTTGTCTTCCATAATTACATTATTGCATTTACTTCTCTTTTTCTAAGATACCAGTCTATTACCAGCTCTAATACTAAGTATTTGCTATTATGTCAACAGATGCGCCAGCAACATTGCCAACAATAAAGGAAGGCTAATTCCAAATACAAATGCATTACTGTGTTCATCCAACCATAATTTGACGTCGCCTATATATTTATCAGAATTGTCGATATTATTTTGAATAGTGCTTCGCGCGGTTACGAAGCTTGAGTTGAATTGTGTCTGCAGTTGATTGGTCAAGGAATCAAATAGCCCATCGAACTGTAATAAACAATTATGACTTTATTGTGTAGTGTAAAGTTATGTCTTACATTACCTGTTCCAATTGTTCGGCAGTGGTTAATCTAGCGGCAAGTGTTTGCAAGGCTGTACCGGCATAACTTGATCTGAAATCAAACAAATATTGTTAAGACAAGCATATTAACTATTCAATTATTTTTACTAGAATCTAAAACAAAATTGCAAGAAGTCGCAATGACAAGAGAGGAATTAGATGTATTTATAGTGAACTCCATTAGAATGTTAATCTTTGGTTAATCTCAAACAGAGGGTGCAGTGAATTTAAATTTTGACATTTATAAAAGATACACATGAAAAAAAACGCCTAGTAACAATAACCAAAACAAATTAATACTAATATAGCTCATGGCATTAGTGGAATCATTCCCGGCAAAAAATGAAGCGAGAAAAGGGACAGTGTTAGCCGACGGACATGTTTCTGCCTATCCGGCATCATCAGCGTGGCTTTGCACACGAGCCTTTCTCGTCGTTGTTTTTCACCTCTCGGGTTTATGCCATTACTCTCCACAAACAGCACCGAAATATATTTCTTGACGCCACTTAGCGCCAAGAGATATAATCATGCCGTCTAGAAAGCAACGACCGAAACCAGGAATGCCCACTATCTATCGAGCAGTTCATGGGCTGCTTAACGCTGCCCCTTTTATCGCTTTGCTTTTTGCCGGGAGTGATTCCACCAATACCACAATATTAGCATTAATCTTTAGTTATTGTTAATAGACATTTTTTTCATGTGTATTTTTAATACATCATGCCTGAGGAATCACTTATATGTGCAAAATACCGCAGCGGTTAGCGTTAAGCAGCCCATGAGCTGCTCGATAGGTGGTGGATATTTGCATTCGGTTTCGGTCGTTGTTTTCTAGACGGCATGACTATATCTCCGGGTACTAGGTGGCGCCATTACAACTTTCTAGGACAAAGTTCATCGGCTCGCCGCCATTCCATCGATTCCTTTTTGGATAGAGGATCATAGTACAGAACAATTGTTTCACCTCCTGTGACAATCGACTCCAAAATCGGTTTTGTGCGCCTCCACACATGAAACGAGCGTGGACATTCGACCTGACGTTCACGTTGGAGAGCAGGGCGAATACTTGTTTCACAAATGTTAGACATCGCTGCTAATTCCTTCACTTTCAAACGGCGATCTGCTAATACCATTTCTTCAATAATTGAAATATTTTGAGGCGTTATCAGTTCAATTGTCGATCAAGGGATTCTTGTTCCAAATAGAAACATTTTGCCCACTCTTTTACAGTAGAATATGAACGAGGTAAATCACCATAAACGCCGTCTAAACGTTGTTTAATGTGATTAGGCATATACCCTTCTTTTGTTAAAAAAATAATGACCGCGCGGTAGTCAATTTTCGTTAGCTGAGACATTTTCATGCACTAGTCACGTTGTCTGGCTGGCTACTATAAACTACTACTATTCGAGCCGTAATATATATAGTGTAGGCCTCACATGTGTGCAACTATGACACAACGGAGTTTGGACACGCTCAAACCTGTGTAAGCCTGTCAGGCCGAGAATTTCATACAAAATAAACCATTTATCATATATGATAAAACATCATTTCATGCTTAACATGAAGTGGGTAATTTTTAAACGTGAGATATCAACGGTGGATTGGACGTGATGGTTGTAGATTGTGGTCTGCTCGTTGCCCGGACTTAAATGTGTTACACCTGATAGTGCTATCTAAAGCGTTTAATATACGATTGGAGAGATGACATTCCAACAATAGAAGAGTTTCGCCAAGGAATCTTTGATGCAGCTGCACCTATCGAAGAAGAGACGCAGAACTGTGATTCGCGTGATTTTGGTCGGTGAATAGTGGACATTTCTAATATTTTATGTAACTTTCACTGTTTTGTAAAGAAAAGACGGTGTTTTCAGGAGAATCAACCAATCACGCAAAAGATAACTTGTATTCGTACTGGACGTTACATTCATCTATTTTCACTAAAAAGAAATACACTTTCACTGTCAATAAAAACTAATACAATGCATCTTGTTTATCAAAAATAATTCAAATGGTATCTTACTCTTTCAACTAATTAAAAAAGGTTGCTTTTATCTCTGTTTTTGTTTTTAATACACATCGTAATGTTCACCTTCTTATAAAAATAGCGCTTTAAGATGCAGTTGACATTGCATTAGAATATTAGTAGGCGTATAGTGTGCACAGGACCGTAATCGAGAATTCGTTAGGCATAAGTTTTGCAAAAACTTCTACTTGTAATTTTTGTGCAATCATTGGAATTTTCTTCATTTATTCCGTAACAGATAGTTACCCTTTACAGATTACGAGTTATTTCTGGAACACTCTGTAAGTTTGTTATTCTGCTTACACAAGAACAGTACCGTTATACACAACTCAATTTCACTACTCAACTTTATAACAACGTCAACTTTCTTATTTGAATCAGAACACTCTGTATATTTTTGCGGTTTCGGAAAGGTAACCGAAAAGCGAATCCAATGATCTATTCACGATATATCAACATATGTTATGCTTTAGCTTAAGAAATATTATACGATATGCACTAATAAAGGTTTTGATAATCTGTTTCTGTTGTCATGCAAAATTGGCTTGGAAAAAGCACCAAATTATCTTATGCGACGCCAAGTTTACCCTAAGAGCTCATTGCTGGGCAACGTAATCATAACAATTGCCAAATTATCAAATCTTCATTCTAAAAGCGTAAATTATTCATGTTGCTTATTGTTTTTTATTCTGCATTTTTCATATTTTCGTTCTTTGTTCTCCGTATTATTTTTCATTGCTTTTACTTATTTTATTAATCGTTGTTATTTCTTTACTTTGTTAGAATTAATTACTTATGACAGGTTCTTTTAAATTTGTCGATTTTTGGTGAACAATATGTCTATTTTTCGCCTTTTATGTTACTTCATTCGCTTTCGCACCAATCATTCAACATTGCTGGGTTATCTCTAATATTGTGTAAATCTGGTAATAATCACTTTATTGGTTGCGCAACAAATTGTTTAGTAATTTGAATTTTATTATCTTTTGTCAAAGCAGTTCGCTCTGTATCCTTTCTACCCTGCCTTACTTAGCGCAAAGTGCGCTGTACAAGGGCAGCGGTCATTATGTTACACTTCGTGGTAATTTTTCTCAAATTCACGGAATATTACATATTGAAGTTACTTGAAGTTTGCCTTACAAAATTACTGAAAAATAAGCACATTGTCTATCAAAAACTAACAAACTTAAACAAACCTACCATAATTAAATAATTGCAATAAAGTTCGACAGTAAAAAAATAACAAGTAAAAATAGGAGAAAACAATAATAGGAGAAAACAATAAAATATAAAAAATGCAAGCTATAATAACAATAAATAACAACAACAAGGCATTTGTTATGAATACGATGCCTAGCAACGAACTCTTTGGATCAACCTGGTGTCACATGAGACAATAACAAAAACAGATTACCAAAACATTTATTACTGCATATCATGAAATTTTTTGTTAAAGTATAATATGTGTGGTATCGTTGGACTCGTCCTTCGGTTACCGTTCCAAAAACGAAAGTTGGTGTTACTTCCGGTGACACCGGAAATGATATTGAACGACTGTACTTTTAAATGGTACAACCTATGCAAAAAGTACGCACCAAATGGAAAACTTTCTTACTGTTAATGTTACTAAATTATCAATGAGATAAAAGTTTCTGCATTCTTTTAAACTAAAAAGTCACATGCAAAATTATATTTCCGGTTTGGCAGAAATAAGGGAAGGTTTTATAAGAGTAAGGTCTCACTATTTGTAAAAATATCGATTAATATTGCTACTAAAATTTATTTAGAATATCTTTCGTATTTATCTAATTTACGGCCATCTAGTGCTAGTTTGAAACACTAAAAAAAAACCATTAAGCACTACCATTAAGCGTGACATTTTTTAGTTTAGAACTATGCAGTTATGGATTAAGCAGGCGTATCAAAAGAATGCATGCCTTTGTTAACGATTAAGCATGGTCTTTTATCAGAAGAAACATGACATCAGCAAATATTTATTTTGACCTCGTTGGCGTCATACGAGGGACACGCTATATATTTTGAGATGCCACAAAAGTAGAGAAGTTAGAGCTGGCAACACTGCATTTCTAAATACCACCATTCTTAAGTAGTAAACTCTGACTGTCAGTTGAGTCGCTGCTGTCATAGAGTAAACGTGGTAGGTACGATTTGTCATCGAAACATAGACTTGTCAAGGGAACATGGACGCGCAATGATTTACTTTTAAGGTCGGTTTAAGTGAACAACAAAGTCTTGAACGATTGCAACTCGCATTTGGTGATGAAAGTCCTTCACGTGCAACTGTGTTTCGCTGGTATAGCGAATTTAAAAGAGGACGGATATCGCTTGGTGATGAGGAACGTACCGGTAGGCCCTGTTCTTCAGTTACCGCTGGAAACATTGAGAGTGTGAAACGAAGATCCAAGATGCACCTATCAAGTGATTGAGGCAACTCTTGGTGTTGGATCCGCAACAGTAAATTCAATTTTACATGATCATCTTCGGATGAAAAAAATTGTTACTAATTGGGTACCACACACGCTTACCGATTTCCAAAAAGCAGAGCGAGTAAGAATTGCTCGGGAAACATTGAAAATGTTAAATAATAGTGGACATCGCATTCTATCAAAAATAGTAACAGGTGATGAAACTTACATCCCATTTTACAATATTCCTACCCGCCAGGAAAGCCGCGTGTGGTTCCACGAAGATGCACCAACACCAACAATGGCCAAAAGGCAAAGGGCTGTTAAGAAAGTTATGTACGCAGTTTTCTTCTGTAGTACCAGATTAGTAAAAGCAATGAAGCTGGAAAATCAACGTACAGTCACAGCAAACTGGTACACCACAAAATGTTTACCTGCAGTTCTTGAGTCAATCAACATTCGCGGGTTAATGTTGCATCACGACAATGCATCGTCACACAGTGCACAGCAGACAGTTGAATTTTTACGTGAAAATAAGGTAAAAGTCATTGAACATCCACCTTATTCGCTTGATTTGGCCATGTGTGATTTCTGGTTGTTCTTCAACCTAAAGAAACATTTACGTGGTCGACGTTTCACGACGGAGGATGAGATAGATGAAGCAATTCATCTATTTTTTTGAGAGCATTCCAAGAGATGACTGGCTTCACGCTTTTACGTTGTGGAAACTTCGGTTATAAAAGTGCATTGATGCAGGAGGAGATTATTTTGAACATAAATAAAATCATTTTCGTAAAAAGACTTGTAGTTTTCTTGTATCTCAAAATATATGGCGTGACCCTCGTATAATCTCGTTGGCGTCATATAAAACTGTCAAGATCTCACTATGTCACTGTACATTAAACTTTTGCATTGATTTGCTTTTTATTGCTAAAGTTGTATTAAAAACTGTTGATGGTGATAATTCTCGTGTCTTTCTAGATACTTATTAAAAATTAGGCAACTAAATAAATTGTCAAAGTTTTTGGGTTACTTACGTTGACATTTCCTCGAAATTCTCTAGAATATAGTTGAAAGTAGTATCCAAGCCAAACTTATGACCACCAATAATGGCGGAAAATGCGGTGCTTCTTGAAGCACTGTCAATTTCAAGTTGTTCGTCAATGCCAAAAATGGTATCCAACCATCTAAAAATAAAGCAAAGCAATAATTCAGTTCTTTCTTGACCGTTTCACAGTTTTCGAACCTATTTAGCTGAGTTACTGAGCCGGTGCAACCTAAGGCGCTTAATATTCTGGCTTTTTCTAATGATTCTGCTTCATTTCCGTTGTATCTTTCATATAGGAACATCCATTTTGATTCACTCCCCTCATCTTTTATAAGGCCACTACAATAGACTAAAGTCTGCATATCCGGATCTGCACCAGTCTCTAGCTCTACGAGTTCTTCGTGTAGACTGTTTATGCATTCCTCATGGTCGAACCTGCAGAGCCAAGTCAGTACGTTGATTCGATTTAACCTGGCAGGATGTTCCAACTCTTCTTCCGTCACTTTTTCGTACGCTGCTTGTAAGGTCTCTCTCATGAATTCCTGGTAAAACGAACAAATGTATTGTTAGTTTCATATAATTTGCATACTTTATAGTTATGTACGTCGGGCAAAATATCATCATGATATATTGAAACATTTTATAAAAACATGAAGTAGGTATATTTTACTGAATGATCGCAACTATTTTTCAAGAGCCGAACAATAAAAATGTTTGTGTTCCGTCTCTTTATTTTAAATAAATATACACATTCATGATGAACTATCATAATCATCCTACAGACAGCTACGTGATGTTACTGCAATGTTTAGGAAAAAATGAAAAACGTACAGTCTAAATTACAAAATCTTGTATTTACTATTATCACATAATCCATAGTATTCCGCGGTGGTAATATTTGCGTTTATTGTCGCTTGTAAATAGAGATATAGATGCAATTAACATATGATTAAGATGGCTGAGTAAAATTAGGGAAAATCCAAGGAAGGATTCAAAAAGTTGTATAATTTCTAATGTTCGACTTTTGGTTTAATAGAAAGTAACATACGACTGTTTTGTAAGCAGAATTCCCTGTACATTTTTGCATTTTGAAATTCGCTGTAGGCCGCTAACTTCTTGAACGCTTACGACGTATATATTAGTCATTGATAAAGTTAATGAATAGCGCTTATGATGAAAGACTATCCTGTGGAAAATGTTGCTTATAACAAAAAACTAGTTCGTGATGTTCTTAGTTGGTCGTTGGATGTATAATAGATGCATTTGTGATGGTTTTCGTTTCTATTAATGGATTGATGGTGAGTCCACCAAATACAAAATTTCTCCACCTGCTTTTAGTCATTGCCAGCTAATAAACCACATAACGTTTCTATGTAATTCTGTGCATTACAAAATAAATTGTTTATACTAACAGATAAATCTAGGTCAGGTTATGACGAGGCAAATCATTGGTGGAGATGCGATCAGTATCTGTAGGGAAAAAATCATTATAAATCACTACACTTTTATTTACTTCAATTTTGTGATGTATCAATTTTCATTCAATCTACATTTTATTATGTTAATTAAGAAACTAGCCGCCAATTTGCGTTGTCCGCAATGATTGAAATATTGCCGTTGTGTGTTAGTGTTGATTTCTTTTCTTTACGTGCCTATTTCCAATTTCTTTTTATTTACTATTATTAAGTTGTCTCGGAATGGTAGCTAGTTTTCCTTCTATTATACCTAATGTAGACTATCTTTGTTCGGAGCGTTGCCGGCGTAAGGATAGAATTGAGGACGAGCGAGTCGCTATGGGGAATGTTATCCATCGCTAACCGCTATCTAGACATCTTAGGAGAAATAGAAAAGCGTTCGGACGATAAACAGTACCTGTAACGAATAGCATCATATAGTTGGCACTCTGAAATACATATCCTTGACTTGTAACTAATGTCAGATATTGAATGTCTATGTCCAAGAATAATAATAAACGTGTTTGAATAGTAATCTCATTAATCATTTTAAACCACGTTACATGGTGCCGAAACCAGGGACTGAAGCTGACTTAGTAGGCAAGAAAAAAGAGAAAAAATTTACCCGGAAAAAATAAAATGACGGACAATAACTCAGGTGTTATTGGGATTCCTCTCCCAAGAAACTTAGCTACTACAAACGATATGGCAACGACATCGAAACAATGGCTACAGCAGTTCAATTGGTATAGCGTTGCCACTCAACTAGACAAAAAATAGCAAAAGTACAAGCAGCAACACTGTTAGCCACAATCGGACCAGAAGCTATTACCATTTTCAATACATTTAACCTAAGCGAAGCTGAACAGAAGGATGTAGACATTATAAAACAGGAGTTTACAGATTATTTTACATCAAAGTCGAACATTACATACGAAAGGTACACATTCAACAAAATAGTACAGAAGGAAGGTGAGAGCTTCGATGAATTTTTAACCACTATAACAGCTCAAGCGAAGAAATGTGGTTTTAACGAACTAAGTGATAGCTTAATAAGAGATAAGATAGTTGTAGGTGTAAAATCAAACCAAGTTAGAGAGAAGCTACTCATTGAACCCGATTTGCAGCTAGATCGAGCAATTGATGTATGCCGAGCAGCGGAACAGGCAAAGAAACAATTGACTGAAATAAATGTGCAGAAATCTCAGGTAAATACACTTATATTTAATAAAAACTCAAGTAAAGAAAAAGAAATTGCATGCAAAAGGTGCCTACAGAAACATAAGCTAAGAGCATATCCTGCTTATAAAAAAAGGTGCAGTATCTGTAACAAACTGAATCATTTACCTGAAGCTTGCTTTTATAAGAAAAAAGGCAAAAGCAAAAATAAAAATAATACCGTTAAAATGGTAAATGAGGAAAATTCAGATACTGACGATGAAGTAGTATACATAAATTCCATAAATAAATTTCCTAGCATAAAGTGTAAACAAGATAAATGGTCTGAAACTGTGCATGTGGGTAATCAATCATTTGTAGCAAAAGTTGATACAGGTGCTGACTGTTGTGTTTTAAGTGAGAAAAAATACCGCACGCAATAAGGAAGGATGTAAAGAAGGAATTAGATCAAATGACAGACCTAGGAGTAATACGTCCAATTTTTGGACCGACACCTGTGGCTAGGCCCCATGGTTATAGTTAGGAAGCATGGGAAAATCTGTATCTGTATAGATCCAACAGATGTCAATAAAAATATATTAAGAAGACATCATCCGTTACCTACGATTGAGGAAATAGCAACTAAATTACATGGCTTAAAATTCTTTACCAGATTAGACTGTCTCAGGGGTTTTTGGCAAACTAGAGTAACGCCAAGGACAGAGAAATATTTGACGTTTGCAACACCTTGGAGAAGGTATTCATGCACACGATTGCCGTTTGATCTCGCACCATGTCCAGAAATATTTCAGAAAATCATGTCACAAATATTGTAAAATATAAGTAATGTACAATGCTCGATGGACGACATCCTGATCTATACAGAAACGCGCGACAAATTGGAAAAAAATAACACGCGAAGTAATAGAAACTTTAGGACGAGCAGGGTCAAAACTAAATAAGAATAAATGTGTGTTTCGGCAACAAGAAATAAGTTTCTTAGGACACGTTATAACTTCAGAGGGCTTGAAACCAGATCCAGAAAAGCTGAATGTTGTACAGAGGTTGAGAACAAGTAATAAAAAAGAACTACAAATAGTTCTCGGTGTAGTTACTTATCTAAGCAAATTTATTAAAAATATGTCAGAAATCACAGAACCCTTAAGACTACATAAAGTTGTTGCGTGGAGTTGGAATATAGAACAAGAAGTAGCATTTGTCAAGATTAAAGAAGTCTTAACAACACCTCCAGTGCTTGGGTACTATGATATCAACGATGATGTAATATCTGGGGATAGCAGCTCTGAGGCAATCGGAGCAGTTCTAATGCAAAAGGGTAAACTTATAGCATATGCTGCCATAGCACTTTCGCAAGCGCAACAAAACTATCCGCAAATTGAAAAAGAAGCCTTAGTAATTAGCTTTGGGTGCAAAAAATTCCACGAATATGTTTATGGAAAAAAAGTAACCATAGGAACGGACCATAAGCCTCTAGAGTCCATTTTCAAAAAAACTACTCCATATTACACCACCGAGGCTACAAAGAATCATATTTGATATCACACAGTATAACCCACAGGTAATTTACAAAAAAGGAAAGGATATTTCTATTCCCGATTCCTTAAGTCGAGACATTGATTTGGATATTGATCATGTTGTACCTGATGAAGAGCTGGAAGTAAATATATTACTATCTTTTCCTCATAGCGCGGTACAAAATATCATTAAAACTACTGCTCAAGATTCAGAACTTAAAGAATTAATGGGATATATCCAGCAAGGCTTTCCAGAAGAGGAAAATCTGATGGCAGAAAACATCAAACATTATTTCTCATTTAGAGGTGAACTAAGTTGCTGCGATGGATTGATATTTAAATCCGATAAAATAGTCATTCCCAGAACACAGATTGGGAGAATTATCAACAACGTACATACGGGCCATATTGGCACACAAGCATCAATCCGAAGGGCGCATGAAATAGCCTACTGGAAAGGCATGTCGAGGGACTTACAAGAGTACATAGAACGATGCAAAATATGTCAAAATACTCAAAAAGTGAATGACACCTTGGCAGATAGTAGCCTCCGACATATTTTACTTTGGGAATCATGAATATCTGGTTATTACCGACAGCTACTCCGGTCACTTAGACTTCAAAGTCATGATTGCAGGCACCTCGTCAGAAACCATAAACCTGCTAAAGGAATGGTTCGCAATGTATGGTATGCCAGAAATATTAGAAACCGACAACGGTCCGCAGTGTAATTCCAAAGAATTCAAGAAATTCGTAGAGGAGTGGAAATTTGAACATCGTACTTCCTCACCGAAATTTCCACGAAGCAATGGGTTAGCGGAACGGGTAGTACAGAGTGCAAAAAACTTACTACGTAAGTGCGCTAAAGACTACTGACGTTCAACTGGCACTTCTTAATCTCAGAGATACACCCCGGAACGACATTCTAGGGTCATCGAATCAAAGGTTAATTGGTCGTGCCACAATTACCAACATCCAGAGAAGCTTTAAAACCGACGCTAATCAATACTCATGTCGTCACCAAAGAACTGGAGCAACTACGACGCCAACAAAAATTTTATGCTGATAAAGGTACTAAACCAGCCCCGTCGTTCACCAAGGCAAAAATGTACGCCTTCAAATAGGCCATCGAGAATGGGTTGGTGGTAAAATTGGAAAGGATCTTAAAAAAACCCCGATCAAACATTGTGGAGACGTCAGACGGGAACACCTATACGAGGAATACAGCCCACCTCCACAAAACGAAGGCAAAGATGGTGGAACCGCAAGTAACAATCCCTACCTTAACCCCAGTACAGTGTCCAAGTTCCAGTCTATCCAAACCTTTACCAATTCCGCTCAAAACAATGCAACCAGTCTTGCAGCCTACTGAAGACGACAAAGAAAAAGCAGTAACCAACCCGATCGTTCAAAAAGACACCTTGTTGAAAACTACGAGATCTGGGCGCGTAGTTAAGCCTGCAACAAGACTGGATCTTTAATGACAATCTTGTGTGAAAGGAGGATGTAACGAATAGCATCATATATACTTAGAAGTTGGCACTCTGAAAGACATATCCTTGACTTGTAACTAATATCAGATATTGAATGTCTATGTCCAAGAATAATAATAAACGTGTTTGAACAGTAATCTCATTAATCATTTCAGACCACGTTACAGTACCCTCGAAGGGTATTCTACGCTGAATTTCGAGTTAGGCGTTGAAAACGGATTTAGGGGCGCCTGGACGAGCGTCCGTCTATTTCCTTTCGCCAAGCTCCATGTGATTTGCTACCGTATAGCAAAAAGCAACGCAGAACCGTAGCCCATTGTAGCCGAATCCGAACGTAGAGGCAAACATCATAGCCCGGTTATAACTGCACATTATTTTTTATTATATTGATATTTCCTGTTTTTTTATAACGATAGTTCCTGTTTTTTTCTTTTTGTATCGATATTTTCTGTTTTTATTGTTATATAAATAAATGTAACGTAAAAAATCATTTTTTTCGCTAATTACAAGTATATCTCAACAATTAGCAAGCAAAAAATTTTCATATATCAAAACTTCTTGCCTCAAAGCGCAGATGCTGGAAAAATCAATTTCCATTCACCGTAGAGTGTGGAAGCCAGAAATCACCAAGTATAAACACAGATTAGATATTGTCCATCGTTTAGTGCAACGCAGTGTTACCATTCGTACGGTATTTTCAACTTAAATACGGTATACGGTCCAAACCTCATTACACTACGCAAATGTATGGTAATTTTATCCGTAACATTTTAAATAATTTAATGCTTAAAAATTCGTAGTAGTAAGTAGCAGATAAAATATCTTTTGATCTTTTTGTGTCGCCATCTATTGAACTAAAACCAAGCAAAAGTAAAATAACTATATCTGCAGACTTCAGCACATTAAAATCAGTATTTCCATGTATTTCTACCACAGCATATTTTAAGAGATACGATTTTTTCCCGAATTAACATTTTCAAAAGGAATAAGTTCTTCCCCTTCGACTAAATGAAAAGGGATACCCCTATCAATGCAATAAATATAAACGTCTCGTTTTTTTGCGTCATTTTATTCGCAAGCTTCTCATTGTGCAAGTTCAATGTCGCGTAGAGATTTTACTCCACCCAGTGAAAGTACTTCGACGAAAAAAGAAAAAACTGTTCGTAGACAACAGGTAAATTATTATACAATTTTTCTGAAAAAATATTACAAATGTTAATTTTTCATTAGTAATTCAAAACTTCATGGATTGATTCAAATCTCGGCTTCGGCCTGTAGCAAGTAATAAATATAGAGGCAAATGTGTTATCTGTAATTGTCAAATTACAAGCGAATTGTCAACTATGTGAAAGCATCTAAATTCGGCCAAACACCAAAAGGGAGTAATATCACAGAATGATGAGATTTTTTGGGAAAAATTATGTAAATACGGAGATGAATCTGAATGTTTAGTATCTTCAAATTTAGCAAATTATGTTCTGAATATTCTCTCATTACCCCATTCTAACGCCAAGTATGAAAAGGTATTCAGCAAAGTAAATTTAATTAAAACAAAGACGAGAAATAAACTTATGGGTGGGACCATCAATGGATGCCTTCTCAGCAGCCAATGTATTAACAAAAGGGGAAACCGCACAAAATTTACTCCTTCATATGAAATGCTTTCCAGAATGAATACAAGCACACTTGACCAAAAACAAGAAACCACCGCCGAAGAAAGCGATGATGATTTAATTTTTGACGTTTCTGATACAATATAATTACACTTGCTTACATGTTTCATACTCGAATTCCCAATCCACCTTATTACGCGGGATACTCTTGTCTGAACCAATATCCTATTATTACGAAACACAAACGATTTACGAATTTTATATAAAAAACCAATGTAAAAAGATCTCTTCCGCCATTTACAAGTATGTCTTATAACATGTATCCTGTAATAAGGTTCTATCTTTTTTTTTCTAAGGCGTATTATATAAAATTAACGTAGACTAATAATTTTGTTCATTATATTAAGTCTCTTTATGAAATATAGTGTCAACTTTTTTTATTGTTTCATTTCAAATCTGTCACAACCAATATATTAAAGTATATTTATAATCTTCTAAAAACTAAAAACGCAATTGAAAAAAAAACGGTTTCTTCTCTTTTGTTTAGACAAAAATATCACATTTTTATATCTCTTAAAATGGTTTTTAAGCAAGCAAAAATTACTTCTGCGATTGTATTTTAAAGTTAGTTATACTAACTTTACAATTAATAATTTTTATTATTCAGCCTTACGTTTGTACTTACACCGTGGTATGATTAATTAAATTAATAAGTGCACGTATCTTATGTGCGTGTAGATTATGGCTGTATAATACAATTTTAATGCATCAATATCATAAGAAGAAGCTGTTACTACGTTACACATCACCAAAAGTTTCGACAATTTTGAAAAAACAGGAAGCGGCATCAACTTCCGGCAAATCCGGAAATCGGAGCACAATAAAAGTAAATTTCTTAACTTTACAACATAATACTTTATTTACATGTAAAATTTGGTGAAATTATCTCGAGCAGTTTCGTCTCAAATTATGAAAACATCTTTACACTTCTTGTAAAACCGGAAGTAGGTCAGTTTCTTATAATACCGAAGACGGTTTTATTTCAGAAATACGTTTTCCATACTCGCTATGGGCCAGTTTATCCATGCTGTGAATTTGGTGAAATTATCTCATGTATCTACAGATTAAATTCTGAAAATGTACTCAAAATGTCAAGGAAACCTTAAAATCTCGAACATTGACAACTAGCTATAGGAACATATGCAGAAGTTTATTCAGAATCTCAAGCGGTATCCGAAAATGTAAATAAATTTGTACCGTGATTTCGAAAAAGCAGGAAGTTGCATCAACTTCCAGTAAATCCGGAAATCGGAGCACAATAAAAATAAGTTTCCTAACTCTACAAGATAATACTATATTTACTTGTATAATTTGGTAAAATTATCTCAAGAAGTGTCGTCTCAAATTATGAAAACATCTTAACACTTCCTGTAAAACTGGAAATGGGTCAATTTCTTATAATACCGGAAGCTGTTTAATTTTAGAAATACGTACTCGCTATGGATCAGTTTGTTGTCACACCGTGGTATGATTAATTAAATTGATGTATGGATAATACAATCTCAAATCATCAATATTACAAAAATTATCTAGAAGCTGTTGCTACGTTACACATTGTCTTTTTTGGAAAGAAATTCTAAATATAGTGAAAATAAGTTGAAAACATCATTTTCAATAACAATGATATTAAAACCAAAAATAAAAGCATTTTCATTCTCAACAACAATCAATATTAAAGAACAAACATAAAAAAAATGTGGGACCTTGAATATCTAATTTTCAAACATTAACTTAAGATTAATACGTAGCAACTGTCATTACATGTTATGTTCTGATTGTCATTTAATATTAACTTTATATGTTTTTATTCACAATAAAGGTAATCTAAAAAAAATAATCAAATTACGGCGTGCGCACATTTACATGTTTTATGAATGATTATTTTTTACTCACCTTAAGTGGATTAAATAGATATTGAGTTATGGTAAAATTTGTCTTAATGTAATCTTTGATTTTTCTCGATTTGAACCAATTGCAGTGCGGTAACCTTTCTAACAAACTCTAACTTTCTAACACCAGTTAACTAAATTGTAACTGTTTATAGCTTCTGTGTATAGAAATCGATAACTATTCCTTGCCAAACCTTTGTGGTTTGGGTTACCGCCTATACCAAACACTTAATCCGAACAGCTGATTTAACGTTATCATGGCAGGTGTCATGATGAAAATGAACATAGATGACACTGTAGTATACGAGGGTCGCTCAATAAGTATGAAATCGATAAGATGAACTGTATTAATGTAATTTTTGATTTTTCTCGATTTGAACTTATTACAATGCGGTAGCAAACTGTAAGTTTGTAACCTCCATTAGGTGTAAACTTAATAATTGCGAAGAGACCGTGATAATACGGTTTACGCACCTAAACCAGAGGAACCTAGAAAAATATCTAGTGTTCCTTTTCAGGTGCAGCTGGAATTAAGAAGTTGCCGCTTCAGTAATACAAATGTCTAGGTCATTTTTTCCAAAAGTTTCCCACCCAAACGTCTAGCTAGTTCGCCTAGCGCTAAGACAGGCACATCTTGCACACTATTTGTATAAGACGGACCTATTGCCGTTAGCTTAGCAAGGAGACATAAATTCTATTGACATATTATGTACGTACCTTAAAATAATCATAACTTTCACCACTGTTTACAAGATACGGATACAAGAAAGTGAGTCCCCTAAAGAAGCTGTATAATGGTACGTATTCCGTTTCTCTTTGTAAGCAACTGACGAGATCCATAGTAATGTTGTAGCTAATTCTTCCCGATCTCGCTAGATTGAAAGCATCGTCGTATAGCTGCGACCTACTCAACTTGTGAATGTTGTTATAGTTATCAGTGCTCATATAATCGGTTATTTGTCTCCAAAGATCTCCATAGTTTACACGGTAATATCCTAAAACAGGTAACGTATGAGTATGAAAATTAACATGTAGTAGAGAAATAGCTTACCGGTTGATTGTTTATTTAGAATGATGCCTTCATCTTCCGCAATCTCAATATCGGTGGTTTGGGTGGCTTCTGTTAACCATAAAGTGAGTCCGGTGTCGCCGAAATTAGGATCTGAAGTAGTGGCGTAGTTAATCGGCACAGTCCACTTGCTGTTCGTTGAGTCAGTGGCTGTATCTCGGAAAAATCTAGACTGCAGTGGAAGCAAATATTATTTTAATATTCTAGTGTTATGCAATAGTCAAAATAAGCAATTACTTGTAAGTGCCGAAACAGTTTTGTGCTTGTTCTTTTGCGGAGCGGTGAAATGACAAATGAATATATTCAATATACTCTCTGTGATTGAAATTGCATTACATTTAAGAACTCCCTAGAAATATTTCTAGGAGTGAAATACGAGTGAAAACATTGAAACAACGATCGGTCTAATTATTTAGTACTGCAATTATGCTTAAGATTGGATTAGTGAATATCTACAAATCATACAAGACGGGAAAATTTGCAGAAATTGCTCGTAAACTAAATTGCAGCGGTTCTACTATATTTCAGTGTTGGAATGTATGATAGACGTTGACGGACCAAGATGTAGTTCAGATGATTGGGGATTCAATTTATAATAATAGTAAATAATAGTACTTATTGACATAACAAAAGAAAACAAATTCACACAAAACAACAAATATACCAATCATACTAAATCGCCTGACCTTCATAAAACGAATGATGTAGCGGTCTACTTTTAACTTTTGAGTTTAAAGAAAATTGAGTAAAAGTGTTTACAAAAATAAAAAACAAATAATTTATGACGTAATTATGGCGATGCAGTGTAGTGTGAAAGTACATAATGAAGTGGTAAGGAGATATTGTTCAAGTGCTAATAAAGATTACTTCACTCAAATTTTTATTAGGATTGTAGATACATTCAAGTTAACTGTATACAGAAAACAATTGCGTGTAAAAAATTGGTTGTATATGCATTCAAGTGGACGGTTACCCATTCAAACATCACCGTGGTTGGCATAGGATCTGCGTGGCGCTCACCTTACCAACACTCTCGTACTGCCGGCAAAGTGGTTTATATAAGCCCACATCATTTTAGGTAAATTTCACATTGGAAACTTGATTAGGGTTTACCAAAACTATACCGGTTGTATCAAAAATATCTGGGTATAGAGTACATTAGAACGTACGCATGCGCCGTACATATCTGACAGCAGAGCGTTGGCGTTGTATTGGCCGCTTGATCACACGATCGCGTATCATTTCTGTTCGTTACCGTTGAATAATAAACTAATCAAATAATAGTTTACATGTCACGTAATAATTTTAATTTGAATTGTCAAAAAAGTACAAAAAACATGGTTGTGTGTGTTATGGTTATTCACCAACGATTCAATACATGGGAATTATGACAGAAAAAAGTAATTTTAGATGAACAGGACTTACAATTACTGTGTTCCTGATTAATAGTACTGTAATGTTATCACATTACATCTTTCGCAAGATATGTCATCAGACCCTTTCTGATCTTTTAGTTTTAGTTATACCACATGTAAAGCTTCTGAAACACAGGAATTGTCATCCTTGCATACTTAAAGTATTGCGAAACATCGCATCCCTCCATTTTCTTGTAATGTTGACATTTTCCTGCTGTTCATCTGCTTCTATTAATGCGTCTTACTTTTTAGCTCCGCTGCAGCTGATTATTTGCTTTTAATTTCAGTACTCCATGGGTACGTAAAACAATATCGAGTGGTGCTAAGTTTTTGTGTCTTTCTGTTAAACAATTCATTTTACAAATTTCCAAATAAAAAAAATTGATGATCTGCACTTTTATTTTCAACGTTCCCATGCCAATCAACAGTAAGCCTATAAACGACATTTGGGACTATTCAGGGGAAAAATAAACGGCAACTGGGCAAGTTTATAAATCCGCAGAAAAGCTACAAATTATGAGATGGTACTATGGTGATAATTCTGCAAGTAATTGTATGAATTTATTTGCACTTGCATTTGCAGACCGCCCAGTACCCTGCTAACAAATAATTCTTGACACTCTTAAAAGCCCTGAAAAATGTTTTTGTTTAAATAACTGCACAAAATGCAAGCCTAGAAAGGTAGACCCACTAAAGGTTGGGGAAAGAGAGAGGCGTGATGTGATTATCCACAGCGCACTTAAAGTAGACGATAGGCGTTCCACCAAAAGTGTCATTGAGGAATTGGGTGGAAGTAACAAAACTATCGTTTTGCAAACATAATCGTTTAAAGTGTTTTAAATATTCGAAAACTAAGAGATATGTCTCGAAGATAATTTTCGAAGAATGGAGTTTTTCGAAACTGTAATGGAAAGGTGCATGAACATGAGAATTTCATCAGAAATATTGTTTTCATTGATGAGTAATGTTTCGTATTACATGGAAAGCACAATCCTTCGGTTGTGCGCGGGAAAACCAGCACAAATATTTTGATAACTACACCCTATACCCTAAGAAACTGAAGGTCTGGGCAGCCATCTTACGTGACCATTTACTGGGACCATTCTCAATTGATGGTTCCTTAAGTGCTAACAAATACCTAGATTTGCTACAAAATCATCAATAGTTGCCGCTATTGAAAATACGGGAATGGATCGGGAAATTGTGAGAATGCACTCAGAGTGAAGCAATTCTTATTGAATACCTTTCCTAACCGTCTTATTAGTGGAACAGGCAGCATTCGTTGGTCTCTACGATCTCCCGATCTATCTCCAAATTATTTCTTTTTGTGGGGATACCTCAAAAAGAAAGTATACATTGCAAAAGCAGGCAGGCTTGAAAATGTAAATGTTTTGAGAGCCAGAATAACAGAGGCTGTTAATTCCGTGAAAATCGACATGCTTCGAAATGTGCGAGACTCGGACAATGCCTTTTTGTGAAAGGAGGGATTTTTTACGTTCCTGTATAGAATGCTATTCGTTTTTTTTAAGAAGCTACTTATTTAATTCTTTAGTTTATTTTTTGGTTTCATTACAAGTAGATTTTTATTTTCGCCTTACGCAGTACACAGAGCTTACTACGATTCTTACAATTGCTACTGCAGTATTTTGAAACTACATTTTCATCTTGTAAATATTCTCTTTATGGAGCACGTCATGCGTAGATTGATCAACACAAATCGAACGACTGTACACGACTGATCGACCGCACTACTCATATCATTTTGACGTTTTTTGAATCTTGTGACAATGACAATGCTAGTATATATTGAAATGGAGATTATCGCCGTTGCCATAGTTAATTCCCATCCCCAGAAGTTTATGACATAACCGGTATAGTAGAACCTACATTCTGTTTTTCGATTTTTTCCACCATCAGGTGTAAAATATCGCTAGCATCTCTTACTAAATTAATTTTCGTAACAATCAATTTTCAACTGTGTAGGTAATATAAATGCGTTCAGAATATTTGAACAATTGTAGGTGAAACTTTGTTCAAACATCTGTGATTCGAAATTGACAAATTGACATGTCGGACATTCTTAGAATGTACTTGGTATCTAAACTAAACAGGGGCCATTGGTGCATTGTGGAGGCGTGGCTGCACTACAACGCTTCGATTTCCTCGTGTATTTTCATTGCATATCGTGTACATTGTACTATGTAACGAAGATGCCCGACAAAATCGAAGTGTTGTATTTAACCTTCCATTTTTGTCACCACCAGCCGCCATTGAAACTGAACCTTATTATACGAATAAGCTGGCGATTTATGCTTGATTATATTAAAAAGAAAAGATCGCATTATGAAGGATTCGAGTGTGAAACATATTTAACGCATTCCTCTCTTGGTTTTGGTGAAATCCTTCGCCTTCCGCGCACACCAAAAGTAAATCGGATGCAACTGCTTTGGGCACGTATTCTCTGGGTGTGTCCTTTAGTTAAACAGCTTGAGTATACTACATCTGTATAATTGAAATTTGGCATAACTAGAGAATTACATAGCGTAAATATAATTGCGCTAACGAAGAGTTGCCGATGAATGAAGACGGATTTCAAGGCTACAACAGTCTTTCTAATCAAGTTGGTGCTACCTTGTGTAGCAGAAAGCCGATGTGTACATCAAGATTCTTAACACATTCTGTTGACTCAATTTTATTGCTTTTAATACACGCATCGAGTTCGGATAGGATATTCGGGGATTTCTGGGGCCAAAGGTGATTGCCTATGTTTTGAAGTGTTGGTGATTGTTAGATCTTCATTAATCCTCCGCCGGGATTCACGAAATTCTGATGTCTTAAATGTCTGCGTACAGGTGATATTTACACATTGCACGTTTTTATCATCTTAATACATTCAAATCACCGGGCGAGGATCCAAATTATAACTTCTTTGGTTAAATCGCATTGGCTTGGTTACCGATAAAAAATCATTCTCCACTAATTAATTACAAAAATATAAGATTGATTACCTACCTGTTTGAGAACAATGTTGCCATCGTTATTTCTCGCAACATCTATTACTGGAAAGCCAGCTTGACTATTCCAAGTCTCCATGATGTCCTCTACAGTGAGATCGCCCAAAATGTTGGTGTCCTCTTCGTTTACGGCAGCCTGAAGTCCATCCCACAAATCACTTGGTTGAGCTGCACTGTATTGCCTTAAAAGTTAAACAACACAGTTTAGAAATGTTTCAATGTACATGTGTATTTCAAATATAAAATTCCCAACGTTAGACTTGGTTATTTATACAATAATGGCTAAACTCAAATGTCTGATTACATTTTCTATATTTTACGTTCCGAATAAGCTGGATAATTTTATATACTACCACTGATAATTTCGAAAAACTCTTTGGCGATAATAACAATAGCATTTATAAAATAGTAAAGAGTATTGCTTCGTATATGTAGTGAGCGGCTGAACGGGTTTTGCTACTTAATAAGCTTTTCATGACCGTAGAAGCCTTTAGTGTGCAAATTGTTTATGGATTTGGAGTGAAGAACAGATAACTATTCGTACATAGTATGGCCATCCATTCTCTCAGTTGATACGGTGCAGTGTGTTTTTCTTTACTGTCAATATTTACTGTTTTTCTGAGTAATTCCTTTTCATTATTCCTGTATGCTGTATCATTTTATAGTATTTTCTTGCTATTACATATATATATCTAATTAAATCTCACGTTCTGCCACTTAAATTTGAGATATTAGCACAAATTATAATCATTTTTATATCTCCCGTGAGTTTTACGTGTAATTTTTATACTTGTACCTTTGTACCACCATTTTGTTACTAAGAGCCTAGTTATTTCTTATTATAGAATTCTCAAGTTTATATAAAGATAGATTGGTAGTGTAACTTGCATCGTACTTTACGTTTTCCTTTTCTTATTCCTTTCTTGTTCTCTTCCGCCGCCCTCTTTGTCTGTGACTTTAAGGGACACCGGGAAAGGCCTCCCAGGCGTGAAGCGTGTGTCCGCGTTTATCCTTGTTTCTCCTTTTATTATTTTTTTCCTTACTGCTCTATCTTAAATTTTTTATTTGATCATAATGAATGCGCAATATACTGGTGACGGGGCACTGTGCAAAGAAAAGGAAATCGCCTGCGACGCCTATAGGGATGTGGTTCATGCCGTCTGTAGCGGACTATCCAGAGGAGTAGTTCAGCTATTCAAGATGAACGTCGTCAGCTGTACTATTACTGCCATTCCTGCAAAGATGATAAATCCGCTCTAAATAAGATCACTGAACTTTCATCAAAGAATTGATGGTACCTTCCGTACTGTCAACTCTTCATCGAAATAAGGTCCCTTAGTAACTGAAGAGATAATCCAGGAAATTTTCGAAAGGGAAAAAAAAGAAAAAAAAATTATTATTAATGTATCTGACGATCAAGTTTCAAAAGCAGATTAAGTAGCCAGTGATAAAGAACCTGTTAAAGCTATTCTCAATCATCTGGATGTGACTTTGGAAACCAATCATATGTCGAGATTGGGCAAATTTGATCCATCGAAAAATAACATGAAGAGACCAATTAAGATGTCGAACTCCGATGATGTAATCCGAGTCCTCCGCAACTGTAGGAAGTTAAAGAGAGTGCCCAGCTACAGTAACATTTCCATTTCCAGGGATAAAATTCTTTCCCAGTTGCAACAACATAAGGTTGTCAAAAAACAACTATTTGATCGCAAAAGGGCCGGAGAAACTCAACTTAGTATCAAGTACGTACGCAACGCTCCTAGGATTGTGAAAGCTTCATCCAAACACGTCCAATAGAAATCATCTTCGTTTCGCTTCATATACCAAAACGCACATGGAATTAGAACTAAACTTGATCATATTCATGTCACAGGTAACATAATAGATATTGACGTAATCTTCCTCACCGAAACACAGTTTTCCAATAATATATATGATTCCGAAATTTTCACTCCATCGCTTTTTGTATTGAGAACTGATAGAAACTTTGCCAAAATTGGTCGTTCAACAGGTGGCGGAGCTTGCTTTTTCTTACCCATTATAGCATCTACCGCACTGACTAATATTTCATCGCTAGTTCCACTTATAGACTTCACAAACTGCCGTTGTAAGCTGGGCTCTTATATGTTGCACCTAGTAAATATTTACATTCCAGCTAATGTCGCTTATGAAGATTAAGTATTTCTCCATGCTTTAGCCCTAGAACTCCTGGAGAAACAAGTTGTCATACTAGATGACTTTAATTGCCCGCTGTTCAACTCACCAAATAGTAACTCGGTTGACAGGAAGTATATTTCCCTTGTCAACTTTATGGCTACTCTCAACCTATATCGATATATCTAATGATATAACTAACGCTGGAGGAAGACTACTTGATTTGATCTTTTGCAATTTTAAATGCAATATTACTATCTCCCGTGATGTTGATCCTTTAGTTGTGGAAGTTCTGCATCACCTTGCACTAAGTGTTATTTTGCATCTTTTCGGTTCAATACAGGATCCCAACTTCCCATCGAACAGTCTTCGTTACAATCTTCGCACTGCTAATAACGCCATACTGTATATGATTGACATCGATTGGACTTTTTTTGATTCTTGCACGGATGTTGAAGTTGCTGTTTATGGTAAACTGTACTCACTTATCGATCGCTCAGTCAGTAGAATCAAATTTTCTAAACGTATGTTCCCGCCTTGATATACATTTGATATCAAAAAACTATCACGTCTGAAAGATTACTACTTCAGGAAATGCAATGCAATCTAAAATTATTAGCGACCCCCGGATATTCTGCAAAAACGTCGCAGATAGGAGAAATACTACTAGAATTCTTGGCTGTATGTCAAGTAACAATCAAGAATTTACGAAACCACAAGACGTTGTAGATGCCTTTGCAGAAGTTTTCTCAAATTACTTTTATTCCTCGCCACCGGTTGCCTCCACTTTCAATAACACATTTTGTAATATAACAAAGCTTAAATCCACTTTTACATCTGGTCATGATGCTGTTCCTAGTTTCTTTGTAAAGTATTGCGCAAGAGCATTATGCGAGCCGTTAACAACCATCTTCAATTTGATTATAAGAACTTCCCTGTCCTGGTGGATCGAATTCTGTGGCAAACGTTGTGACACGCTAGTTCTTGTCGGCTCCGTTAACAGGCAAAAGTGTGCTCTCTCGTTTCATGTATGCCTGGTAACCGGACTAGAAGACCTATACATACACATTACTTTATTCTACCATTTAGTTTATCTCGTTGATAGCTTTGATATCCCTACGTTTACCTGACGCTAGAAATGCTTGCCCAAATCCTGTAAGATTTATGAATAAAAAAATTGGTATACATACATTTCAGTTAAATAGATGTTGAGGCCCCGTTGAAATATTTGTGTCGTTAGGAAGTGTTCCATCATCCTTATAACAGCTCCAGCTGAAAAGAGCAACATGATTGTAGCAGTGAATTCAGAAATAATTCGTTGCTTGTAAAATTAAAGAATTATATTTCTTCGAGGTTCCTGCCAGATTATTTGACTATTTGATAATTACGGTCTAATAATAAATTATATGTCTTCCCCTAACGGCCCAACCAAACTAATTTCTGCTTTACGTATATATGTATATGTCGGTCTCTAACATCATGCTATTTGATTTTTATATATACTTCATTCATATATAATATATAACGAATGCTCTGTATTTTCGTTTACTTACACTATACTTTTTGATATCGTTATCGTATTTTATCTGTATGATCCCCAATTTCAAATTAAATTGATGTTAAGAAAATATCATTTGTTTGGTTATATTGGTGATAAAAAACGTCTTACTGCTACCAAGTGTAAACTTAATACTCCCACTATGTGTTAGCAGCTACTCGATGAAGATATGTATTAGGTATTATTAATTTCATAACATTTCTATGATAAATCCCCGAAAAGAGAAAAGCATGAATACTACGGAATAGATTTTAGAGCATTTTAGAAAAATGCGACAAGGGTGAACCATAGAAATGCAGTAGTGCATTTACATAGTTCTCAGCCATTTCATATGGCAGCTATGTCTTGGTATCCTGTAATAAAAGCCACTAGGTACTTATGTGTTTTAACGCTCCGTTTACGGACGTTTCTTATATACCTATCTATACGGTTATGCGTCAATTTGATGCACGAACAAAATCTTATGAAACAGCATAATTATATTAATTATACGTGATTAACGTAAATACTAAACCAATAAATAAAAAATTAAACGAAATATAAGGTTTCTAAAGACCGATGTCGTTTCATGCTCCTCGTTATATACTTTATTTCCGTTCTGTTGATCCGTATCCGTCCCGGTCTGATGGGCCGTTTCCGTTATGGTATAGCTGCTTCATCAGACTTCTCGAAGAATTGACCTCCTGGTGTTCCGATTTTATATCCATCCTCGCGGTTGAAATAAAATTTTGGATTTTTCATAATTTCACAGGATTCGCGTACCATTCTTTGATGGCAGTGGGTGATTTTGACTAATACTTTCACCTTGTCATAGTCGATATTATGGACTTTATTTTGATAGCCGCTGCGGATTTGCCTGCGCGCAACTTTTGACAATATCTTAAAGAATTAGCTCTTTTATAACATTTAGATTTATTACTGCAGTAATGCTTTAGTGATCATCAATGCTTATTTTACTAGTGCTCCAAATTGATGCGCATCCATAGAGGTAGGTATACCATACAAGGAATTTCAAAATTAGATGGTTTTGAAGAAAATGAATTTCGGCATATAGTTGTCTCGTTGAATGAATAAAAGTGAGCACAAATGCCAGAAAAAATATAAATTGTTACGTAATTTATGTCATAAATAAATGGAGTGAAGAACTAGTTATTTAGTTTTATATACATTATCGTATGCTGGTATAAGGCAACGGATCAGTTGTTTTAATATAGAGATACCCTCTGTATTAGTCGTTTTCTATTTATCTCTCTCCAAAGCTTTGAGGTGCACTTGAGCTAGATGTCACTACTTTCTGATTACATGGTAGAACATCATTTGCACCTAGTATATTATTAACCATTGGAAAATTAGTTTCGATTTAGGGATCATTCTTCTCAAATACTGGTATTTTGCCTATATAGAATATAAGGTCCTAAATACGTACATTTTTCGTATGCAATTCTGTCGAAAAGACTGCTTATTTGTTGTGGTGTTTCTGCATGATGAACCATCGCACGAGCGTTAGGTAAACTATCTGATTCCATAGCATACTGGTTGCAAAGTGTAACGAATTGATCCATCATTTGCATGCCCGGTTCGACCTGTTCTGTAGCGTAGTGTTCGAAGTAGGTGGCAAAACCTTCGTTTAGCCAAATGTAATCCCACCATAAGGGACTTACTAGGTTGCCGAACCATTGATGTCCAAATTCGTGGGCGATTATAGATACGACACTTTGCTTCTCTGATGATGTTGATAAACCTTCTTTGTGCAGTATATATCTTTCCCTGTGAACGAATTAACACACATTAAGGACCGAAATTCTGAAAATATTAGATATGTGCTTAATAGAATTGCTGAAAACTACATTTCCTTTACCGATGGAATGAGATATCGTAAGCGTTGGTTCTGAAATTCGTAACTAAAAGTTATTGTATACACCACAATAAGCTACTAGTAGGCTATGAAATCAAAGCAAACAAATGTTGTTGTATAATGTCTTTGGAATTTCCGATGTAATTAAATACATGAAAAAATCTCGTCCCGGTAAGGAATTGAAGCTAACACTTCCCACTTGCCGGACCGACGTACTAACCACTACACCACGGGGATCTTAATGCCAGTAACGTTCACTTTTTAATACCTAGTTGTTATTTTATTTGCAAATATAATATAATACCTCAACAGACAATTTTTAATTATTACGTGCCAGTACACTAGTTCGCACGCCCGTCTGGCAAGCGGGAGGTCATGTTCGATTCCCCTCCGGGACCAGATTTTTTCAAGTACTTAATTACATCGGAAATTTCAAGGAAATTACAGGCTTTCGTAATTCACCGACGGACGCTAATATATATATATATTGTAGTGGGATGTTTCAACGTGAATAGCGTATGTTAAATTCACTATAATTACTATTATATCAAAATTCGCCGAGAATAGATTTTAATAGAGTTTAATGCGGAACTTGAATTATTTCGGATTAATATTCGAGTTCCGACATTATTGATTATTTATATTATCAATATTTTCTTAAAAAAAAAGACTCAGTTAATGACATGTTACAGAGGAGAGTGAAAATCTCAGCTTATTTTAAGTTATTTATGTATTAAAGACATTAATTGTAAAAATGACACAGATACACACAAAAATCACATTGTGTTTGGAAATGACCGATAAAATCCTTTGCGTTACCTACGACACCGAATTGGAAGTTCAAAACATCAAAATTAAAATATCAAGTCATTAGATTGGTAATGTTAGGGACGACGAAAAAAAAAGAGAAGTCAGCAACAAAAACAATTCTGACAGATAATAACATCTTGACTTTTGGAAGTTTGAGACAAGAAAGTTAAAACATCGTGAAAGTATCCAGTGCAAATATATAAAAAACATTTCTAGTGAACTATAAATGATATTCAACGATCCTTAACGATATCTAATCAGTCACGAAATTTTTTAAAAACCATTTGAAGAAACTTAACCGACGAAAACCTTCCAAACAAGGGGACTCAACGAAGCAGAGGGAAGGAGGAATAAAAGATAAGAGGATTTCACGAAGAAGAGGGAAAAAGGAACCAGCAATTAGTAGGATTTTACATACACACACACATTAAAAAAAACACGCCTCAATAACTGTAAGTTATCTTAATTAGATTAAATTCATTTTTCTATTGTAAGTAAATACTTAAAATAAATACAAAAACAGATTATCTCCTCAATTCAAATCTTTTAAATAAATTTGTCATATAACAATATATATACATATATATATATATATATATATATATATATATATATATATATATATATATATATATATATCATTAACCTGAATGTTATTGTTCTCGATATTTTACTATCTGTATTAATATAACTAATCGTTAGCTTACCTCCTAATAAAATTATAACACAGTTTTCTGGTGAATTCAGCAAATGATTGTTTCATATAGACGCTGTAATCATAAATTAAAATACTTGTTAGGCCGAAATAGTTGATTTCTATTACCCTGGTAAGTGGAATCAGATACTGTAAACTGTTTATTTTGTCAGTTTCTTTGACCGTACAAATTTCAACAATTTAACTCTCTCAGTGATTTATATTTGAATAGTTGTGTGTTATATCAAAGTTATACCTTTTTCTGCAAGGTCTATAAGATTTGCATAATTCTTGTGTTATTTCAATTTAGATAACCTACACACCAACATATTTTTTTCCATAAGCTCTTAGTTTTATACATGTCATCTCTCTATATCGAATATAAGTGGGAACGGTAGAAAATAAATAAAACAACATGATAACTAAAGAATTACATGTGGAAGGAATGAATAATTTTTTTAAACGAGTGACGATGTGTTAGAACAAAATTATTATTGACGGTACCAAATGGGTATGTAATGTGAAAGTGGATGGAGTTTGATATTTGAAAGAATTAATATTCATGTTTTTGGTGATTTGAATTGTAGGGTGAGAAATGAAAAGGCAGATGAATGGTTGGTCAACAGAAGGAGGAAAAGATAAATAGTAACTGTATAAAATTAATGGAATATTACCTTCTGAACAACCTAGAGATAAACACCTATTTCCATCATAAAGAAATCTATACGATTACTCGACAAACATCAATTACAGAAGAAGCATAGTAAGTCACCGTTTAATAAAAAAAAAGGCAAGTGTGTGACGTGAAGATTAAGAGAGGACCAGAGACATTTCCCGATCATTGCATGCTCATGGCAAAAATTAAAAAGCGTAAAGATAAAGAGGAATCTAAAGGAGCGAGTGAAAGTGATGAACATATAGATTGGGGAAGGAGAAAAGAGTATATAAATTCGTAGAAGTACCGGAGACCAACGTAGAAATGCTAGAAAAGGAAAATATAAGTATAGAGAATCTTCTGAAAGCTGCCAGAGAAACATGTGAGTTCCTAAAAACAAATTCTATAAAGCAACAAACATTATAGTTAAAGAAGTTAACAAACAAACAAAAAATAAACAAAATAAGATGGAAGCAATACTTGAGTGAAAGAATAATATCAAAATATGAAAGGAAATATAGAAGGAATAAAAAACGAAATTGAAAAATATGGTTAGAAAAATCAAGGAAGCAATTTGATACGAAAGTAAAGAAAGGATAGTAGAAAATGGCCTAAAAACACTGGAAAGCGTAAACAAGCTGGAATATGTATACGAAGAGTAGGATAAGATAAATTATTACGAATGACGCGCAAACGCATGATGAAACAATGCAGAGCGGAAAACAATGCCAACAAAAATAACTACACTGCAAAAAAACAGACCAGAGTATGGGAGGTTGTCAGGAAGTAAGGGTAACAACATGAAAGAGGGGGAAGTAAAGAAGGCGGTGAACTTAGCAAAAATGGGAAAATATCAAGCTATAATAGAGTGACAGCAGAAAGTTATTTGCAGCATCTAAATTAACATGGAAAGGGAGCCAATTGCAAAGGGTTAGACGAGAGTCGAGCGGTCGAAAAAAGGGTTAGAATATTTGACGACACATTTGAACTTAGGGAAATGCAAAAGACCTTACTGAGCATATTTTGCCTTTATCAATTTGTGTCAAGGTGTCTGAATGTGCCTGTTCAGATGATATCATGATTATGGCAGGAAGTCAAAATTTTAATACATATGATAAGGTACCACATGAAATGAGAGTTAGTACCCGAAAGATAAAGGTAACGTTAACCACTGAAAAAGGAAAATTCAAAAAATAGTTGGGAATACTGTGAAAACTTATCATGCGATGGAATAGAACGTTGATAAGCAAATAAAAATTTCCGCGACAGCTAAAATGATACTGTTTGAAACTATTTGTAGGGCAATATTAACTTATAGTTGCCACAGGGATACCAATAAAAACCATGAAGGGTAAACTAGAATCTTTGGAAACAACTCTTTGGAATTACAAGAAAAGGCAAAACGAAATACGGATGTAGAAGGACTAGATATAAATTTAACATTAAGCTAAATTGTTATGGCGTATAACTTAATACCATACCATACATCAAACATATACCATATATTGAGGTGATAAAAATGAAATGTGTCGCTTGCTCTTTTTGTATAGGTTATGTAACGTCTTCCTTTGGAGAAAGGCGTGAAAAAAATTTCAGCTTTTTAATGAATGCAGTTTTTTAATATTTATTTTCTGTGTCTTTTCCCTAAAAAATATGGACTACAAATGTAACATTAGTCAATTGTTCGTATTGACTTGTTTGTGTAAGAATGGAATATCAAAGTGGTTAGCGATGGATGCAATATATTCTATAATCATTAATTATAGATTGGTGGGATCGTCTCTTATAAATAGACAAACAGAAAAAAAATATGGGAGGCCAATGAAAACAAAAACAGGAAAATCCAGAAAAACATGGGAGAATGTTACAACTATTACAAGACTATTCGGAATCGAGGAGTAACAGTGACGGAGACTAAATGTGCAACACGAAATAGCGATAGGAAACAATGTGTGCTGAAGGGACTAATCATTCGTTTTGCACTGTGCAAAATTGTTTAACACATGATAAATTCAAGGAAAAACAGCAGCCAAGAAAAATAACAGCTATTAGACATTTTCCAAAAAGCAAGGTAGTCTGTTAATAGGTAGTGTATCATATTAGCTGGCGCAAAATTATTCAAAGGCATTATGTGAAAATGTACGGCGGGAAATTTGGGAAAAATCGACTTCATAAATTACAACTATCTATAATCTGGCTTTGTTTCAACCCATACATTTCCCATGTCCTTTCTTCAAATGATTTCTAATTGAAATTTTTAAAGTACTCCCGGTTTTTCCTCTTTTTAAGGTAACAAACTGTAACAGTAATTCACTATCTTAGTTCATTCCGTATAGAAGCAAGGCATTGGCCTTGCTTCTTTCTGGTTTTCCTGTATTTCTTTCTGGTTTTCCTTATTTCACCTTTCTATATCACATAACAACAATGATACATATAAATATTCAATAATAAACGCATTGCAAGTAAATCACATTTACAGCGCAAGTCAGTTGCGCATTCCACTTGCGGACGCTGCATAAGATAGATCGTAGCTTGAAAGAAAAAAAGAAACACAGATTGGAGGTTTGGCAACGTTGCGGGGCTCCATAACGTACCTAAGATATAAACAAATATACAGTCGGGTTCCAAATAATACCGTTGTTATATCTGGGTTCCATAAGGACATGTTCATACCTAACTTTTTAATTTATAGGAATTTTTTACCCCTCTCTTGGTGCGCTGGCTTATATCAAATAGAATTAAAGAGGGAGCTGAGGTATACTCTTCTATCTCATCGTTTAAGGCCGGGATCATCAGCGACCCGACAATATATCGGGCTCATTAACGTACTGTTTACAAGTATATATATATATATATATATATATATATATATAATAAATTAGTGATATATATATAATGAATTAGTGTAGTGGCATGTAAGAATTAAAAACTGTCTGTCGAAATGTTATGATATATTTACAAATAAAATAACAACTAGGTATTAAAAAGTGAACATTGCTGGCATTAAGGTCCCTGTGGTGTAGGTGGTTAGCAAGTGCGTCTGGCAAGCGGGAGGTGTTAGGTTCGATTCCTTATCTGGACGAGATTTTTCGAGTATTTCATTACGTCGGAAATTCCAAGAAATTATAGATTCATAATTCACCGACGGAAACCAAAATATATTAAATGTTGTTGTTTAACTGTAACTCTCATTTTTATAAATAGCTTGCGGTCATCCAATATGGAAAATAGTATTGTGCAGATGAAGAAAAATTAATGATTAACTTATTATTTTTACAGACTCATTCACTACGATAGCCTATAAAAAGTATCTCTGTAAGTAATTAAATGGGTAATGGGTATCAACTTTCTTATTTCAAATAGAACATCCTGTGAACATCTGAGAATTTTGACAGGCGCTAACTTCAATTTAAACAATATATCTTCTTTGGCATTAACTATACAAGTTAGTTTTGAAATTCTTATTAGTTGCATAAATAAGCATTTATAATTACAAACAAATATTAAAAATGTCATACAGTGTATTCCAGAAATCCAGGAAAAAGTCAATTTGTTTAAATAGCTGTTGTTATTTTTAATCATTTCTGTGTATTCCAGTTAAGATGCAAAGATAAAACATGCTTTACTTCCTATGCCTATTTCAAAAAATTCATAAAATGGAACCCTTCCATTCAAAGGCAACCAAATTAACAAGTAGGTTTTGCTTTGTTACGCACAACAAACTACTTATAACCCCAATGTGTTAGGCTTGTAATATGTTGTAAATTCCATTTTGACTTTTGTGGCTTGCACTATTGCAAGCGCATATCTATATAGGTAGTAGAAGTGCTCCTATAATAATATATCAAGGAATTCCTGAATAGAATGAAGGAAGCGAATTTCGCGAAATTATAGGTATTGATGAAAGTAGCCTTCAAATAGGGCATCGTGGGGTAATAAAGTTCGCATAATGCACTTAAATACGACCGTTCACACAGTGGTATAAGGCAGAATTATTAATTGGTGTACGGCGAAACTATACACAAGTTAAATTATGGGGGTTACCACGGCGTTGTATAAATACAACCGACCAATCACAGTGCAGGTGGCGGTTTGTGTCAATTTGCATACATACCTTTGAGGTTATGATATTTTCTTGATTAATTTTGAACTTTTAATTTACCTGTAATAAAATAGCACCTATATCAGATACAAGTGGATTCTGAAACTAGAATAGTCACAGAAGCTCATGAAAAAGATTTAAAAATATTTGACGTAATTATATATATTTATATAGCAATAATCCAGCTACAAGTGACATGGGATTGTATATTAGCAAAATCTTGGGCTCAAATGTAGGAAATGTAAGCTAAAAATAGCTCTCGGAGCCGAGGCTTCAGAAGCCTCCAACAAGTGTTCCTGGTGATTTAAACATTTCATTCAACTATGTGACATTGTTATCTCCTGAATTAGTGAATTAGCATTCTTTGTAAAGTTTCACATAGAACACAAAGATGCAAAGTTAGGTATTTGCTTTAAATCTGTATTTCTTGGGACCAAAGATATATTAACATGTAAGCAATGTACTACATTTACCAAGTATGAAGACATTAAGACGAATGATTGTTTCAGATGGCGTATACAATTTTAAATAATCACCTATATAAAGAGGACGCTCGAGCATGTATATTGTGTGTAGTTGAAATGAGGCTAATTTGTTTTGCGTCGGTAAAGATTCGTAGTGTTTTATAATATAGAAGTATATGATATTAACCTTAAAAATTTGCTGTGATGCTTTTCGTAAAAGCATCCGTATAAATTGGAAACAATCTGAATGGGGTATGTTTTCGAAACATAACGCTTACTCTGGAAAAAGATTTAGAAGTGTTGCATTATGTGACATTAATACTATACGTCAGAGCTTTGGTGACTTTGTAATCCACCATGTATAACTTGCCAGTGGAATATTTATTAAAATTCGTCATATGATTTAGAATTCTTTATCAATTAAAATTTACTAATAGTTAACATTTCAAAAATGGAAAATGCAAAGATTGCTACTTTAAGGCATTTGTAATTTTTGATTTGTTTCAAATATATAGATTATAGAATTATTTTCTTTTTTTCCGAACAATTACTATATATTAATCGGGTACTCTAAATCTGTGGCAGTGGAACACCGAAACAGTTCACTGAATTCAGTTTTACTGCTGATGATGATAGCTTGGCTATCGAAACGTGCGTCCAGTACGAGTTAAGTATTGTGGTAAGGACTTTAGTGAACTGTTTCAGAATTACTATATATATTTGGGTATCGGATACAAAATAATTAAGTATGTATATTTATACATTACAGGATCAGTATGTCAGTACGTACATCCTATTATGCATTTTACAAAGGAACTATCAAAGTATACAGAGATGTAAGGGCAAGAATTGAATTTCTAAGCAACGCAATAGGTGTGGGCTTATAGAAACTTTTGCTAACTATATCATTTAAGAAAGAGTAAAATGACATAATTCTTTGATATCTTCTTTATTTGATTTTCTAATTACATACATTTCACAATTATTTTTGGATAAACATTAGCCATTTCTATTGCAACTACCATTTATACTTTTACGATGAAGGCAGATAGAATAAAACTTAAATAAACTGTTTTGCGTTTATGTGTTCATTTCTATTCCTTTCTATGATAATTTGCTATAAAACAAAAATCATACTTAAAATATTTTCTTTATATCGTTGTCATTTATGTAGTTTGGTTTTATTTTCTTAGATTTTTTTTTGCTACTATTCATTCCTCCATCACTTGAAGATTCATGGGCTTCTGCATCCACACATGCAGGTTTATAATTTGCATCGCATACAGCAAATAAAATTCTAAGTTTTCTTATAATTGTAATATAAAGAGCCAGAATTGTTAGATTGTTTTGTATGAATGTGCATGCCTCTTATTGGACCAATACAATTATTAGACTGCCTCTTGTTGGTGAGCAGTAGACAGGCTATAGTACAGTCCACAGTGCTTCAAATGTTTCTCGAAATATTTGACAGACCTTTGATTTGCTTCCACTATTTTCAATAAATTTTCAAATAAATCAACATTCATTCCTGCATATAAGAAAAAGGAATCAGAATCATGGTTTAAGGTTTCCTTAATCATCCGCCAACCTCTTCTCTTTTTACATTTATTTTTGAATTTGTTCGTCATGAATTATTGCAGAAACTGTTAATAAACATAGTATATAACGTTTCTGTGTCGTTCCATCGATTACAAAGGCATCATTAACAGTTAAATTAAGGTTATGATACGACAAAGTAATCCCTGATGTCAGTTGTCATTATCCCCCGAAATTATTTTGAGAATTACCGCAGAATATTGCAAATAATTTCCCGCAAATCCTAATGATAATTTCACGCTACCCTATGCGAACGCACCTTAAATCTCACTAAGTTGCTAAATAAGTGTTTATTCAAGAGTAGTTTATAAATAGTATATTACATAACGAGAATGGAAAGTGAGCGATATCGTGCGAGTGAGAATCTTGACAAAATCTCACGAGCAAACGATAGACACTTTCCAGCGAGTTTTGTACACTACTTTTCCTACGACACTGAAAAAAGTCATTTATTGCAAAAATATTTATTTCTTAGAATCAATAAAATTAATGGTCAGATTATTAATTTGATAGTTATTGAAAATCGGGTTTCTTAAAGAATTGGAGTTGAGAGTAGATATGCGTCAGTGTCTGATGTTGATATTGCTGATGTTGATATTGAATGTTAGAATGTGAAGGTGAGGAATCGATTATTTCCGGGTCTGTTCTAATGTTTGATGATGATGAATCAATAACCGCATTTAAAATTTTATCTGCAATTTGCATTTTATTGGTAACTGATTCATCAATATATTCTTCGGCGACAGCAATAGATTTCCATCCACCGTGGCGCTTAAGAGTTGTGATGTCTCCACCTGTGTCAACAAGAATGGTAGCCGAGGATTGGCGAAAACAATGTCGTGTATAGTTCTGGATTTTTAAGGTTTAAATAAATGGCTATTTGTTTAGAAATGCTGCCAAGTTTGTTCACACCTGTTGATAATTTAAAAATAAACGACACTCATTTGTATTTGGTGGTCTAAGCGCCGCATATTTCTTAAAAATTTTATAAAAGTCACCGGTAATTGTGAAGAAACGTGGTTTCTTTGTTTTAGTGTCAGGTATTTTAATCAAAGCAGCAGATCTCAGGTCGCCAATATCATTAATCTTCAGCTGGCTTAATTCTTGTTTGCGGCATGCGCCAGTTATACCAATAATCAATGCCACTTTGGTAAAAAGGTACTTGTCGTCTGGAGCTTCGTGGATAAATCGATTGATTTCCTCTGATGTTAAAGTTTTTGACTTTTTCAGTTTGAAACCATCTGACTTACGCTTCAACGGTGCTCTTAGTTTCAAATATTTCGTTGTATCTATGTTATGATAAACGCAAAGGGTACTTCGAAGCATAGAATACTGAGTCCACAAAGAACTGGGTTTGAGTTTTTCAGATAACTCTCCAATGTAAGCTATCAGTACATTTTCAGAAAAAGACGATTTTATTTCTTTTTTGTTTCGCCAATCCAAAAATTGTTTGTAGGAAAACTCGTACCTGTCCCTGGATTTAGGTGGTAATAGGTTGAGAAAATTGTTTTTTGCGGCTTCAAGTATTTCTGGTGGTGTACATTCCATATGTATAGACGAGTTACTGTCTATATTCATCGTTTTCTACAAAGTCAATAATAATATAACATAAAAACCTATGGAAAGTGTTATAAACTTACCAAAATCTGTTTGTAGCTCACAATTTGTCCGAAAATTTTTGACGTTTCTCTTGCTTCTGAGCGCTCGTTTCAGATAAACAAACTAGCAACATACTTGATAAAAGTAAATTATTACGTTATAACCGTGCGTTATAATAACGCACGGTTATAACGTAATAATGACAGATGAATGAAATTGTTAACTTGCATGCCTACCCAATTGTCTGAAATTGACATCTTTCTTACAGTGTTGTAGGAAAAAGTAGTAACCTAACATATAAATGGAAATGTTATACGCAAAATATCTTAATTGTTGCACTCCATCATATCAGCCGCAATTATAATATATTAACAATTTAAACAAAGCAAAGCCTACGTTATTAATTCGGTTGCTGTTTATTGGAAAATGGATTGATTTTATGAATTCCTGTAAATAATTTAGAAACCAGCGCTCTTAGGCGCAGGAAATAGAAATTTTTTTTGAAATAGAACGTGTAGAAATAATTAAAAACAGGAATTGCTTTTAAAAAGATGACTATTTCGTAGTTGAATATGATAATTATAGGTAAGTAGTTATTTATGTAAGCAGAAGAATCTCAAAACTGATTTGCAGAGCTAATACCAAAAAAGAGATATTCACCCTTAAATTGCAAGATTTTCAGAAAAAGTTGGTGTGTCCTGGTCCCATGATGTGAAAGATTATTTAACTTGCATTTAAATGGCCCTTGCAAATAATCCATACTATACAGGCTGTTCTATTTGAAATATGAAAAGGGTTATCCATTGCCGATGTAATCAAGAGTGTCACGAAATTGAAAATATTTTACCGATAATATCCTTCACCAAAACTTCAAAAGGATACTTTAGTTACTTTCGAGGATACGTCTAATAGGCCATCATTGTGAATGAGCCTGTATATAGTGAATGGCAAAGGGCGATCAGTACAATATGCCATATATTTAATAGCTGTTATATTTGCTTGCAGTATACAATAAGAAGCTAAGAGAGTTGTAGCTAATTTTGTACAAGCTGGAAAAAAAAATCCAGAAAAAAATATGATGAAAAAAAAATTGGACGTAACAAATTTTTGCGTGAACGAATCATTAATATGCTTAAATGGCACTATTGACACTCATACATGTATTTAAGAACTAATTCATCGTTCATCGAATTATTATAATCGGAAAGGTTATAAAGATATCTGAAAGAGTATACATTGGAAAATTCCGAAAACTTGGTAAAATACTAAACTCCATATGTACTATTGAACTAAAATATTTTCAATCATCTGTTTTTTATTTTAAATAGAGAGCCTGTGTAATATTACATTTTTGAATTCCTAGTTCAAGTTTAAGGTAATATTAGCATTTTTTGAAAATATTTGACACATAGACGAATGAATTTTTCGAAAATATGTATTATACAATGTGTCCGACAATTACAATTAAACTTGTAAACCAAGTTGTACCAAATGTAAAAAGCATCAAAACTTATTTTCTTTTCTTCCAAAAAAAGAAGAGTACCGAGTAGTAAGAATGTAGTTTATGTAGTTCTTTAAAATGCCATTCAACTGTGGAGATACCCAAATTAGCCAAGACCATTAGTAAACAATCCAATATTGATGAAACGTTGCATTGCCAACTCTTCTGGAAATTTTGCGTTCTGAATACGTGGGGATTCCAATTGCTCTAGCAATGAAAATTGTGTCGGTTAAGCAGACCATTTCTTGTAAATTTGACTTCATTCGTCCAGATATCGTTGTCCAAAAATAATTCGTGCTTTTGAGACCATATTAAAATAAATTCACAGAAAATATGTTTTTGAATTCTTGCCTTTACCGATCTGTAGCTCTTCAAATTCTGTATTATTGGTTTAATTGTGTTTGGTGACGGCTTTTGTTTTTATGGATACAGAGCAGTAAAGGTATCGCATGTTTCCGATATCACTTTATTGTATTCTCCATAAATAAACAAATTTAAATAATCTACGTTCGTATAATTTAAACGCGCTGGCGTTGTTTATAATTGAAAACCAAGTGACACATATATTTCTCATCAATACTGGATTGTTCCGTATTGGGAAGAAGTTGATGACACTTTAAAAAACTACATAAGCTACATTTTCATTGGTGGGTACTTTTTTCTGGAAGAAAATTGTGTAACAATACACATCTTCCTAAATATCTTGAAAAATATCAATTTTAGAAGTGTAATGAATATACCATTTTTGTTGTTTTTTGTGAGAGCAATTTGATAAATAATTGAAAAATAGGCAGTTGTATTTAAAAAAATTAAGTTTGACACCTTTTCCATTAGAAAGTTTAATCGTAATTGTCGGACAGGTTGTATAATGTTTTCGAAACGTTAATTTTGTTTCTAGTCCTACCCTATACGGCCAACTTTTATAAAAGTTCACATTCACTCGTCCATCTCTCAAAAATTTTCAAAAACTGGAAATATTTCAAATATGGTTAGAAATATCAACATAGCTGTGTGATTAAACAAATCATAAAATTAAGCTGGAAATTAAAAAATTTAACAATATATAGGGTGCTCTAATTAGAATAAGAAAGTTGACAGCTACTTCCGGCATAACCAGAAGTCTTAGATAATTGAAAATATTTAAGTTCAATAGTACATGTAACCTTAAATATGTTAGTCTTCAGAACTTGCCAATGTATACTCTTTCATATACCGATCGATGCAGTGCCTTTTGAGACATTCTATATAACTTGTAATTGTTTGCTTCTCAATTCGCAGAATAATTTTAAAGCCAAGAATATATTATAACTATACATCTGGTTTTGCTTTCGTAGCCAACTAATAGCTTATTATGATAAATTTTAAGCAAAGTAAAGAATTCCTACTAACACAATTCCGAGGGACAATTGCATATATACTATCAGATAATATGGAGTATACGATGGAATTTCACATCTTTTAACATTACAAAAAATCTATATTTTACAGAAAATAGCGAACAAGACATTAACCTTAACCCTGCATTTACGTACGTTAGAGTTTTCATAGCGCAACAAAATCCAGTAGATACTACTTACCTATATGTAACTAAACCCCAGTTTTCCATAGCGCCTGCTGCAAACCAATCGTCAGGTATACCGATCTGATCCATTTTTGGCAATGGATATGAAATTTCGGTGAAGACCGTTATAGCTTTTAAAACCTCAATTCCCATTTCTAAACCGTATTCACCTCTGCCATCAGCTATATGCGCTGGAGTAGCGTAGACCGCTTGTCCTTCGTGGCGTTCGGTGGAATTCATTTCGGAGACGACGAATGCAACAAGGTAAGTAGGCATTATCACGGTTTCGTTGAAGGTATCCATGTATTTACCATTCTCACTAGAAGAAATAATAACTGAATACGAATAAATCTAAATCAATTAAACAAAATTTATGTTTAAGGAATCAAAAGTAGTAGTAGCAATAGAATTGGCCTTTCTTAATGTAACCAATAAATTTAGCATTACTATTTGCTCATAGAAAATGAATGGGACGGCAATGGAAAATTAAGGTATGTTTTTGCAAAGTTTACGTAAATCTTGTATTTTCCAGATAATTATTAATACGTCAACATCTACACGCGAGGTGGCGTCAGAATTAAATTTTCCCCAGACTCGGGTATGGGGAACTTTACATCGAAATATGTTTAAACCATATAAGATTTATATTTACAACCTAGTAATACTTTAAGCCGACTGGAATACCGCAAATGGTTAATGGATAGGTTAGAAAAAAACGATATTTTAAACAAAATCATCTGGTCCAATTTTGGAATCTTTAACAGAAGTACGGAGCGTGATTGGGCAGTACAGATTCGCAGACAAAATAGGGCAAGGAGACCGTAATATCGTTTTGGATTAAACGTTTGGATGGGCATTTTTGGAAATCGTCTCATAGGACCAGTTATGTATCAAGAGACATTAAAAGGGGAAAGATACTTCTCCGAATTGCTGACGAAATGCGCGTAATATTGTCTTATGTTGGTTTGACGTATTTTTGTTAAAAAGTATTTTTTCTAAGTGAACACCCTGCATATCGCATTTGTGCATTTCTGTAAATGTAGACCTTTTCAAAGGTAATCTAATAACTCTGAAACCGATTGTTTTAAGATATTAGATTATTATATTATATTTTGCTGAAATTTTAATGAGCATTTCAAAAATGCAATAATGTATAGCATGCACTTTATATGTTTCAATGTAATTTTAAATCATGGCTAAGTAGGACCTCATAAGAAGAAAGCAGCCATTTTGAAAAATCTCCATTCACAAAGACACAATCTTCCGAGCCCGCGCAGATAGACTCACCATGTATACAGGCTGATAGGTGTAAAATAGTATTCTTGTTCGGGAAGTCATTCAAAACAAAAAAAAAGTTAGATAAACATATTTTTTTATTCACCGAACTAAAACAGATTTAAATTTTAATAATTTAGAGATGATTATTATAATACAACTAAAAATAAAGAACTAGAAAAATAAATAACTAAAAAAAAGAAATAAATCACTATGAAGAAAATATTGCCTGTAATTAAACACGCAGCATAATGCCCTCTTTGCGCTAAATCTAAGGGGTTTAGGTCGGGAGACCTTGGGGGCCAAGCAATAAATCCTCCACGACCAATTCATCGTTTAGGAAAATGTGCACTCCACCATTGAATTACCTGTCTACCGCAGAGTGCTGGAGCGCCATCGTGTTGAAACCACATCTGTTAACGATCAAAAAGCGTTTCATTTGGAAATGTTAGATAGTGTTCTGCATTTGACCTGCGTGGTAAAACTTCTAATTCAAGCAGTTCCCTGTTAAAGATACCAGCCCATGTATTCACACTAAAACGGTGTTGAAGTCGCTATTGTTTGACAGCATGCGAATTTTGAAGATTCCCTAAATGGCAATTGCGAGTGCTATTAATACCATCTCTAGTAAATTGGACTCCATCTGTCCACAATATTATAGTTAAAAATATCGGTTTTTCGGCAATTTTTTGTAGCAGCCAAGTGGAGGATTCTACACATTGACCGTAATTTTCCAGTTGTAATGTTTGGACGCGATGAATGTGATAGGCGTGTAACTGTTCACGATGTAGGGTTCGGCATACAAAGTTATGAGCATTACGAAACTGCGCGGCAATGCATCTAGTGCTTAGTGCGGTTGTCCAACACTGCAACTATATTTTCTTCCTTGTTTACATTATTTTCTCTAGCGTGATTACCTCAATTATTATGTAGAACTACAAGTGAACCAGTTTCTTTATGTCATTGAAGAGTACGATCGGAAATACTTGAGAAGGTTAACGCCTATTAGGAAACTTTCGGCAATACTCTCTAGATGCCTGAAGACCGTTGCCATCACAATATCATACACATAAACAATATCTGCATAGACAATTGCATTCAATTCTTTCATTTTGAAAACTGTGAAATTAATTTTTTCAGAAATTATGTTGTACGCCTTTTAAACATGGACTAGTACATACATTATCTAATCTAAACTAAAAACTGCACTAAACTCGTTCATTTTAAGAACTGTCAATTTCATTTTTGAAATTATGTTGTTCAGTTTTTAAACATACACCTAATCTATATATGTACATGCGGTAATAATATTAATCATTTCTAAATCAATAAAATCTAAATCTGTAAATAGAAAAAAATGGTACGTATGTTTATATAACATTTTGGTTTAAATGACTTCTTGAACAAGATATCAAGATATCTTTTACACCTATTATAAATCATCCTGTATTGACCAGTTTGTTTAATCTTTTTCTTGAAGAACTCTTCTTAAAATGTTGTTTTCTGAAATATCTTGCAAACTATGAATTTTTAGGTTTTCCTCTAAAAGAAAATATACACAAATGCGATATTTTAGTGTAATTTTAACTGACAACAGGTAGGGAAGAGGGTGAAAGTAAAATAAATTGCTAATGCTAAAAGTAAAATTAGTTCAATGCTACTCACAGTAGTGTAGAACTTATTAATTCCATATTAGATATTGAGTTATATGTCTCGCCTCGTATCATATGGATGGTGAATCTGGCTTTCAACGCTGGTTCGTCGTAACATGGAAAGGCACGTCTTGCAGATGTCGATTCGAATTGGGTCGTTCCAAACCATCTGTCAATAAGAACATTTAGTAGTGTAACATAGGACTTCAGTTACAATGTGATACTAACATCTCGCAAAGAAATATTTAATTTAGGAGATTCTACATGTTTAGTGAAAAAAGTTACTTTCAATGAGAAAATTAATGAAACAATAAAGAGTGAAAAGGAGCTTTGATGTGGTTTCCAAGAATTATCGTTGGCTGAAGATATATTTATCGACTAAGACCCCGAGGAGAGAGTTGAGCTGCAAGAAGGGTTTCGGCTATATAAGTCATCGCATACAGCTGAATGGGCGTTAATGGCGATTAGAATACCGATATTTTTCATATGACACAAGCAGATGAGCACCTTATATGCTCATGGGAAGACATTTGAGTGTTATATGTATATTCTATAAAATCCTGAATGGAAGATGCGATTGCCAAGACTTAATAAAAGAAATCAACATCTTAGTCCTTGATTGTATTTTAGATTTATTGTCTTGATTTATTTAAATATCGCGTTCAATAATTCAGTATTAAATAACCCTACTCGCCGAATGTGTCAAATTTATAATATGGTGTCAAAAGAGGTAAGCATCTCTTTGCTTCAGTCTCTTTGATTTAGTTGATAGATAACTCCGAAAAGTGAACTTCTTGACTAAGTTGGTAAACATCCCATGTTTTGTTACTTATGACACCTTTACTTTATGTACTGTATAATATTGTAATTATAAATTGTTATTGTTTGTTAATCCGCAATTGGGATTGTACATACTGTGGGAGTTCTTCAGTAAATCTAAATCAAAGTCTAAATTAAAATTTGCTTAAAATTATGGATCTGGGTAGAACTATCGATTATTATATATAGAGCACAGATTTAAAATTTAATTAGTTACACTTTATATGTCCTAAATCGAGAATATCGCAAAGAATATTAATTTCCCTAGTTAACAGGCTAATAATAGCAGATGAGGCAAGTTTCCTAAGCTGAGTTGAATAGTAGTTTAATGTAGAAAAACTGCCTTAACCACTTTTATCCTGCAGTAACAGCGCTGAAAATGTCCCATAAGAGTATGGGCGAATCGTCAGCAAAAGCTTCGACAACGACGCGGTTCCAACCCAGAAACCAAGAGTATAGTTACTAATTTTGCTACTTTTTAATTAAAATTCCATTAAACTTGCCTTCTAATACGTCATTGAAAAAATCGTAGGTACTGTATTGAGTGCAATAACTTTTAAAAAAGGAAAACTTTGGCAGTCTAAACTTACTTAGTTTCCCCATTCTCCTCATAACTCGCCCTATAAAATCCTGCATTGTTGTCACGCAAAAAGCCCGTGTACTTTATGTTAACTTCTAGAATCTGCTCAGGTTGAAGATCCTTTTGCATACGAATCAACAATAAGTGATACTGGGTTTCATTTCTGGTTTGAGACACGCTTAAATTTTCCACTTCATTTGGTTCTTTCACTGTGATACTATCTATTATGATATCGTTTGCGTGCAAAGTGATGGTATTGGTTACTCTCTGAACCTGAATCGTGATCGTCACTTCGCCCAGAAACTCAAAACTTTCAAAGTCAGGTTCTAGAATAACATCGTAGCTTATAGGAATTGTATCATTTGGTAATCTATATCCTTCCTCTACTCCGCCGGACATGTATTCATCTAGCCATAATTTGATATCGCCTATATATCTATCAGAATTATCGATATTATTTTGAATAGTGTTTCGCGCGGTTACGAAGCTTGAGTTGAATTGTGTCTGCAGTTGGTTGGTCAAGGAATCAAACAGCCCGTCAAACTGTAGTAAACAATTATGACTTTAAGGCGCAGTGTGAAGTTATGTTTTACATTACCTGTTCCCATTGTTCGACAGTTGTTAATCTAGCAGCAAGCGTTTGCAAGGCTGTACCGGCATAACTTGACCTGAAATAAAACAAATATTGTTAAGACAAGCATATTAACTATTCAACTGTTTTTACTAGAATTTAAAACAAAATTGCGAACGGTTGCAAAGACGAGAGAGGAATTAGATGTATTTATAGTGAATTCCATTAGAATGTTAATGTTTGGTTAATCTCAAACAGAGGGTGCAGTGAATTTAAATTTTGGCATTTATAAAAGAAGTTTCAGAAATGACTCGCAGTCTCCAGGTAGTAGCTGTAATCACACGGAATCTAAAGGTTAAGTACATCAGGGTTCTTTCTTTCAGCATATCAGAAAAAAAAAAATAACAACATAGAATTCTAATGGGCGAGTGCAACGTATGTTCGTATACTCGAATGCGGGCTAGTAGGTTCAGTGACCGGTGGTAATGGTGTCTTACGACACGTTGGGTTAGTTGTATACGAGCTAGAGTGAAGTATAGTTATTTACTACAGTGTGGTGCAGTTTACTTCGCGGGAGTTATTTAGTTTGATTTTCATTTGGAAGACAATACATGTTTATGGGAATCGGTGTTCCGCTCGATGAACACTAGTAGGGATGTCATAAATGCAACGGTGCAGATGCTGAGAGACAGGGATACCTTTTTTATTACTACCACGTTTCAACGTACAATCACATTTAATTTTTTTAGAAAATACATAGCCACAGTTATTAAACGTTTCTCTGTCGATTCGTGTACAGCCGTGGTTTATACATGATAAATTATTTCATGTTTAACATGAGGTGCGTAATTTTTAAACGTGAGGTATCCACGGTGGACTGGGCGTGATGGTTGTAGATCGTGGTCTGCACGCAGCCCGGACTTAAATGTGTTACACTATTTTTATGGGCCTATCTGAAGCACTTAGTATACGATAGAAAAGATGGCATTTAAGCAATAGAAGAGTTTCGCCAAGGAATCTTTGAAACTTTCATTTACGTGGAGATTTTAATCGGCAAATAAATTTTAATCGGGTGGTGGATACTTTCAATATTTTTTGTAGCTTTCGCTCCAGTTTTCCAAAAATACGGACCTCTTCAGAACAAACAGCTGACCATGGACAAGAAAACTTGTGTTCGTACTGGGCGTACATTAATTTATTTCAAAACTAATCGATAACATTTTTTTTAATACGCTTGCACTGTCAATAAAAACCATTAAAAAATGTCTTATTTATCAAGAATAATTCAAATGATATCTTACTCCTTCAACTAATTAAAAACAGTCGCTTGTATCTCTGTTTCTGTTTTCAATACGCAATATATTGCGTATTGTAATATACACCTTCTTATATAAATGGCACAAATGGTAGATGCACTTTATGTTGCATTGGAATATTAGTGAACGCATAGGTCCGTAATCGAAAATTCGTTAGATATAGGTTTTGCAAAAATCCCAACTTGCAGTTTCTGTACAATTATTGGAATTTTCTTCTTCTAATCCGTAACAGTTAATTACCTTTTACAGATTATGAGTTATTTCTGAAACACCCCGTGTAAGTTTATTATTTTGTTTGCACAAGAACAGCGCTGCTATGTACAACCCAATTTCTCTATTTAATGTCAACTTTCTTATTTTAAACGGAACAGCCTGTATATTTTTACGTTTTTGGAAAAGTAATCGAAAGGCGAATCCAACGATACGTTCACGATATATCCAATATGTATCTATACTTTAGCTTAAGAAATATTATACGATATTTTTTTGATAATAGAAGGTTATCACAAAAGAATCATCCGGTTTTAAAAACATATATTTCAGAAAGTATTACAGATACAATATCAAGTGACACGTCGCTAGAAAGGGAAAATGTCCAAGTTTAAAACGAGCGCATGCGAACGTCGCTTTACACGTCCAGGTAGCGCCACGACCTCAGCATACCAAAATGGCGACTGTGCAGCAGAAAGCGTTTTGTGTGTTAGAGTACGCGGGATGTTTATGGTGCAATGTGCATTCCGACGGCAATACGAAACTGATTCTCCAGGTCATCAGAGTATTCTACGATGGTATCGACATTTAAAGAACACAGGTTCCATTACAAAACGTAAAAACAAAGTTACGTGCGTCTTGCAAAACAGTCCACTATCAGAGTAGGCCGTGAACTTGGTATTCCGCAGCCAACTGTATGGAAAATTTTTCGGAAGCTCTGCGATCCACACCGTAACGTCTACAGATTGTGCAAAGGTTACGACCCGACGACCACGTAAAGCGAACTAATTTTTGTACTACCATTCAGGAAGCAATGGAGGACAACGAATTTGTTAACCGGCTGGTATTCAGCGATGAGGTGACACTTCATTTAAGTGGAAAGGTAAACCGTCACAACATTCGGATATGGGGCACGGAAAATCCTCATGTTACTGTGCAGCATGAAAGGGATTCTCCAAAAACAAATGTGTACGGACCTTTTTTCTTTCATGGAAACACTGTGACCGGTACATCCTACCTAGGTCTGTTGCAGTTGTGGTTATTTCCGCAACTAACGCAAGATTCTAACAACTTTGTATTCCAACAAGATGGAGCTCCGCCCCACTGGCATCATGAGGTGCGTCGGTATCTAAACGAGGAACTCCCTCACCGTTGGATTGGCCAATGTGCTGAACAGGATTTTGCATTGTTCACGTGGCCCCAGGTCTCCCGATCTTACACCGTGCGATTTTTTTTCTTTGGGGGCCCATTAAAGATAGGGTTTACGTACCACCACTGCCAACAACACTGGATGAACTCCGAGCACGCATTACTACTGCTGAAAACAGTATCGATCGAGACACATTGCAGCGTGTATGGATTGAACTGGACTATCGTTTGGACGTATGTCGTGTGACGCGAGGAGCCCATATCGAACATTTGTAATGATATGTTCTCAAACTTGAATACTATCCCTTTCTATTGACATGCCATTTACTATTACATCTGTCATACTTTCTGAAATATATATTTTTAAAACTCGATGATTCTTTTGTAATAACTCTGTATATTTCTGTTGTTATGCAAAGCTGGCTAGGAAAAAGCACCAAATTGTCTTCTCTGGCGCCAATTTCACCCTATGAGTCATTGCTAGGCAACGTAATCGTAACCTATGATATGTTCATTTGAATTTATCTGTATTTGGTAAACAATATGCTTTTTATGTTGTTACCTTAAGCTTTCACATGAATCATGCAATATTGCTGGGTCAACTCTAACATGGTGTTAATCTGGCAACAATTACCGCCTTATTGCTTACGCAACAAATTGTTTAGTAATTTAAATTTTATTATCTTCTGTCAGAGCAGTTCGTTCTGTATCCTATCTATTCCACCTTACTTACCGCAAAGTTCAAATATTTTCAGCTGTACAAGGGCAGTGGTCATTATATTCCACTTACTGGTAATTTTTGTCAAATTCACCGAATATTAAATTTACTTGAAATTTGCCTTACATGGTCCATGCGTAAGCCATTGCAAAATCAACAACATAAAATACTCAAAAATAAGCACATTTTCTATCAAAAACTGATAAATTTAAACAAACCTATCATGATTAATTAATTGCAATAAAGTTCGACAAAATAAAGAAATAACAAGTAAACATGGTACACTTTATGCAAAAAGTATGCACCAAATGGAAAACTCACTGTTGTTGTGTTACTAAATTGTTACTAACAATGAGATAAAAGTTCCCGCAGTCTTTGAAACTAAAAAGTCACATGTAAAATTATATTTCAGGCTTAGCAGAAATAGGAGAACTTTTAAAGTTTTCGTAAAAGTAAGGTTGTAAAAATATTGATTAATATTGTAACTAAAGGTTATTTAGAATATCTATCGTATTTATCTAGTTTATGACGATCTAGTGGTAGTTTGAAATACTACAAAAACGTTCCATTGAGCAGTGACATTTTTTGGTTTAGAACTAGCTATGGATTAAGCACACGTATCAAAAGAGTACCTGTATCACGGCCTTTTATTAGAGGAAATGTGACAGCAAATATTTATTTCGATCTTGTTGGCGTCATATAATAGTGTCAAGATCTCACTAAGTCAGTACATTAAACTCTAGCCTTCATTAACGAAATGCAATAGTATTCTTATATTCAGTAGTTCTATTGTTGTCGATAAGTTGATTGTTTAGTACGTTTTTGTACGTTTAAGAGATTTGCTCTTTATTGCTACAGTCGTATTAAGAACCTTTGATGGTGATAATTTCGTGGTACTAATCAAAATTTAGTCAACTACATGTATTGTCCGAGTTTTTGGGTTACTTACGTTGAAATTTTTTCGAAATTCTCAAGAATATAGTTGAATGTGGTATCCAAGCCAAACTTATGACCACCAATAATGGCGGAAAATGCGGTGCTTCTTGAAGCACTGTCAATTTCAAGTTCTTCGTCAATGCCAAAAATGGTATCCAACCATCTAAAAATAAAGCAAAGCAATAACTCAGTTCTTTCTTATCCGTGTCACAGTTTTCGAACCTATTTAGCTGAGTTACTGAGCCGGTGCAACCTAAGGCGCTTAGTATTCTGGCTTTTTCTAATGATTCTGCTTCATTTCCGTTGTATCTTTCATATAGGAACATCCATTTTGGTTCACTCTCCTCGTCTTTTATAAGGCCACTACAATAGACTAAAGTCTGCATATCCGGATCTGCACCAGTGTCTAGCTCTACCAGTTCTTGATGTAGACTGTTTATGCATTCCTCATGGTCGAACCTGCAGAGCCAAGTCAGTACGTTGATTCGATTTAACCTGGCAGGATGTTCCAACTCTTCTTCCGTCACTTTTTCGTACGCTGCTTGTAAGGTCCCTCTCATGAATTCCTAGAAAACGAACAAATATATTATTAGTTTCATATAATTTGCATATTTTACATTTACTTTACGTTACATACATCGGGCAAAATATCATATATGAAATATTGAAATATTTTATAAAAATATGAAGTGGATATATTTTATTGAAGGATCACAACTATTTTTGAAGAATCGAACAATAAAAATGTTTGTGGTCCGTTTCTTTATTTTAAGCAAATATACACATTCATGAAGAACCATCGTGGTTATTAGTAATACTTATTTTGTTGAAATTTCATCAAGGAAATGTTGTGAAAGGTTTACTACAGTAAATTGTAAAAATTTGTACTACAGTTTCTAATATATACATTTAGTGACAAGTACAATTAGTAGGAAAATTCTACATCAAATTATAGCACTAAGGCTATAGTGTGAGTCCCCACAATTTGTAGAATATCACGAGTGCAATCACGTTTTGTCCTATTGACGTAATAGAACGTATCTACTGCAGAAGTAGCATTTTGTTTAACAACAATCATTCTACAGACCACTACGTGATGTTACTGAAACGTTTAGAAAAAAATTAAAAATGTATAATCTAAATTACAAAAGCTTGTATTTACTATAAAACCCATAATACTTCGTCGTGTTAATATTTGCTAGAAGGATTTCTCTCAGTGTTTACGCAAAGATTATATAGTCTTCATCTCATGACCAACGGATGATCTGGCTGCTGGTAGTGTCTTTCTTTACATTTCAGTTTCGGTAATACACGCAAGTCTGAGACGCAGCTTGGGATCTCTTTGTTCCTGTCGTTGCCAACATCTTTAGGAAGCGTTGAACACAACCGTTATCTTACAACCTTAGCCAAAGTGTACAGACGTGATGACACCTTGTACTGCCCAAGGACGCGAATCTTTAAACAATTTCCTATCGTTTTTGAACTCTCAACATGATTCCATACGTTTCACCATGGAGATCGAATCGGATGGTTGCCTTCCTTTCCTAGATGTTCTCGTACACCGGCGTCCTGATGGTGCACTGGGACTTTCCGTTTACCGAAAACCCACGCATACGGATAGATATCTTAATGGCTTCTCTCACCATCATCCAGCCCAAAAACGCGGTGTTATCAATTCTCTTATCCAAAGGGCCATTTCCATATCTGAACCCATTTCGCTTCTTCAAGAACTGAACCACATCACTGAAACTTTGATCCGCAAAGACCATTCCAGGAAAGATATTCAAACTACCATTACCCGCTGCACCAACCCTCCTTCACAGCAACTCTCCTCATCTAACCCTAATTTCCGTAAGCAAGCACATCTACCCTACATACATGATGTCAGCGATCGCATTAGTACGATACATTTCAGGAACGACCATCTTCAAGCCCAACTTCAAACTCTCAGACTACTTTCCCATCAAAGACCGCAATCATCTGGAAGCCCCTGATGTCTACCAGATTTCATATTCGTGCGGTAGTGTGTACATCGGTGAAACAAAGCGATCAGTCAGCACTCGTGTTACTCAGCACGAGCGTTGTACGCGGTTGTTGCGTGTAGCCGGTTCCGCACTAGCTGAGCATAGACTGGAAACTGACCACCAAATCCAATTTAACTCTACCCGCATCTTATCTTGCAATCCTCACTATTATAATAGAAAAAATCCCTGGATCAATAGAGATTTTCAAACATCCTAACAATTTAAATCGCAAAGATGGCTACCACCTACATCACACGTGGAAATCCCAACTGGTTAAACCTCCTCCAGGCTTCATGGATGAATAACAATTCCATTTCTTTGATGCATAACATTTCTGCTTCATCGACGCATAACATTTCCATTTCATTGACGCATACCATTTTCGCTTCATTAATGCATAACTTTCCCTCTTCATCGACGCATAACACTTCCGCTTCATTAAGGCATAACTTTTCCTCTTCATCGACGCATAACATTTCCACTTCGTTGCCCCAAAACAAGCCCTATATAAACCCCTCCGGAATGAAAGAGTCTTCAGTCAGTGTGCAGTTACGGCCCTGAAGATGTCACATATGACTGCAAAGGTGACATAAAAAACTACGTAAATAAGAGGCCGAAAAACTAGGACTATTTAATGCACTGAAGTCGATCTTCTTCCGAAAAAAAGAAGTAAATAAGAACACAAAAATAAGGATCTACACAACGGTTTTTATTCCAACGCTAATTTATGGTTGTGAGTCCTGGACGCTTAGTGAAAAAATGAAATTTAAAATGCAGGCGGCTGAAATGAGAGTTCTTGCATTGAAAGAGTGTACAGAAGTGATAAGATAAAAAAGAGAGAGACTAGAAGTTACGCTGCTTTAAAGATACTTAAACAGAGACATAGACTTATGTGGTTCCGGCATACAGTGTGAATCACAATCAGTAATATGGTAAAAGTTATATGTGAAGCTAATACGGACACGGGGAGACTAATAGGCAGGCCTAAAACTACATAGAACAATGCCGTCAGTAGGCTAATCAAAATCAGAGGCTCATCATAGACGGAGGATAAGCGACTAGCGTGAAACAGAAAAGCCTGGAAAGAATTTAGCAACACAACCCTCGACACCTAACCGGTAATACCAGGAAGAGGATAAGCATAAAAGTTTAATATATACCCTATGGTGGGTTTCTACTGGGTTTGTCATGGAATTTCTCATATAATGAACATATTGAACTTTTTTGTGGATGCGATCAATATCTGTAACGAAATAACCATTATAAATCGCTACACCTTTATATATTTGAATTTTTTATTGTATCAATTTTCATTCAAATGAAATTTCATTATGTTAATTAAGAAACTAGTTGCTATTTTATGTTGTTCGCAGTGATTCATATCTTGCCATTGCGTATCTGTTAGTGTTGATTTATTTTCTATATGTGCCTTCATCCAGTTTCTTCTCCTTATTATTAAACTATCTCCAAACGACAGTTAGTTCTTCTTCTATTGTAAACTTAATAACTGGAAAGAGACCGTTGTAATACAGTCTACGTACCTAAACAAAAGGAACCTAGAAAAATATCAGGTGCCCTTTTTCAGGTGCAGCTAGAATTAAGAAGTTGCCGCTTCAATAATACAATTGCTCATGTTTTTTGTCTTTTCCAAATTTCCCCTTCCAAACGTCTACTTAGTTCGCCTACCGATTAGGCAGACATTACACTCTGTACACTATTGACGGACCTGTTGTGGTTAGATTAGCATAGCAGGGAGACATAAATTCTATTGACATATTATGTACGTACCTTAAAATAATCATAACTTTCACCACTGTTTACGAGAAACGGATACAAGAAAGTGAGTCCCCTAAAGAAGCTGTATAATGGTACGTATTCCGTTTCTCTTTGTAAGCAACTGACGAGATCCATAATAATGTTATAGCTAATTCTTCCCGATCTCGCTAGATTGAGAGCATCGTCGTATAGCTGCGACCTACTCAACTTGTGAATGTTGTTATAGTTATCAGTGCTCATATAATCGATTATTTGTCTCCAAAGATCTCCATAGTTCACACGGTAATATCCTAAAACAGGAAACGTACGAGTATGAAAATTAACATGTAGTAAGGAAATAGCTTACCCGTTGATTGCTTATTTAGTATGATGCCTTCTTCTTCCGCAATCTCAATATCGGTGGTTTGGGTTGCTTCTGTCAACCATAAAGTGGGTTCGGTGTCCTCGAAATTAGGATCTGAAGTAGTGGCGTAGTTAATCGGCACAGTCCACTTGCTGTTCGTTGAGTCGGTGGCTGTATCTCGGAAAAATCTGGACTGCAGTGGAAGTAAATATTATTTTAATATTCTACTGTTATGCAACAGCCAAAATAAGCAATTACTTGTAAGTGCCAAAACAGTTTTGTGTTTGTTCTTTTGAAGAGCGGTGAAATGACAAATGAATATATTCAATATACTCTCTGCGGTTGAAATTGCATCATATTTAAGAATTCCTTAGAAATATTTCTAGGAGTGAAATAATTGAAACATTACAGTATGCGATCAATCGGCCTAATTATTCAGTACTGCAATTATACTTGAGACTGGATCCATTTACAAGTCATAGAAGACGGGAAATTGATGTGTCGTTTGGAGAAATTGCCCGTAAACTGAATTGCAGCTATTCTACTATATACCGTTGTTGAAATGTATGATAGACATTGAAGGACTAAGACGAGGTTCAAATGATTAGGGGTTCAATTTATAATAATATCAATTCATACAAAAACAAAAAAAAAGATGCCAATGATAGTAAATCGCCTGACCTTCATAAAACGAAGAGTGTAGCCAAAGGCCTACCTTTAAGTTTAAAGAAAATCGAATAGAAATATTTACAAACATAAAAGACATAATTTATGACGTGGCTGTGGCGATAATACAGTGGAGTGTGAAAGTATATAATGAGGTGGTTACAAGGTATTACTGCAGTGCTAATAAAGATTACTTCAATCAAGTTTTTATTAGGCTTGTAGCTCAATTTAAGTTAACTGTACACAGAAAACAATTGCTTGTAAAAAATTGGTTGCGTACGCATTGAAGTGGGCGGTTATCCATTCAAACACCTGCATCGCCAACATGGCTGCAGGATCTGGGTGGCGCTCACCTTACCAATACTGCCGTACTGCCGGCAAAGTGGTTTATGTCCACACTATTTTAGGTAAATTTCACAGTGTAAACTAGAGTAGGGTTTATCAAAACCATATAGTAAAACCTACATTCTGTTTTCCTTTTTTTCTCACCTTCAGATGTAAAATATCGATAGCATTTTTTCATCTGTGTAAGTAATATAAATGTGTTCATAACCTTTGAACTATTGTAGATGAAACTTCGTTTAAACATCTGTGTTTCAGAATTGACAACAAATAATCATGTCGGATATTCTTAGAATTTCCTTGATATCTAAACTGAACAGGGGCGGCTGATGCAATGTGACTGCGGAGCTGCATTACAACGCTTCGATTTTCTCGTGTATTTCCGTTGCATATAGTGTACATTGTACCATACAACGGAGATGCACGTGAAAATCGTAGCGTTGTAATTAATCTCCTATTTTCGTCACCACTAGCGGTCACTGAAACTGAATCCTACTATACGAATAAGCGGGCGATTTATGCTTGATTATATTAAAAAAAAGATCAGATTATGAAGGATTTCAGTGTGAAACATATTTAACGCATTCGTCTAGCATGTGATGACCATTACTACTGACACATTGTTGAAGGCGCTGAAGAAAATTGGTCTCCACTCTTTCCAGCGGGTCTCTATTGATTTCGGTGATTTGCTGGCGGATTGCTTCTTTCAAGTCAATCAATGTACGGGGCTTGTCATTGTAAACACGTGCTTTCAGGTATCCCCATAGAAAAAAGTCACATGTGGACAAGTCAAGGCTCCGAGGGGACCATAACACGTCACCAAATCTCGAAATGAAATGATTAGTAAACAGGGGTGGAAGAACAGCCATTGTTGCTCTGGCGGTGTGTGTTGTGGTCCTATCTTGCCGAAACCACAAATGCTGACGATCAATATTCCGTCTTTGTAATTCAAGGATGAAAAGTGTGTTCACCATTTCAACGTAACGTTCACTTGTTACAGTAACGATAACCTCATTTTGTTCGAAAAAATAGGGACCGATGATGCAAAATTTTCCTATCGCGCACCAAACTGTAACTTTAGGGGTATGCAGCGGTTTCTCGTGGGAGTGTCGGGGATTTTTCGCAGCTCAATACCGACAATTTTGTTTATTGACGGCTCCATTAAGGTGGAAACGGGCCTCATCACTCATTGCCACCATAATGTTTTCATTTTGTTCATAAAGCGCAAGCATTTCCTGCGCAAAATGCGCTCGTTGGGGGGTAATCCGCTACATTTAACTTCTGCACAATTGCTAACTTGTAAGGGTGAAATTGTAAGTCTTACAGTGCGGTTACTGATTCGAAGTGCAGCAGAATGTTTACGAGCAGAGCGACTTGGGCATCTCAATATCGCTTGGCTGACCCTTTCAACGTTCTCTGGAGTACGTGTAGTACGTTGGGGACCGGGCCGTTTTTTTTTTCATTATTGAGCCTGTAGTTCGAAGATTATTAACCCAATGCAAGATTGTGTCACGTGAGGGAACAGAGTTATTTCGATGAACATTAAATCTACTACGAAACGCCGAATTGCGGTCACCATTTCGTTATTTTTAACAAAACAATCGTACGCAACACCACCTAGCGCACTAGTTTTTCTACTTTTAAAGATATCTATGAGATAAGTCCAAAGAAGTTAAGGTATTAGAAGCACTATGCCAAACTTTTCGCTATATGCCGACGTGAAGCCAACATATGGTCGATTTTGTACACAAAGATGACGTTTCCCCGCCAACTCAGCAACTCTTGTTATAGTATTATGCCGTAAGATTAGAGAAAACACACACAAGACAATAATTTAATAAAAGTAAACACAAACAAAGGAAAAGTACGGTGTTCCTTTACACTAGAGTGCTTTTTACACACATTGCACGTTTTCATCATCTTAATACGTTCAAATAACCGGACAAAGATTGAAATTATAACTTCTTTGGTTAAATCGCATTAGCTTGGGTAACGATAAAAAAAATCATTCCCGACTAATTAATTACAAAAATATACCTGTCTGAGAACAATGTTTCCATCGTTGTTTCTCGAAACATCTATTACTGGAAAGCCAGCTTGACTATTCCAAGTCTCCATAATGTCCTCTACAGTGTGATCGCCCAAAATGTCGGGGTCTATTTCGTCTACAGCAGCCTGAAGTCCATTCCACAAATCACTTGGTTGAGCAGCACCGTATTGCCTTAAAAGTTAAATAACAGTTTAGAAATGTTTCAATGTACATATACATTTTAAATATGATATTTTCAACATTAGATACACTTGGTTATTTATTCAATAACGACTAAACTCAAACATCTGATTAAATTTTCCATATTTTGCATTCCGAATAAAGTGGATAATTTTATATACTACCATCAAAAATTTCGAAAAACGTTTTGACGATAATAATAATAGCAAGTATAAAATAGTACAGAATATTGCTCCGTATCTGTAGTGAGCGGTTCAAGTGGGTTTACTTATTAATAAGCTTTTCATGACCGCAGAAGCCTTTAGTGCGCAAATTGTTTATAGCTTTACCATCACTCACTTATCATAAACAGTGAAGAGCAGATAACTAGTCTTATCAGAAAAGCTGCAACTGTCACTGACATGACTCTCATGTGCAGTATAATGAGCCACCGTCAGGGCATTGATACTATTGCCCCATTAATGGATTTTGCGCCTTTTTATTGACTTAAATAAATATGAAAGAAATTGTAATATATACAAATATACTTCAATTTCATATAGCATGTAAATTTATTCCTCTCTTATATAGTAACTTGTGTGGATGAGAGTATTTGATAAAGATACTCTTATTACAGTTTTTCAGTTTATTCATACAAAAAAAGGAACTACACGTATATCCTATTTCGTAATGATATATGTATTAACTCTCCCCAAGAAATAGTTGTTGCTTTTGCTGAAAGGTTTTCTTGTGTACATATTGACAGAACAAATTTCTTTGAAATGTTTGACCATTCTAATCAGTATTTTGTCGAAATTTCAACAAGGCGACATTGCCGGTGATGATTTAATACTAAGTTTTCTTATACACGATGCTAGATTTGTACTCGCAAAACCTATGACTGTAATCATTTAACGATCACAACTTCCTCCTTCCCTATACAATGGAAACGTGTTAGAATATGTCTGGTCTTTGAAAAGCATGATAAAACCCGCATTGACAATTACAAATCGGTATCAGTCATATAGAATTTTGCTAAAATCTTTGAAAGCGTTATTTATTCTGGTCTGATTCATAATACTATGCCTTACGTATCATCTACTCGCATGGTTTTGTTCGAGGAAGGTCCACTGTTACAAATCTCGTCTACATCTCTCAGTTTATTAGTAAATAACTCAATACTCAAAGTCAAGTTGACGAAATATACATTGATTTTGGTGTGCTTTTGACATCATTGATCATGAGATACTATTGAAAAAGTTGTCAACATTTGGATTAAGCTCTTCACTGATAAAACTTTTGCAATCCTACTTAACGAATAGATCGCATTATGTTTCTTGTAATGGATATAACTCTTTTGAGTTCCGTCCATCACCTGGTGTACCTCAAGGATCACATTTAGGACCACTTCTATTTGTGATTTTTGTTAACAACCTATTAATATCTCAATCCTGTCCTGTGTTGGCTTACACCGATGACATTAAATTTTATTAACCAATTAGATCTTGGAACGATATCCTACATTTACAATATAATTTGGATGTAATTACCAAGTGGTGTTGAGTCTTTAAGCTAAAGTTAGATGTTAATAAGTGCTTGTTTGTCTCTTATACCAGAAAAGTTAACTATATTAATTCGACATACTTGATACATGATTCTGCTCTTAAAAGGACTAATACTGTAAGAGACTTGGGTGTACTGTTTGATTCTCGGTTGAGTTTTTCTCCTCATATCATGCAATTATGTGTTTCTGCTTCTAAAACGTTAGGTTTCATTCTACGTACTTGTAAATTATTCAATTCCATGTCTTTGTTTAAAATTTTATATTTTAGCTTTGTTGTCAGTAAACTGAAATACGCGTCAACTGTCTGGTCACCGCATTATGTATATCTTCAGCTAGCCACCAACGACGGCGCTTCTTGAAATATCTGTCCTTCAAAATTGATCATCGTCATAAAATCAAATGCAACTACCCAGCTGTTGTCGGCTGCGCTAATAGACAAAAGTACACTCTCACGTTCCATGTATAACTGGGCCTAGGGTAACCGGACTAAAAATGCTTTAGAATAGAGCGGGAAAGTGGTAAAACCGCGAGTACATTGTCTTTCTGGGACGAGCCTGTACAACATTTCATTAAAATCTACGCATGTGATTTAATTGCTGCGAACATTCCCGCCAATACACGCTATGCTTTATTCTACCATTTAGTTTATTTCTTTGATAGCTATATCTCTACATTTACCTGACGCTAGAAATGCTTGCGCAAATCTTGTACGATTTATGAATAATAAAATTGGTGTACATACATTTCAGTTAGGTAGATGTTGAGGCCCCGTTGAAATATTTCTGTCGTTAAGAAGTGTTCCATCATCCTTATAACAGCTCCAGCTGAAAAGAGCAACACAGTTGTAGCAGTGAATTAAAAAATAATTATTTGTTTGCAAAATTAAAGAATTATATTTCTTCGGGCTTTATGCCAGATTATTTGACTGTATATGCAGCTATAGTACAGTCCCTAGGGTCGTGAAATTTCATTACATCCCGTTGTCAAGGGTAACCAAGGTGAATAACCCGTAAATCGCACTTGTCCCTCTATTCAGGGCAGTAATGATTAATTTACGTAGGCGGTAGTATGAAATTTTAGATAAAATTGTTGAAATGTGGAAAGTTTGTTCGATAGTTTGAGAAATCAATTTACATCATAACCTCTACACGCATATTAATGTATCCCTCAATATTAATATCAATATTAATATATCCCTCATAAAAGTCCCGTTCATCAGGTTATATGTGCTGCATTTTAATTAAGTACTAGCACTTTCTTGAATGCACAGACTATAACTAAAACTTCTTCGGAGTACGACTGCGATTCAGATATGTACAGAAAGCTTGAGAACTACCCGGACAAGCTCTACCTTTCTCTGTCTGAATCTATCGCATACCCCTTACAGTGCTTAATATTAATCATAATAATAATAATAATAATAATAATAATTTTATTTGCCAATTGATCCAATAGGATATAGGCTTGTATTTAGTTTAGAGCGAGCGATGGTCTCGTGCGCTCGAATAAACAATTCAGACCGGGGATGCGTGTAATGATATCCTTTTTTTTACCTACATGTAAAAGAGAATATACCATTGCTATTTCTTACCGAGTGCTTACCAGATATTGCGGTATCTACGCACGTTGGGCAGATAAGCATAATAAGGCGGCGATTCTCGAATTTTGAAATGGAGGGAGTAATTAAATTTTAAAATACATAATCAGATTGATTCTTCCATATTAATACACATAAAATGTAGAGCCAATGATCTGTATATCGTAAATCAGATTAGAACTAGATTCCAGTAATTACTTTAATTTGAAAACGAATATAAAAACAAAGCTTTTAAAGTATTTTTGAATTATTGCAAATTAGTAAACATTCGCGCCATATGTGATAAAGAACGAAAGCTATGCAAATAAATTTAAACCAAAAAATTATTTCACGTTGTTATAAAAAGTGACAAACTATGAACTAAATCAAAGAAGATTTAAAGATAATAAATACGATTCTATAGACCGTATACTGTAATATGCGCTGCCTTAATAACGAATGAAATGTGTTATGAGCAAGCCTCGGCAAAACCTACGGGATGAATTACACGCAGCTGGCAAATGTGAATGAAATACGTTATTTTTATCACATCCATAGACGTGCCATGCGATGGGTTTTATCGTTCTGGTGTTAGAATCTGTGGGTACTTATTTACAATATTAATTAGAAACATCTTTAAATAAAGACATCTATGATTACACGGTATTACACTTTACAAACATGGATGAACTACGTAAAACAGTGTTAGTATTTTTTATTTTTAGGAAAAAGAGCTGAATTAACCTGTACTAGATGTTGTCAAATGTAAAGCTGGTTCTTCTTGGTGTTAGTACTTCTTTAAGTGCAGGAAATGTTCTTCCAACATCGCAGCCAATTAGTGGAGCAAATTTCAAATATGGTATATAATAGTACGGTATCTTGTGAGTACATCGGTATTTAGATTTGCATTAATAGGCATTAATAGTTCATTTAGTATATACGTAAACCTGTGTTTCTGTTGGACACGGACATAACATTCTGATTTAACTTGTGTCTAAATTCTCTGGGAATAACTTTTAATTGATTTATAAACTTATTTATAAATAAGTACCCACAGATTCTAAAACCAGAACAATACAACCTATTACCTCGCACGTCTATGGAAGTGATATTTCATATATATTTGCCAGCTCCGCGCGAGTTATCCCGTACATTTTGTCGGGACTTCATTATGAGCAGGAAAAGAAAAGTGGGAGATAATAGCTGCTTTCTATTTGATCCAAAGTACTGTACTGAACCGTTCGCACGGTACAAAAGTCAAATATGTGTGTACCATTTGAAAAGAACGGATAGTTCCTACCCGTACTTTTTTTAACCTACTGAAAATTTGGTACATTCCGTATTGTTCTGTTGACGCATGCGCATTGATATTCTCCACATTATTACACTCACCGAGGTTAGGTTTAGGGTTATATTGTGTTTATAACTCGAAATTTGATTTACAATACATACTTGCGTTATCTATAGCGAATTTCTTTTTGTTTACATTCCTCAATGTAGAAAGATATGTTAGAATTGTTATATTTATGTCCAGCCCGATAAATGCATGTCCCTTTTAGTTCACGGAAAGTACCGTTCAGTACAGTACTCTGAGGAACGATACGGCACAGTTAATAAAACAAATCGAAAGCAGCTAATATGTAATCACGAAGCGCGTGGCTTCATTAGCTTTCTTCTACTATTATTTTATAGAATGTTCGTCAAATTTTATTCCGTACTCGGTAGTTGCTCTGGTTCGAAATAATAAAATGTGTCTTGCATTGCTGGTAATGCTGCTTATATTCTTTATTCCTCCATCTGGAATTTTCTTTCATAATATTATCGATGGATGCCTCCATTATATTTGATGATTTTTCAAGTAATTGCCTACACATACGTATACTGTAGAGTATCAATGTGCTTCTGTGTATAATGTTTTACGATAATACATCTTCAATAGTGGTATAAAGGTTTGGGACCGGAGTTTTATTGTAGGTCCAAATAAATGTCTCCAAATTTTTATATATAAAATTTACATCGAAAAATTATTTACAGTACATCCGCTACTATTCCATGAAAAGTCATAGAGAGCGGGGTCCGGGGAATACGGAGCGTGCAACTGCGTGCGATAAGTTATCCTCGCACTATTCTTATCTATTTGTTTTCTCATCGTAGAATGGTGGGTTCAATTACTTATTGGGGCTTTTGTGTGTGTACATGGTTTCTTAGCTTATATATAAGGATTCGGTGGACGAAGAGCTAATGGCACTACCTACTTCAATTGTCTTTTAAGATCTGCCCTAATTTGTCAGTATTTCCGTTTTAATCGGGTACTCTAAGTCTGTAGCATTAGAACACTGAAACAGTTCACTAAAACTCTTACCACAATACTTAACCCGTACTGGACGCACGTTTCGATAGCAAAGCTACCATCATCAGCAGTAAAACTGAATTAAGAAACTAAGAGTAAAACCAACTTTATATAGCAAATAAATTACGCAATATGTAAATCTAAAATAAACATCCTAATCCTTATTTATTTCGTAATTATCAGTATACAATACCCTGCTACTTTAAGTGTTTCTTGATGAGCCGCTTCATTGCACATGACTAACTAATGCCTATAATGCAAAACTAAAGATAAGTAATCCCTAAATTAAAATGTAAGTAGCCAGGATGACGTAAGTTATTAAAATCCATGTTTTTCAATAAAGCGTTTCATTGCACATATACTTATAACTAGTCTGGGCAAACAGCGGTAACAGTCAGTGTAGTAGATATGTGGTGCGGAGTCGGCGATTATTTATTTCACGCGTTCACAGCGTCACTACTAAATCGATGCTGTATGCGAGTAGTTCTGTGTATATGTAGGCTGTCGTAACTTATTTCGTAATTGTACGCTTATGTTTGCTTTAAAAATATCGCAGTTAGGTACGTCGCGAAAACGACCAATGGCAGACACAGTTAAAAACTTTATAGTGGACATGCCGAACTTAATTTTTGATGGCGCTAAAATTCAATGTCTAGTTTGTAAAGTCCCTTTAATGTGTTGGTCCAGAAGCCATTGTCAACGTCACATCGAAAGCAAACAGCATTCTTCTGCAAAAAGTGGCATACGAGACTACTCTTATTTTATGTAATCTATCGTTTCGTTTACTAGACAAAGAACCATTTGTCTCCTTCTGGAATAAATATGCGGACTGTAAATTACCTCGTCGGACATCGATACGAAATGTAGTGCCATTTGCTTGTGAACATATAGAAAAATGAATGAAAACGAAATTGATAGATAAAAAACTGTGGTATGTGGACGAAACAACAGATCGTCAAAAACATTCTGTGGTTAATGTAATGGTACGTACAATGGAACCACATCGACCGTCATCCTCCTTCTTACTTGCTTCCAAAAGAGTTATAAATTGTACTGCCGATGAGATTTTAAAGATGGTGTTGAACTCATTGAACAAATTTGAAGTTTCAACTAAGCAACTTTTAATGTTTATGACTGATGGTGCCGCAAACATGCGTTCTTTGGGCCGATCTCTTAAAGAACACAGTGGTAACTTCTTACATGTAACGTGTAAAATCCATACTCTAAATCTTGCGGCACAAACTATTCCTGCATGTTTTCCACTAGTAAATGCATTGATTGCTAGTACAAAGGCAGTGTTTCTAAAGTCCCCGAAACGTACCCGACTGTTTCACAAACTGTGTCCTGATTTACCTGAACCACCACAGCCGATTGTTACACGTTGGGGAACATGGTTGTAGGCTGCGTTTTACTACAACAAATATTTTGATCAAGTAAAGAAGGTAGTTTTAAAATTCAATCCGACAGAAGCTGCAGCAATCAAGAAAAGCCAGGAAATATTTCAAGATAGTCAGGTTAAAAGAGATTTACAAACTATTCACAACAATTACTTCGGACTAGCAGAGGGAATAGAAAAATTACAAAATGTTTCGATGTCGCTAGTGGATTCTGTTCAAATTGTAAATGATGTTCATGCACAGTTATGCGCTGTAGAAGGCGAAACAAATTGGTGTGTAATACGAAAATTTGAAAGTGTTTTAGAGAAAGACTCCGATTTTCTTATATTAAGACAAATTTGTGAAGGTGCGTGTGAAGATGCATTAAGTTGTTTTAAAGATTACTTTAAATATGCAAATATAACATCGCTAGATGTCGAAGGTCGTTTTCGGCATTGAAAAACATTTATTCCGCACTTCGTACTCACTTGACTGAAACAGCTGTGGAAACATATCTAATGATTCAAATATTTAACAGATGTTACCCAGTTTGTGATTTCACAAAAGACTTTTAAAACGGCAAGTGTTTCAGCACGTTTTATAATTTATTTCTTACCTTCTATTTTATGTGTAATCTTTCATGCGCTCGCCACGCCTCTGGCTGTTACCGCATATTTGCCCAGGTTACTTATAACTTATAATAACTGCAACTGTAATTAACTATACATGATGTAACAAAAGATAAAGGCTGGAATTTAGTGGTCTTTAATCTGAATATAAAGTGATTTTTGTTTTTGGATGTTTCCATGCCTTCATAACAATTAAATTGAACCACGCTCTTAACGTTTCAAATTAATTTTATATTATCAACATTGTGGTTATTTTCAAGCATATGTAGGACAACACTAGATTTATCAAACCTTCTGAATTTGAGATGAGCCAAATATTCTTTGTACTTAACTCTGATTGATCTTTTTGTCTGCCCAATATACACTTGATCACAATCCTTACACGAAATTTTGTAAATTCCTGATTTATCCATGTTATGCAGTGGGCCTTTGGAACTTCCTAAAAGGTTTTTGAGGTTATGATCTATCTATTGTCATTACCGTTAGGGATATCTGTCACTTAAATTTATTGTCCGAGTAGAATTCTATTGTGCAATAAAGACATTAATATTACTTCTCTTATTATTAGTTGTCTCTTGCATTTCAACAAAATGCAAATAATTCACTGCACACACTTGCACTTATTTTCTTGTTTTGTACAGAAACGTGTTTCGACAGTTTATTAAACGAGTATGAACATTTTTATTAAACATTAATTCCTTCTTTTATAAACGCGTTTTTTATTTCATTCATATTTCAAACAAAAACGTTGGTATTGGCGCTCAAAGTATTGCTTTAAACCTAGGATATTTTTATGCATATCTATTGTAGAAATCAAATTTTCAGTTTCCAAAGAAGTACAAAACTTGCTTTAAATTTATTAGCACTACTTCTTTCTGTCTTTATCACATTTGCGGCGAATTTTTACTAATTTGCTATAATTCTAAAAATACTTTAAAATCATTGTTTTTGTATGAATTTTCAAATTAACGTAATTAGTGGAATTTAGGTCTAATCTGATATACGATACACACATCCATAGGCTCTAACATTCTATGTGTATTAATATGGAAGAATCAATCTGATTATATATTTTAAAATTTCATTGCTTGCTCCATTTCAAAATGCGAGAATCGCTTTATCTGTAAGTATGTAACGTGCGTAGCTAGCACAACATCCCGTAAGCGATCGGTAAGAAGAGGCAACGACATATTCTCTTTCACATGTAGGTTGTAAAAGAGTTCACTTTGTCCTGATATGTGTTGTTGGCAGTGTATACATACATACATATGTTCTTTCTTTGGATGGTTATACCATTTTTCATTAGCAGTTGACGATCCAATGTACGTAGAATAGAAACAGTGCTGTCATGTCTCCCCTACCACATGTGAGGTATCAGATTTTCAAACTATCGCTGCTTGCAACTTTGCGTATTTCACTTTTGACAATGTCTTGAAGAATTAACTCTTTGTAACATTTAGGTTTATTATCGCAGTAATGCTTTAGTCAATATCTTATTTTACTACTGCGTCAAATTGACCCGCGTTCATAGAGATACGTATACCACACATGGAATTTCAAAATTAAATGGTTTTGAAGAAAATTAATTTCGGTATATATTTGTCTCGTTGAATGGATAAAAATCAGCATAAGTGCCAGAAAAAATATAAACGGTTACGCAGTTTATGTCATAAAGTTCAAAATGGGTCAAAACGACATGCTCCGTAAACGGAGTGTTAAACAACTTATTAGTTGGATTTATTTACATTATCGTGTGCTGGTATATTACTAGACAACAGGTCAGTTGTTTTAATATAAAGATACCCACTGCAGTAGTCATTTTCTATTTGTCTCTCTCTAACGCTTTGTGGTGCACTTTAGTTAGATGTCACTACTTGCTGGTTACATGGTACATCATTTGCACCTAGTACATTATTAACCATTAGAAAATTAGTTTCGATCTAGGGATCATTCTTCGTAGATACTGGTATTTTGGCTATATAAATGAAAGTTGTTAAATACGTACATTTTTCGTATGCAATTCTGTCGAAAAGGCTGCTTATTTGTTGTGGTGTTTCTGCATGATGAACCATCGCACGAGCGTTAGGTAAACTATCTGATTCCATAGCATACTGGTTACAAAGTGTAACGAATTGATCCATCATTTGCATGCCCGGTTCGACTTGTTCTGTAGCGTAGTGTTCGAAGTAGGTGGCAAAACCTTCGTTTAGCCAAATGTAGTCCCACCATAAGGGACTTACTAGATTGCCGAACCATTGATGACCAAATTCGTGGGCGATAATGGATACGACACTTTGTTTTTCTGATGATGTTGATAAACCTTCCTTGTACAGAATATATCTTTCCCTGTGAACGAATTGTCACACATTAAGGACCGAAATTCTGAAAATATCAAATAATTGTTTAATAGAATTGCTGAAAGCTACATTTCCTTAGCCCATGGAATAATATATCGTACAAGTATTGGTTCTGACATTCGTAACTAAAAGTCATTGATTATACCACAATAGGTTATTAGTAGGCTATGAAACCAAGGCAAACAGATGTTCTTGTTGTTTGGTTAACCTTCACTGCTATAAATAGTTTGCTGTCATACAAAATGGGAAATAGTATTGAACATTATGCAGATGAAGAAAAATTAATAATTAACTTATTATTTTTACAGACTCATTCAGTACGCTGGCCTATAAAAACTATGAAACACCAAGGAGTATGGCGGTCGTTAGGAATTAACACGTGGTTGAAGCTATCAGTATGGCGACCAAAGTTTAGAAAAACTTTTACATTTCACCTATTGGTGAAATGTAAAAGTAATAATAAACTTATAATAAACTTATAATAAATAAAAGCGAAATATTTTTCGCTTTTATTTTTAAAGCTTCTTCAGGGTCATAAATGAGTTAAAATATATAGCCACACTTGTGAACACGAGGATTTAAAGATGTTCATGCTATGAGCTTTGACTGATGAATTCATCAGTCAAGCGGAATATTGGTGAAATTTAATAGTGTTATGTTCTTTCTAAAACTTCGGTCGTCATCTCGACAGTTTCAACCACGTACAAAAGAGAATTTTGACAGAAGCCAACTTCAATTTAAATATCACTATCTCGTCTTTGGCATTAACTATACAAATTGGTTTTGAAATTCTTATTAAGTGCATAAACAAGAATTTATATTTATAAACAAATGTCAAAAATGTTACAGCATATTCTAGGAATCCAGTGCAAGCATGAACCAATCCACACAGGAAAAATTCCGTTTGTTTATGTAACAACCATTATTTTTAATAATTGCTATGTATTCCAATTAGGAAGTAAAGATAAAACATACTTCACTTACTGTGTACATAAAACCGGTCCATTCCATTAAAAGGCAACTAAATTAACAAGTAGATTTTGCTTTGTTACGCACAACAAACTAGTTATAACGCTAATGTTAGGCTTGCAATATGTTATAAGTAACGCTGGCCACGAGCGGTACCGCGCATCGGCGTAGAATCAGTTTGGACCGAGAGGAACGGTAGTATTACTTCGTCTGCGGACCAGTACGGACATTTTCGCTGCCGGTCATTTGCGCAATTGTTTATCTGTCCTAGAAAAATTATGATTTCGTCAGCAAAACGACAGCGGTCGGACAAACTTCGAAAATTTATTGCAGAAATTCCAGACTTAATATATGAAGGTGCTAAAATTAAATGTGTAATCTGTAAAATCCCGTTAATGTGTTGGTCCAGACAACATTGTCTACGACACATAAATAGTGAAAAGCATGTCTCAAAAAGAAATTGCGCACGAGACAATGAAAAATTTATATTTCATTTATGCGTTACGTTTATCGGACGTAATTTACCGTTTAATTTACTAGACAAGGAACCATTTATCTGCTTTTGGAATAAGTATTCGGAGTGCAAATTACCAAGTCGAACATCGTTACGAAGAATTGTGCCATCTGCGCGCGAACATATTGAACAAAAAATAAAATCGGAGTTGAAAGATCAAAAATTGTGGTTATGTGTCGACGAAACAACAGATCGGAAGAAACATTCTGTTCTTAATGTAATGGCACGCAAATTGGAACCTCATCAATCGGCACCTTCAATTCTATTAGTCTCCAAACGAATACAACAGTGTACTGCCGAAGTAATTTCAAAGTTAGTGTTAAATACATTGGACAAGTTTGAACTTTCAACAAACCAACTCTTGATGTTAGTGAGTGATGGTGCTGCAAACATGCTTTCTGTAGGCCGGTCTCTTAAAAAGCATTCTGCTAATTTGTTACACATTACATGTAAAATTCATGCTCTCAATCTTGTGGCGGATGGTATCAGAAAATGTTATCCTGAGGTAGACGCTTTAATAGCGCATACCAAAGCAGTATTTGTCAAATCACCGAAAGGTATTCGCGAATTTCACAGACTGTGCCCCCGTATACCAGAGCCACCAGAACCTATTCTAACTCGTTGGGGAACATGGTTGCAGGCCGCGTTTTATTATCATAAATATTTTGACAATATTAAGAACGTGGTTTTACAATTCAATACAAAGGAAGCTGCCGCTATCCAGAAAAGCCAGTCGAAATTTCAAGATAGTCAGGTTAAAGTGGATCATTCACGACAATTACTTCGGGCTAGCAGATGCAATAGAAAAATTACAAAATCCTGCGGTGCCGTTAGAAGAATCTCTCAAACATGTTCACGCACAGCTATGCGCGATTGCAGACGCAAAAAATGTTTTTGTTCTAGAAAAATTTGAAAGTGTTTTTGAGAAAAATTCTGATTTTGGCACATTAAGACACATTTGTGAAGGTGCGTCAACAAAATCGTTAAGTTATTTGAAAGATTATTTTACTTACGCAAATATTACGTCACTAGATGTAGAACGTTCGTTCTCTGCATATAAACGCATTTTTCCTCATGCCGTACTAGTTTTGCCGAAATAACAGTTGAAACATATCTAATGTTGCAGATATTTAACAGACATTATTCACTTTGTGATTTCACGGAGGACTCTTAAAATGGTAAGTGTTTGAGCACGTGTTATTTAACGTTTATTTAAAAGATGAGCGAAATTATTTGCGGCAGCAAACATCTCTATTAGCAGAATAACTCTAGTGGAACGCGAGGCCTGGCCGACTCTACGCTACTGCGCGGTGCCGCTCGTGGCCAGCTTTAGTTATAAGTTTCATTTCCAATACGTATTTTATTTGTGGGTTGTACTACTGCAAGCGCAAGCGGATCGGGACTGCCTCTATCATTGACGCCTGGGAATGAGTGGGGCACAATACATTCGTCCAACCGCAGCATGTATATGGGTTAGGGAAAGCAATACACAGTCGGACGATACTACTGTGTTTCTGACTAGAGGCGCTCAATTTAAATGTAAAATATCAATGGCGTTGATGCATCGAACGGAAACCATTGGCAACTGACTTGCGTGGAGCGCGGTGAGGGGAGTGAGTTGACTGATGGACATAATTGGCACGGCTCTGTACGAGCGTCCTTGCGAAGTGATAGAGGTGGTCGCCGATCCGCAGTGTGATAATAATACATGAAGAAATTTCTAAATAGAATGAAGGGAGCGGTTTTGGCGAAATTATAAGTACTAATTAAATCTCACTAAGTTACTAAATAAGTAGTAAGCTAACATATAAATGGAAACGTTATATTCAAAATATCTTTATTGTTGTTCTCCACCATATTAGTCGCAGTTATGATATATCAATACTTTATCAAATATATATAGTATATCAATACTAAATCAAAGCCTAAAATCGATATTTCCTTGATTTTGCCGATGTTATTAAATTAATTAATGAGAATAAAAATTTCTCATTAGATACCGAACTTACGACACCAGCTTGCCGGACTGGCGTGTTGACCACTACACCACAGAGTCTCTTGATTCAAATCCTTTTATTTTACCTAGACGTTTAGATGTCTGCAGATGGTTTATGCACCAACTATATCTAGGCAAAATAAAAGGATTCGAATCAACAGACTCTGTGGTGTAGTGGTCAGCACGCCAGTCTGGCAAGCTGGAGTCGTAGATTCGAATCCTACCGGTGTCTAATGAGAAAATTTTATTCTCATTAATTAATTTAATAACATCGGCAAAACCAAGGAAATATCGATTTTCAGTAATTGCCGATGGAAGCCATATATATTAAAATCAAAGCCTACTGTATCAATTCGGTTGCTTTCTATTGGAAAATAGACTGATTTTATGAATTTCTGTAAATAATTCAGAAAGCAGTGCATCTAGGAACAGGAAATAGAACATGTTACCTTTTGTTGATATAGAATGTGTACAAATAATTAAAAACAGTAATTGCTATTAAAAAAATGACTATTTCGTAGTTGAAATTTCGTAGTTATAATTATAGGGTAAGTCGCTATTTATGTAATGCAGAAGAATCCCGAAATTGATTTGCAGAGCTAATGCTAAAGAAGAGATATTCATGTTTAAATTGCAAGATTTTCAGAAACTAACAATTCCTCAAAGTTGGAATTGTTTTAATCCCATGATATGCAACACTATTTAACTTGCATTTAAAAAGTCTTTGCAAATAATCCATACTGTATAGATTGTTCTATTTGAAATATGAAAATTGTTATCCATTTCCGATGTAATCAAGAGTGTCACGAAATTGAAAATATTTTACCGATAATATCCTTCACCAAAATTTCAAAGGGATATTTTAATTACTTTTGAGGATACGTCTAATAGGTCATCGTTGTGAATGAACTTGTATGTAGTGAATGGCAAAGGGCGATCAGTACAATATGCTATCTATTTAATACTAACTATTCATATTTGATTGCAATATACGGTAAGAAGCTAAGAAAGTTATAGCTAATTTTGTACAAGCTGGGAAATAAAATTCCAGAAAACAATATTTTGAAAAAAAAATTTGGACGTAACAAATTTTTGTGTCAGGGGATAATTAAGTTTATTTAATTGTATTAATAATGCTTAAATGGTACTATTGACACTCATACATGTATTTAATAACCAATTCATACCTGTCATCGAATTACTATAATCGGAAAAGTTATACAGAATGTCTCAGGAGGAGATACGTGGATCGATATCTGAATGAAAATTCCGACAACTTGGTAATATACTAAAGCCCACAAGTACTATTGAACTAAAATATTTTCAATTATATAAGGCGTATCAATAAGAGCGCAAGATTTGAATTGCGCGCCAGCTTGGCTGTGGTGATGTCACATGATTATGACATGCCAAGCCGATAGGAAACAGATGGGAGTTAGTAAACATGAAGCATTACACGACAGAATAACGCGTGCTGATTGTTAAACATTATTATCAAGGTGGTGAAAGTTTGATTGCCACGATTCGTAAAATTTGTCCAATTTTCGGTCTAAATGATGTTCCTAAGTCATCTACTGTGAAAAGAATAATCGCAAAATTCGAAAGTACTGGTTCGGTTAGTGATGTGAAACATACGACACGAGCTCGTAGTGGTCGTTCAGAACAAAACATCACGGCAGTTCGCAAAAGTGTGGCCGAGAGTCCAGGGACGTCGATTCGTCGTGCACAACAATTGGACATTACAACAGCCACCCTTCAGCGTATTTCACTAGAGATTTGCGCCTCCATGCGTACAAGGTCCAATTCCTGCCTACAGACCACTTACACCGAAGAGAGTTCACCAATTGGATCCTTGAACAACAAGAAGTGAATGTCGATTTCGCGGCCAAAATCATCTTCAGTGATGAGGCCCATTTTTGCCTCGATGGCTTCGTAAAACTGCCGCGTTAGGGGCTCAGAAAATCCACGAATGATTCATGAAAAAGCAATGCATCCAAATCGTGTCACTGTTTGGTGTGCATTGTGGGCCCGAGCAATCATTGGATCGTTTTTCTTCGAAAACTAGGCAGGTAATGCAGTAACGGCGAATGGCGAACGTTATCTTGCTATGTTAACCCAGTTTTTTGTGCCTTAATTGCACGATATTGCTCTCGACAATATGTGGTTTCAGCAGGACGCTGCCACTTGCCATACCGCCCGTGAAACATTGGCGGTCTTACACGAGACTTTTCCTGGTCGTGTCATCTCCCGGTTTGGTGACCAGAATTGGCCCCCACGTTCTTGCGATTTAACACCTTTGGACTTTTGGCTGTGGGATTATCTGAAGTCACAGGTTTATGCCGGCAAACCCGCGACCACCGAAGCATTGAAGGCCGAAATTAGACGCTGTATCGACGAAATACCGCCACTTGTATGCAACACCGTTATTGAAAATTTCGCCAAAAGACTACGCATGTGCCAGCAAAGCCATGGCGGCCATTTACCAGATGTGTTGTTCCATTCATAATTCCCATACATTATAACTCAATAAATATTTCAATACTTTGTTACAGAAAACCATGTTTTATTGAACCTTCAAATGATGCGCTCTTATTGAAGCAGCCTTTATAAGCCATTTATTTTAAATAGAACATCATATACATTATTACATTTTTGAATCCCTAGATCAAGCTATTACTACCAATAATTGAAATATTGGCATTTCTTGAAAATTTTTGATACACGAGTGCATGTGAACTTTTATAACTGAAGGTGTTTAACTTGTAAAATTGAAATTTTGTAGAACTGTTAACTGTATAGGGTAGGAATAGACACTTAATTAATTTTTCGAAAACATTATACAGCGTGTCCAATAATTACGATTAAGCTTTCAAATGTAAAAAGTTAAAAACTTAATTTGTTTAAATACAACTACATTTTCTTCCAAAAAAAGAGTACCCAGCAATGAGAATGTATGTAGTTTTCTAAAATGTCATTCTACTGTGGAGATATCCAAATCAGTCATGACCTTTAGGAAATAATCCAACATTGATGAAGTGTTGAATTGCCAACTTTTCTGGAAATTTTGTGTACTGTATACGTGGGGATTCGAGTTGCTCCAGTAATGAAAATTGTGCCGGTTAAGCAAAGAAACCATTCCTTGTAAATATGGCTTCATTCGTCCAGATAATATTGTCCAAAAATTCGTGCTCCTGGGACCATATTAAAATAAATTCCCAAAAACTACGTTTTTGAATTGTTGCCTTTACTGATCCGAAGTTTTTCAAATTCTATATTACTGGTTTAACTGTGTTTGGTAACGGCTTCTGTTTTTGTGGATACGTGGCGGCAAAGGTATCGCATGTTCTCTATATTATTTTACTATTTCGGAGTGAAGTACACAAAATGATTCGACGAAAGCTGAATCGAGATTGATTAAAATTTTGGCGTCGCTTATCTTTCTTTTATTTGTAATCGCGAAAGATGGCGATTGTTTCATTCCACAGCAAATTTTGATAATTTAACCCAAATATAAAACTTTATGATGCATTTCGATGAAATAACGTTATTTATGGAAATAGCATACGAGAATGAATGCACTGACGCAACCAGCTGACAGAAGGTAGGCAAATCTATGACCTAATTCTGTCTAACAACATAAATATGACGAAATACACTTACGATTTACTTAATAACATTCGGATAAAGATTTAATTTATGAAATGATGTTCGAAATACTTTTCAATTTACCCTGTTGTTTGTTTTAAATTACTTTTACATTAATTTTGACGATTTACAAGATTAGGAAAATAAACTGAAGAGTGAATTTATCCGTGTTACCCTACGATCGTCGTTATCTGGACTTAACTTTATTATTTAACATCTGCTGGGGGGGAAATGGTGACTGAGAAAATTACATTTTTACCCGCAAGAGCTATATTTCGTTACCAACGAGTGGCTAACCTGAACACCCTAGTCGTTCAGAGGTTGACAGCCGTGAGACATTCTGTATAACTTATTGTTTGCTTCACAACTCGCAGAATAATTTTAAATCCAAGAACATATTATGTCTATACATCTGGTTTTTACTTTCGTAGCCTACCTATAGCTTATTGGGATAAATTTTAAACAATCTGAAGAATTTCTACTAACGCAGTTCCCAGGGACACCTGCATATATACCATCAGATAACATGGAGTATACGATGGAATTTCACATCTTTTAACATTACAAAAAAATCTATATTCTGCGGAAAGTAGTGAACAAGTCATTAATCCTAACCCTGCATTTATGTACGTTAGTATTTTCATAGCGCAACAAAATCCAATAGATACTACTTACCTATATGTAACTAAACCCCAGTTTTCCATAGCGCCTGCTGCAAACCAATCGTCAGGTATACCGATCTGATCCATTTTTGGCAATGGATACGAAATTTCGGTGAAGACCGTTATGGCTTTTAAAACCTCAATTCCCATTTCTAAACCGTATTCACCTCTGCCATCAGCAATATGCGCTGGAGTAGCGTAGACCGCTTGTCCTTCGCGGCGTTCGGTGGAATCCATTTCGGAGACGACGAATGCAACAAGGTAAGTAGGCATTATCACGGTTTCGTTGAAGGTATCCATGTATTTACCATTCTCACTAGAAGAAATAGTAACTGAATACGAATAAACCTAAATCAATCAAACAAAATTCATGTTTAAGGAATCAAAAGTAGTAGTAGCAATCGAATTGGCCTTTCTTAATGTAACCAATAAATTTAGTATTACTATTTGCTCATGGAAAATGAATGGGACAGCAATGGAAAATTGGTTGTTTTTGTAGCAGAAAGTGTCAGATAAAGGTATGTTTTTGCAAAGTTTATGTAAATCTTGTATTTTCCAGATAATTAATGATACATCAACATCTACACGCGAGGTGGCATCAGAATTAAATTTGCCCCAGGTTCGGGTATGGGGAACTTTACATCGAAATATGTTTAAACCATATAAGATTCATATTTACAACCTAGTAATACTTTAAGCCGACTGGGATACAGCAAATGGTTAGTGGAAAGGTTAGAAAAAAAACGATTTTTTAACAAAATCATATGGTTCGTTATAGCTTAATGTCACCAATAAATTTAGTATTATTATTTGTTCATAGAAAATTATTTGATCATAGAATGGCAGAAGGTGTCAGATAAAGATTTATATAAATCTTGTGTTTTCTAAATAACTAATAATCCATCACTTACACGCAAGGTGGCGTCAGAATTAAATATTCCCTAGATTTGGATGTGGAGAACTTTACATCGAAATAAATTTAAACCATGTAGGATTAATTTTTACTGCCTAGTGATATCTTAAGTCGACTGGAATACAGCAATTGGTTAGTGGGAAGATTAGAAAAAGACAAAATCATCCGGTCAGATGAATCAAAATTTACCAATTCTGGAATCTTTAACAGAAATACAGAGCACTATTGGGCGGTACAGAATCGCAGACAAAATAGGGCAAGGAGACCACAACATCGTTTTGGATTAAACGTTTAGATGAGCATTTTGGGAAGTCATTCATTTTAGTAGACTAGTACATTATCTAATCTAAACTAAAAGCTGCACTAAACTTTCATTTTGAAAACTGTAAATTTCATTTTTTCAAATTATGTTGTTCAGCTTGTCAACCTACACCTAATCTACATACAGGCGGTAATAATATTAATCATTTCTAAATCAATAAGATCTAAATCTGTTGTAACACTGTAAATAGAAAAAAATAGAACCTATATTTATATGTATAATGTTTTTGGTTTAAATGACTTCTTGAATAAGATGTCAAAGTCTTTTACACCTATTATTAATTATCCTGTATTGATCAGATTGTTTAACCTTTTTCTTGAAAAACTCTTATTAAAAATTAGTCCACAATTTTTTTTCTCAAATATCTTTCAAACCATGAATTTCGACGATTTCCTTTAAAAGAAAATATGCACAAATGCAATATTTTAGTGTAATTTTAATTGACAACAGATGGGGAAGAGGGCGAGACTAAAATACATTGCTAATGCTAAAAGTAAAATTAGTTTAATGCTACTCACACTAGTGTAGAACTTATTAATTCCATATTGGAGATTGTGTTATATGTCTCGCCTCGTATCATATGAATGGTGAATCTGGCTTTCAATGCTGGTTCATCATAACATGGGAAGGCACGTCTTGCAGATGTCGATTCGAATTGGGTTGTTCCAAACCATCTGTCAATAAGATCATTTAGTAGTACAGTATAGGACTTCAGTTACAATGTAATACTATCTCGCAAAGTGATATTTAATTTAGGAGATTCTACATGTTTAATAAAAGAAGTTACTTTGAATGTGAAAATTCATGAAAGAATATAGGGTGAAGAGGAGTTTTGTTGTGGTTTTCCCAGAATTAACGTTCACTGGAGATATATTTACCGACTAGGACCCCGTGGAGAGAGAGGGACGTGAGCTGCAAGAAGCCGTTGCAATATTGTATATGGCATCGGAAAAGCGTCCCTCTGACAGTTGCTAAGAGGGTAAATATGTAGTATGTAATTACTAATTCAAGGTTACATTGAATGCTCCGTTAATAACAATAATATTTTTTTTGTTAGATTACGAGTGAAAATGAAGGTTGTGTTCTAGGTTGTTCCGGGGTCTCAAACTAATCCCACTTTAAGGAATTGTAAAGGTTTGACTGATAAGCATTAAGATTTTTATCAACATCATGCATGAAATCACTGGGGTGGGTATGGTTTAACACCCCAGTATAATTAAGTTATAGCTTTCTAAAATTTGTTTGCATAAATGATGTGCTGGTTTGTTATCAGTCTCTATTATTGTTCTCTTTGATAGGAGCTTATTTATTTGCTATTTATTAATAAAACGGGATGCCAAAATTCTTATTAACTCCATGTGTATGTAAAATATGGGCTTGTCGCAAAGTAAGGGACATACTTTAAGTTCTCATACAGATTTAGGAAATTGAAATAATTGCAAGTAGGAACTGGATCCTGAAGAGCAAGCTCCTGTGAAATCATGACATATTGTAATTTGGTTGGCAAATTTGAATAGCAGGGTCTGTAATTGGCTTTCCGAGATTAGGAAGACCCGGGAAGAGTGATGTCTAAGTTGACTGCAAATTCGGAGAATTTTACACAAAATCCGAAAGATGTATCCCTATAAACTGCAACGATTGTTTGATTCGAAGGAGGCAGATTTGGCAATCAGGTACGATTTTTCTGTGCGAGAAATGGCTCAGATTGAAATTGAACCCGTATGATTATCTCGTATTTTATTGGCAGGTGAGGACCACCGACCGGTTAAAGACTTGTTAACTGATGTTTTTCAAGATCGTGTTATAAGCAGACATTTTGAAAATTCATGGCTATCAAGATCGCCTGATGTGAACCCAGCAGATATTTAGCTTTAGGGTTATTAGAAAAATTTATTGTTTAGAATACGACCAAAAACGCTGGAAGAATTAAAAGACAGTATTAGGGAGCAAATTGCTGCTATTCAACCCTAAAGGTTGTATAATGCGGTGTAGAACTTGGAGAACAGGTTGGTGCTTTTATACCACCAAAATGGATTACATTTAACAGTCGCGGACAAGAAACCTTATTATTTAAGAAATTCAGTTTCTATCGATTTTTGTTGTTGTCCTAATTTGTTGAAGTTGTATAATAACTTGAAATATATCCCCCACTCTATGATAACCTTATATATGGGAACGACTGAGAATTAGGTAATTCTTTCCGCTAAATGCACCCTCATCTATGGAGCTCTACTTAAAAGGCTGTAGGAATACTGCTTGCTAAGTTAAACTGGCAACTGTAGTTTTTTTTTAATTGGTTATGCGCAGATATGAAAAAACACACTTTCGTACAATAATAAAAGAGTCGTTATAATTTAGCAATGTGTCAGCGTTTTCATTTTATTTGCAACATATTTGGATGTAATATTCACAACAGATACCAAAACGATTATACCCAAGTTAGGTACAAAATCATTAAAAAATCTAAGCCTATCATTCTAAAGATACTTACTTTGCTAAATTGGAAAATTTTGGTGTACCTGGAGTTCTTTTTGTGTAGTTCCTATCTTATTTACGGGAAATAGTTCAGGGTGTGATTCTGAACGGTTTTGGGTCGGACCCGTAGTAAAAGAAGTCAACGTCCTAGTCCTTCATTGTATTTTAGATCTTGTTTTATTTAAATACCGCGCTCAATAATTCAGGATTAAGTAACCCTACTCGCCGAATGTGTCAAATTTATAACATGGTGCCAAAGGAGGTAAACATCTTCAATAAGTTTGCTTTGGTTTAGATAACTCCAAAAAGTGAACTTTAAAATCCTTGCTTAATTCAGCAAACATCTCATGATTTGTTATTTATAACACATTTACGTTATGGTTTATTATTTGCGCGTCATGACTGTTGTTTTTTATTGTATAATATTATAATTATAAATTGTTATTATTTGTTAATTCGGAACTGGAATTGTACTTACTTTGAGGTTCTTGAATAAATCTAAATCTAAGTCTAAATGCAAATTTGCGTAAATTTATGGAACGCAGTAGATTATTATATATAGAGTATAGATTTAAAATTTAATAAGTTGCACTTTATATGTTCTAAATTGGAAATATCCTAAAGGATATATTAATTTCCGTAGTTAACAGACTAACAATTGCAGATGATGCAAGTCTCCTAAACTGAGATGAATGGTAGTATAATGTAGAAAAACTGCCTTAACCACTTTTATTCTTTTTTCTTAAAGTAACCTTGCTACTAATATACTTAGTCATTATATTACTACGCATTACTGCATGGTTACTAATTTTGCTACTTTTGAGTTGAAATTCCATTGAATTTGCCTTCTAATGCGCTATTAAAAGTATCCTAGATACTGTATTGAGTGCAATTACAACATTTAAAAGAGGAAAACTTGGGCAGTCTAAACTTACTTAGTTTCCCCATCCTCCTCATAACTCGCCCTATAAAATCCTGCATTATTTGTGCGCAAAAAGCCCGTGTACTTTATGTTAACTTCTAGAATCTGCCCAGGTTGGAGATCATCTTGTACACGAATCATCAATAAGTGATACTCGGTTTCGTTTTTGGTTTGAGACACTCTTAAATTTTCCACTTCATTTAGGTCTTTAACTGTGATACTATCTATTATGATATCGTTTGCGTGCAAAGTGATGGTATTGGTTACTCTCTGAACCTGAATCGTGATCGTCACTTCGCCCAGAAACTCAAAACTTTCAAAGTCAGGTTCCAGAATAACATCGTAACTTATAGGAATTGTATCGTTTGGTAATCTATATCCTTCCTCTACTCCGCTGGACATGTATTCATCCAGCCATAATTTGATATCGCCTATATATCTATTAGAATTGTTGATATTATTTTGAATAGTGTTTCGCGCGCTTTGGAAATTTGAGTTGAATTGTGTCTGAAGTTGGTCGGTTAAGGATTCAAATAGCCCTTCGATCTGTAATAAATACAGCAATTATTACTGAGCGGTACAGTTAAGTTCTTAAATGACCTGTTCCAAATGTTCCGCAGTAGATAATCTATTGGCAAGTGTTCCCAACGCTGAACCGACATAATTTGATCTGAAATAAAGCACATATTGTTAAGAAAAGCATATTAATTATTCAGTTATTTTTACTAGAATCTAATGCAAAATTGCAAGCGGTTGCAAGGACAAGGGAGGAATTAGATGTATTTATAATGAACTCCATTAGAATATTAATCTTTGGTAGTGAATAAAAATAAATTAGATATAACCCCGTTGACCATGATCTAAAATAAAAAAAATAGTAACCGTAATCTCAAACAGAGGATACAGTGAATTAAAATTTTGATATATATAAAATATGTTTCAGAAATAACTCGCAATCGATCTCCAGGTAATACCTGTAATCACACAGAATCTAAAAGTTAAGTGTATCTGGGGTCTTTCAGCATATCAGAGGAAAAAAAAATCGAATTCTAATGAGTGAGTGCCTGTGCAACGTATGTTCATAATTGAATGCGGGGTAGTGGGTTAATTTTTCTGGAATAAAACAAATATGGGATCAGGTTTATAAATTCATAGGACATAATACCGATTTGTTGAGAATTATATATGTAAATTATTCTGTTACTATCTCTAGAATCTAAAACAAAATTGCAAGGGGACGTAAAAACAAAAGAGGAAAGATGTATTTAGAATTTTTTATTTCAGTATCAGAATTAGCTGATACTGAATATTTAAAACATAACGTTCGATACCACTCAAGATAAATTAAACATAATCCTGTTGAATATGGTTCAAAGTCCCAGGTTCCTAAAACCCCAAATAATAATCCTAATATCTATCAAAGTTGATGTTTACTTAGATTTATTATTTTGTTTTAATTGCGATATCCTCGAGAACAGCACCACCATATACAAGCCAATTTCACTACCCAGCGTTGTACGTAGCGATACTATTCATACACTAGTTGTATGAAAGAAATTAATTGTTTCCCGATTCGATTTTTATTTTCAAATATGTATCGTATCCTGTATTACATTTAGTCCTGACGTGATTTATTTTTTAAATATGACATTATCGATGTATTTTGAAATTGTACACCCTATGTAAAAAGTACGCTCCAAATGGAAAACTTTTATTGTTTCAGAAAATTGTTATTGATAACGAAAGGTTCCCAACCCGAAAATTCAGAAAAATTTGAAACTGTGTGTGGAGTAGTTCACCTTAGGACATGCTCAAAACTATTTTTTTTAGTGCGGAAAACATGTTCAGGGGTGGAAACCCCGCTCTTGATTAGAACGATTTTTAGGTTTTAGCATATATCTCCGTATTAAAAATAAATACAATATTAGTGATATATATCAAAGTATTTTTATGCTCTATGACATATCTGAAAGTTGCCATACATTGTAGTCCAAAAATCTAAACTTATCCACCACGGCGCACCACAAACATATTCTAACATTTCGGTTGCTTAAAGTAGTGCTATATTTGTACTGACCGGCATGCATACCTATTGTACTCATGTCGTATATGTATAACCTATATTACACAATACATTATCTATCTCCATAAGAACAACTTTTATACTGAGATATTTTCTAATATGAAATATCAAACGCATCTAATATTACTACTTTCCGGGTTGGAACCGCGTCGTTGTTGTAGCTTTAGCCGACGTTTCGTCCACACTCATATGTGACATCTTCAGGGCTGTAACTGCACGCTGACTGGAAACTTATGCATTCCGGAGGGGTTTATATAGGGCTTGTTTTGGGTCAATGAAGCGGAAATGTTATGCGTCGATGAAGAGGGAAAGTTAGAGGGAAATTGTTGGTACAGGTACGTTGATGACACCTTTCTTCATCTGGCCCCATGGACGCGAATCTTTAAACAATTTCCTATCGTTTCTGAATTCTCAACATGATTCCGTACGTTTCACCATGGAGATCGAACGGGACGGTTGCCTTCCTTTCCTGGATGTTCTCATACACCGACGTCCTGATGATGCATTGGGACATTCCGTTTACCGAAAACCCACGCACACGGATAGATATCTCGATGGCCTCTCTCAACGCGGTGTTATCATTTCTTTTATCCAAAGGGCCATTTCATATCTGAACCCAAATCGCTTCCTCAAGAACTGACCCACATCACTGAAACTTTGATCCGCAATAACTATTCGAGGAAAGATATTCAAACTACCATTAACCCCTACACCAACCCTCCTTCACAGCAACTCCCCTCGTCTAACCCTAATTTCCGTAAGCAAGCATATCTACCCTACATTCACGGTGTCACTGATCGCATCAGTAAGATTCTCTTCAGGAACGACATAAAAACCATCTTCAAGCCCAACTTCAAACACTCAGACTACTTTCCCATCAAAGACCGCAATCATGTGGAAGCCCCTGGTGTCTACCAGATTCCATGTTCGTGCGGTAGTGTGTACATCGGTGAAACAAAGCGATTAGTCAGCACTCGTGTTACGGAGCACGGGCGTTGTACGCGGTTGTTGCGTGTAGCCGGATTCGCACTAGCTGAGCATAGACTGGCCACCAAAAGAACTGGCCACCAAATCCAATTTAACTCTACCCGCATCTTATCTCACAATCCTCACTATTAGTACAAAAATCCGTGAATCAATAGAGATTTTCAAACATCCCAACAATTTAAATCGTGAAGATGGCTACCCATTACATCACACGTGGGAATCCCAACTGGTTAAACCTCCTAGCAACCGTCAGGTTTCATCGATGCATAACAATTCCATTTCTTTGATGCATGAAATTTCCGCTTCATGGACGCATAACATTTCCACTTCATCGACCCCTAACAGCTCCGCTCCATTAACCCATAACATTCCAGCTTCATCGACACATAACATTTCCTCTTCATTAAGGCATAACTTTCCCTCTTCATCGACGCATAACATTTCTGCTTCATTAACCCAAAACAAGCCCTATATAAATCTCTGAAGATGTGAATGTGAGTGTGGATGAATCGTCGGCTAAAGCTACGAGAACGACTCGGTTCCAACCCGGAAACTAAGAAAATAGTCTTATTGACGACCGCGGAAACCTACGGACCAAGGTTCTAATATTGTTTTAAAATTGAATTTCTGGTTAAGTACTGCCGAAAAACGTCTGTTATCGGAAAAATATTTTCTGTCTGTCTACTTGTTTATTCATCAATCAATGGGTGGTTGGCCTAACGATGGTCGTTTTTGATGTTATAGATGACACGTGGTTCTAAACTGTCGGGATGACGACCAGGTTTCAAAAAATGTAACTCTTTTAAATTTTCACCAATATTTCGCTTTTATTTAAAGCTTCATCAGGGTTAATAAATGAGTTGAGTAGATAGACCGAACTTGCGGACTAATATAGAACTTATAGATGACGTTATGAAGTTTGATTACCGGATTCCATGTAATTTGTGTTGTACATGAATTCTGTGTGTTTTTTACAAAAAATATTCTCAAGATGTAAATTATAATAAATTATATAAATAAATTATAACGGAATCTTTTTCTAAACAAAGAATTAATAATATAAATTATCAAAGTCCTAGAATACGAATTCCGTATATACCAAGTTTTAATATAAATTGAAATTAAAATAATAAAAATTTATGAATTAGGGTGTAAGGGTGTAAATGCACGCACTTCACCACAATGTCCCAGTGTAATACATTAATTAAATAATAGACAATTAATCCGCATCATAGATGGTTGCACCCTGTATGCGAAACATACTATTTACTGCAAAATCCGTGTTTTCGGCAATTTTTAGAAAAGTACTGCCAAAAGAGTATTCTGGATGAAAGTTTGCTCACAAAATGTTACGTAACCGATATTTATTCTGAAACGATCAATAGCATTAGGGAAATTATTAAAAACGAGTATATATATTTTACCGTTGATGAAACGACAGATTCCTGTGGCTGCTATATAGCAAATTTATTAATTGGTCATCTAAATAATAAACAGCCTGGTAGATCGTATTTAATTGCTTCTAAACAATTAGAAAAAACAAACCATCTCACAATATTAAGATTTGTTAATGAAAGTTTCATGAATTTTTTTCTTCCCGATGTTGTTCCCACAGGAAAAATTTTAGTCATATTGTCCAATGGAGCGGCATATATGATTAAAGCGGGTCAACAGATTAAACTTTTGTACCCTAATTTAATACATATTACTTGTTTGGCTCATGGATTAAATAGGGTGGCTGAGGAAATTCGGCAGCAGTTTCCAGCAGTAAATACATTGGTCAGTAACGTTAAGACAACTGCAATTCTATTGCAAAATATCAAGAAATTTTGAAAAACTCTTCTTTGCCTAATGACTTGATATTTATTAAAGCCATTTGTGAATTTGTTTCTTTGACAATAACAAAACTTGAAAAAAAATCACTGCCACTAACTGAATCAGTTAAATTAATCAATGATTTAGAAAATAGTGTTTCAAATATTCCGGGTAGAATAGGAAACTCAATAAGTTAAAAGTTTAAAGAAGTAATTAATAAGAATGTAGGATACAAAAGTTTAGTAAAGATCAGTTTGATTTTAACTGGTGAATTAAAAATGGTTGAAACAGAAACAAGTATAGAATTAGGTCCTGAGATTATGAATGCATTAAAGTACGCACCAATAACTTAATGTTGAAAGAAGTTTTTCGATATATAAATGCACTCTCACAGATAGGCGACATAATTTTTCATTAGAAAATTTAGAAAAGCATTTAATTGTAAATTGTTTTAACAATAAAAATATGTAGTTGCAGATAGAAAACCATGCAGTATACTAGCTGATCCACAAACGATTTTAACGTGTAGCGAATGTAAAGAATCCCTGAAGTGTGACGAAATCATACCATACCGAGAAGCTGTAGGTTCGTTAATGTTCGCAGCTATTACAGCACGTCCAGACATAATGTACGCAACGAGTATAGCCAGCAGGTTTCAAAATAACCCAAGTACATGTCACTGGAATGCTGTAGAGCGCATCATAAAATACCTAAAGTCAACTCCTGAACTCGGAATACCTTAATCGGTTACTCTGATGCAGACTTTGCAAATGATGACACAAGAAGATCGACAACCGGCTATGTATTCAAAATGTGCGACGGGGCTATCACATGGAACAGTCGACGTCAGCAATTCGTGGCATTATCAACCACTGAGGCCGAATTCGTGGCTGCTTCAGAAGTAACCAAGGAAGCAATGTGGCTGAAACAGTTGTTAACCGAAGTACATGAAAATTGTGGTGACCTGTGTCCGTGTTGTGATAATCAAAGTGCGATAAAACTAATCAAAAATCCTGTATTTCACAAACGCACAAAACATGTCGATGTTCGTTACAATTTTGTAAGAGAGAAATACGAAAATAATTATCTAAATATAAAATTTGTTTCAACTGATGATCAAATTGCTGATGGCTTGGAATACGTGGGAGTGTTGAAATTGATATTCAATAATTATATTCCGCGCCTTGTCCATATGCAACTAGACTGACATTCAACATTGCCCGCTTTGTACGCAACTATGTTACTTTTAAAGTTTATTAGGTTTTATAACGATATATTGAAATCTAACAATTGTTTTGTTTGTATTGAAGAACGTTTATTTCATTCTTTCCTTTTCTAGCTGTATCACTACTATTTTGGCATGAACATGGATTGTATAAATAAATAAAGAAATATATACTTGTTACATTTTTTTAGTGAATACATTCAGTTGTTTTAAGTAAAATGCTTTTATTATTATATATGTAATATACAAATGTGTTATATACATATATGCTCAATAAAATAAAGTAATTTCTTTCTTAGCCGTTCTTGTAATTAGTTTGAATTAATTTTAGCGGTTTTGTAGATATAAATTTTCCAAGGGTTCATTAAAATAAACATTTTTAACTTGTCGGCAATTTTTTGTCTTCTTCAGAAATGTGCGTTTTATTTTCTTTAAAATAAAACATGTCAACAAACTTATCGTTAAAAATGTTTATTTTTTATGAACCTTTGAAAAATTGATATCAACAAAGCTGCTAAAATCAAGATTCAATTTTCAAACATATATGCTCATACATATACAACATGACTACACTAGCTACGCACGTTAGTACACATATAGCACTATTTTGTTAATATAAATTTATTTGTTTTTAATAATTTCTGCATGTATTTAACACCATTTTAAATGCTATTTAGAAGTACTTACGGATTAAGCATGCCTATTGAAAGAATGCATGTATTTGTCATTGACTAATCACAGCTTTTTAACAGCACAAACGTGACATCAGCTATGTAGTATTTATTTCAATACTGTTAGCGTCATATAGAAGTGGCAAGATCTCACTAAGTAATTGTACATTAAATATTGATTAACGGAATACAATAATAGTCTTATATTCAGTAGTTATAGTTGTCTATAAGTTGATTGTTCAAGCGAAGCAATATGTACGTTTAAGAGATTTGCTCTTTACTGCTAAAGTTGTATGTAGAACCGTTGATGGCGATTACTCTCACGCTTTTCATGATACTAATCAACATTTAGTCAACTACATATGTACATTGTCCTAGTTTTTTTGTTACTTACGTTGTAATTTTTTCGAAATTCTCCAGAATATAGTTGAAAGCGGTATCTAGGCCAAACCTATGAGCGCCAACAATAGCGGAGAATGCGGTGCTTCTTGCCGAATTGGCAATTTGAAGTTCTTCGTCAATACCAAAAATGGTATCCAACCATCTAAAACCAAAGCAAGGTCACTTTACTTCTTTCCTGACCGTATCTTAATTTTCAAACCTAGTTAGCTGAGTTACCGACCCGGTGCAGCCTAAGGCATTTAATATTCTGGTTTTTTCTAAGGATTCTGCTTCATTTCCATTATATCTTTCGTATAGGAACATCCATTTCGATTCACTTTCCTCATCCTTTATAAGGCCACTGCAATAAACTAAAGTCTGCATATCCGGATCTGCACCAGTGTCTAAGTTTACCAGTTTTTCATGTAGGCTGTCTATGCATTCCTCGTGATCAAACCTACAGAGCCAAGTCATTACGTTGATTCGATTTAATCTGCTAGTATGATCCAATTCTTCTTTTGTGACTTCTTCGAACGCTGCTTGTAACGTTTCCCTCATGAATTCCTAGAAAACGAACCTTTCATTATCACAACAAATATATTGTTGATTTCACATAATTTCACATAATTTCATACTTCACTACATTTTTATAAGAATCTGTAGAGGCATATTTTATTGAATGGGCGGAACCATTTTAAAAAAATTGAACAATGAAAGTGTTTGTACTCCTACACCTTTTTATTTCAAACAAATATACACATTCATGAAGAACCATCATGGCTATTATTCATATTCATTTTATGGAAACTCTATTGTCCAATGGATATATGTATAAATAGGATGACTGACTAAAATTGAGGAAAATTCAAGGAAGGATACAAAAAATTGTGTAATTTTAAATGTACCACATTTGGTGGACTGTATTTTATAAGCAGAATTCACCGTACATTTTCGCATTTCTAAATTCTCTGTAACTAACCACTAATAAAGAGCAGAATTCGACATTTTAAAAATAACCGTCGTAAACATCGAAACGCGCGTCCATGTATGGTGGATAAATGATGGCTTTGCGTTTTAACCGTCGTAAATTCGGCATCTTCACAACTTTATCGAACAGGTAAAAGATAAAGACACGGATTAGAATAAATGCAAAATCTTGCTCTTAAAGCAAAATGTGTGAATACAAAATCTTGAGGATAAATTCAGGATTTAAAAATAGATGCATTTATTCTGCTTATCTTCACAAAATTCTAATTTATGACCTAAATCACAATCTATTAATTCATGAGAGAACTTATATATAGGGGCTTCTCTTCTCAAAATCATATATATATGCTTCACGCTTTTACGCTTCACGCTTTTACGTTTGCAACTGCTAATAGCATGTCTAACCTTAAATCACAATTTGTAATCGATTTGACTTTTGAATTTTTTAAGCATTTGGTTTATAGATAACATTCGAGAGTTTCAATAACCACTAAAGGTGTCGGCACATTATACAGCATAAAATTTTGGACATGTTTAAAAATTGGTGGATTTTTATTGATAGCCATACGACCGAGTGATGTGAGAAAAGACTTTTTTTATTACAATGTGTCTGTTTATAATTTCACTTACAAGTGCCTGATTTGTAAAATACTATGAAATAAAGGAAAAATGCTTATCTGTATCTGTATGTAACAAAAAACATAAACCATGTTCACGTATTACTGCAATAAATCTATTAAGAAGGGGTGGCTTAGAAAGCCTTTTTCCCGGATTCTGGCGTCTAATCCTCGCGGTACTGTGCTATGTGCTCGTTGAACCTTGCATCTGTTGCCCATCTTGTTTATCCAATATAATAATCTTTGACAGAGAAGAAATTGCATACGCATTTCTTTTCGGAAGGGCATGCTTACATACTGTTCTTTAAAGAAATTATCTGAATTTTTCGATATGTGAAGAGGAAGCTTAATAATTTTCTTTATCGCGGATTTCTCTTGAAGTTGTCATGGAATGTCTCACATATAGAATATATTGAATATTCTTGAGTAACCATTATAAATCGTTACACACTTTATATTTTTAAATTTTTTCTTATATCTATTTTCATTCAAAGGAAATTCCACTAATCTGTCAATTAAGAAACTAGTCGCGACTACACGCAGAGAAATAGTTTCTTGCATCAAGAAATTAGATTTTCTTGCAAAAATCAGTTTCTATTCAAGAAAATATTTTCATTTCAAGACTATAAAAACGTTCAATATAAGAAAATAATCTTCTTTATTTGTATTAAATAAATATTTTCTTGGGGTTAGAAAATCAAAAGAATCCAAGACAGAACAATGTTTCTTCATACAGTCTTACGTTAAGAAAATACCGGTATACTTTGAAAATGTTTATGAAACGTTGTACGTTAAAGGTTATATCATTGTATGGGTAAGTATGGCATCTGCATTCCGGTTTCTGTGGCTACTTTCTAAGACGGCACTAGTTGGCGCCAGAAAATATTTCAGTGCTGTTTTTGGAGATTGGAGGCATAAACTGAGAGATGAACAGCAATGTGAGCTAGAGAAAAGAGCGTTAGCGTTTTTCTCATCTCATATTGTTTTTGCCGGAAGTGATTCCAACGATACCATGAGTTATAAATCAGTATTATCTTGGTTATTGTTTCTAGGCACTTTTTTCATGTGTACTTCTACATTAAGTTCACTTTGTTGAACATTATTCTGTAGATAATCCACCTTAGCCTTTTTAAAATTACAAGCAATTAATAAAGTGGATACAAATAATATGCATTTCAAGAGTTCTAAGTAAATAAATGTTTTATTTTAAGAAAATGAAACATTTATGAACAATACCTAAACGCTTTCTTGAATCAAGGAAACTATTTATTTGTTATAAAATATTATTTTGTGTTATAACGGCCATTTACTTACACTAAGAATCGCTTTTTTCAAATCTTCTGCAAGATTTTTTTTAATCAAGTTAACAAATGTCTTAAACAATGAAATATAATTATTTGATTACAAGTATATACTTGAAACAATTCACTAAAACCCTTGCCACAATGCTTAACTCGTACTGGATGCACGTTTCGATAGCCAAGCTACCATCATCAGCAGTAAAACTGAATTAACAAACTAAGTGAAAAACTAACCTTACATAGCAAATAAATTATGCAATATGTAAATTTAAAATAAGCATAGTAATCCTTAATTATATATATACACCCTTCTACCTTAAGTGTTTCTTGATGAGCCGTTTCATTGTACAGCGCTATAATTAAGCCTAAAATGCAAATCTAAAGATAAATAATGAATAACCCCTAAATTAAAATGTAAATGGTCCGGGTGACGTAAGTTATTAAGACATTTGTTTTTCAATGAAGCGGTTCACTGCAATCTGAATTCATTAAGTGATTTTTGTTTTTGTAAATTTCCATGCCTTCATAACAATTTAATCGAACAATACAAAAAATAAAAATCACTTAATGAATTCAAATTTAGGATCACTAAATTCCAGCCTTTATCCTTTGTTACATCATGTTTAGTTAATTACAGCTGTAATTATAACCATGTGCAATGAACCGCTTCGTTGAAAAACAAGGATTTTAATAACTCACGTCATCCTGACCATTTACATTTTAACTTAGGGATTATTTATTATTTATCTTTAGATTTAAGTATATTCCTGTACAATGAAGCGGCTCATCAGAAAACACTTAAAGTAGAAGGGTATATATAATTAAGGATTACTATGCTTATTTTAAATTTACATATTGCATAATTTATCTGCTATGTAAGGTTAGTTTTTCACTTAGTTTGTTAATTCAGTTTTACTGCTGACGATGATAGCTTGGCTATCGAAACGTGCGTCCAGTACGAGTTAAGTATTGTGGTAAGGGTTTTAGTGAACTGTTTCAGTGGCACAGATTTAGAGTACCCTCTTAAGCGAAGAAAGAAATACCAAGAAAATATTTCTTTTGATTTAAAACAGTAATGGTATTGTGGATAATTGAAACGGTAGTAGTTTTGAATTGAGACAGACAGTCTTGATGCAAGTAAACGCTTCTTTGCGTGTATTTTGTGTTGTTCGCAGTGATTCAAATTTGCCATTGTGTATCTGTTAGTATCAATTTCTTTTCTATTAGTGTCTACTTTCAATTTTTTGTTATTTATTATTACAAAACTATCTAGGAATGGAAGTTAGTTGTTCTTCTACTGTAAAAGTAATAGTTTCGAATTTGGAGGTGTGTTGCGAGAAACTCTGGGATACTATTTTTTTTTGGTTTAAAGACCATGAAAACATCATCCATGTACCTAAACCAAACTGGAAAGTATCTGATGTCCTCTTTCATGTATATTTCAAATTTACTCATAAACAAGTTGGCTATGGAAGGAGACAGCGAATACCCCATCGAACAGTTCAGTTTTACCAGTTTACTGCTGAAGGTGATAGTATAGCTAGCTATCGAAATGCATGTCCAGTGTTAGTGAAATGTTGTGGTAAGGCTAATAGTGAAGTGTTTCAGTGTTCTAGTGCCGCAGTGTTCCAGTACATGATTTAAGTCTTTTTTAAGTTATTGAATTGCAAACATAAGGTTTCATTCAGTTTTGAGAAACCTCCCAGTTCTTGCGGTAGCACTAAAATGGTAAGCTACTTTTACACATTGTTAACAGATAAAGTGTAGCTCGAATTAGGAAGTTGCCGCCTCAGAAGTACAATTTTTTAGAATCATTTTTCAAAATGTTTAATTCTAAGCTTCTGTCTAGCAATAAGATAGGCATTAGAGCTTTTACACTATTTATATAAGGCGCGCTTGTTGCCGTTAGCTTAACGTAGCAAGGAGACATAAACTCTATTGATATATACCTTAAAATAATCATAACGTTCACCACTATTTATTAGGTATGGATGCAAGAAAGTGAGTCCCCTAAAGAAGCTGTATAATGGTACGTATTCCGTTTCTCTTTTTAAGCAACTGACAAGGTCCATGGTAATGTTGTAGCTAATTCTTCCAGATCTCGCTAGACTGAAAGCATCGTCGTATAGCTGCGACCTACTCAACTTGTGAATGCTGTTATAGTTATTAGTATTGGTGTTCATATAATCGATTACTTGTCTCCAAAGTTCTCCATAGTTTACACGGTAATAACCTAAAACAGCAAATATAAGAATATGAAAATTGACACGTAAGAGGAAAGTAGCTTACCCGTTGATTGCTTGTTTAGTATGATGCCTTCATCTTCCGCAATCTCAATTTCGGTGGTTTGGCTTGCTTCTGTCAACCATAAAGTGGCTTCGGTGTTCTCGAAATTGGGATCTGAAGTAGTGGCGTAGTTAATCGGTACTGTCCATTTGCTCTCCGTTGAATCGGTGGCCGTATCTCGGAAAAATCTGGACTGAAGTGAAAGCGTATATTATTTTAATGCTCAAGCGTTATGCAACAGTTAAAACAAGCAATTACTTAAAAGTACCTAAACAGTTTTGTATTTGGTCTTTTGAAGAGTGGTAAAGTGATAAATGAATACAGTCAATACCCTCTCTGCGAATGAAACTATGAACTAGGAGTGAAACTATTGAATCATTACAATACGAGGATGGTATGATAAATATATGTGTTAAGGAAGACAACGCAATTGCTTAGCATTTAGTAAATTTATTTCTCGACATAATCTCCTTATAGCTCTATACGCTTATATTAGCGTTGTTCCAACTTTTTTAAGCCATCCAAATAATAGGATTTGTCGAACTCTGCAAAATAGGCTTTCGTTTCGGTAATGATCTCTTCATTTGACGTGAACCGCCTTCCGTTGAGCCATTTTTTCATGTTTGGAAAAAGAAAGAAGTCACAGGGGGCCAAACATGGCGAATATTGTAGATAGAGCATTAATTCGTACTGTAACTGGATTAGTTCTGCTGACGCAATTGCTGATGAGTGGACCGGCGCGTTATCATCATGGTAGAGAATTTTTTCTTCGCTGGGTGGGGCTTTCTTTGTTTTAGTTCAGCGTCGAATCGGTCCAATAAATCGGCATGGTGCTGTTCCATGATTGTTCTTCCCTTCTCCAAATAATTAATTAAGATTATGCCTTGTAAATTCTAAAAAAATCGTCGCTATAACTTTTTCGGATGATGGAATCGTCTTCGCCTTCTTTGGTGCACGTTCGCCGGCAAAAACCCATTTTCCCATATATAGTCACAACACCGTAGAAACTTTTGCGCTTAAACATGTCCAAACTTTACTTTGAAGTTGTCATGCGATTTCATTTTTGATCAATCGCTAGCAGACGCGGCATCCATCCTGCCAATAGCTTGCTCATATTCAATTTTTCGTGAAGGATTGCACACGTTAAGTTGAGATGTTTATTATATTAGCAATCTCTCTAATCTTGGTCCGGCGGTCTGCTAACACGATATCATGGAGTTTATTGAGCATATCGTCCGTCACCTCAATGAGACGACTGGCCGCTCTTCATCAAAGACGCTTAAATTCATTAAACCAGTATCTGATGGTAGTAATCGAAGGAGTGTGGTCCTTATAGACTGCATCCAACTTATCTTTGATTTCTGCACATGTTTTCGCATCCAAAAAAAGAAATCGAATCATTGACCGGTATTGTTCTTTTTCCATGATTCCATAAATACATAAACTTACTCAGTTTCAACAGCTCTCAAAACAACACTACCTGATGAATGTCTCTGAAATTTTGACGGACGTCGACTAAAGAATAGTACTCACAGTTGGTAATACTGATTTTGACACAGAGCGCCATCTGTCTCCAACACTGGTATTCCTCATATCATCTTCATATGAGGTCGATTGACCTAATTATTTAGTGTTGCGCTATGCTTAAGGTTCGATTAGTGTACATCTACAAATCATACAAGACGGGAAGTTGATGTTTCGTTTGGATAAATTGTCCATATACTGAATTGCAGCGATTCTACTATACACGTAGGTTTAGCTCACACCGGGATGCGAGATATATTGTACGTAGCGCGATCTGGCGTACTTGCATTTATCCCCGCCGGCCAGCCTCGTCGCGCGCAACTCGATAGCTCTAAGACGTCTATCTGAAGCATTCTTTGATCGTGGATTTCGGATACATTATAGTTATATAGTCGCAGAGGTAGTACAGATCATTAAATGGTATTTTGGGAATTGCCGTAAATGCCAACAAATAAACGAACAGCCTCAAATCCCTCTAATGCATCCCGAGCGGGAGGAGAGAGAAGTGAGGGTTTGTTCGTTAGTTGAAATGGTATTTTGAAACGCAACAAATACAAAAGTTACAAAGGTCAAAATTGCCAGGAGATTTTTCTCCTTAATAAAGTAAAATTGTTAGAAATTCAATTTATTTTGTATAATTATCGAATTTATTTTTCTTTACTTTAATTTTATAAGAATCGTTGTTTTTTCCTACTTAGAATTACTTTTTCGTTCTCCTACATCTTATAGCAGCAACAAAATGAATATAAGAAACTGTACTTTCTAAAACAATCTGAGAATACAGAAAAATTACGTAGTAATTCTGTATTAATACATTTTGTCAGAAGGCGTTGAATTATAATATTAGGTGATTGAGTTGACAATCGTGCGTACCGCTGTTGGTTTTACGATACTGCGATTGGATGCGATCTATCAGTGAGACTCGAATCCTCTGTTGACATTCACAAAGGCAATATCCCGTTCGTGCGTCCAGTACGAGTTAAATATTGTGGCAAGGGTTTTAGTGAGCTGTTTCAGTGTTCCAGTGCCACATATTTAGAGTACCCGATTAAAAGATTAATTAATCAAACAAAAGGAAAGGAAACAAACACAAAATTAAAAATAATGCTAAACTAAACTAAACATGAGGATAAATACGAAACGTAGCGATGAGGTGGCTTATCCCTGTAGGTTAGTTACTAGGGTTGAGAAACTCTTCTACTTACTCTTAGCAGACTGCCTAAATCTGGCGCAAACTCTTATTTCACGAGGTAGTTTATTGTATGGTTTTTTCACTCTAGAGCATTTCCTCTGATACCATAACTACCATAACTTATTCAGCAATATATAACGTTGTAAACAGTCGAAAATCATAAAAGATTGCCAACGGAGAATTTCTTTTATGAATCTGTTCTAGTATGATATCGTAGAATGACAATAGAGCGGTGGTAGTGGACTTGCTCTTCCTAAATCCATGGTGATTCGTATGTAAAATGCTATACTTATCAATAAATGATGTTAATCGCGTTAGCATACAATACTCAAATATCTTTGCTACATTTAATATTAGCGAGATTGGTCTGTAGTTGCGTATATCAGCTCTATTACCATTTTTAAAGACCGGGACAACTTCTGACGCTTTAAAACATGCTGGAAATACATTATAGGTTGAAAGATAGATTTACTAAATAAGTTAATGGTTTCAAAATAAATGTTCCAAATTTTTTCAAAACTCTAGCCGATATTCCATTTTTGTTTTTTAGCTTGTTGATAATTTGGTTCATTTCAAATGTAGTGTGGGGAAAGAGATACATTGTGTAAGCGTTTTCTGGTATTATGCTGTCAACTCTTATGTCAGGTAAATTGTGAAAAAACTTGCTCTGAAATTTGTTCCAAGATAGCATTAAATTTATCCGCCAATATTTGTGGATCCTCTATAATGGTCTCATCCTCCTCAATAGTAATATTCTTGTGATCAGAGTTAGAAGTATTAAAGTTTCGAACGATACACCACATTTCCTTGATTTTATTTGCAGATATTTGAATGCGATGATTGTTATATTCTACCTTAGCCCGTCTAACAAGGACCTGGTGCTTCTTTAATTGATTTTTATACAAATTCCGTAAATCAGGGTACTGTTGGGTGGTATTTTGTCTAGAGTGGAACAGAGAGTCAATGTGCACACCAAGGTTCTTAACTCATTCTGTAAACGTAATCTTACTAGATTTAATACATATGTCGAGCTCGTGGAGGGTACTTCTTCGGAAATTTTTGGGACCAAAAGTAATAGCTTTTGTTTTGTTTGGAATAATTGTAAGTTGGTGATTGTGTGTAGATCTTCATTAATCCTCTGCTGGGTTTCAAGAAATTCCAATGGTTTAAGTGTTTAGCAACTGATGACAGTTTGCTAGTATATATATCTTACTGCTAAAACGTGAACTCAGATATTCCATGAAATAACTACACCGGCTAAAATACCTTTACTATTTCAAATAATTCTAAGTTCTGTTTTTATTATCGTTTTTTAAATTTAATTTTTTTTTTGTAGATAAAACTTGGGGATTTCAAGCATGGAGCGATACAAAATCGCACAGCGAACTAAAATTGTAACATTATTTCCTGGTAATCGTCGATCAATAATCAATACCCAAAGAGCATATCGAAAATTGTTTGGTATAAGAAATGTCCGCACAGCTCCAATAATTTATGCATTAGCAAGAAACTTCGATCAGTTTGGCTCAGTTGGAGATCAGAGACGTCCAGAGAGACCTCGGAGTGGTCGTTAAATTTAAAATATTAAGCGAGCAAGAGTGAGTATTGCCGAAGCGCCAGGCAAGGATCCATTCAGTTGCAGCTCCCTGACCGTACCCTTCGGCAAATTTTAAAAAAGGATTTGCATCTGTACCCTTATAAAAATTAGTTGGTGCGAAAACTTAATTTTACATGAGTTTGACAATGATGAACATTTTTTATCAAACCTTATGATGACAGATGATCATTTTCGTTTAAATGGCCTTATTAATAAGCAAACTGTAGGTTTTGGGGATCACTGAATCCACTACAAATTCATCAAAGCCATTACATTGTGCTCGTGTAACTGTTTGGTGCGGCATTACTGCCACAAGAATTTATGGGCCATACATTTTTGAAAACGACAATGCTGTTGCGTAAACGGTGAACGGTATAGGGTAATGCTTCAACAATTTTGTTCTCACATATCAGGAAGATGAAGCAACGACCTATCCAGCACGAGAAACACGAGAAACAATGGCAACAATTTTAGAATTTCAGAAAACGGAGATTTTCCTTGGCATCCCCGCTCTCCCGATTTGAGTGCACCTTACTTTTTTTAATGGGGTTACCTTAAGAGTAAGGTATTCGTTAATAAACCTCGAACCGTAAAACAGTTAAAAGCCAACATTCGTGAAGAAATTGCTCGAATAACCCTCGCAACAGTACGGAAGGTAATGGAAAACTCGATGAAAAGTGCTTACTTTAATCAATGTAAGAAAATCGCAACTAATATACTTTTATTTTCAACATTAAGTTTTCCTTCATTTCATTTTGTAGCACAAAATGAAATGAATAGTTTTGTTATTTGATACTTTAACTAGTTATTAGAATATCGACTGCACTCTATCAAAAGTGTATAATAAACCATACCAGACTCCTAACCTTAAAAATCACACCAACTTGAGTTTTAGCCGGCGCTGTGAAAAAGGAAAATATAGCAATAATAATATTTACCTTGGTTAGTGAAATTACCATGGAAGGAAGTGAGATAAGAAGGAAAATTAATCAAAACTTTACGGAATTGATAAATAAATAAGACGCGAAAAAAAAACGAAAGCGAATAGTGCGTTACTAACAAGTGATTTGTAATGAGTCATTGAAAAACTAATTGTACCGATAAAATAAACAGACTCTGAAGTGGTCTTCGTGGATGAGGATGATTTATTTAATGTGCTTTATGACACCCATCTTGCAATAGGACGTGGAGGAAAAGATCGGATGGTTAAAGAACTAAATAAGTACAAAACCACAACGTAAGAGCAAATAAAGTTTGAAAGAAATGTGAAAAATAAGGAGTGGTAGTCAAACCAATAATTTCTCAGCATTTAAATAGTCGCTGTCATTGATTTCCAAGCTTACCCAGATGGTAATTATAAATTGATCATGGTCTACCAGAACAACGTTACAAAATTCCTGTTAAAGCCTCTGGAAAGTAAACGCGCGGAGGAAGTTGCATGTCTTGTTCTTGAAATATTTCTGCTTTTTGGAGCTTCCACTAATCTGTAATCGGACAATGGTCACGAATTTTGCAATAACATGATAGAAAGTCTAAGAAATATGTGGCCGGAACTAAAAATTGTGCATCGAAAGCCGAGGCATAGCAAGGCAGCGTGGGAAGAGCCAATCAGGATGTGGAAAACATGCTTACTACTTGGATGCAACAAAATAACACAAACAACTAGAGTAAAGGGCTGCAGTTTGTTCAGTTTATGAAAAATCGTGCTTATCGTTCTGGCATCAAAATGACCTCGTATAATGTTTTGTGTAGATCCAAAAGTTGGTTTCACAAGTTCTTTTTTTGCCAAAAGAAGTAATAAGTTCATTATAGGATGAAGAACATTTAAAGAAACTTTTGCAAAACATGGGAAAAAAATGAACAACTAAACATGGAAGAAAGCGATAAAGAAAAATCTGGAATCTGAAAATAAAGCTAATGGAGAAGACCTTGAAGAAAATAGATACAAAAAAATATCATTTGTTTAAAAACCCGCTTAGATAGTTGTTCACTTTGCACTGATTGCCTAAAGCCGGTTAATTTTAGATGTGTAATAGAAATATTTAATGAATAATTAATAAATCAAAATCAACGAAATACCGGGTGCGCCATTAGTGTGTCGCCAGTGTTTAGCATGAAAACTACAAAGATGGAGAAATTAGATTTTCTGTACGCATATAGTATACTACAGTGCACTTTGTAAAATTATCTACAAATATACAGGGTGCTCCAAATTTCCATAATCGCCTTCATCTTTTTTTCAACTTTTATTTTAAATGGATTGCTATATTTTTATTAACCCTTTTGATAGCCACTTAAATTACCTTTGTAATGATATATGGTTATGCGCACTTTCGATAATTATTTTTGGCTATATTGCAAATTTTGTTAACATTTTGACAGTTACAGGACTGATATTTTAAGGCATTTTAAGATATAGCCTGAAAACAGATATAGTGATCGCGAGCTACTTTTTAGTTATCAATTTAGGGGCTAACACTTTATACGTTTCAAGGTGATACAATGTAAAAGTATATACAGGGTGTCAAATATGTCGTGCATTTATCGAAATTCAAATGCTTTTTTTTTCAGTTTTTTTAAACAGAACCTATACTTTTTAGAATTGCCAGCAATTTCTAGTACTTTCGAAGATATTGCATTGTTATGGGGAATAAGTTTGTAATATCCGATATGCGGGCATCTAATACAGCTAGATGGCCATGATTTTCAAACAGAATCAAATATCAAATGGTGCCTTTGATATTACGCAAATATTGCAATTAAATTTTATAGTAACAATTACTACATTATCTAGTTTTTATTTTCAATAATTATTATAGAGATATTTATCTATATAAATAAAAACAAGAATTGATTTTTTTTATTCTACTTTACTTATCCTATCATTTCTTTATTTTATACTTTTTTACAATTTTACAGGATAACTAGGTATTCTATATAATAACTGATTAAATTATCAAATAGTAAAATTATTTTATAATTTAACTACCGTAAATCAGCACTTTATGAAGTTTATCTAGTTATTTCATGGAATACTGGACTTATATACGCTTTAACTGTAACATATACACAGAATGGAAGCGGGCTCAGTATATTGCTTTGGGGTAAACCGCACGAAGTATTAATTTTCTCTGGACAGGAATTGTTAATTATTGCATGTAGTATCCTTCCTCCCAGAAACGATCTTATAAAAATATTGTAGATAGATTGATGCCGATGGAATCCATAATATTTAATAAGATATCATGATATAAAAGCTTATTGTAGGATAGCTAAGGCATTTTATTTCACTTTTTATAATAATAATAATAATAATAATAATTTATTGATCCCGTTGACCAAAAGGTATAGGATAAGTACAAAAACATATTAACTAAATAGAACTAAATACAATAATATCTATACAAACAGAAGATCCAATCACTACCAATTACAAAAAATAAAAAAGAAAGTGATTTTAAGTTATTTTAATTCTATTTTCAGACAGTGTCCGTAAGTGAGTTTAGTGCAACGCATAATATTGCATTTGCATTAGTACAAAACAACGCCTGTGGCTTTATTATTGTGCCCAAATGACCAATTCTTTCATATTTAAAAGCGTCTGTAGGTTAAATTCAAAGAAATTAAACTAATAGGTATGGCAAACTATTCGCTATATTCAAATAGAAATATAGAACTTCTCTTTATTCCTTACAGATTTATTTAAAATGTACTCTTGGACTAGTTTCTGCTTACACCAGTATCAGCTAGAATAGTCAAATTACAGCTTCATAGTCGAAATCATATTGTTAAAAGTAAAAAGTTAGAGTTGAAGTGTGCGAAGTGTGCGAAAATTAAAGTTGGTAGAAGTATAAATGTGAAAGTTGAAACCGAAAAAATTTTTAAATGGCAAAGTTGATCATTAGTTAAATGTTAAAAGAAGTTGTAAATAATGAAAATAAAATTCGAAAAAAGGATATTTAAATTTGGAGTTTAAATTGAAAATGTAAAAATGAATAGGGAATCAGGTAAAAAATAATAAAACACCATGAATGGACCATTCGCTATATATCCATGTGAGGCAAACATTAGGTCGTATGTTTAGTAAGGTTAAGGGAAAAACATACACAAGACAATAATTTAATGAGAATAAACACCAACAAACGAAAACTACTCTATTTTTTTACACTATAGTACTTTGCACACATACTACACATTTTTAACGTCTTAATACATTCAGATCACCGGGCGAAGATTGAATTTATAACTTCTTTTAATAAATCGCATTGGCTTGGTTACCGATAAAAAATCATTCCCGATTAATTAATTACAAAAATAGAAGACTACCTGTTCCAGAACAATTTTTCCGTCGCCGTTTCTTGAAACATCTATTACTGGAAAGCCAGCTTGCCTATTCCAAGTCTCCATAATGTCCTCTACAGTTTGTTCACCCAAAATGTCGGGGTTTTTTTGGTCTACGGCAGCCTGAAGTCCATTCCACAAATCGCTCGGTTGAGCAGCACTGTATTGCCTTAAAAGTTAAATGATACAGTTTAGAAACGTACATATTTCAAATATGACACTTTCAACGTTGGATAAATTTAATTATTTATTCAATTACGACTAAACTCAAATGTTTGATGAAAATTGATGTATTTCCAATTTCAGCTACTCCCAATTTCACCATGATTTAGCATATTTTACAAACATAATTTCTTACAAAAATATCCTAATAAAGTAAGTAATTTTATGAACCACGATAAACAATTTCGAAGAATTAATAACAATAGACTTTACGAAGTAGTAATTAATTTTTCTCTGTATATGTAGTCAACGGCACAATGCGGTTTACAAAGTATTGAGCTCTTCATAACCGCAAACGCCTTCAAAGTGTAAACTGTCTGTAGTTTTGGTATTATCACCTTCTCCCATAAAGGGTGACAAGCAAATAATTGTTCTCACCAGAAAAGTTGCTATTGTCCCTGATAGGAGTCGAATGTACTGTTCCTAACACGCCACAGTCGGGGCATTAATAGTAGTATTTAATTGATATACTTTGTTGCCTTTTATTGATATAAATGGAAAAGCAAGGAATTGTAATACATACAAATACCGGGAAAGGATGTTTCATCGTGGTCGTTTCATCGCCGGGCAATATTCACCGTCGGTCGTTTCATCGTCGTACTTGTTGCACCACGCGTTTGTTAAGGTAAGCTAAAGTAACACAAAAACATACCAAACAAATATGTAGGTATATGCTTCTTGCAAACCCAATATAATAAATCTAAGTAATTTAATGAAGCACAAGATTCTATAAATATCTGTATAATACTCACGATATAAATTGTAATTTAATCTTATTACAATTTTCCCTGAATTACTGTGAAACTTTATTAAAACGAATCGGCAACAAATAAATTATACAAAATTAAGGGACAAAACTCTATTACCGTACCGTTCTCAAAGTTCTTAATTTTATAAAAGTTCTCATTACTATTGGGTATTTACGCTCGATTCTGCCCATCGCTACTATAAACATTCCCGATGACCTACGATGAAACGGGCTACCATGATTTAGCTACGATGAACTGGCCACGATGAAACGTCATAACTACAAATATACTTAATTTTTAGTAAACATTGTGTGTTTTTGTCTTGTAGTACATGGCTTTCCGACAAAATTTAATGCATCTTTTCAAGGTTTATTTGGTTCCTTTTTTCTTGTAATTGTACGGTAAATTCATGGAAGTAGTTGGATTAGGTTAAATGATACAAAAACCACTATTTTTCTATGAATACTAGCAAGAAACGTTTTTTTACTAAATAACACCTCAAATTATGTAATTTTTACCTATATGAACTGCGAATCCTCCTCCGGACCTAAATTCGAAGTCGAATATCTCGAAAACTATTCTACTTATCGAAAAAAGAAAACCACTTTGGCAACGTACCCACGTACCCATTTTTAACTAGCCTGTACATGCTATCTCATATTTGAATGTCTTAATATCGTATTCTCAGAAAGTACAACTTTTTGTATAGTCACTCTTTTCCATAAAATTTATAATAAAAAAGTTTAGTAGCACATTGCATACACTACAACGGGATGGTTATCCAAACTCTAAGGATTTAGGTAGGGAATCAAATGTCTCTTTTAATTCTCACTCTACTTAAGTCACAGCCTCATCTTCTTGAGGGAGAGTAGTGAATACTAACCTAGTTAGCGTCGCGTTTCGACAGTCGCGATAGCTTTAAGCGTTTCGAATTTGCGATTTCCCTCATGTCCTTATGGCCTTATGCGCTTCGTTGCGCAGAGTCTTCGAAAAAAGTTAATTGCGGGATGCGGCTTCGGGGCCGACTGTACCACCTAACCGGGAAAGAGGAAAGGTCACGCTCGTCGTCAGCATCGGTTCCGCGCGCTGATGACTTCCCCATAGACGCTCATCTGCTGCCAGTTTACCCTATCTTTTCTCTATCCCGCTTGAATTTTCGTCCTTCCCGCTCGCGAAAACTTCCCGTAACGCAGAAAGGGTCCCGCCAATCAGCAATTATTATATATAAAAAGAGTTAGATGCATCTAATACCCCACGTAATCTCTCCTTTATATGCATGGTGTGATAACGTAATGAAGAGAAAGAAATAAAATTAATTAATGCTTACATTTTCTTGTTTAAAATACTACATCGTGTTCACCCAATTTTCATTTATTTGTTCTTGCCACCAGCTATATCTTTAACGGAATGTGTTACAAGAGCTTCAATAACTCGATAACTCAACATGGTAGCTAAGATATAATTAAAATAGTTAATGCACTGACAATTATCCGAAAGAAATTGCGATGGAAATAAATTAGGATTTATACAGGTCTTGTAAAGCGAATACGTACAGCAAAATATGTGGGCGTTACGCCGAGCAAGTAAGGGCATATATACTTACGCGCGGAGGAGAGGGCGCAACGGCGCAATTGACTTGTGATTTCCAATCGCTGAGAAGGAGCGGGTGACTCACTATTTTTTGCTGTACGCATTCGCTTTACAAGACCTGTATAAATTGGTGGCAATGGTCTTCTCAACATTTTCTGTCGAGAGTCTTAATAGAATGTTTTACGAGAGTGCGCAGTATTTTCAAAATTTGTAAAAAACATTCAGTCGTTTAATAACCGTTATTATAATAATAAAGAAGAACCTTGAAGTAAATTTTCTGTAGACCCCTTTTTACCTTAGGACGTTGTTTTAATATTTATACATCGATTTATGTGTTGTAATGTAATAATTTACAAATTTAGAGTATTATTTTTTATTCATAGATTCGGGATTATAACCTTGATCTCTACTCTGAATAATAATATTTAATAGTAAAAATAGAAAACAAAATATAGTGTTACAGACGATTAAGAAATTAGAGAAAATCAATCTCGTAATTTGACGCTTCATGCATCACTATTTAAGCGTGTATATGATAAACTCGGCTTTCTTTCAAATGACCGAAGGTGATTTAAATTGAATTTATTTTTAACGAATTTCACGATTTTTTAATACAGCTCACTTCTTAGCACGTCTACATTGTATAACAGTTACCTCATTTATGTTCGCGTTCCTTCACTCATCTACTTTCGATTTGGCTCAATAAGAATTTATGAACCAATTTTTATATAAAAATGTTTATTATTAATAAAACAAACAACTTATTTTACCTAAATGTTTTATTTATAGTTTTTTGTATAAGTTAGGGTTGCCCGTTTATCGTCAGCGCTAAGTGTATTTGTATATTTTAAATGTGCGCATTCTCTACCGAACATGACGCCTCATAAAATATTCGTATTTAATTCAGGAAATCATAATTTTATGCCTCATCCTCTTGTTTTCCAGGGATTATCATTGGCTGTAGATATATTTACCGAATAACACCTCCGCGATAAAACAAGGGAACCAAAACATGGGGGCTCAATTGTATAAACGTCACATTAGCGATGGGTAGAGCATCGCTGTTACCTAAATGTTACTGAATCTACTTTAAATCTGTTTGTACACGGCCGGCGAAACCGCCCGCCTAGAAAAATGCAAAGAAATGCTGTAATACCACGCGTTGCACACGCAAAGTAATTTCCCCGTGTGCAAAGCATCATAAACTTGCATGCATTACAGCTTTTCTCAGGCGGTTTCGCCGATCGTGTGCAAGCAGGTTGATGCATTTCGGTGAATGTCGTTAACTACGCGCTAATCATGGTGTTTATATTACACTCATTTTTATCATTGTACTATATTCATGAAAAATTATCTTGGCCACATAGTACGGCAATCTTCTGGTTACTGCGTATTTTAACCTACTTAATGTGATGGAATGGCTGCGAACGTTGCTGCAAGTGTATACACATTTGCTACACTTTATGCTGTTTATTTTATTACTTCGGTGCCTATATCCTATATAACGTTTATCTGACACTAGAAATGCTTGCCCCAGATCTTGTAAGATATGCGAATAATGAGTATACGTACATTTCAGTTAGGTAAATGTTGAGGCCATGTTCAAATATTTCTGTTGTTAGGAAGTGTTCCATCATCCTTATAACGGATCCAGCTGAAAAAAGTAACAAAATTCATTTTAATGACAATAAAAAGGGCGACTTGTGCGGTAGAGTAAAAAAATTAATAGAATCTTTACTAAGAACATTCAGTATTGCAGCAGTGAATTCAGAAATAATTTTCTATTTGTTGCGACATTAAAAAAATATGTTTCTTCTGGGCTTATGCCAAATTATTTGACTGTATCTATATAGTTACGGTGCTTTCATGTGATTGTACGAGGGATACCTTTTAAGTTTTTACAAAAACGAAAACAAAAAAAAATGGTGTAAATCGCTTTATTGTTCTTCAAAATATTCGCCATTAAGATTTATAAACTTTTGCATGTGTTCGAACCAATTCTCGGAACAATTTTTCCACTCTGAAGCTGGTATCTCCAAAATATCGTTTTTGTAGGCTTTAACAGCTTCTTGAGGTGATAAAATATGCAGCTTTCGTTTGACGTTCGGGAACTAAAGGAAGTTGTGAAAAATTAGGTGACTACGGGCAATAAATCGATGTTTTTCTCCTTCAAATAATCAATTGTTTGACGTGCTGTGTAAGAACTGGCATTGTCATGATGGAAGATGCGATATTGTCGATTGCTTTTACCTGATTTCATCAAAGACTTCCTGTAAACAAATTGTTCTATTCCATTTAGCACTAACTGTTCTTCGATCCTCCAAAGCAATGCTTTCGACATGTCCAGTACAACGAAAGAAACAAGCAATCGTTTTCTTGAAAGTGCTTCGTGAACCAACAACTTTTGTTGCATTCGGTTCATCTGGGAACACCCAAATAGTTGATCGTTGCTTAGCTTCAGGCTCATACGAATACAGTTTCGTCACCCGTTACGATGTTGTATACGGATTTTGAAGTTCGTCTGTCGAATTTTTTAGCATTTCCATATACCAATTGACACGAGTCTTTTTTTGTGCTTGGGTTAAATTATGCGGAATCCATCGGGAACAGATCTTTTTCGTACATAAATGTTCATGTAAAATCAAATGTACAGCAGTCTCTCAACTAAACTTATTCATTTCTGCATTTACGTAATTCTGATTCAGTTATAACTTGCTCTTGTTTGTGTTTGTTTTATATGGTTTTATGTGGTTTCATATGTTTTTGGAAAAACAGTGTCACGTTGCTTCCTTCGATTAATTTTTATAGATATAAGGTTGGAATTAAGATAGTTGCTGCTATTAACTTGGAAACCCTTTTTATTACAATTAAAAAGATAAAAGTTCGAAATATGGAAACATTAAAAATAACTGTAGGCTTTCACGGCCGGTGTCGGAATTTGTACTAGTAGTACATATTTCCGAGCTGATAGGCTGTGGTCTTTGATGTGTCGTTTCGCCAAACTCTGCGGTCGGCATTTTCAGGACGATTATTAGTCTTTACTGGTCGTCTGATGAGCGGTGCTCAGACTGTGGAAACATTGTTCAATAATTTATGAAATTGTTACATCATAACCTGTACATGGATATCAATATATTCCCCATAGAATGAAACTCTCGTTCATCAAGGTTAAATGAACTTGCAATACATTTAACACACGCAATATTGTGCAATTGCGTATAAATGCACAATATTAACTAAATATTAAGGTCCAAGTGACCAACAAATGAAAGATTTTATTATTTGATATTGATTATCTACACGGATAAAAGTAATACAATTTTTGTTAGAACAACTATATATTTTATTGGATTAAATAAACGAGCAGTAATTCTTACTATAAATTATTATTTTAAAATACAAGGCATTATTGTCTAAAATTTTTTCCGTGTAACATTTTGACTAGTTTTAAACTGGTAGTTGCAATACATCTAGAGTATAATCTAACTAACCAACTAATTACGTAAATGTAGCTGCGTTGTAACTAGTATCTATGAGGTGAATGTCAGTCGTATTTGTGTAACGCCATTAACGGTAAATTACATTTCGACAGTTATACGATAGACTCTCACATCATGCATATTTGTTATTTTACTTTTATTTAAAACCAATAATTTCAGTATAACTTCATTCAGATAGTGATCAATATTTAGTGAAGGCTCCGTATTTTCGTTTACTAAATAATATTTTCGATGATTGTTGTCATGTTTTATCTTTATGATCCCCAATTTCAAATTACATCGATGTTAAAAAGATACCATTTACCTAGTTATATTGGCGACTAAAAAGCGTTTTATTGCTACCAAGTGTAAATTTAATATTTCCACTATGTGTTAGCAGTTATTATATGAAAATGTATTATTATCTATTTCTTCTTCATTCTTTCAATAATAAATCAACGAAAAGAGAAAAGTATGAATACAAAGGAGTAGATTTTAGAGTATTTTACAAAAACGTGACAAAGCTGAATCACAGAAATGCAGTTGTTCGGTTACATATTTCGAGGCCATTACATATGGTAGTCTTAGTATCATGTACAAAGTCAGTAGGTACTCTTATGTGTTTCAAAGAACTTATTATTTAATTTTAATTATAGTTGGATATCACTACTTTCTCATTACATTTCCGAGAATATAAAATCAGAGATAATTCTTCTGAAATTGCTGGTATTTTGTCTATACAGATTATAATGTGTTAGATACGTACATTTTTCGTATGCAATCCTGTCGAAAAGGTTGTCTATTTCTGTTGGTGTTTCTGCATGATGAACCATCGCACGAGCGCTAGGTAAACTATCTGATTCCATAGCATACTGGTTGCAAAGTGTAACGAATTGATCCATCATTTGCATGTCCGGTTCGACTTGGTCTGTAGCGTAATGTTCAAAGTAGGTGGCAAAACCTTCGTTTAGCCAAATGTAGTCCCACCACAAGGGACTTACTAGATTGCCGAACCATTGATGACCAAATTCGTGGGCGATAATGGATACGACACTTTGTTTTTCTGATGATGTTGATAAACCTTCTTTGTACAGAACATATCTTTCCCTGTGAATGAATTATCACACATTAAGGACCGAAATTCTAAAAATATCAAATACCAGTTTAAACTAATTGCTGAAAGCATTACAATAAACTACTAGTATGCTAAGAAACTAAAGCAAACAAATTCTGTTGTTATTTAGCTGTACTTTCACTGCTATAAATAGCTTGCTGTCATCCAAACGAAAAATAATAATGAAGACGAAAATATTTAACTTAATGATTTTTGCAGGGTTATTCATTGCGATGGCTTGTTAAACGTATCTCTGAAGGTGGTTAAATGGGCAGTAGGTATCAATCATTTTATTTCAAACAGAACATCCTGTGTATTATGAATTTATTGCATAGCTTCTTTAAATGCAAGTTAAATTATATAGCATAGCATTGACCTAGGATATATAGAGCTTGAAACAAAATTTTCTGTAAATTTTAACAGCTGCAAACTTCAATTTAAACACCAATATCTCTTCTTTGGTATTAACTATGTAAATTAGTTTTGAATTTCTTATTAATTGAATAAATAGGCATACACAGTTATAAACAAATACCAAAAATGTTGTATAGCGTATTCTAAAATTCCAGTGTAAACAATTACATATTCACATACGAAGAAGTCAATTTTTTTAAATAGTAATCATTATTTTTGATCGTTTCTACATACGTATTCTAATTAAGAAATATAGATAAAACATGTTTTACTTCCTATACCTACACACATTCGTTTCCAAATTATTTGAATGGAAATAAAATAAATCTCTTCCAACAAAAAGCAACTGAATTAACAGATAGGCTTTGCTTTTTACGCAAAAAGACTAATGGCAACCCCAATGTATTGGGCTTGACGCCATATGTTGTATATTTCATTCCTAATGCGTATATCATTTGTGGTTTGTACATACGTAGTATAGCACGCGCATATCTGTACAGACAATATGAATGGTCCCATAATTATTTACGAAGAAATTTCTGAATAGAATGAAAGAAGCGGTTTTCACAAAGTTAAAAGTACTCATTAAATCTTATTGAGTTATTAAATAAGTGTTTACTCAAGAGTAGTTAGTAGGGATTGCTATTAAAAATAATTCATTTTGGTAGTTGTGTATGACCATTTTGGTACTGGATTTTCGGAGCACGCGGTATAACACTAATATTCATTGATGATTACGAATGTAATAAATATGTAATAAATCTCAAAATTAATTTGCATAGCTAGTGCCAAAGAAGGAGATATTAATGCTTACATTAAAGTTTGCATTTGTCAAAATTGTAAAAAAAAATTAGTTCCTTAAAATTGGCAGTGATGGGCAAGGTAGGGGAAATGATTACTTTTTTGCAGCGATTAGACAGATTCGTGTTTTGTAGACTCTCAGGGAAACCGATAGGCAACACGAACCCCTTCTCCTGAGACGAATAAATACGAGTCTATCTAGCCGCTGCAAAAAAGTGATCATTTCCTCTCCCATGATCATTTCTGAAAGTTGCTACGTCTTAGACCCATAATATGCTATATAATTTAACCTGCACTTAAAAGAACTTTACAAAGGATCCATAATATATAAGATGTTCCATTTAAAATAAAAAAGTTATTTGTTTCCGAAGTAGTCAAGGGCGAAGTTCAAAATATTTTTAGGAGATAGATCTTTATGTGTAAAACAGCTCACCAAACTGTCAAAAACGTATTTTTCGTTACTTTCAGAGAAATGTTTAACAGGACTTCGTTGCGAACGACCTTGCATACTGATGCTTAAATTGAAATTTGCACCTGCCAACACTTTTAGTAAGAAATTAATTTCCGAAGGTTACCTCATTCTAGAGCCATGATATGCTATATTATTTAACTCGTATTTAACAGGGCTTATCCGTTTCCGATATAATCAAAAGCGCTTTGAAATCAAAGACATTTTCAAGGAATAAATCCTGAGCGATAATATCGTTCACTAACATTTCTAAAAGATTTTAATTACTTTTAGGCATACGTTTAATAGACCATCGTTGTGAATGAGCTTGATATGATGAATGGCAAAGGGCGATCAGTACATGTCATTCATTTCATACCGGCTACCTACATATTACAAAAAAATTATATTCGACAGAAAAGAAGAACAAGTCATTAATCGTGACAGACAACGTTTTGATTTTCTCGTGTACTTTTTTATAAAGTACAATGTGCACGATATGCACGAGGAAATCGAAGCCTTGTCCTTCACCTCCCATTTACGTCACCATCAGCCGCCACAGAGCGCAACAAAATCCAGTAGTACTTACCTATACGTAACTAAACCCCAGTTTTCCATAGCGCCTGCTGCAAACCAATTGTCAGGTATACCGACCTGGTCCATTTTTGGCAATGGATACGGAAAGCCAGTGAAGTCCGCCATAGCTTTTAAAACGTCAATTCCTATTTGTAGACCGTATTCACCTCTGCCATCAGCTATATGCGCTGGAGTAGCGTAGACAGCTTGTCCTTCGCGGCGTTCGGTGGAATCCATTTCGGAGACGATGAATGCAACAAGGTACGTAGGCATTATCACGGTTTCGCTGAAGGTGTCCATGTATTTACCGCTTTCACTGGAAGAAATAGTAATTAAGTTTGAATAAATATAAATCAATCAAATGAAATTTCTGTTTAGGGCATCAAAAGTAATGGTAACAGAAGAATTAGCGTTTGATAATAAATAAAACACCGATAACTACATTCTAGCATTACTATTTGCTAATGGAAAATGGCCGGGTTAGAAAATGACAAATTGATTGTCTTTGTTGCAAGAAGTGCATATTGATTGCAACAGTCATCTGAAATTTTGTACATTAGAAGAAATACTTCAATCTTATCAAAATCAAAGAAGAGCACGGTGAACATAAGTCGTAGCTCGCATTTTCGTTGCTCCGAAAATAAACAAATAGTTAATTTTACTTTCATTAAATGTAAATTGAACTAAATAAGTTACGCAAACAAATATCCAAAATAAATTGGTAATATTAGCTAGAACACTAAGGCATCGGCATATTCCGCAACACACCAAATATTTAATTAATTCGAAACAATTGTTTAGCGAATTCGTGGATTGTCACGAATTCCCGAATAATTCCGAATTAATTAAATATCTTGTGTAATGCGAAGTGTATCGGTATCTTTGTGTTTGCCAAAATAAGTTGAACCGCCAAGAAGTATGGCGGTTGTTAGGAACTAACACGTGGTTCTAAACTGTCGGGATGACGACCAGGTTTCAGAAAATGTAACTCTTTTAAATTTTCACCAATATTTCGCTTTTATTTAAAGCTTCATCAGGGTCAATAAATGAGTTGAGGAGATAGACCGAATTTGCGAACTAAAATTCTTTCCTTTACGATGTACATTTGAGAAGCGGCGATTGATGATTCAATCAATCATTGCAAGTTCGGTCTATCTACTCAACTCATTTATTGACCCTGATGAAGCTTTAAATAAAAGCGAAATATTTGTGAAAATTTAAAAGAGTTAAATTTTCTGAAACCTGGTCGTCATCTCGACAGTTTAGAACCAAAATAAGTTGAGTCAGGCATTTGCAAGCTATTAATGCGAAATTACGATAGACACAAACTGCAATGCTTGGAGATTATCCTATTCGCAAGGAAACGAAGGTTAAGCGAGGCGAAAGCACCTTCACTTATATATTCAAATATCTCAGCATTATCCTCGACAAGAAGTTTTTCTGGACCTCAAACATTATCCACAAGGTCAACAAAGCCAGTATTTGGTTGGGACAGTGCCTCAAAGTGCTAGAAAGGGCCTGGGGTGTTTCTCCAAGAGCGACGATGTAGATCTATTCTGCAATTATCAAATCAATGCTAACGCTTGGTGATCTAGCGTAGGAAACACGGTCGTAGCCAAACAACTAATGCAGTTACAAAGGGCCTTGCCTAAGCATTGGGGGTGCATTAGGATCTACATCAACAGTGACAACGGAGGTCATGCTTTATCTGCCGCCTCTTGGCGTTGGCTATCATGATACGGCTGCTATGTAATGGCATAAAGAGGACGAAATCATAAGACCAGGTGGAATGCACCGTAGACCCTGTGAGAACACTTGCATATTCTTTTTGTCTATACACCAACAGACCAACAGCGGTGAGGACAGCTTCGTAGACGGATCAAAAACCAACAGAGGAACTGGAAAAGGAATATATTCCAGAAAACCTCCACTTAAAAGTGTTAGAGGCAGAGATCACCGTTTTCCAGGCGGAAATCTCAACATTGTCACTAGGAACGCAGTGCTTAACTGACCCAAAGATCGTAGGCAAAAACAGCAAGCAAGTAGTATCATCATTAGACCGACCAATAACGTCGAATCTGTTTTTGGACTGCCACAGAGCTCTATTCTAAGCCTCTGAAACAAACAATATCAACGTAATATAACTGAAGGGCCACAATGGAAATCTTGGTAATGAAGAAGCGGGCAGACTGGCCAGGAGGGACTCAGGCATGATGGCATACAGCCCATAGCTCTCCCTTCGGTCACCTATGCTTGCGCTTTGTGAAAAGATCACCCATGAAAACTTCTTGAAAAGGTGGTGAAATTAATTCCTGCTGTACCGCTAAAGTCACTTTGACGTACCCGAACAAGGGGTCAGCATTAAGATACCTGAGACTGTCCAGAAGGAACCTTCGCATGGTTGTTTGGATACTGACTGGATATTGTCGGCCAAAGGGATACCTGTACAAGATAGGATTAGCTGAAGACCTGTTGTACAGGGGCTGCGAAGCTGAAGACGACACACTGAAACACTTCCTTTGCAAGTGTTCTGCGTTGATGTCAATTAGAAGGATCATGTTGTTGTTGTCCATAACCGTATAAACTGCAATGCTGCCTTCATTTGTAGATTATTCTTTGTGGAAATAAAAAGAATCGTGGGTTTCTGTCCACACAGATTAAAATTTTAGTTATTTTGATTCTTGACAATTTTCCGAGAAACAATTTTACAATTTTCTTATTGGGAACGAATTGCGATAGACATCTAGGGCCTATAAAATATAGAGAGATCACAAAATGGATCCTCCAAAGTAAAAGCTGTATCCACATTCCTAAAGAATACCTAAGAAAAGCAATTATGATTATAAATTTTCTTTCTTGCTACCATTGCAACAGAATTTTTCTGAAATGGTTCGCAGTTGCAATTTAATAACAATCCAAATTTAAGAGACATTAAGATATTTTCAGGTTTTACCTCTGAATCACATTAAGCACAGCAGTTTTAATAACAATTACATACAGGGTGAGTCATCTCCACGTGCTCGCAAAATTCGATTTGGGGGTATGGTTTAAAATTATACTGAAATATTCAGGGTGACTCATAAGATTGTAGCTAGATTATTACATTTTTGGAATTCTCGTTAAATTCTGAGATCAAAAGCAATGAACTAAGAATTTCGGAGTTATTAGAGTTTAATGGAAAAAGTCGACATTTACCGTTATTTTTCAGGAAGCGTGTATTGGACAGATGTGATTTTCTGTAGTCAGATTACACATAAAAGCACTTAATACACGCGCATTTATGTTATTCCGAATTTATTTTCAGTGGACATCCTCTATATTACATCTGTCCTATGCGCACTTTCTGAGAAATTACGGTTTCTGTAAATGTGGACTTCCTCAAAGAAACTCTAGTAACCCAGAAACTGTTTGTTTTTAGATAATGACACCTTATTACTTTTTGCCTCAGATTTTAATGAGCATTTAAAAAATGCAATAATGTAGCATGTTCCATTAAAGAAACACATCTTTAGACAACTGCGAAGTTATCAGACATCCTACATGCTTCAATGTAATTTTAAACCCCTGTCGGACCTCATCTCCAAGAAAATAGTTGTTTTGAACAATCTCCATTCATAAAGATACAATCTTCTAAGCCCGCACAGATGGCTCACTCTGTACATTGGTCAGATTTTTTTAGCCGCTTCTTGAAGGACTTTTCTTAAAAAACAGTTCACAATTTTTTTTCTTAAATATCTTGCGAACTATGAATGTCGACGTTTTATTCTTAAAGCAAATATGCACAAATACAATATTTTGGTGGCATTTTAACTGACAAAAGATAAGGAAGAGAGTAAAACTAAAGTAAATTACTAATGCTAAAAGTAAAATTAGTTGAATGTTACTTACAGTGGTGTAGTATCTATCAAGTCCATATTGGAGATTGTGTTATATGCCTCGCTTCGTATCATGTGGATGATGAATGTGGCTTTCAACGCTGGTTCATCGTAACACGGGAAGGCACGCCTTGCAGCTGTCGATTCGAACTGAGTTGTTCCAAACCATCTGTCAATAGGTACATTTTAGTAATATACTTAGAACAACATTTCTTTAGTTACAAAGTAATACTAACACCTCATAAAGAAATTTTGAAAACTATTATGAGTTATTTTTTACGTAAGTGAGAGAAGTCGCTTTAAGTGTGAAAATTAATGACAGAATATAGAGCGAAGAGGAGTTTTTTGTCGTTTCCCCAAAATTACAGTTGACTGGAGATATATTTACCGACTAAGATTCTGGGTCTAGAGAGAGGGGAGATACAAGAGGTGTTTCGGCTATATGAGCCGCTGCAACTTCGTATACGACGTCTGATGAGCGTTGCTATGTTGCTAGAGCGCACTGGCTGAAGGAGCGTTAATTGCGATCCTAATGGCAGCGATTCTAATAGCGGTGTTTTTAGCATTACGCTTTAAAATATCCTCCCTCAAACTGACTACAAGCATATATACATTTCATATTACAAATAAATAACGTTTTTTATAGTTTGTCCTGTTAACATGTCATGAGACTACAACATTTTAACTAACAGGAATGAACTATTAACTTAATTAATACGTGGAGAGCATCATTTAATTAAGTTAGCATTTCATTTCATTCTCTCGCTGTCTGACATTACTCTTCTTTATATTAACACAAGTAATTCAAAAGTTTTGACATCGGCGTCTTCAACCCCACATAACTAGAATGTTTTAAAGCGCAATTTAGTGCTAACGAAAAATTAAGCGTCGCTAAGATGGTAAATACATTGTGATTACTGATTGAAGGTTATCTTCAAAACTGCGTTTTTTAGTGGGAAATTACAAACTCAGTAATTTTTTACATCGAGAACCACGTGATTTTAAAAAGTTTTTAGAGAACATTTTCTAATTTGTGATAGCAAGCTTTAATTTAGGAAGCCAATTTGCTAATTTAATTAACATGCATCATTAAGCACATTTAATTTGGATCAGAATGTATGCTAGGTCATTGTAACTATCGCAATTACAACTCCAGAGTGAAACATCCCGTTATAAACTTTTCCTATCAGAAAGATTTACAGTTAGTTGCAATCCGGAATAACACGCACATTAAGTTTGTACTTTATACAGAACAAAGCACAACAATTTCATTAAATTATAGGCATGGGAAACCTTACTATAGATTGAGACCCTAAAGTATCGCCCTTCCCTTCCTCCCCCTCCACACACACTAACTTTTGAATGATAGAAGCTAGTGCTTTTAGGTGACTTTTGGCGTTATCGGCAGTTCAATTACATTTCCGGTATCACCGGAAGTGACGAGAACTATGCCAGGGCGATTCAAAGAGCCCATTGCTAGGTAACATAATAATAATAATTGCCAAACTGTGAAATCTTAAATCCAAAAGCGTAAATTATCCTTGCAAATAACACTCCACACCACACAAATTATTATTCGATTTATTCGAAACAGCTATTTCGAATATTCATGGATTCTCATTGTCAACCGTAAAACAGAATGACCCGGTTAATCAAATAATAACTTGTGTGGTGTGGAGTGTGTCGATACTTTAGTGTTATTTGCCATACACAGTACTTGGTATGAATGTAGGAAAATGAATATATATTGAAATATCTTTCTCGGAGTTTTTACTCTAAATTTTGTTAAATTTTCAAATTTAACTCTATTAAATGATTTTTGTAGGTTCGGAGGTATCCCTAGATACCCTTGTGGCAATTTTGAATGAATTTGTAACTTAGTGAAATAAAATTAACGAATTTTTAAGATTTTAAAATTAACTAACCTTTAAACTTTCGAACGACGCCAATGTATATAAACACTCTGTTTAAATACACACCACAGGAACTGCCTGTTCTGGATATTTAGCCCTATTTACTTTTCTAATAATGACTTTCAATACACCACGAACACTTATCTTTGGATTGCATTCAAGACAAACTTTGATTCAACCAAGGCCGAATAAAGATTGATGATAATTGAGGGCGTCGTTTCTCTTTCATTTATTTTAAATCGCGAAGACCGGCGATTGTTTTCTTTCACAGCCAATTTTGATAATTTGTCTAAATAGAAACTAACTTTTCGATGACTTTCAATCAAAATGATATTAGTACACGAGAACGAATGCAGTGACTTAACCAGGAGGTTGTTTGTTGATGATTCTGTGATACGAATTGTCACTAATAAGCGTTAAAAGAGAAAATCCACTACTAATTTATAGAAACCTTTCAGATAAAGATTTAATTGACGAAATATTATCTGTTGTGCTTTGAAATTTACGTTGTTGCTTATTCCAAACAATTTTTACGTTAATTTGGAAGAAATAATTGAATAGGAAGATTGATAAATGAGTAGAATTGTCCATGATACCCCACACTCGTCGTTATCTGGACTTGTAATTAAATTCTACCTTCCTCGCCCCAAGGACGGTTGGCTAAGGGGGGAATGGTAACGCAAAAATTACCAATTATCCCCGCAAGAGGGGTATTTGGTTGCCAACGAGTGGCCAGCCTGACATTTACTTCAGTACCGAAATGACAACCGAGAGAAGTTGTTGTCGTCGTAAACACAACGTTGAACATAACATAACATAACAATATATATATATATATATATATATATATATATAGGGGTGTGAACCACTATATATATAGTATAATTCTCCTATTCTTAGATATTACTACAATATATATAGATTAAATAGCGTAGCTGACAACGCATCCCCTTGTCTAATTCCTTGGTTAACTTCAAATTCTTCGGTTTCTCCTTTTTGCGTTTTTATGGTAATTACCGTCCATTTCATTGTCATATATATTAGTTTCCTTAGCTTTGTGTGCACCCCTAGTTCTTTTAATGCATTCATTAGTTCATTTCTTTTGATTGAATCGAAGGCTTGTTTAAAGTCAATGAATAGAAATTCAATATCAACAGTATACTCAAGCGCCTCCTCAGTCCTTGGTATAATTACTGTAAATTATTCTTATTGTTATTATGTCCTGCATTTTTCATATTTTCGTTCTTTGTTCTTATTATTTTCTCTTAGTTTCACCTGTTTTGATAATTGTTGTTATTTCTTCACTTCACCGAACTTTGTGGCAATTAATTCTTTATATTAATATAAATAAAATATTGCCACAAGATTAAACAAACCTAAGTTAGTTTAATTTTGTGGCAATTTGCTTACTTTTAGTTTTTTATGTTGTTATTCCCAATGGCTGACGTATGAACCATGTAAGATAAAGTTCAAATAACTTTAATATTTGGCGAATCTGGTAAAAATTACCACGAAATGCAATATAGTGAACTCTACAACCGGAGATATTTCAATTTTACACCAAGTAAAGCAGAATAAATAGAATAAAAGTGAACAAACAGATATATTGTATACCAAAAACTGATTCATTTAAAATAACTTATAATAAATAATTAATTGCAACAAAGTTCGGTAAAGTAAAGAAATAACAGCGATTAATGAAGATAAGGAAAAATAACAACGAGATCAAAGGAGGAAAATATGAAAAATGCAGGATATAGTAACAATAAATAACAAGAATAATTTACGCTTTTAGAATTGAGATTTCGCAGTTTGGCAATTGTTATGATTATGTTACCTAGCAACGAGTTCTTTGGATCAACCTGGCGTCACAAGAGACAATTGGTATTTTTTCCTAGCCAACTTCGCATAACAAGGGAAATAGGTTGCCAAAATTTTGATTGCTGCACATAATGATATTTCTTAAGCTAAGGTATAACAAGGTGGTATCGTTGGATTTATGTATCTTTAGATTGCCTTTCGAAAAATGTAGATGTACCAATTAAGGTACACGATGTGCCAATTAAGGTAAGAAAGCTTACTTTAATGTATAACTTTAGCGTAGCAAAAGTTTCTAGTACGTTATCACAACAATCTGTTTTGAAACGAAAAACTTATTTGCATAGTGTCATATTTAATTTACTAAAGAAGGACGCATTTTCTCTATTAGTGAATCGAATAAAATTCAAGTCACCACTCTAGAGTGTAAGGCGTCTAAGATACCGGTCATTAAACAAACTGCGGCATTTCGGAAAAATCTCAAATTATGTCAATTATCTCAAAAACTAAGATAGGGAAGGCGCATCTAAAAACGTAATAATATACAGGTGTTCGATTTAAGAAACCAAACTTGTATCGTACGCAGCACAAGCTGAACACCCTGTTTACTTGAATATAATTTTATGTTGTGTAGTACTTGTCTCCGAATATTTTTTATTTGAAAATTGTTCCTCTAATTTGCTCAGGAAAAGAATTATCTTCTGTCCACGCACTAGGTGGACACGCTCTGTATAAATTGTTTAGACCAACTTTATTGTGTGCACTAATACTGGTTATATCTAATTTAAATCCATATTTTGATGTTACCGAAAACCCCGTTTCTTTGCGAATTATGCAAGTTGTGATTTTCCGATAGTAGGTTTAATCTCATATTAAAATTCCAAGTTAGTACAGCTAGAGATTTGATAAGAGGTATAGATTGAGAAGATAACAAATACAGCAAAGGAGCCGATAGTAGAATAGACAGATACCAGTTAAAATATAGAATCACTCAAGTTGAACGATTAAATAAAGAAATGGCTTACTAATCTTCTTATCTTAAAAGGACAACTTACTAATTTGTGTGGAAATTTTAATCATATCAAAGTATTTCGGTAATACCAAATACACTTCACAATTAGTGTGCTATGCATTATAAATATAACCTCTAGATCCTAGACTGAGATTTATCGATGGGCATGATATTTTTATTGTATTAAATTTATTATCAGCTACTATTATTCTGTGCTCTTCTAACATGGAATAAGAGAGTTTTAAAATATAAGGGAATGAATTAGGTAACTTTTTTCACTAAATACACCGTTTCTCTCCAGTCAGACTGAGGGGAATTAAAGCGATCATTTTTTAATCCTCCTATTATATCTGAAATTTAAAATAGTTTCCATATTATACTTATTAAAAAATCTTATCTTACCATACTAAAGTTTATTTAAAGATACCCATTTTTCTAAATTGGAAAATTTTGGAGTGCTTGGAGCGTTTTTATAGTGGTTTCTATCATATTTGCAAGAAGGAGTTCAACATGTGATTCTGAATGATTTTGAGTCGGACTTATTTGTCATAAGATGCTGTCCTACAGGGTCTATTTTAGGTTCAATTTTATCTTATATTTTCATTGAATATATAACTGAAGAGCAACAATTTTTGTTTATTCTACGTAAATGATAATTTTTCATGAAATTCCTTAATGTAATGTAATGACTTTCGTTTCTAATACGAATTATGTACTTACATACATAATTGTGCAATTAACAGTAATATTCTAAACAGAGTTACATTTATCAAAGATTTAGGCCCGATTTCTGATAAGGGATTAACGATTAAACAGCATATTTATAAGTTGGTTTCCAGGTGTGCACAGCAATTTGTGGTTTATTCCCAGGCGTTGCAGGATGTCACGTGCAACTTGCTTTCTATAATGATGATATTAATATGGTGGAATCGGTTCAATCTAGGTTCGCTTTTTGTTTCTTTAAATTTAGCACAGGGGCAATGTAGCTTCTACGTAATTTATTTCATGTTTATGGTAGGTAAGTAGCTTATATGCTCATAGGAAGATATTTTACTTGTTCTATACTCTATAAAATCCTGAATGGATGATGCAATTGCCAAGATCTAGTAAAAGAAGGGATCATCTTAATCCTTAACCGTATTCTAGATAGAATGTCTTGTTTTATTTAAATACCGCTCTCAATAAAATCTAGGATTAAGTAACCCTATTCGACAAATGCGGCGTCAAAAGATGTGGTAATTAATAATAGTTTAAATAACTTTAAAAAGCGGATTTTAAAATCCTCGTTTGATTTGGCAAATATTCATAATTGGGCCAATAAACTCCAATTTTGAAAACAAATTTATTTAAATTTAAACACCAGCTGTCAGCGCTATTGAAAAAAAATAAAAAAGGAATCTTAGGCGGTCTAAACTTACTTAGTTTCCCCGCCCTCCTCATAACTCGCCCTATAAAATCCGGCATTGTCCGTGCGCAAAAAACCCTTGTATATTATAATGACTTCTAGAATTGCATCAGGTTGGAGCGGGTTTTGCATATTAATCGTGAGGAAGTCATACTCGGTTTCCTCTCCGATGTCAGTGACTATTAAATCGCCCGCTTCATTTTGCAGCTTTACTCTGACGGCATCTATTATAATATCGTCAGTGTGCAAAGTTATGGTACTAGTTTCTCTTTGAACCAGAATCGTGATCGTCACTTCACCCAGAAATTCAAAAGTTTCAAAATCAGGTTCCAAAGTAACATCGTAGCTTATAGGAATTGTATCATCTGGTAATCTATAGAGTCCTTCCTCTACCTCGCTAAACCTAGCGTAACTATTGGGAATTTCGGGGAAGCTGGCAAGAGACACGCCTGAAATTACGGAAATCACCAGCACCCACCTTACCGCGATCATGTCTATGAAGAAAGTATAATAGCACTACTGGAGCTTATGACAATCGGGTGATCGAATTTATAAGATTATAATTCTTTATCATATTTTAATATTATATGCTTTTTCGTGACAATACCGGCATATCAAGATTGGGTAACAGATGATTGTTGATAGATTAATATATTACTTTCGCAGGTATGTTTGTCAAGAGTATCGTTATCGATCATTTAAAGTTACATCTTTTTAGTAGTTTTAATCCCCCTTATTTGTTTTATAATCCAGTATTCTAATTAAGATGATTCACTAATCCAAAATAAATATTTTAAGCTAAATCAGATTTTTTATCATTCAAAAAACATGTACTTTCTAAAAGTATAATAATAATAATAATAATAAAGTTTATTAAATCCAACAGATTGTAAATCCACTTACAGGGTCATAACTATTGCAACACAACAAGTACTTAAATCTAAACATGTGCACAATTAGCAATAGATTAGCAATAAAGAAAACAAAAAGAAAAAATGCATATCTCTCCATTAGTATAAACATCCTATAAAATTCAAACAATTATATCTACCATATAACTCACCGAGTTATTGCGCACATTATATGCAAAGGTGAGTTCATTAGAAAGTTAGAGCTAGCTATTTTATCTAAAAAGGCAATTGAATTCCTAGAATTAAATCTCGGCACATAAAAGTTAATTTCCTCCAAAAACAATGAATCCTCAAGAATGTTGTGAATCAATTTATATAGCAGCAATTTTTCTGGCATTGCACAACGGACTAAAACTAAATTCATCTAATAAGAACTCATAAGTAACATGCAGATCGGAATAGTGATGATGCTTTTTGTAATAGAGCTATTTCAAAAAACGCTTCTGTGCAGATTCAAGTAAATAAATATTATACTTGTAATACATATGGAGACCACATCACGCTACAATTCCCCAACCTGCTCCATATCAAAGAGTTATACAGTTATACAACAGTGTCTATGTTTTCAAAATCTTTACATGACAGAAATAATGAAACCTAGTAATTTGCAGTACGCAAATCTCTGTGATTATTAAAAGATAATTTAGTATCAAAAAGGATACCTAGATCTTTATATGTTATGTATTTTTCCAGTAAGATATCGGCAATTTGGTCATTGTACTCAACATTAGTGATTCTGCGCGAATAGGTCATAGTCCTGCACTTATTGATATTTAAGTTCAATCGATTGTTTTGGGATCAAAGATATAAGTTATTAATGTCAGATTGAAGCAGAGCGCAATTACTAACACTATCTATCACGCGAAATATTTTAGGTTATCGGCATATAGTAGCCTATGGAATGATAACACAACACGTATGTTGTTTATGAAGATAGCTAACATAAGGGGACCGATATTAGAGCTTTGGCCTACGCCGTTATGTGCAATAAAGGTTCTTGAACGAATACCTTCATACTCCACAAATTACCTCCTGTCTTCATAGTAACTCTTCATGAACGAGACAAAATCCGAGTGTAATCCGAATAAGTGCAATTTACTCAAAAGTAACTTATGCTGTATACAATCAAAAGCTTCACTGAAGTCTGTGTACGAGGTAGGCGGCATAAATTCTCGGCCTGACAGGCTTATACAAGTTCGAGGGTGTTCAAACTCCGTTGCCTCATAGTTACACATGTGCGAGGCCTACATTATATATATTATGGTTTGAAGAGTAGTAGTTTTTAGTAGCCAGCCGGACAACGTGACTAGTGCATGAAAATGTCTCAGGTAACGAAAATTGAATACCGCGCGGTCATTAAATTTTTAACAAGAGAAGGGCATACGCCTAAAAACATTAAATAGCTTTTAGACGGCAGTAGGTAGGCTACACCGGTACGGGACCACTTTCAAGGCCATTCGCGTCCCATAACTTCGTGCAGCCGCAGTTCGCGGATTGATTCGCGGCTATTTCAAGGTCGCGCTTTTAATCCGCGGGTAATTTCGCCGAATCGATGTTTAATTAGCAGCTCGCGCTTTTAATCCGCGGGTAATTTCGTGGAATCGAAGTTTGATTAGCGACTCGCGCTTTTAATTTTTAATTTTAATTTTAAGTTCGCGCTTTTTAATCCGCGAGAAAGATGGCATCCGCGGAAAGATGGCGTCCGCGGCTACGTTAATTAGCGGTTTCGTTCACGGCTAATTTCACGATGACGCGGTTCTCGGAATTTTACATGGCCATTGACGCATGTAAATGAGTCAGGACGATGATGCGGTTCTCGGAATTTTACATGGCCGTTGACGCATGTAAATGAGTCAGGGCGATTGCTCGGTTACTTCTGAGAATTTTTTTAGAAAAATACTCATATTCTGCAGGTCTCAACATGATGTATCATCCTTCCAGAATGAGTCAGATAGGCATAAAAATTATTACATTCTTGGAATTGTTCTCTCTCTTAATTATTGCATTCTTAACGATATAAAAGGGGTATTTTCTTCTTCTACCCATCTAACTGTTATACTGTAACCTTAGTGCTTTATGCATCTCAGAGTTCTCTTACAACTTTGCATCCTATTACATGTAAGTACTTTTAATTTATATTTCTTTACATTGTCATTTAAATTACGTTAAAGTTTTTGTTTTAGAATATTCTCATGCAATTTTTATTAGCTCTCATTCAAAAATATTTATGATTATAACCACACGAACTTCTGCTTTAGACTTAGTTTTTCTATATTCCAGCGAAATGGATTCCCAATTTACATCGCCCGCGACTTCTCAATTTACGGATGAGGAGTTGTGGAAAGCCTACGATGAAGGGATTGTAAATAGCATAAGAAAGGATGTTGCGAAAATGGGGAAGGTATTGAACGACATGGAGGAATCATAGAGACACGCATTAGTCTGATCTTGAAAAAACTTAAAAACATCGTGCTTATAATGCAAGACCATCCAAAGGCGCACTCGCTTTATATAAGGATATTGAACATACTGGAAAAAATTACTTCATTTATACGTACTTAATTAATTCTCATATACCGCTGGTTAAAGTTAGCATTTACTTAATGAACTTTAATACCTAGCGCTATGAATTAAAACAAGATATTTGCTTTTAGTTATTTATTTGTATACTAACTTATTGCTAATATAACATTAAAACAAACTGACCATTAAATAATTTAATAATATATCCACATTACGCTCTGTACACATACTTAATTTATTTTTATGATGATAAAAACAAGCAAGGTTGCTCTTGGAACCGAGTTCGTGAAATCTGAAGACTACAGCCCGGGTCATCAGATCTCTATTAAATTGTATTCTCTTACAATGAAATTGTAAAGAATAAATATAGAAGATAGTATGGAAGAAGAAATCGGGGCCGCCTTGCAGACTATCGACGAAAATTGTGGAAGATTGGACGCAATAGACGACAATCTTATATCACTGCTCCCTCTATATGTCCTACGAAATAAAATACCTGCAGCAGAAGTGACATCTCTCCTCAAGAAAAGAAAGCCGCACTTCAAGACTGCTTTCCATCCTACCTCCATATAGCGGATGATCAATTGGATGGGCCACCACCACCCATAAGAAACTGTGCAGGATGCAACAAATACATGTAAAATTTATATATTACACACATGTATTATCTAAGAATGAGGTGACGCTAAATAAAATGCACTACGCATAAACTATAATTGTTTTTTATTTTTATCTAGTAATACAATGCTCATAGATTCAAAATATCGGATAACATATGAACGTCTGCTAAAGGACAAATTTTAAGTTCATCGCTATGGTACATATGGTACCCAGAGTGTTTCTTATTGTAGGAATGTCTTTTATGTATTATAAATTCACTATTGGTACACTAACAAATTTTTTCAACACATCTGTCTTCTCATGTCCTTTAACATACACTTTTGTATAGTTAGCGCAAAAGTCTATCAATATTCTTTAAATCTACACAGCTATCCTTGTATTTACATCTACATAGTCATCCTTGTATTTAATATTTAAAAAATTACGCTCCAACTACTTGAAGAGAAGATGCGTAGTTCGCGCTCCATTCGTGATGCTCATTTCTTTAGGTGTAAAGTCGGGAGTATTAAATCCCTGTATATTGGTTACCAGGAATGCCTCGAATCGCTGACGGTATATTTTTTCTCTGTGATCAGGCAATAAAACTAAGCTTAGAACCTTTTCTAAATTCTTAATTCTGTTTTTCTATCGGCCGCCATAGCTACCCACTGCGACCTTCGATCTTCGTTCGGTATTGTATAAATCGTGACTCTCTCATCAAACTTCACCGACATTTTATTTGGACTTATCGTGGCGAGGACTGCCAGCGGTGGTTTACCGAAGAGATGCGTCAATTTGCAGAAGACGTAGAGACCGTATTTCTTTACCCTCTACCGATGGAGCGTCGTACGCCTGCGCAAGAGCTGTAATTCCGCTCCATTTCACACTACCACATCTGCGAGCGACCCTTTGACGTTCGTGACGACCATGATCACCTTACTGGTAAATATCGCGGCGCGGCACATGAGGATTGTAATATTAATTATCAGGATAGTCACGTGATTCCAATCGCTTTTCATAATCTAAGTGGGTATGACCCTCATTTTATCATCAAAAACCTCGCTAAAGATTTCGAAGGCCGCGTCAATTTGCTTCCTATAAATAAAGAGCGATATATCTCCTTTACCAAAAATATAGACGATAACCTAATAAAATTCAGATTTATTGATTCCTTTAGATTTTTGGCATCTTCTCTAGAAAAACTAGCATCATACCTACCCGTATTCCCAAATTCAGATGATTTAAAATTCCAATTATTAATACGTAAAGGAATGTTTCCGTACGACTATATTGATTCTTTCGCAAAATTAGATGAGAAGAACTTGTCCGATAAAATAAAATTTTACAATTCAATCACTGTCTCAGACATTACACTTGACGACTATGCGCATGCCAACGACGTGTGGAGCTCTTTCGGGTGTCAAAATTTAGGCGAGTGCAGCGACCTATATTTAAAAACAGACATTATGCTATTAGCTGACGTATTTGAGCAATTTCAGACTAGCTGCTTGAAAACTTACGGCTTAGACCCAGCGCATAATTATACTTCACCCGGGTATACCTGGGATTGTATGCTAAAGTTTACCAGTATTACGCTCGAGCTGTTAACAGATATCGATATGGTGCTGTTTATAGAGCGAGGTATCCGAGGAGGACTAAGCCAGTGCTCGAAACGTTACGCGGTCGCGAATAATAAATATCAACCGAATTTCAAACCAGATCGGCCATCAAAATTCTTGATTTATGACGACATCAACAATCAGTATGGATGGGCGATGTCACAGTGCCTTCCCTACGGAGGATTTGAGTGGGTAGAAGGCGATTTTGGCAATTCAGGTCTTTACCATTCGGAAAACCAAAACCGCTTTAAGTCCCCACGATGACAAAAGGTATCTGATGCCCAGGTCGGTGGAAACACTGCCGTAGGGACATTGGAGAATAATGGACTCGCAAAGTTGAGGTGTTGGCGAATCCTATGGCGCTGATGTGAAAAGTATTATACATCTATTTTAAGGAAGCTATTAAACACATTGTATATGTCTAAATAGAATGAAATATTGTTGTATACTAGGGTACGTAAGGATTCATTTATAGTCGGGAGTCTCATGTATTTATCGAATAGTGTTGCCGATTGTCCTTGATTCGCTTCGTGCGCTTCCCACCTTATACTTTCATAGCGGGCAAATGTTGTAACACTGCTCATATATTTTAGCGGTTAACTTTAATACGAAATTTACGGACGCGGTATATGGTAATCAGATAATTATATCTTTAATATACGTATATGTTAAATCGGATGTTTTATTCCTCATCCCGTACAACAACCAGCTCTATTTCATACTTTTTCACCTAACGGCAGAAGTGTTTACTCCCTGTCATTCAATTTATGTTATCACTATAACACCTTTTACATCAGCTGATAAACATTAAAGCAGTCATAGCCTAGAGAGCCGCATCTTTTTGCTAGGTTTATTAGGTTTTCATATACAGAGTGTTTCCTTTGTAACTCTGTTCACTGATTAATTCTAATACTTGATTTAATACTATGCTATAATAATAATTTGTACCGTCCATTATCTCCCGCCTTTTTATTCGCTCTTTCCAGTCTACGAACATGTTCCATAGAATTCAAATTTATACTAAACAACAAGGAAGAACACTCACAATCATGTCGTTATCATATGCAGACAAGACAGCACTCTCCATATTAAGCGGTACAATACCGCAGGAATTAATAACATTATTTCGGGGCCTGTCTACCGGCTTTCATCATGTTCTGTGATGAAGCAAGAAAATTGAACTATCAGCTCGAAATAACACTAGGCTATGTGAGGCTTAAGGACTTACGGATGCCCGTAATGCATTGAAAAATCTACTGAAAAAATTAATGAATAATGTACTACTTGGGAAATCAATGGAGAACGTTCGACTTTCATAGATATCGGGATTGTAAATCTCGTACAGTATTTAACGAGAATTTGGTTGCGGTGGAACCGTATAGAAATTATATTATATTTGGCTAGCCCATCTACGTAGGCATGTTAACATATTTCCAAAACGGCTTTTGAGCGGCTACCGAACAGCTTCTGAACGGCTTTTGAACGGCTCCTGAATAGCTTTTGAACGGATCCTGAACAGCTTCTGAACAGTTTTTGAACAGCTTTTGAACGGCTTTTGAACAGCTTTTGAACTGCTCCTAAACAGCTTCTGAACGGCTCCTGAACGGGTATCCGTTCAATGACTATATCTCTTGACACTAGGTGGCTCCAGGAATTTATTTCCGGGTGTGATACGTTCCGAGTATGATACGTTCCAGGTGTAGTATGCCGTATGGAAGCTATTGTTTGTGGGAGTGACTCGTGTTTGAAATGTGTTTGGGGGTCGGATAGGTAGTAGTAGGTAGGGGGTCAATTGAGCGTGGGTTCGTAAATAGATAATGAACATCCCACGCTCAATTGACCTCCTACCTATTACTACCTATCCGACCCCCAAACACATTTCAAACACGAGTCACCTCCACAAACAATAGCTTCCATACGGCATGCCACACCCGGAACGTATCACACCCAGAAATAAATTCCTGGAGCCACCTAGTGTCAAGAGATATAGTCATTGAACGGATACCCGTTCAGGAGCCGTTCAGAAGCTGTTTAGGAGCTGTTCAGGAGCCGTTCAAAAGCTGCTCAGAAGCTGTTCAGGAGCCGTTCAAAAGCTATCCAGGACCCGTTCAAAAGCCGTTCACAAGCTGTTCAGTAGCCCTTCAAAATCCGTTTTGGAAATATGTTAACATGCCTACGTAGTTAGGCTAACCAAATATAATATCATTTCTATATAGTTCCACCGCAACCAAATTCTCGTTAAATACTGTACGAGATTTACAATCCCGATATCTCTGAAAGTCGAACGTTCTCCATTGCCTTCCCAAGTAGTACATTATTCATTAATTTTTTCAGTAGATTTTTCAATGCATTACGGGCATCCGTAAGCCTTTGTGCCTCACATAACCTAGTGTTATTTCGAGCCGATAGTTCAATTTTCTTGCTTCATCACAGAACATGATGAAAGCCGGTAGACAGGCCCCGAAATAATGTTATTAATTCCTGCGGTATTGTACCGCTTAATATGGAGAGTGCTGTCTTGTCTGCATATGATAACGACATGATTGTGAGTGTTCTTCCGTGTTGTTTAGTATAAATTTGAATTTTATGGAACATGTTCGTGGACTGGAAAGAGCGAATAAAAAGGCGGGAGATAATGGACGGTACAAATTATTATTATAGCATAGTATTAAATCAAGTATTAGAATTAATCATTGAACAGAGTTACAAAGGAAACACTCTGTATATGAAAACCTAATAAACCTAGCAAAAAGATGCGGCTCTCTAAGGTGTGACCGCTTTAATGTTTATCAGCTGATGTAAAAGGTGTTATAGTGATAACATAAATTGAATGACCGGGAGTAAACACTTCTGCCGTTAGGTGTAAAAGTATGAAGTAGAGCTGGTTGTTGTACGGGATGAGGAATAAAACATCTGATTTAACATATACGTATATTAAAGATATAATTATCTGATTACCATATACCGCGGCCGTAAATTTCGTATTAAAGTTAACCGCTAAAATATATGAACAGTGTTACAACATTTGCCCGCTATGAAAGTATAATGTGGGAAGCGCACGAAGCACGAATCCTTACGTACCCTAGTATACAACAATATTCCATTCTATTTACACATATACAATCTGTTTAATAGCTTCCTTAAAATAGATGTATAATACTTTTCACATCAGCGCCATAGGATTCGCCAACACCTCAACTTTGCGAGTCCATTATTCTCCAATGGGACTTAAAGCGGTTTTGGTTTTCCGAATGGTAGAGACCTGATGGTGCTCTGATTTGAGCAGATTTTGTTCTATGGATGTTTCTTTGCTCTCACACAAACAGGTTAAATAATCGTTAAACGTGATGTGGCACTTGACAATGTGCCTCTTTACTCCCTTGGCATTCTTATCTTTGTCCGCCCCATCCATTCTATACGCGTACATCTTTGAGCGAAGGCCTACAAATTCCGACATGTTTTGTATTTAAATCGATGTAGGATTTAAGCCAAACTGATTGATTAAATTTTAAGACGCGATGAATTTTTGTTAGAATTAACTCGTTTTCCAAAGCTTGTTGTAAATTGCGGTAATGGATAACATAACGTTCTTTGTTATATAATGTGGCTAATAATTTCTTTTCACGAGAATTTGGCGGTGCGCGGTGTTCAGGACAGAATTGGAGGTCGCTGTGGGAACTGTGAATGCCTTGCGGGTAATCTAAGTCAACTTCAAGAATGCAGCCTTCAGGATTATCTGCAGCTACATTGAAATTAAAATTGCCTAAATCGCCTTCTACCCACTCAAATCCTCCGTAGGGAAGGCACTGTGACATCGCCCATCCATACTGATTGTTGATGTCGTCATAAATCAAGAATTTTGATGGCCGATCTGGTTTGAAATTCGGTTGATATTTATTATTCGCGACCGCGTAACGTTTCGAGCACTGGCTTAGTCCTCCTCGGATACCTCGCTCTATAAACAGCACCATATCGATATCTGTTAACAGCTCGAGCGTAATACTGGTAAACTTTAGCATACAATCCCAGGTATACCCGGGTGAAGTATAATTATGCGCTGGGTCTAAGCCGTAAGTTTTCAAGCAGCTAGTCTGAAATTGCTCAAATACGTCAGCTAATAGCATAATGTATGTTTTTAAATATACGTCGCTGCACTCGCCTAAATTTTGACACCCGAAAGAGTTCCACACGTCGTTGGCATGCGCATAGTCGTCAAGTGTAATGTCTGAGACAGTGATTGAATTGTAAAATTTTATTTTATCGGACAAGTTCTTCTCATCTAATTTTGCGAAAGAATCAATATAGTCGTACGGAAACATTCCTTTACGTATTAATAATTGGAATTTTAAATCATCTAAATTTGGAAATACGGATAGGTATGATGCTAGTTTTTCTAGAGAAGATGCCAAAAATCTAAAGGAATCAATAAATCTGAATTTTATTAGGTTATCGTCTATATTTTTGGTAAAGGAGATGTATCGCTCTTTATTTATAGGAAGCAAATCGACGCGGCCTTCGAAATCTTTAGCGAGGTTTTTGATGATAAAATGAGGGTCATACCCACTTAGATTATGAAAAGCCATTGGAATCACGTGACTATCCTGATAATTAATATTACAATCCTCATGTGCCGCGCCGCGATATTTACCAGTAAGGTGATTATGGTCGTCACGAACGTCAAAGGGTCGCTCGCAGATGTGGTAGTGTGAAATGGAGCGGAATTACAGCTCTTGCGCAGGCGTAAGAGGCTCCATCGGTAGAGGGTAAAGAAATACGGTCTCTACGTCTTCTGCAAATTGACGCATCTCTTCGGTAAACCACCGCTGGCAGTCCTCGCCACGATAAGTCCAAATAAAATGTCGGTGAAGTTTGATGAGAGAGTCACGATTTATACAATACCGAACGAAGATCGAAGGTCGCAGTGGGTAGCTATGGCGGCCGATAGAAAAACAGAATTAAGAATTTAGAAAAGGTTCTAAGCTTAGTTTTATTGCCTGATCACAGAGAAAAAATATACCGTCAGCGATTCGAGGCATTCCTGGTAACCAATATACAGGGATTTAATACTCCCGACTTTACACCTAAAGAAATGAGCATCACGAATGGAGCACGAACTACGCATCTTCTCTTCAAGTAGTTGGAGCGTAATTTTTTGAATACTAAATACAAGGATGGCTATGTAGATGTAAATACAAGGATGGCTATGTAAATTTAAAGAACATTGATAGACTTTTATCTAACATTAGCGCTAACTATACAAAAGTGTATGTTAAAGGACATGAGAAAACAGATGTCTTGAAAAAATTTGTTAGTATACCAATAGTGAATTTAGAATACATAAAAGACATTCCTACAATAAGAGAAACTCTGGGTGAATGTTGGATGTACCATAGCGATGAACTTAAAATTTGTCCTATAGCAAACGTTCATATGTTATCCGATATTTTGAATCTATGAGCATTGTATTACTAGATAAAAATAAAAAACAATTATAGTTTATACTTAGTGCATTTTATTTAGCGTCACCTCATTCTTAGATAATACATGTGTCTAATATATAAATTTTACATATATTTGTTGCATCCTGCACAGTTTCTTATGGGTGGTGGTGGCCCATCCAATTGATCATCCGCTATATGGAGGTAGGATGGAAAGCAGTCTTGAAGTGCGGCTTTCTTTTCTTGAGGAATGAGATGTCACTTCTGTTGCAGGTACTTTATTTCGTAGGACATATAGAGGGAGCAGTGATATAAGTTTGTCGTCTATTGCGACCAATCTTCCACAATTTTCGTCGATAGTCTGCAAGGCGGCCCCGATTTCTTCTTCCATACTATCTTCTATATTTATTTTTTACAATTTCATTGTAAGAGAATACAATTTAATAGAGATCTGATGACCCGGGCTGTATAGTCCCGAGTAGCGATATCGGACGGTAACTTTCCGGAGAACTTGCGTCCTTCTTAGGTTTCTTCGCGGGGATTATCCTGGCAGCTCTCCACTTGGACGGATAGTGCGTCAACCGAAGCGCCGCGTTGAAGAGTCCCGTCAAGTTGACAAGCAACTTGAGCGGCAGGTTCTTCAGAGCGGCGTTCGTGATGCCATCGTCCCCTGGGGCCTTTCTGCTAGGAATCCTTCAGATGATTTGTAGGACCCCCTTTGGAGAGACTACGATGGGTCGCCTGGCTCCATCGCATCGATCTTGTCCAAGGTGTCTCGGAGTTCGTTTTCCTGCTGAGGATTGTAACCATTTGTGGGGGTGAAGTGGGCCATGAAAGTGTCGGCCAGCGTCATTGGGTAATAGTTTCGTTAACTGAAGCTCCCGATTTAAAGGGATCATACCCGTATAATACCGCATAAAGCTGCCGAATTCTTCTAGATGTTGGGCGTGTCCTGACAACGTTTTCTTAATTCGCTGGTTGTTACATTCTCCTGGTTTGAAGAACAATGCCGCTAGTCGTCTGCTTCGGTATATCTTCCTTGTGAAGAGGGAAGACCTATTGCTTTTGCTTATTCGTAAATAATGCTTATATATTTGTTCGCTTATTCGGTTGCTCTCTAAATTAAACACAGTACATAGGTATAAAACATACATTTATTATACAAACAGCCCCTTTGTACAAAAAGATGCAAATACATAAGTATTGTGTAATATATTAATTACATAATTTATTTTCGTGAACGCATTTATATGTATCTCAACGTTTCTAATGCTCGGTCCACCACCACAACCCTCCAGAGCCTGAGCGTGTGGTCGGGTGACAGCAGCAAAGAAAAAGCCGATCACTATCGCAAAAGTATGTTATACAACTCACGGCTCCCAGACGCTCGTGTCATTTCATGTATTTGTATGATATACTACCTCTCGTACCTATTACTCTGGCTGCTGTCCCATACATAAGTGAAAAAGTGAGAAACCAAAGATTGTGTGATGAATAGACGCTATGTTATGCGTAAGCAAAGGAGCGATGATTGACAGTAGTGGTATTATGTATACTTTGTCGACGCTAAATGTATATCGAGTGCTTGTTTCCAATATATACGCTAGCGGTAGCTCCATCGTGGAGATATATAAATGACTACCAGGCAATTTTTAATTTGTGCGTCGACGATTTTGATAATATTTACGTATATTATAAGAAATGAAATATATTTTTACATTAAATGGGTACAGGTTAAAGTTTTAATGAATATAAATATGTAATATATTAATTTATACGAAACAAAACAAGTGAAATATTGAACTTACAAGAAAATAAAATAAACGATTCACAAATAAGGCACATAAAATGTGGAGTTTATAAAATAGAACAAATGAAATTATAAATTTACAGGAACTAAATAAAATGTTAAGTGTTCTTAACACTGGCCTTAGTTTTATTGACCGAAGTTGCCGATGTATGAACTCATTACCGTGAATACCGATTACCGTCCAATTATATCACCCAATAGAAAAATTATCAATTGAATTTTGTTAACCGGAAGTCGGGCACGTTCTGACGACGTTTTCATGATTCACTGGTGGCAGATTTATCGGTTAAAGTTGCCGAATTTTAAACTCACTATTGAAAACCGTAAAGCTTTCCGAATTTAAATACGTTACTGCATAAAGTTACTTTCAATTGAGTTTGACGAATGGATGACGGCCATTGCTCTGTCGAATTCCTTGTAACTCACCGGTAGTAATTCCCGCGATACCGCCTGTTAATTGTTCCATTTTATTGATAAGTCACTCGATAAGTACATGGTCTCAAAGGAAATTTCAATTTTTAAACTTTATTTTAAGAAAAGGAGAATTATTCCGTTTTATTTTATTTTACTTCTGGAATCTGAATATCGTTTATTTTGTTTTAAAACCAGTTGTAAATATGTAAATAAATTACATATTACATATTTATACTTACATATTTTTAATAAAAACTTACTTATTTTCTTATCCGTCTTTGTCCGACTCTGGACAAATATGAGCTACTGGTAGAATATTGTTGATAAATTCGTGTTCCAGAACACCACAGAATCCATTTTTTCTCCGATTACACAAATTTACGGAATTAAATTTGCAAGGAAGTCGCATAAAAAAGTAAAGTTTTTCGGAATTTTTGTGAATTTTAATTTCATCACAAAAATAAATAAATAACTGTTTGCTGCTTGTCGCGACATATGTTAGCAAGAAGCGTGACTAGACCTTTCTGTGCCGTTAAGCCGCTGGTACAGAAACCTATACAGTGTGGTCCTAAACTGCCCCTCCCATGCTAACTTTTGAACGACAGAAGCCAGCATTTTTAGAGAAAATAGGTCGATTTCTAATTTTTGTAAACTAACTTTTGCCGTTATCAATCAGCATCTCAATTTTATTTCCGGTTTTACCGGAGGTGACGTTAAGTTTCTTATTTTAAACAGAACACCATGTATATTTTTACGAGGATATGCAGCAATAAAAGGTGTGGTAATCTGTTTTTGTTCTTACGCAAAGTTTGCTACGAAGGAGCGACAAATTGTTTCATGTAACGCCAGACTGATCTAAAGAGCTCGTTGCTAAGCAAAGTAATCCTAACAATTGCCAAACTGCTAAATCTCAATTGCAAAAGCGTGCATTATCTTGTTATTTATCGTTATTATAACCTGCCTTTTCATACTTTCGTTCATTGTGCTCGTCATTATTTTATGTTATTTTAACTCGTTTTGTTAATTGCTGTTTCTCCTTTACTTTATCGAACTTTATTGTAATTAATTAATTGTGGTAGGTTTGTTTAAATTTGTTAGTTTTTGACAGGCAATGTGCGTAAGTTTCAGTTTCTTATGTTGTTGATTTTATAATGGCATCCGCATGGACCACGTTAAATAATCATCAAGTACCTAATTTTAATGTTTGGTGAATTTGGCAACAATTACCACAAAGTGGAACATAATGAACATTGCCCTGTACAGCCGGAAATATTTGAAATGTGAGCATAAATAGCGTAAAATTTACAGGCGAACTTCTTTAACAGAGGATAATACGATTTAAACTATTCTATAATTTGTTGCGCAACCATAGCAAATAAGGTGATAATAGTTGCCAGATCTATATAGTATTAAAATTGACACCGCAATTTTGCATAGTTCGTGCCGAAGCCATCATAAAAGTAACAACACAGAAAATCTAAAAAATAGACATATTGTCTATCAAAAACATATTTAAACAAACTTACCATAATTAATTAATTGCAATAGAGTTCCATAAAGTAAAGAAATAACAACGATTAACAGAACAAGTTAAAATGAGAGAAAATAACAGCGACAATAAAGAAGGAACGTATGACAAATGCGGTATATAATAATAATGAACAACAAGAATAGTTTACGCTTTTGGAATTGAGGTTTGACAGTTTGGCAATTGTCATGATTACGTTGTTTAGCAACGAGCTCTTTAGATCAGTCTGGCGTCACAAGAAATAATTTGGCGTTCTCTCCTAACCAACTTTGCGTAAGAAGAAAAGCAGATTACCAAAGCCTTTATTGCTGCATATCGTTATATTTCTTAGGTTAAAGTATAACAAATGTGCTATTGTTGGACTGGCCTTTCGATTGCCTTTCCAAAAACGTAAAAATATATAGGGCGTTCTATTTAAAATAAGAAAGTTGACACCACTTCCGGTGAAACCGGAAACAATAGAAATGCTGATAACGGAAGAAGTTAGCTCACAAAAAATAGAGGTCAGCCATTTTTTTCTAAAAACGCTAACTTCTGTCGTTCAAAAGTTAACATGGTGGGGGAATATTTTGGGACCGCACTGTATAATAGTAACAGGATAAAGATATTAATATCACTATATCATCCAACCGCATACTACACCAACACATTAGGGTACGGGGTTCTGTACATCTCACCTCTAGTGTGGATTCATGGTACTAAATCTGATGGTAAATACATCCTCCAAAATGTAACGCTGCCTTTCTTATAGAGAGTTGAGATCGGTATATTCCAGTAAAGAAAATAAACGCCGACCCCTTTTAGAGAATCCAGCTTCAGCTTCTAACATTGAAAAATTGTGGTAACACGTTCACGCGAGTTACAGATCAACAAGTCCAATGCTGGACCGTGTAACATTGTGCTTTCGGAAAGAAAGGTGGTTGTCCGCATTATTGCGTAGTTCAGTGAATTAATTTTTTAGTAAATTGCGTTTTACTTCACTTTTTATAGGATTTTAACCCATTTTCAATCATTATAGTCTCCCTTATAAAGTGCATTTTGATTTGCAGGCAGTATATTTAACCGTGTTTAGTTTAGTACAATGGAATTAGTAGGGAACCTTTAGAATTTGGCATTAGTTCAAAATTTTAGTCCCTATTGGCCGCATAACAAGCAAAAACTTAAATAAAACAATTGCAAGTGCATTTTTGATAATATCCTTTATTAATTGTCAGATTATAATTCTACATAAAAACTCTTCAGGATTTTCAGAAGCCGTTTACTTGCAACCAACTCGTTATGGATGGAACAAACTGACTGGACCAAGCCGCATTTGCTTGCGCTGTTAATATCGAATTTCTCAGGATCGTATTGCTCAATTGCAAACTAGTAGCAAATGAGTACAACTAAAAAAAAGAGAAAGGAACGAGAAAAGTGGATTTACAGAAAAATGAAATGCACTTATAGTTAAATTACCTCATCATACTGTCCAATCGCACTAAATCTAGACGCGATTCCGTTAAACAAGGAACTTATCTGCGAAGTTGTAAAGCTGTAAAAATAAAATTTTAATGGGAATTCATTTAGCAATTTGCTGAATCATTTTGATAACGATTTCATCGACAACTTTACAGATTTATATTTCACATTTTTAGTGCATTCTATTATACATATCTACAATAGCTCCACTTTATTGAAAAGTTTTAAAGTACATAAGTGCTCAGGTGACATAAATTCAATATAAGCAGCATGTAGATATACTTTGCGAGGTTAAATAGATATTGAGTTTTTTAAATTTTCCAAAAAATGGCAGTGTGCTATGGACGAAAAACCTACATAATACTTTTTTTGTTGTTAAATTATTTGTATATTATGAACAAACACTAAAAATCTCTTAACAAAATAATTTTATTAATTTAAGATTAGACTTAAAAAGTTTAATGAGAGAATGTGTGTATTACGAGGGTAGTCTGGAAAGTTTCTATCCTCAACATGAAAACGGCGTACTCGTCAAAAATGTTCTGGTAATATAATTGTGCATGTGTTAAAATATATTTTTGGAAATTTCAGCCATGTAGGACGCTCACTTGTTGTTCAATAGCCGTTTGTGCCAATCGATGTTAGTGTTTTTGTAAAAATGGAAAATATCGAATATCGAGCCGTCACTAAATTCTTGCATCTGAAAAGTAATACGGCTACGCAAATTAACGCCGAAATGGACGTTGTTTACCGAGATTCTGCGCCATCGAATATTTTCGTTCGAAATGGAGGTCGGCGACTACATAACTGGCGTTCGGTAATTCGATGTCGTGGTCGAAAGATACAAAGAAAAACAATGGCGCGCCGGGAAATTGTCAAAGTTGTCAAGTACGATTCTGATGAGAATGCGATTTTGGGCGCACTCGATGAACGCTACTTGGTGTGGTATTTCGAATAAAGAAATTACAATTCCCAGGAAATTACAATTCCCAGGAATTGTAATGTAAGTGCTGTAGACGATGCGGACTAGGAAGGATATGTGCACCTTTTTTCTTCCGTCACGTTGCAAACTAGGACGCCTGACATTTGAATTTTCAGGCAGGTGCGAAGTATAAATTAAGCAAGAATTGGAATTGGAGTGACGATTATGGTGTCTTCGAGCTGTTTAGCGAGGATTTTTGTCTAAGAGTATACCTTTTTACATAAAAAATGCATGCATTGGAAACCGATAACATTTGACCTGCTACCGTACATCGGCTGACAATGGCGAAAACTTGGTTAATTTTCTTTCCAGGCGTAACTTTTGTGGAAAATGTGTAGTTGGAGGACAAAGAGATATTATTAAATGTTTGAGGTGATACGGCAAGGACATTTAATATGCCAACTTGACAAGTTTATGTAAAATGCATTAAAAGTCATAAATTATGTCCTTTTATGGAAAGTGCAGCTCAGAAAATTGGAACCGAAGTGGAGCTTGCGTTTTCGTAGCTATGTGGCATGACAATGGCATTCGCTTACTTCTTATTTTGCTTATTTAAAAAGTAAGTTTCAGCATCAAACATAAACTAGCCATCCTACTGTAAACACCTCTTCTAAGATTTATTACTGTCATTTTCAGTATTCCAGAAGCGAAAGCAAATGAAAAGATAACTTTCTCAGGGAGAATGTCATATCTTGAACCAAGAAAAATCAAGAGTTTTGAATAATTCAATCACCATTCGAATTTGAGACGTCGGTATCGGTAAGCAAAAAGTGTTAACAGCTCGCATATTAACAAGATGACTCTACTCGATTTTAGACGAAATCGGGTACAACCAGTGGTAAATAGAATATATTTGTGGTTGTATGAGAACTTTGTAGATTCATCTAATCAGCAGGGGATGCGTGCACGCCGGAAAAATGAAGGAAATCATGCAACCACAAGCTGTGCTTGCAAATAAATAAAACAAGAAGAAAGTATCCCTAAATGTCGTGTCAAGAATCCAGCTTATGCATGTGCTCTCTGTACATGTGTTGTTGTAGCAGGAGAAGTACAACGATTTATCGGCTCGGTAAAGGAAAGATGCTCGCCTGAAAACCAATGAAATCAAGGAAGACAATAGTCAAATAAGAAAAAAGGAAGGTCAAATTGGATACTGTGTTACCGTTGCGTTCTTGCAGCTGGTAACCCTATGAGTTAGACCTAGACAATTCACTGGGATGGGTAAACCTGCATCTGGTATCCCTATAAGTATAAACCTAAAGAATTTGCTGAGGTGAGTAATCTGCAGCTGGTATCCCTATGAGTATAGACCTAGACAATTCGCTGGCGTGGGTAAACTTTCATCTGGTGTCCCAATGAGTACAGACCGAGAAAATTTGCTGGGGTGGGTAAACTGCAACTGGTATCGCCACGAGTAGACCAAGAAAATTTGCGGGGGTGGGTAAACTGCAGCTGGTATCCCAATGAGTGTAAACCGAGACAATTCGCTCGGGTGGGTAAACTGCAGCTGGTATTCCTATGAGTATAGATCGAAAAAATTTGCTGGGGTGGATAAACTGTAGTAGGTATCCCTATGAGTATTGACCTAGAAAATTTGCTGTACTGGGTAAACTACAGATGGTGTCCCTGTATGAGTATAGACTTAGAACATTTGTTGGAGTGGGTAAACTACAGCTGGCATACCTATGAGTATATACCAAGAAAATTTGCTGGGGTGGGTAAACTGCAGCTGGTACCGTTATGAGTATATTCCTAGAAAATTTGCGATAACTGTTCCTTACCTAAACCCTTGAGGTTTGGGTTTTTCAGCTAGTTTATCATATACTGTCTGAAGATTTTAGCATGAAAAAGCAAACTGCGTGCTGAGCACCGCGCTTGCTCGGTGATGACCAAAAACACATTTCCAAAGCCCTCTTGAAGCTGTTTAAGCGAAATGGGCGAGTGCTGGCGTCGATTAGTAACTGCAGATGAAGCTTGGACACACCGGTACACTCCTGAAGCCAATACACAGTCGAAACAGTGGTCTGCGAAGGGCGAATCAGCTCTGGAAAAGGTGAAGAAGAGATGTTCCAACGGCCGGTAAAGTGATAGCGACTGTTTTATGGGATAGTCATGGAGTTGGTTTAATGGACTATCTTGATAAAGGAAAACCAATAACGGGGGCATATTACACATCATTAATGACAAGCTAAATGCAGACATTACGGAAGACGGCCGCATTCGAGGAAAAATAAAGTTTTGTTCAACCAAGACAACGCACACTTAAATGGTCGCCATGGCAAAAATTTGCGAATTGGGGTTGGAATTGATAGATAACCCACCCTATTAACCAGATCTGGCCCCCAGCGATTTTTGTGTATGAGATACCAGACAGGCTCGTGAACTAACTGCGGTTTGGCTATAAATAAAAAAGCGGCATAGATACAAATATTTTATTACGTAAATCTTAAAACTACAGCTTTCCACTATTTTTCAACATGGTCGTCATTTAAATTCAAGCACTTCAAGCGTTTCACCATTTTTTAGATCCCACATTCATTATCATCGAAGCGCTGGGCCCCAAGTCAAATCGTCATGTGAGAGAACAGATGAAATTCAGATGGTACCAAGTCGAGGCTGTACGGTGGATGATCAAAAGCGTCCTATATAAATTTTCTTAAAAAGTCTTGTACTCATTTTAATGCACTGTTAGTTACAAGATTCTCTCTTAACGCTATACTCTTGGTTTCCGAGTTGGAACGGCATCCTTTTGATAGCTTTTGCTGACGTTTCGTCCACACTCTTATGGTGATATATTCAGGACTGTTACTGCACCTTGATTAGAACCTACGTAGCAGATTTTCTCTTAATGCTTTGTATCTATTTCGCTTCATTACCCATTTTGCTTTTGGTAGAAAAAGCTAACTAAGCTAACGTTTTTCATGAAAATTGCAAAACTAGTCGCCGAAGGAGAATTTGGGTTTCTTTAGAATTAATAGAATAAGTACACTTTCTGCAATGGAAATTGCGCACATAACGTATTTAAATATTTTGATACAATTTTTCAGATAACTTTTTTGCAATTAAATATGATATGAGGGATTGCGTAATTGCTTTGGTTTTCGCCATGTCGCGTGGGTACGATAAGTATTCCATAAGCTACTCACCCTGTTGGAAAAGGAGCGAATTATTGGTTTTGGAGTTTGGAAAATTGCCCGCAAATTAAACTGAAACCATTTTACTGTGCTGCAATATTAGAATTATATGCCAAAGGAAAAAGATGAGGTTGAGGTGGAGGGCGAAAAACTAAAATGACGATGAGTCGTACGCACCTACGAGCGCAGGTGTGTAATATGCTTACGGTTAGCCACTGTAGATGGCGAAAGCTGATGAAGATGCGAAAATATGGAATAGTTATTGTTATCTCATAACTATAAAAACACTAGGTAATGTGTGTGTATTCAAGTAATTGTTGCAATTTGTGTAATTTAGTGTAGTAATTGCTAGTTCATTATATTAGCATTTGAATAGGTCCAATACATACAATTGCACAATTGTTGAAAAATATACAAGTTTGTTGCAGGAAATGTTTCCACTCTTGTTTCTTACAATATTGTTTCACTAATTGCTACAAATTGTCCGCGTGATGGATCCCGTAATTATTTGTGGTGATATTTGCTACAATTGTAGAGGTTGTTCTAACATTTTTTCTGTATGTCTTGGATATGTTTCTAATCTCAATCTGTTCAATTACATTTCTGATTCGATTTTCTAACTTTTGTATATTATCTTTGTATACTTCCTGAAAAAAGTTTAATGGGGTTATGTCAGGTGAGCGAGGTAGCCGCCTAGTTGGTCCCTTTGTGTCTATCCAGCGATTATCAAGAATATTCTCTGGTATTCTACTAATACATAAATAATTAAGGATAGAAGTTTCATACTGCTGGAAGCTCATATTCCTTCTGTCGTCTAAGTTTATATCATCCAAAATGTTCTCAAGAATTTCATTTAATAAATGTTGATATTGTCCAATAATCTTGTTACGCATTATATCGTACCAACACTAATTCTGAATTGCCGCTGCAGTTTGGTTGGCCGAATAAATAATGAATTGTTCTGGGACCAAAAATGCATATTTTTGTTGTTGAACATTTCATAATTTGAGAAACTGAACTCGTGTGTTTGCAATTTTCAATTAACCAATGGCAAAACATGAGACATCTTTCAAAATCACCTGGCATTAGTGTTTGTACTGGTCTGTATTTGTAGGTATATATTTAAGCTTTTTCAACATTCGCCAAATTGTAATTGCTTTCGTTAACCAAATCCTTGATTGAATTATTTGAATATACATTGTCACGAACCTCAGTTCGCCCCTGTAAAATTTAAAGACTTTATGAGCAAGAAAATAAAGAAAATAATTTTGTATATAATTTCTTAAATTATTTTGCACTTATTTTTATTCGTGTCAATTATTTTTCTACGACATTGTATATATATGTAACTAACATTCTATTTTTAGATTGTTCCTACCCGTCTACGTACAAGAAACTCATACATCAATCCGATATTTCGTATATAAAGCCGACCAGAATTACATTCATAGACAGAGGGAGATCTTTCTTAACCGCTCCTTCAATGACTTACTGCCTGGAGGGACTAAGCTCGCTGAATGGAATTATTACTGTTTGATTCTTGATAGCAAAAAGAAGCGCATGTTCTGTCATTGTTATCCGGAATCATTGGGTAATAGTTTCGTTAACTGAAGCTCCCGATTTAAAGGGATCATACCCGTATAATACCGCATAAAGCTGCCGAATTCTTCTAGATGTTGGGCGTGTCCTGACAACGTTTTCTTAATTCGCTGGTTGTTACATTCTCCTGGTTTGAATGCTTATATATTTGTTCGCTTATTCGGTTGCTCTCTAAATTAAACACAGTACATACGTATAAAACATACATTTATTATACAAACAGCCCCTTTGTACAAAAAGATGCAAATACATAAGTATTGTGTAATATATTAATTACATAATTTATTTTCGTGAACGCTGTGACGTTCACACGACTTTTTGAATAACGGCAGCTCTGTTTTTCTTACTAGGGAGAGCGGGTCGTGGATTATTAAAAATATTAAATAAAGATCGTAATATAAAAAAAAATTATTAGTATTGGGCGCCACTGACTAATGAAACGGTGTAATCAAGTTGTTGTCACCCCTAGTCAGAAGGGTGATAAACAAAAAAACTGATGCTACATAAAAAAAAAACTCAGGAAATTGAGTACTATATACAATATAATTGACGGACTAAAGCAGGTAGATGCAATCATAAAAAAAAAAATTTACTGTAAAGCGCTACTAGGCGGTATCTTATATTAAAAAATACAAGAAAATTCCTAGCTGTTAAAATTTAATGCTTATTGCTTTGCAAATCGATAAATGAAATGTAATATTAATTCAATACTCATCGAAGGTTAAGGAACGGCCAGGAGACACCTCGTGGTCACCATGTGCGCCTAGCGGATCCGATTCGGCTTTTTATTGAAACAGATAGGGAATCCTTGGGTCACGGCTCGAATTTCCTTTGTTTCGTTTTCCGGCAAGCTTCGAACTAGGATTTTTCAAGCTAATTCCGGCTCAAGCGACCAAAAAAATATCCGCGGAAGCGGGTAGGGGTGCCTCAGGCTGATAGCTTCGTATATTGTTCAATAAGAGAACAGGAACGTAAGAATAGTTCAATTTCGGACTATTAACGTTTTCTGAAGTAATAAATAGCAGGGAAGGGTCAAAATTAAATCTGGAAAGAACAAAAAAAAAAGAAGGAAGATAAGTAGACGCGATCAAATATTAAGAAAAATAAGCTTACCCCGAATAATTTCTGGGATTTCACTCAACTAATAACTTAGCGAAAAACTCTATTTCCGCTTGACTAAGAACGCCAATACGTGATAATTTAAAGGTATTCACTACCACTCGTGCACTTTTCTGTCTTTTAAATCATCTATTCTCTCCTACAACAACTTCGAACACGAAGTCCATGACAAAAAAACAAACGAAAAAATCACGGTAAGAAATCGGGGACCAAAATCTCGAATATTGAATGTAAAACTGAAACGAATCACGAGAGAGAGGACTGACGCTTTTGAAGCGAGAAGGGAAATAACAAGAGCACGACAACTTTGAGAGTAATAACGGAAAGAGATAAATAAAGGATCCGCTACGGCTATCATTTACTGTAAACTGAAATTCAAATAATAATATTCATAAGCATTAAATATTTGAGTATCCCTTAAATACATACAACTAAATCGAGGTAATGCAGAACAATTGGATTGAATGCAAACAGCTAAAGTAGGATAACATTAAAAACAATTGTAGCATTAAACAATTGCTACAACGCATTTATATGTATCTCAACGTTTCTAATGCTCGGTCCACCACCACAACCCTCCAGAGCCTGAGCGTGTGGTCGGGTGACAGCAGCAAAGAAAAAGCCGATCACTATCGCAAAAATATGTTATACAACTCACGGCTCCCAGACGCTCGTGTCATTTCATGTATTTGTATGATATACTACCTCTCGTATCTATTACTCTGGCTGCTGTCCCATACATAAGTGAAAAAGTGAGAAACCAAAGATTGTGTGATGAATAGACGCTATGTTATGCGTAAGCAAAGGAGCGATGATTGACAGTAGTGGTATTACGTATACTTCGTCGACGCTAAATGTATATCGAGTGCTTGTTTCCAATATATAAGCTAGCGGTAGCTCCATCGTGGAGATATATAAATGACTACCAGGCAATTTTTAATTTGTGCGTCGACGATTTTGATAATATTTACGTATATTATAAGAAATGAAATATATTTTTACATTAAATGGGTACAGGTTAAAGTTTTAATGAAATATGTAATATATTAATTTATACGAAACAAAACAAGTGAAATATTGAACTTACAAGAAAATAAAATAAACGATTCACAAATAAGGCACATAAAATGTGGAGTTTATAAAATAGAACAAATGAAATTATAAATTTACAGGAACTAAATAAAATGTTAAGTGTTCTTAACACTGGCCTTAGTTTTATTGACCGAAGTTGCCGATGTATGAACTCATTACCGTGAATACCGATTACCGTCCAATTATATCACCCAATAGTGAAATTATCAATTGAATTTTGTTAACCGGAAGTCGGGTACTTTCTGACGACGTTTTCATGATTCACTGGTGGCAGATTTATCGGTTAAAGTTGCCGAATTATAAACTCACTATTGAAAACCGTAAAGCTTCCCGAATTTAAATACGTTACTGCATAAAGTTACTTTCAATTGAGTTTGACGAATGGATGACGGCCATTGCTCTGTCGAATTCCTTGTAACTCACCGGTACTAATTCCCGTGATACCGCCTGTTAATTGTTCCATTTTATTGATAAGTCACTCGATAAGTACATGGTCTCAAAGGAAATTTCAATTTTTAAACTTTATTTTAAGAAAAGGAGAATTATTCCGTTTTATTTTATTTTACTTCTGGAATCTGAATATCGTTTATTTTGTTTTAAAACCAGTTGTAAATATGTAAATAAATTACATATTACATATTTATACTTACATATTTTTAATAAAAACTTACTTATTTTCTTATCCGTCTTTGTCCGACTCTGGACAAATATGAGCTACTGGTAGAATATTGTTGATAAATTCGTGTTCCAGAACACCACAGAATCCATTTTTTCTCCGATTACACAAATTTACGGAATTAAATTTGCAAGGAAGTCGCATAAAAAAGTAAAGTTTTTCGGAATTTTTGTGAATTTTAATTTCATCACAAAAATAAATAAATAACTGTTTGCTGCTTGTCGCGACATATGTTAGCAAGAAGCGTGACTAGACCTTTCTGTGCCGTTAAGCCGCTGGTACAGAAACCTATACAGTGTGGTCCTAAACTGCCCCTCCCATGCTAACTTTTGAACGACAGAAGCCAGCATTTTTAGAGAAAATAGGTCGATTTCTAATTTTTGTAAACTAACTTTTGCCGTTATCAGCATCTCAATTTTATTTCCGGTTTTACCGGAGGTGACGTTAAGTTTCTTATTTTAAACAGAACACCATGTATATTTTTACGAGGATATGCAGCAATAAAAAGTGTGGTAATCTGTTTTTGTTCTTACGCAAAGTTTGCTACGAAGGAGCGACAAATTATTTCATGTAACGCCAGACTGATCTAAAGAGCTCGTTGCTAAGCAAAGTAATCCTAACAATTGCCAAACTGCTAAATCTCAATTGCAAAAGCGTGCATTATCTTGTTATTTATCGTTATTATAACCTGCCTTTTCATACTTTCGTTCATTGTGCTCGTCATTATTTTATGTTATTTTAACTCGTTTTGTAATTAATTAATTGTGGTAGGTTTGTTTAAATTTGTTAGTTTTTGACAGGCAATGTGCGTAAGTTTCAGTTTCTTATGTTGTTGATTTTATAATGGCATCCGCATGGACCACGTTAAATAATCATCAAGTACCTAATTTTAATATTTGGTGAATTTGGCAACAATGACCACAAAGTGGAACATAATGAACATTGCCCTGTACAGCCGGAAATATTTGAAATGTGAGCATAAATAGCGTAAAATTTACAGGCGAACTTCTTTAACAGAGGATAATACGATTTAAACTATTCTATAATTTGTTGCGCAACCATAGCAAATAAGGTGATAATAGTTGCCAGATCTATATAGTATTAAAATTGACACCGCAATTTTGCATAGTTCGTGCCGAAGCCATCATAAAAGTAACAACACAGAAAATCTAAAAAATAGACATATTGTCTATCAAAAACATATTTAAACAAACCTACCATAATTAATTAATTGCAATAGAGTTCCATAAAGTAAAGAAATAACAACAATTAACAGAACAAGTTAAAATGAGAGAAAATAACAGCGACAATAAAGAAGGAACGTATGACAAATGCGGTATATAATAATAATGAACAACAAGAATAGTTTACGCTTTTGGAATTGAGGTTTGACAGTTTGGCAATTGTCATGATTACGTTGTTTAGCAACGAGCTCTTTAGATCAGTCTGGCGTCACAAGAAATAATTTGGCGTTCTCTCCTAACCAACTTTGCGTAAGAGAAAAGCAGATTACCAAAGCCTTTATTGCTGCATATCGTTATATTTCTTAGGTTAAAGTATAACAAATGTGCTATTGTTGGACTGGCCTTTCGATTGCCTTTCCAAAAACGTAAAAATATATAGGGTGTTCTATTTAAAATAAGAAAGTTGACATCACTTCCGGTGAAACCGGAAACACAATAGAAATGCTAATAACGGAAGAAGTTAGCTCACAAAAAATAGAGGTCAGCCATTTTTTTCTAAAAACGCTAACTTCTGTCGTTCAAAAGTTAACATGGTGGGGGAATATTTTGGGACCGCACTGTATAATAGTAACAGGATAAAGATATTAATATCACTATATCATCCAACCGCATACTACACCAACACATTAGGGTACGGGGTTCTGTACATCTCACCTCTAGTGTGGATTCATGGTACTAAATCTGATGGTAAATACGTCCTCCAAAATGTAACTGCCTTTCTTATAGAGAGTTGAGATCGGTATATTCCAGTAAAGAAAATAAACGCCGACCCCTTTTAGAGAACCCAGCTTCAGCTTCTAACATTGAAAAATTGTGGTAACACGTTCACGCGAGTTACAGATCAACAAGTCCAATGCTGGACCGTGCAACATTGTGCTTTCGGAAAGAAAGGTGGTTGTCCGCATTATTGCGTAGTTCAGTGAATTAATTTTTTAGTAAATTGCGTTTTACTTCACTTTTTATAGGATTTTAACCCATTTTCAATCATTATAGTCTCCCTTATAAAGTGCATTTTGATTTGCAGGCAGTATATTTAACCGTGTTTAGTTTAGTACAATGGAATTAGTAGGGAACCTTTAGAATTTGGCACTAGCTCAAAATTTTAGTCTCTATTGGCCGCATAACAAGCAAAAACTTAAATAAAACAATTGCAAGTGCATTTTTGATAATATCCTTTATTAATTGTCAGATTATAATTCTACATAAAAACTCTTCAGGATTTTCAGAAGCCGTTTACTTGCAACCAACTCGTTATGGATGGAACAAACTGACTGGACCAAGCCGCATTTGCTTGCGCTGTTAATATCGAATTTCTCAGGATCGTATTGCTCAATTGCAAACTAGTAGCAAATGAGTACAACTAAAAAAAAGAGAAAGGAACGAGAAAAGTGGATTTACAGAAAAATGAAATGCACTTATAGTTAAATTACCTCATCATACTGTCCAATCGCACTAAATCTAGACGCGATTCCGTTAAACAAGGAACTTATCTGCGAAGTTGTAAAGCTGTAAAAATAAAATTTTAATGGGAATTCATTTAGCAATTTGCTGAATCATTTTGATAACGATTTCATAGACAACTTTACAGATTTGTATTTCACATTTTTAGTGCATTCTATTATACATATCTACAATAGCTCCACTTTATTGAAAAGTTTTAAAGTACATAAGTGCTCAGGTGACATAAATTCAATATAAGCAGCATGTAGATATACTTTGCGAGGTTAAATAGATATTGAGTTTTTTAAATTTTCCAAAAAATGGCAGTGTGCTATGGACGAAAAATCTACATAATACTTTTTTTGTTAAATTATTTGTATATTATGAACAAACACTAAAAATCTCTTAACAAAATAATTTTATTAATTTAAGATTAGACTTAAAAAGTTTAATGAGAAAATGTGTGTATTACGAGGGTAGTCTGGAAAGTTTCTATCCTCAACATGAAAACGGCGTACTCGTCAAAAATGTTCTGGTAATATAATTGTGCATCTGTTAAAATATATTTTTGGAAATTTCAGCCATGTAGGACGCTCACTTGTTGTTCAATAGCCGTTTGTGCCAATCGATGTTAGTGTTTTTGTAAAAATGGAAAATATCGAATATCGAGCCGTCACTAAATTCTTGCATCTGAAAAGTAATACGGCTACGCAAATTAACGCCGAAATGGACGTTGTTTACCGAGATTCTGCGCCTTCATCCACCGCAACGACAAAATTTGGTCAACTGAATTTAAACGTTATCGTACCAGCTTGGTTGACGATGCAAAAGCTGAAGATTTGGGCATGAAATATCTAACCGCACGTTGGGTGCCGCGCCTACATTTGAATAAACATTTCCAAAACCCTCTTGAAGAGAAATAAGTCGAAGTTTTGGCATCAATTAATAACTATAGATTAATAAAACATGTATTGTAGTTGAGAATTAAGCAAAGCTATCGGTGACAGTTGAGCGAAGAGACGCCAAAACAGTCGAGGCTTTTTAACTCGAGTTGTGTTAGAGATAAGATAAGTTTACTCGTGTGCTATATTTTCAAATTAATTTACAGTGTTAATAGTTTTTAAATTTAATTGCAAGTTCACATTTGAATCAAGTTCGGTCATTTAAAAAACGCGGGCTTTCTTACGTGACATACTAACATGGAGGGGGCGCGTAAATATTATAGTCTTAAGGTTAGTTTCTTTTCAGTCAATAATTCATCACTGGTAAAAGTTAGTTTTATAAATTTACTTATTTCAATTGTCGAAAGAGTATATGTAGGTGATACTCTCGAATCTACGACAGAAAATTATCTATAAAATCGTCACCAAAATTCAAAATGTTACAATATATGCTACATGACATGCTAATTGCAACACCAAAAAGGGGTGCGAATTTTTGACCGAACTTCCCGAAGGAAGAAGAAAAGTTGCCGAAGAGAAACCAGGGGCCGAAGAAGAACTAACGAGGTGCAGGAGTATGGCACCAAGAGACCGATTCCCCAGTGCCAGGTCAATTGCTGATCTACGGTTAGGTAATGAAGGTCGTTCTGAGATCCTTTGGACCGTTTTTCACCGAATCAGGGTTTTCGGCTTGCAATCCTATCAACCACGTCTTGTGTTACCACTTACAGCTCAACACGGACAGCAACGTTTGGAGTGGTGTGAGTTGCGAATGCTCTGGAACATGGAATGGCATCGGGCGATGTTCAGTGATGAATCTAGATTTTGTATAGAGATGCATGATGGCCGCCTGAGGGTCAGACGAAGACGTGGGGAACGCTGCGATATTCAATTTTCTGTTGAAAGGCGTGTGCACCGACCCATGGGAGTTATAGTATGGGGTGTTATGGCATATGGAAGTAGGTCTCAGTTGTACATACGAGGCACCAAGAACGCCCAGCGTTACGTTGACGAGAATATCTTGCCATGGCCACCCAGATCTCCCGACCGGAAGAAAACTGAGGAACTTAGTGAATCCTTCGCAAACACTGGAAGCTCTCAGGCATGAATTGCAGGTTGCTTGGGACACCATACCCCAAGAGGACATCGACTACTTACTGGATCAATGCAACGAAGAGTGGGGGAGTGTGAACCAAACAGGAGGGGGAGGTGGGGTGGGGGGGAGCTCAACACAGTGACGGTTATTGTTTCTATTAAGTATGCCATCGGTAGTAATAAGATGTAGAGCTTTGTCGTTTAATATTACGCAGCTTTTAAGGTTTTCATTTTGTTAAACTTTTCATGCACCCCACCGACAACAATTTATGGCTTATCCTCGTGTTATAGGACTTATTTGTTTTATATTTCCTAAATACACGAATTACGATAGGTTTTGGCACTCCTACTTAACTACATCAGCTCTACCATGGTTTTGTTAAAGTGTTCCTCGTCTATGTCACACTACCTGTAAAGTATATTTACCTGCTGTTTACATCGAATTGGGACTATCCTATACATATGTATACCGGCCAATCGGAAGTCACCCAATATGGTGGTAAGACCCATGATAACTTATGGCTGTCTGGTCTGGCGGCCTAAGATCACACAGAAGTGTGCGATAACCGATCTCTCGAGATTTCAGAGACTGGCATGTCTATGTATAACTGGAGCCATTAAAAGCACCCCAACGGCTACTGTGGAAACCATGCTAAACCTAACTCTTCTTGACATCCATATCAGGGGAGAGGCTAGAATGGGAGCATGCAGACTAAAAAACACTAGTAACTGGAGAACCCACAGAGGGCTGGGGCATATCAGAATGGAAACAGCAGCAACAAACCCTATTTTTGATATGGGTAGCGACATCTCGACAATCTTCAATGATATACTTTTCAAAGTTTTCTTGAATTAGGAAGAATGGAAAAATGGAGAGGGGAGAAAATCGAAAAACCAAATCACACACAGATGGGTCAAGAACGGGTACTAGTTCTGGCGTTGGCTTGCATGAGGAACTATGTGCATCACTTGGGCTATACACCACAATATTTCAAACAGAAATATATGCTATACAAACTTGCGCGTGGGAGAGTTTGCGTTAACAACTACGAGGGGAGCGATCTGCATTCTTTCTGACAGTTAGGCAGCCTTAAAGGAACTATTATCTTATCCTTATAGCCTCCAAACTAGTATGGAAGTGCCTGTAAAGCCTAATGTTTCTGTCTACCTTGGTGTGGGTGCCAGGACCCAAGGGTATAGCGCGCAATGAAATTGCAGACCAGTTAACGAGAGAAGGTTCAAAACTGAATTTTACAGGACCTCAACCGGGTCTAGATATTACCAAGAGTGCAGTGCGTGGTGTAATTAATGAATGGATCATAAAACAACATCAATTAAATTGTAACCAGCTGGGCAAAAGCATAGCAAATGAATGCTTGTACTAAACAAGATTCAGCTTAGGGCAGCAACATGTCTGTTAACAGGACATGGCTGTTTGAGAGGTCACTTGCCCAAGATGGGGACCTACAAAGATGAACCCTTACGTAGACTCTGTAATGAAGAGGCGGAAACAGCCTCTCATATTATTTTTGAGTGCGCAGCGCTAGGTCAACGCAAATTCGCTATGAAAAGCGTAATTGATCTACCATCGGAGACAAATTTACTGCATAGGCTCCAAAACCTGATGAAACTAACCTATTTAAGTAAAACGAAACCAAAGCAGGAATAATATGAGGTAGGCGCCATAAATTCTCGGCCTGACAAGCATGTTCAAACTCCGTTGCCTCATAGTTGCACATGTGCGAGGCCTGCACTATATATATTACGTGTAACGAAAATTGAGTACTGCGCGGTCAAAAATTTTGGAGTCCATTGTTACAGGAGATGAAACAATAGTTCTGTATTATGATCCTTTATTCAAAAAGGAATCGATGGAATGGTGACAACCCGATAAACCTTGTCCAGAAAGGCGAAAGTCATTCAATCAACGAAAAAGGTGATGGCCCCGATAGTCTGGGATTGTGAGGGTATTCTACTCATCGACTTTAAAGAGCGCAATACAACTGTCAACAGCACATATTATGCGACTTTGCTGCATAAATAAAGGGACAATATTTGTGAAAAACGTCGAGGAAAATTGACAAAATGTGTTCGATTGTTGCCGTACATACTGCCGCCATTTCACAAGCTGCCATTCGCGAATGCGGCTTTCAAGAATTGGAACATCCACTGTGTAGTTCGGATATGGTTCCAGGCGATTATTTATTTTCTCATTTAAAAATAGACCTTAGGGGACTTCGTTTTAAGGGCGGTGGTAAGTTACAAGCAACTGTAATACAACATTTTGAGGGAAGAACTTTAGATTATTTTTACAAGGGTATAGAATTGTAAACAAGGATCAATTACGTTGTAATAAATGTATTGAAATTAGGGGAGATTATATTGAAAAATAAGAATTGTTATATTTTACCAAGTTTATTTTTTCTGTATCAGGTCGAGTATTTATGGCCCCTACCTCGTATATCATGTCGATCTGTATTCTGTCATCCAACTCTTCTGAGACCAGTTGAGTAAAGTTACACAAATTTGAAATAGTTGTGCGACTTTTTATGAAACCATGCTGATTACAATTGATAGGGGTAATAAGTAATTCTGTTGCGGAGGGATGTATTGGAAATTTGATAGAGAATAAAAAGAAAATTTCTGTACAAATGAGAAACAATGGTGCATCCAAAGCGAACGAACAGAATATGCAAATTAATCAATATAAAAATGTTTTAATTCCTTTATCGAGAATTAATGTAACAAAACTATAGGAATGTTACTATTGACGTTTCGCCCCAATAAAGTTCCCAAAATAATGTATTTTTTTGTTAATACACACGATTCACTATTATTAGTCCAAAAAATTTCATCAAAATGATGTTCAAATTAACATTTATAATAGTTTTATTATGTGCTACCACATAAAACTGTTTATTGTCTCAAAACACTGTTGTCAGAAATTCCAGTGGTCTTTTGTTAAGAAATACGGACATTTCGCTGTTGAAGACGACATGATAAAAACAAAATTAAGCGTTTTGATTCATATAGTAAAAAAAATCGGTGAGAATATTCAGCCATATCAAATAAACATGACAATAAAATTTTAAAATGTGTCTATTACGTTATGGTATTGCACGACAAGAAACAGAATTAGCAGATATCATTACGTAATACAGGATGACAACCAGTAACTACGAGCACTAAGCTCTTCGATGTTTAGTACTTGGTAATCATAGGTCCGCTTCGGATATTATCCTTCAGTAGGAAGTGAAGTAAAACATATAGCCCACTGAATTAAAGACTGATTAAAGCAACAAAGGTTTTGACAAGTTACAGTCTAAATATTGAATGACTATAACAAAAAGTCGTTTAGTGTTATTACACTTATCAAACAATTCACGGGCGAAGTACTTACCTTAAACTAAGTGTAGTAAAGTTTTGTCTAACATAATTGAAGACGAATTGCAAACCAAAGTTTCCAGAATTATAAATCGAGGCGAAAGCTGCTAGGCGATCTTGGGGCAATATTTGGCTTCCATTACGTACTATCATATTTATAAATCTATAATTAGGAACAGACAAAACTAATTACATAGCATTTTTAAGGACAGCCATCGTATTATCAGCAAATAGACATGTTATCTCTCCCATACTAATTTGGTATTTTGACGTCCGAAAGCATTAAATAACCTATGAATGTATTACGGAATGATGAAATAATGATAAATTGTTTAGAATATGGATTTATCAACGTCCAAAGTCGTTTATCGTAGTTTTGAATAGTACTTATCTTAGGTATTACGGGAGTAAATCAAATGTGAGACGGAATATACAATGTCATGTTTCGGCAAAATCTCCTAAATTAGAAACTTATTCTTCCCAATCTATAAGTAGTTTTGTGAATTCGCTATCATGCAATAGAGATACTTATAACATTAGACAAATGCGCACAAAGGTTTTGATATCAACATTATTCTTAAATCTCTAAGCATTTCTTTTAGTGGTTTACACTAAAAAAGTTAGATAATAAAACCTAGATGAGTCTTGGCTTTTATTACCATGTTAATAAGCTTTATTACAATAACGTTACCTTTTCATGTCTGGTACGTGCTTTCTAATATATAATGTTATACCTCTTATTGAAAAATCTGGCCCTCCTTAGGTAATGAAAGCTATAATAAATTATATGAAAAGGTGTTATATTTCTCATAGTCCGGTATTACTTATCTTTTTGAGTGTAAATAAATATCATAATTCATAAGACGATAAATCTGAACTGTGTATTAATATAGGTCTGCATAAATTCTGAATCTGACAACTGTACAAGCGATGTATTTTACGCACACTTTTCGAAACACAAGATCGTCAATAATGATTGCAGGAGCGCTAGCGTAGCCTATTCCGACTTCAGAAGTAATTCTACTGTGAATGAATGGCCGTAGTTAAGGAACTAGCGAAAACCGCAAGTGTTTTTTGCAGTTGCATTAATGCATGAGCAATGTTGGTGCCTTTAATTTTGATCTGCGCACACTAAATAAATAATAAAACCTAGGCGAGTGAGTTAATAATCTTTATCATCATGTCAGTAGGTATTATAATGTTAATAAGCTTTATTGTAATTATGTTATCTTTTAATATCTGATATTGTTGTACCTCTCATAAAGAAATCTGTTTATTCCTAGATATAGAAAGGTATAATAAATTATATTAAAACCTATCACACTTCTCATACCTGGTATTAGCTATTTTTTTGAGTGCGCTTCTAGTCTGCCAAAAATTGTATACAGTTAGGTCCTTTTAAAGGTGCACATTCACTAAAAAGCAATTGTTGAGAAACGTTTGCAAACATTTGCAAAGGTTTGCTACTGTTTGCCGGTATATGCTAAGTTTCTGTACCCACCGCAAAAATATTTTCGAGCAACAGGAAGTTCCCGAGCATTTATAATCGATCCGGCTTGGTGTGACGCGGATTCAAAATGGGTCCAAATAGGAAAGTAGTTAGCGCTGCATCCTTTCTAATAATAAGTGATTTAATTAGAGAAGAAAAGGGTAAAAAAGAAGAGAGTAGAGAATTTAGTTTAGCTTTTATTTCATCAGCAGTGGTTCCTATCTCATTTCCAATTTCATTCCATATTCCAATCTATTGGACTAAAGTCTGCGTATAGGTACTTTACCATATTTCGGCCTTTTGTCTATAGAGGTCTTTTAACTGTAGACACTTCTGATTGTTTGTAAACATTTGCAAACGTTTGCGAACATTTTGCGCGCTTGGTGGATAGGTATTTTAAAGTTGCTTTCCCTGAACTATGCCTTGAAGTTTCAGTTAAAAAAAACTTTCCGAATGAGTGTGCTACCCTCTGGTCTAACACCTGGATTTTTATTAAAGCAACGCTAATGCAAGGACATTACGAGAAAATCCTTTTCCCTGTCGCGCGTAAAGTAGAAATTCCGGTTTGTATTTGATTTACCCTCGTACATTAACACCATTTAAATACAATTAAACCGACTTTTTATGTGCAATAACCTTCAGAATATGAACGAATCGAATTTATTGCGTAAAACTTAGTTTTACATTTTCTAATAAGATAGTAATATACAAATACTCACAAATAATCAAGATTTACTGAAGGAAGTGACAAGATTGACAAGTAGAAGCTTTGCGAGGCGTCTGTTCTATGACGAGCATTTTTAATTTGAGGATAAATATACGGTGATGCTTACTGTTTACATATAATACATAAAAAAAATTCCATACTGTTACAATGATATTAATTTCAAATTGTAGTCAATTAGTTAGAAAGACTGCCATATTCTATCTAACATTTTGACTTAATGCGAGATTAAATTTGGTGCAACTGACCATTTCTGAATACATTAGAAATATCTATACATAATGTCCCATCGAAAATGTATCTATAGAATTGTATTGACATTAATGGAACCAGTAGTAGAAAAATTTTATTAAGAAACAAGAGTAAATCTTTTTCAGATATATGATCAGTTAAGTGGAAAATTAAAGTCACTTGTTCATATCTGAATATTCTGTTATTTGTTTAACAACATCTCGAATGCATTAACATAACACAAAAAAAAGAATGTCAGTAGTTAAAGATTTTTAATGTTTAATCAAACAATAAAACTTATTTAACATCTCAAAACGGTATGCAATACAATTTTTAAAATATATCGATCAAAGTATGCCCAAGGCTTTTACGTCAGTATAAAATATTGATATATGAGAAAATCTCTAAACAGTTATCTTAAAATAGATAAAAGATTGATATGAGTTATAAATGATGTTACAATTTTAAAATATTATCATAAGTATCACTTAACTGGCCAATATTAGACCATAATTGACACTATTGTTATAGTTTTCGATGCAATACATAAGTTTTTGGTTGTTATCATTTTTTATATTATCGAAATCAAATTAACAACCTGTTTGTTGAACATGTCCAACTAAAGTACACGATGTTTTAACAACATGGCAATTGTTTTTGTATTGGCTGATTGCATGAAAAATCAAATACTCGAGTAAAATTTTGGGATATTCGTTATTAGCAAACGTATCAAAAAGTATCTCTAACCTCTTATTCAAAAGTCTATTATCACTAATCAGTATTATGTTTTTCATACCGATAACAGTGTTAAGCTTCTGGTTTTTTGGGTGATGGGTATGATATTTCTCATACCTGATATTATTTATTTTTTGAAAGTCTAGTATCGAAAAAGTGAACACTAGTATCAACTTCTTTCTCAGCTAAATTGTAAATAATTGTTAAAAGAGTTGAAAACGTCGTAGGTTAATTCAATTGACTTTCATTTTCCATTAGCTGACTCCATACCCTAAAAGGATTTACTTTTGATTACAATTAAGCACTGCGAACCTAATAGCAAGATGCCCTTCAACTTTTAGTCAAAGATACAAACGAGTACAAAAATGGCAATATCTATTTATAATATTTTGTTTTGTATGCTAGTATTGAAGTTGCACCACAACTGGATCTTAATCTATTAATAGGATAACCCTCAACCACAGATATCGCGTGTTTTTAAGCTTACTTGAAATAAATAGCTTACAATCTTCCCCATGGCCGCGGCTAGAGGTGGCGCAAGATGATATTGAACAGGTCTAGATTTTTACATGCGAAGTCATTGTAAATTTGGTTAGCTAATTATGATACCCTACCAAATAAATTCGTTAAATTTCACTCCGTTATTTGCGTCCTTTTTGTGCTGTAGTTTCAATACATGAGTGTAGTTTATTTAAATATATCCATATATACAAATGTTCTTAGGTCAAAAGACATAGGAAAATACAGCTACAGATGAGGTGTTGACGGATCACTGTGCGCAAGTCTAATTCACAGGAAAAGTATTGTTTACCTATAGTGTACTGTGCATTTCGTTAGAGAAAAGTACATTTACGTCATATGCGCCGCGAACAAGTTTGGCCTTCAGAGTTTTTGTTGCTAATTGTATTCGGTGTTGAGGTTAGAGCTGGCGATTGTTGGTTTAATTCGTTTTTGAATAGTTATGTTTCAACGACGTAATGTACCTTTCTCAAACAAAAGTGGAAATAGACGTGATGCATTAGTAATTCGAAAAACTTAAGTGCCCTTTTACATAATGATTGAATATTACTTACTCGTTAAGTATTTGCTCATTTTCGCTGCATCCAAGAGTTCTAAGCAATCTTCTTCGCACCACCATTTCCTCGCGAACATACCTATTTAGTACAAAGTTCCAGTCCGTTTGATTACCAGTTCTCAGCGCAGCACATGTTAAAACCGTTTGTTGGTTCGGAACAATTAGGTAACCTTCGCTTTGCTGCCATTGTCTAAGACGTTCTAGAGCAAATTGTGTACAAGCTGGATCGCGGTATCTGCAAGTCCATGTAGTAATCATTTCCCTACTTCTCTTTGTAAGATGTGAATCGCTTGCGTATTCTCTTAATCCGACAGAATTATACGAGTACGATAATATATGTAGAACATAATTCTGTAAAGAAATGCAAAGTAAACATAAAATGTTGCTTTCTAAAAGAGTTTATTTTCAACTTAAAAACTGGACAAAGGCACCGTGTATAGGAAAAAGAATAATTTTCTAAGTTTTTTGGAGCAATTTATGACAGATTACCAGAATTAATTTTACACTGAACAAATAGTATTCCATTCTCAAGGAAGTGAATGTCACAATATTTAACTTGACAATAGATGTTGACACTAACCTTCAGTAATCCAGCAAAAAGGAAAAAGAAGCAAAAGACACAAACTCTAAGGTAATAGATGAATATGGAGAAGTAGTACACGCTGCATATCTACATTAAAAAATATTAATAAGACGTGGATAATAAATGTGTGTTAATCATTTTTATCACCATATTAATAAGCTTTATTAACAATTAAGTTACTTTTTCATATCTGGTAGGTGCCTTTTAATATCTATTGTTATACCTGTTATTAAAAGATCTGGCTGTCCCTAGATAATGAAAAGTATAATAAATTATACTAAAATTATATTTCTCATTATTGGCATTATGAAATTTTCAAAATCCGAAAAATTGGTGTGGGGGCTATTGAATAAGGGTCCGCATAAACCCTCATCCTCAAATATCTCGAAAACGATGCGAGCACAAAACTAAATTTTCACGGCACAAATCAACACAAAACGATGTCATTTTAAGAAACCGAAAAATTCGTGCAGCTGCTATTGAATAAGAGTCCGCTCCAATCCTCATTCTCAAATATCTTGAACACAGTGCGAGCACAAAACGAAATTTTTACGACGCAAATAAGCACATGGCGAGCACAACACGCTGCCGCTATCAAATTTTCGAAAATCGAAAAATTGGTAGTGGCTGTTAAATAAATGTCTGAGCAGACCTCATTATCGTATATATTGTTTCTCGATTATCTCTAGAAGGAAATGAATACAAAATAAAATATTTACGGCACAAATCAGCACAAAACGGGTACAAATCGATAGCCTGATAAAATTTTTGAAATGTGGAATTGCGCGAGCAGGGTGAAGTTGGAGCCCATTTTTCAATTTCGAATATCTTGAGAACAGGATGAGCACAAAATAAAATGCTTACGGCACAAATCAGTATAAAACGGGCACAAAACGTGAATGTTTTCAAACTTTCAAAAATCGAAAGTGCGGGGACACGGACTTCTCGTGTGCATATTATTTGACGTTATTTTTTAAGCAAAACAAATGGTATGGTACAGTAAAATTTGACATACATATACTGATTAATAAAAAAATGTTCCACATGATGCGAATTTTTCTGCGACACTGTGTATAACAATTTTAAAATTTGCTTCATATCCACGCTATATAATTTCAAAATAGGAAATTTTTACTTTAAAACCAGATCAGAATAAAGAAGTACACTTGCACCTGAACGCAAAATTTTTACATTGAATACAACCAAAAATATAACGAGCAGTTTTGGCACGTGGAAAATAAATTTCAAGTACAGATTTTAGATAAAAAGAAATGCATCTACAATAGAAGTAAATGATTTCCTCGAATATCTCCCTTTGAACTGGCAGCGACGAAAATTAAGATGAAGTAAAAATGATAAAAGGGGAAAATAACGCATTGGATTTATGTTATCAGAAATACAAAAGTTACCATATCGTCTGCTACTAACAGTAATGATATGATGCAGTTTACCCTATATTTAATCTAAGGCATTTAAAATATTCGAAAACATTATGGATACATATTTTCTAACATAGCAACATCTCGTTCAAGGTTTCGGACAAACCTGGGCGACAGATAGTTAAATTTCTAGATACGTAAAGTATTCACGTAAAGAAATTATCACCAATGACATTCATGTAATTAAGATACAAGATATTGACAGGAATAATTTGATAAGTTGTATTAACGTCTATTAAATTTGAAAATTGATGACTTCAGAATCCACTTATTGCTCTTATTAGCCAGCAAAACGATTCTTAGTCATTACCTGTTTTAAGAAATAAGGATTTGTCAGTGAAATTTGTCATGTTGCTATGCTTAGTTAATCTTTGCTGAATGAAAATATGTATGATGCTCTTAGAAAATAGATTGTATTAGTTTCAACATGCAATAATTATGCCTTTAATTAAAGTAATTAAGTTGTATTTTTAGTTGCTATTTATTGAATATAATCTCACCATCAGGCAACAAAACGAACTGTTTTTGGAAAATAAAAGAAAGGTGCTTTAGTTAAAGCATTTTTTTTATTCGAATGTACCATTGATTTGTACATCTTGAATATCAGCACTGACTTGACATTTGGTACCCTATTGCCCATTTACCATGGCAGACATATTTTATTAGAGACGCTCTTGGTGATCATCTTTGACTAAACGAGGGAAAAGACATCTGATATATATGAAACAAAGTGAAATACATGCTAAAAGAAAATATTTTGCGAAATACTTAATTCCAGTTTTCTTTGCTACAAAATCATTATCAATGCAGCGATGTACATAGTACAACTGTTGATATATATTACGCATAAAAATCTCACCGCAAGTAACCAATTTAATGGTAGATTGCAAATGACCGCCTTAGAGTATGAGTTTTAAGAATACTATATCGGTTTTCAATGATTGATGAATTGCATCTAGCATAAGCAACTTTTCGACCATGTTGCTTCAGTTGAATGGCACACAATAAGAGAGAGAGGGAAATATCTTTAAATCAAACAAATATGCATTAAGACAAGAAATAGTTCCTTTAAATTGTGGGAAAGTATCCTCCTGTTCGAACAAAGACCTAAAGGAAAGCAGGCTAAACTGTATCGTCGAACAGTGGGGTATTTAGGCAGATTTGGCAGCCAAAATTGCTCTGTAGCCTTCAATCAATTGAAAATGTTCACCTTAATTTATGGTGCAGCAAGTAGTGCTTTTTATTAAGAAATGTGTGAGCTTTTCCAACATTCATGAAGCAGATTTATTAAATTAGACAGCCTGCTGATGGCTGACTACTCACATTGATAGAAAAGAATTTTTAATTCAAACAGAGGTATTTTTTGTGAATGCTTTTTTAATGGAAAGTAGTATATGCATTTTTCGAGAGAGTGGCATATTTGACTATACATTTAAAACTGTTGGCACCATTTTCTATATCGTCCAACGAATTTGTTTTTAATTTTTCTGTATATAATAACTAATAACGATAATAGCAAGAAGTAGTAACTATAACAACAATGAGTGCCGTGTACTGATAATCTAAATGCCGTGTTACAAGCGTCGGATGCGTACTTTTAGCATACAAATCACGAATACATATAAATTATTAAAATAATCGCTTCTAAAAAATTTTGTGTAACAAGCCTGTGTTTTCAGACCTTTTTCATATTATGTAATAACAGGCACCAGTATTAACACCACCACTTACTTAGTATTCTGGAAGTAATAGAATTATAGAAGCATTTTCTAGCAATTAAATCAGTTAAGAATGTTATAACTAGAGCCCGGTAACTGGAGAACAATCGCAGCGGCGGTGTGACTCTGTTTAGGTGGGCGGGGAGGCCTGGTCGATTATGATACGACACGACAAATCATCATCACTCAGTTCAGTTTAGCATTGAATAGCGAATAGGGCGTGTTGATTTTATTGATATAGACATAGTTATTAATTGTAGTTATTATTTAATGTAGTGCGTTTTGATTTTATTGATACAGACGTAGTTATTAATTATAGTTTTTAGTGAACATGTCGAAGGCTAAAAAACGACCCTTTCAAGACATAGTAAATAAGTTTATTTCTGACTTTCCCGATTTGTTTTGCAACGGTAGTAAGATAGTTTGTAAAGTGTGCAAAATACATTTGATGTCAAATAAGAAGCGGAACTGTGCAAGACACGTAAATTCCGCACAGCATAGGAAACGAAAATTGGGCATGCCACCGAGAAGTGCATTTTTTTATGTAATTCTTATGTTGATAAACTGTAATTTGCCACTAAGCTTACTCGATAAACGCGGTGCCAACGGAGAAAACGGCATGTTGCATTTGTACGCGATGACGTGGAAAAGAAAATGAAACGCATATTAAAAAAACAGTTTCTTTGGTTATGTGTTGACGAAACAACAGACTGTAAAAAAAAATCAATTGTAAATATTATGGTAATTTTAAATTTCAAAAGATAAAGTGTTGATGTTTATGGGTGATGACGCAGCGATAATGCGTTCGGTAGGCCGTTCTCTTCTTGAACATGGTTGCAAGTGTTTACAAGTTACGTATAAAGTGCCTGCTTTACATGTTGTGGCAGAAACCATTCAACAATAATCGCCCGAGGTAGATGCATTAATAGCAAGCACAAAAAAGTATTTTTAAAATCTCCCAAACGTCTATGATCATTTCACACAGAGTGTCCCGGTATTCGTCAACCACCGGAGCCAATTCTTACACGTTGGGTAACATGGTTGCAGGCAACTTTTTATTATGCTGAACATTTCAAAATAGTAAAAGCAATTCAATCCTGCCGAAGCTGCAGCTATTAAGGAGCCAGTCGAAATTCTAAGATATTTCCCTTGAAACAGATTTAAAAAATATTCGCAGCTACTATAAAGGCTTAGCTGACGCAATAAACCAATTACAAAATAGATCGTTATCATTATTGGAGTCTCTGCAAATTATGGACGGAGTGCATACACCGCTACTGACTATACATGATGCAAAATATAATCGCGTTTTAGAAAAGTTCGAGAGTGTGTTACAGAAAGATCTTGATTTTAGCTCACTAAAACAAATTTGTGATGGTGTATCGAATAAATCCACTGACTAAGTACAAAGAGTATTTTAATCATGCATGTATAACATCGGTAGATGTTGAACGCTCTTTTTCAAAACATAAACTCATTTTCTCACCAGGGCGAACATCGCTCACGGAGACAACTGTGGAAACACATTTAATGGCGCCAACCTTTTGCCACTCTTATCCATATGATGTTAATACTGATAATGGTGCTTCTAGTTTTACTGTTCCGTAGGCAAGGCTGGTTAAAAGGGTGAGTGTTTCACTACTTTTCACATATTATAATTATGTATTAGTTCTGTTATTTTTTTTCTATTTTCTTACTATTGTTTTTGTACACTAGGCAGGTACGACTATGGCACGGCTCCCTGTTACCGGGCTCTAGTTATAACTTATTATTATTATACTAGCTTTATTACGCTATATTATTATGGAAGGAGAACATAAAAACAATTAAGGCAATGGAATTTTGTTTTTATGTTATTCATAAAATTATATCATGTGTTTCCTATCTATAAAAAGTGCGATTGTTAAAGTAGCAACGTACTTTCAAGATAATCAACGCGCAATGAGATAAGAAAAAGACGATTGTATCTTCTCATATGACCAACACATCCCAAAATTTGCTTAAACTTAATGTCATGATAAATAACTAATAAAAGACTGGAAACAGCGCTGCGTCTCTAAGTGAGTAGGAAATTAAATGCTAATTGAAAACCAAGTTGGAATTTACGGTTACAGAAAAATTGTAATAAATTTTGTTTTTAAATGCATGGGTGGTTCTTTGTTGTTTTTGAAACTATATCTACAATTTTTACGTGACGTTTATTTATTCGTACAGCTTCGCATATCTTATACAACCTACACTTAACCTTAATAATGATTTTAAGTACCGAACACATTACAATATTTCGACTGCACGCTTTTGATGATGTACTTAGTAATGTAATGACTAATCTCGCTATTTTTTTTTAGTTTAGTAATTATGCTATTTTCAATACCTCCTTTAATTCTGCAATCTCTGCAACCTCAATTTCGCGAATATTTAATATAAAAAGATTCCTTCGGATAGAAAGGATTAAATCAAAGTAATATCTCTTATTTTTTATAATCTAATAAATAAAGTTTTAAAAATAAAGTGCAAACAACTTATACTTTCAGTGGAGAAATTCGGATAAGGTTGGGTAAATCATACGAGTTTTAGAGAAATTCCTGTAGAAATCTTATGAAACCTACAGGATGTTCCAACCTCCAGGAATTGTAAAGTTAGATATACGCATTATTATATAAAAACTAGGGATATAGGTACGGTGGAGAATAATATATCGTGATGTTTAAAACAATAACGTTTCTGATGTTTGAATTTGGCAAAGTTTGGTGTTCAATACTGAACAGGCTGTATATTTCGAAGACGGTGTAACAACTTGTATACATAGAGGCAAATATACAATTTAATCTCGTAAAACCTCACGGGGAAATGTATTTGTATTTCGGCTTTGCTGAAAGAAATAGATAGGTATATTTAGATTTAGGCGATTGAGGAGAAAATTATAAATATCTTGAAATCATAGAAATTCTAGATGGGGAAACCAAATACGTAATAATATACAGGTGTCTCATTTAAAATAATAAGTAAGATTGTTTCGCTGCAGTATATTCGAAAATATTTTCGAAGAATACTCTATTAACTCATCAGAATGTTTTAGCGTTCTACTGTTTGCACAATAGGCGTAATTTTACAATTCCAGAAGATTGTGACATCCTGTATATATTTAAAAAAGATAAATGCGAAGTGGTATCAGACATTTATTTTTCTTTTTTCCTTAAAATAATTTTTGATCTGTTGCGGTACAATTTATCCAGTCAACCATATAAATTATACGACCGAGCAGGTTAATAATACCTTCATGTCACAACAAAGTCGGATTATTTGTAAGATCAGAAGATAACATGTAAAGTTCTAAAACTTCTAGTGATTTTACAAGAGGTACGAAATTATATTAGTTTAAAATGGAGTATTTCTGTTGCTAGCTCATACCGTTCTTCCATTCTACCTAAAATGGAATTTATCGAGTTTTGCGTGAGTAATGTGGTGGTGCGATTTATCCTACTAACCTGCTAAGTAATTATATTTTGCATTTTTACGACACGCGTTTGGAGTTTCACTTATTATTATTCATGGAAAGGTTATTAAAATAGCTTTTTTGTTGTAAAAACAGGCGACCATTCTATATAACCTTACCTAAAATCTTTAAATTTTCTTAATAAAAATGTCAAGTTGTTATAGTCACGTTGCTAAAAGTAACAAAATATCCAGAGTAATACGCATACCTTTTTAAATTTAACATTTACAACATTTGAAATATAGTCGTAAAACTTGGCATGAATTCAAATATATTAAATATATTGTCAATGATATAAGGAATAAATAGACTTTTATGGTAAATAAACCAGTTAGTGTATGCGACACTAACTAACGAACAGCAGTTATCTGGTAGGGTTTATTATAATGATCGTTTGTACAAAAGTAATTTTAATATATGTACAAATCTTTCATTGGAAAACAACGAGATTTTTGTGGCGGCATTTGTTTGTGGATGGTTAGCGATCTATATCCAACCCTAAAAGGATCTTTGGTTGGGGAAATCTTTTGTTTGAGATTAGATGGTGCAGGGGTTAAGATGTTAATGGAACTACTACTTTTTTGTTGTCTATATAACTACAGTAATTATTGCTGTCACAAAAAGTTACCGCTACTATCTAGCAGTAGCTAGTAACGGTAACTTTGTCACCAGGTCACAACTATATTATTCTTATTCTTTCATGAACTCAATCATATAAGCAATATGTTAACGTAATCAAGAGATTCTATTTACCTCTTTCAATCCTCACTGTTATAAATTATCATACACTTTCTTCATTATTGTCTAATCGTCTAAGTGTTTTCTAAAAGACAACCATACGTAATGTAGTGGGTTTCTATTAACGACAAGTGTCATGTTATTTATGTTCACTTGCAGGTTTGCGAAGCGGAGCAGTATTTTGACATTTGAATACCATTGAATATAAGAAATATAAAATTTAGCTATTGATGAGGTATATTTTGTTAAAAATTAAAATTTGTAAAGATATAATTACTATACTCTTGGTTTCCGGGTTGGAACTGCGTAATTGTCGTAGTTTTGGCCAACGTTTCGTCCACACTTTTATGGAACATATTCAGGGTTGCTCCAACCCGGAAACCAAGAGTATAGTATTATTGACGACCGCGGAAGCCTACGGGCGATATAATTATTTTTTGATAAAACAAGTTTTTATACCTTTTTGGCACTCATTTCTTTTCCTTTGGCTTTCATTTCATTACTTCAACAACGAGGATACGCAGTTTGGTTTTGTCAAAGTTTTTACTATACAGGGAGTCCCAAACATTTTTGATCTTTAATTTATTGGCTTCCATGGGCGAATACTGAAAGATTTTTCAGTAGTTCTTAGGTATTAAGAGGATTCGCTTCTACAGAGGCTCTGTAGTGTAGTTGGAAGAGCGACCATCCGGCAAATGGGAGTCGCAGGTTTGAACCCTACTGGTGCCTTGAAATTTCATTTCAGGAATTAAATTTAATTATATCGGTAAAATCAATTAAAAACCGATTTATGATCTTAATGGATGAAATTACTTGTCTAACAAAAGCAATGTTTGGAACAGTATTAATATAATTTGCACAAATAATATTCTATACAACCCACTCTTTGAAAACTGCATACGTAAATGTATAAACTCATCTGTTGCGTGATATCGCTGTTGCTTAATGCCGACTTATTGCCTACCACAGATGTCGATGCGGTTGCTATGTTATCGATGATTTCAGAAGTAAGTCGGTACGACGATGTTATTGTTGTTTTCAATTTTGACTATTGCGTAGGTTTAAGTATTTTAAATTTGTTGCTGAAGATAGTTGTTACTCTTTTTGAAAATTATTTCTTTTGCTAAGCTCTTTGTTAGTTAATGTATTATCACCAAATTTAAATTTAGTTATTTTTTTATTTATGGGAACATATTAGTTTAATAATGTCAGCAACACATAGAAACTGCCACCACAACGATTCTGAGTACGTGGATCTGCTACGTATCCTGGTTGTAGCAGGCCCCCGTCTATACTGAAGTTAACGGATATAATTTTGAACAACTGTTATAAGGTAACCCAACTAGCGCTCCTACAATTTTACTAAAATAAATACAATGTAATTTATCAGTGTGTGAATGTATTCTTTAAATGGTTTCTTTTTTCGCAAATAATGTTATCCCTTAGAAGGTCATGAATTTCAGGGGTGCCCTGAATGTATCTGTATTTGCTACACCATAGAATACAGAAAAGAACATCACTCATTCCATTTATAAAAAGACTATACATTTTAAATTGTGGGCACCTAGATTTTAACTCCAGTAGTAGTACTACCAACAATATTATCAGAAACTCAAACTAATATCAGCTCAAGTGCATAAAGGGATGTTGCCACGAATATAGGTTGGAGTGGTGACGAGAGTGCTGCAAGTGCTATTGAACTATGATCTTATGCTGACATTTAGTAGAATGAAATGTAATTGTGCAAATTATAGTTCATTGTATGTTAAGGATGTACGAGATATGTTTCAGACAACGCCGATGCTAACGAGAGATATCATGCACTAAGCGATGCTGAAACTATTATGTAATTGTAGTAACTATGAGGTAATACTCACTGGAATTGTTAGTCATAACTTTAGTTTGTGTTGAGACTCGCTAAGGTTATCATCAGTGAAATAAAAGTATTGAAGTAAAAAGAAGTTTGTTGTCAATGGTGACTGTCTCCCGTTCGTCACATCGGAAAGGCGATAAGCAACACTACCAAAAAAGTATCTCTCAGTGAATTGATATTATGACGAGTACACACTAGTCACCCACACACGACATTTTAACATTTTTAGATCTCTCAATCACATAGTTAAGGGAAATTAAATTCTCAATACGCAACTTGGTCTTGGTAACTGAACTGCTAACTAACTACTAACTTCTATTCTTTTAATTAGTCTTAAAGAGGAATAACATTTAACGCATCAAGGAATCAAAAATCAACTCAGTAGACACCAATGACAAAACGGAACAAACGCCATTAAATATAATATGTACTAATCTAAAACAAATATTTTTCAATTCACTAATCACTTCGGCGCACTTACCCATATGAAAACAAATACTTATAGCTGATAGGTGCAGTTGATATATTGTTTCCGGCAATTTATTATTATTATCGTGTATTTGTATTAAAATACAACATAGAGTACTTTGAGGAAATATTTGACTGCTTATAGTACATTTTTTTTTTGGTTTCACAGCACTATGTTTACGTAGGCTTTTGCTTATCTGTTTCAAGGGTGAAGTTATTCATATATAATACTCCCTCCATCCGAAAATATGGTATACATTTGGAATTTATTTTTGTCCGAATTTGTGGTATACATTTACAATTCTAATCAATTACATACTCCTGTTAAATTGGTGTACTATTTAATATAATTATGAATAAAATTTAATTGATGAGGGATCTAGCTTTGTCTACGGCTTCTTGGGAACACATTAAACTAGATGGTAAGCGTCCTTCACGCCGAAGTTTGGCCTTATTGATATGGGGAATTTTATGCGAATTTCCTCCTTCAACCAACATAATTGGTTCCATACAGGTCTGCAATGTTAGAAAAACATTGTCAAGGGTCTCTCTGTCTAAATCGTCAAAGGCTTTTTCAACACATTCGATCAATTCGACAACTGTTTTTGGCGAAGCTTTATGTTGCAAAGATTGTATGGAATTGAAAAAGCCAAGATCCAAAACTTTTAAATCGGGACTGTTTGGTTGTTGTGGTTTAAACCGAATAAACCAGCGATCTGTAGAACCATGAACCAGAAGCTCTTCATCGTCGTCACAAGCATGAGGTTTTGCATTATCCTGTTGTATAAATATCGGTTTTTGCTTATGGCTTATGGGAAACTAACTTAATCGCCGGAATGACGTTCTCAAGAATCATTTTTCTACATTCTGCTGAATTGACGGACTCCACATTTTTTTTTACCAAAGTTCCTTTAGGTCTATTTCTCGAGTGTCGCTTAGCCGGTTCTTGATAAACAAAAGGCCATATACCAATTTTGACATTAAAAATTTTTTTTCGGTGTGAATCGTAACGTGGTCAGGCGACAGCAGCCATAAACATTACTTTGGTTATAAGACGTTTGCTCTTGCAACTTCGGTAGGGTTCTTCTTCGTCTACCATAATGTAATAAGAGCGCTTGTTTTGCGTTAAATAAAACCATTTTTCGTCTATGTGGACATAATCGTACAAATCTTCAAAACGTCCATCCGGTCTCACTTTCGACAAGCAAAACTTTAATCTCTCTAACTTGTTTTGATCTGTTAACAAAGGTTTAACAATAGAAGATATACGCTTTATATTCTTTTCTCGTTTGTGAATGTCGAACAATGTAGACTTTGGAATATCGACAGCAAAAGACAGACTACGAATTGACCCTCGACGATTGAAAGAAACGTCCTTAACTTTGGCTAACTGTTCAGAATAATCTTTACGTTTCCGTCCATATTTACCTTTCTTTTTTGAAGCCATTTTGTGAATAGAGCGTGTGTAAAATTAATTTTCATGAAATGACGTTTTAACTCTATTGACGTTTTTGACACAAACAAAATCGGACAGAAGCCAACTATGTATTAGTTGTTTGCCTAGCATCAGAATTTCCAAGTCACGTGGGACACTCATGTCTTATCTCCTGTGACGATATGACTCAATAGGTCATCATCATCCTCGCGGGTCAAAAGATTAACGCGCTTGCCAACCTTTCCTGTTTGTGTTCCTCAATAAGCAGTTTAGAAACTCATCGAGAAGCCAATTTCTTGTGCTTTCAGATCTTAGACATAATCGTATACAAATCGACCCTGATTTCAGGGTCAGGCTTGTCCTTGAAAATTGTGAATCGCCTGCTTTCATGAATTATGGTGTCAACTGCCTGCATCAGATCGTCGTTGATTACAGATAGCCAACCAGAGCGCGATTCACCATGACGTTGCCCGGACCTTCATCAATTTTGGCATTTTACTGTCACCTATTACATTTTCACCGTCCACTTCACATATCTGGCGATGAATATCCGCAGCATGTTTCTTGCTGCTGAAAACCGGATGACTGACCATATTTTACAGTCGGTGGGTCGCTCAACATTTTCATTTCACGCTATGAAACATACGGACTGACACCGTGGATGTAAACGGCGTTGGGGTCTGTGCAAGGAATGCTTAGTACCTGCGTGCGGGCTCATTTTCAGGCTCGTACTTTCATTAAGACAGCGTCACACGTGCGTTATTTGCCGTATCCCAAATAGCGAATATTTATTATTCAGCAAACATCTAGTAGTGTGGATTGAGGAATTTCTGCGAATATTAGGTATTCCCCAAACTTTCGCCATTTGGGATACGGCAAAAAACGCATGTGTGGCGCTGTCTTTACTCGTAATGTAAGTTTTACTAATTACGTGTAAGGAAACCTTAATTACGGATAAATTCTCATACACGCATAGAAACAGCCACTATCTCTCACAAAGAAACACTGCGTATTGGCGAAATGAGTTTTCAGAGAGAGAATTTTCAGAATTTGTCAATTCATACTCTTCTAGATAGCTATAGCTCTCAGTAAGACACTCCGCATAAACGCAGATACTACTATTGTTAATTTAAAATCCTCCAAACCGGGGTGTAGTGATATCTGCTTCGATCCTAAAACCAACGCTTGGATTTGCTTCAACTAAAGCATTTTCTTCTGGTACAGGAGTAGGTTAATTAGGTAAACCACCATCATCAGAACTTGATTTAGGAACAACGAATGACGTTGATGCCATTTTCAAGAAAAATAATTTTAATAGCTTTAAAAAATGCAAACATTACGGATTGATGTAATTCTTTTATGGGAAACACGATAAAAACTTAGTTTTATCTCCAAAACTTCCTATGTAAATTAAAACTTTTTTATTTGTGTTAATAAGAACTGTGGGTAAAGTATCCGAACACTTTTTTCAACACCATGTATGAATATGTTGTACCATTAGAAACCTGCAACAGCAAAACTAGGAGCGATGGAGAAAAATACATTTAAACTTTGTATGCGAAAGATTCTATTAAAGTAATATATCTTTTTCGCATAACAAAAAAAACTGAATTTTGTTTCTAAGTTATAGGTTTGTATGTGTAGCACATTTCATAAATACGCGTCCTTACATTTAGAAAAAGTGTAGTCAATCTTACCATAAAGTTAGCATAGTTTGGTGAATTTGCCATATACGGTTCCAAGAACGTCAAAGCTTGGAAGAACGGGAACATAGCAATGAAATCGTTTTCTCTGGTATAGTAGGTAGTAAGTCTTAGCGGTATGCTGTAATCTATTACAGCGTATCTTGCTAAGGTGTAGGAGTCGTCCACTAACTGAGCTCTATTCGCACGATTGATAAAAGAAAAGTTGGTCTGGAGCAACGTAGTAGTAATACGATTCCAATTTTCAAGATCATAATTCACTCTATAGTAACCTATAGAATTATTATATTAGAACAAATTTAATAATAATTTTCTATAATCATAAAACAAATACTATACAAACCCGACTGTTGAATATTTACAATGACCCAGTCGCCACTATTTAAGTCGGATACGTTGGTGGTTGCATTTCTGTTAGTTAGCCAAAGACGAGGCAACGTATTATTGAAGTTGGGGTTAGAGGACGTCGTTATACTTATTGGGATGTACCACAAACTTGCGTCGGTATTATTCGGATTAGAATCAATAAATCTGCGCTAAAATATGAAATTTCTCATAGATAATTATTTAATTATGGCGTTCTACAAGATCTAGAAGCTATCATCACCTGATAAAGCTGGATGAAATTACCCTGAACTGTTACAGTGACTAAAGGATATCCAGGATTCGAATCCCAAGTTGTTAAAACCGACTGTACAGTTTCGTTTCCGGGTAGAAGCTTCAAATACTGTGATGTTAGAGCTGTTTGCCAAGCTGTGTACAAGTCCTTAGGTTCGGCAACGTCGTATTCCCTATAAAATCGTTTAACTTACTTGATAAAAAATTTAAAGGGACATGTTTTATATTGTCACAAGTGTTCGGAATCATACGTAGTATAGTAATGAGTTATAGCAAGCCCTTGTATTAATTGTTTACGGTCGCTAGTAAAATAGAAACACAGAAATACTTACTATTGCAATTAGAACCAGTTATAAATGTTTATAAAAGAAAAGCAAAAATATCAATAGAGCGATAGTACTTCTTTGAAAAAACATGATCAAAGTCTATTAATTTTTCATTGGTAAATAAATACTTACCCACGATTTTTCTTTACGGTTCTTAATGGGTAGTGATTTTTTCAATTTCTACGCTACTTGACTACGCTTCTCAATGTACCTGGATCTTAAGAAAATGTAACATCCACTTCGGAAAACAGGTGTCGTTAGAAAACCTTCCGCCATTCGAATGACTGCACCGGCCTTATCGTAGGCAACGATGTCAAATAAGGCTTCAATGTCGTCTGGTGAACCAGCATCGAGATTCATGTGCCTGGTATTTACGCTGCTATCGCGGCTCAGTGCTCTTTGTACGCTTTGTACCACCATTTGATCGAAAAGTTGTAAATCATCGTTAGCCTATGAAAAGCGCAAGGTCAGTTATCTTCCTCGTACAAGCAGCATTAATGTGATGTATCTAATTTATAAAATATACGATATACTTACCATGGCTCCACCAAAATATTCGAAGTACGTTGCGAATCCTTCATTTAACCACAGGTACCTCCACCAGGACGGACTTACTAGATTGCCGAACCACTGATGACCAAATTCGTGAGCAATTATTATAGCTATGAATTCTTCGGTGTCGGAATTTGTGACGTTGGTTTCGTACAATAGAAACTCTTCCCTAAATAATTTTCAAAGATTTATCACAATCCAGCACTCCTTAGTGAAATACATATAACAAAGCTAAATTGCAGCAAGACCAATGGTCTCTCACATAGCACTTGACTGTTGAAATAGTAGAGACTAACTAAAAAAAAAATACTGTTTCAGAATGCATACTTTCTCTACAATGTTATAACTAATCTGAAAAGAATTAGAACCCAAGACTTCTAACCCTAGAACGTCAGTCCTGAAGAATGAATTTGAGTAGACTATTAAAGAAAAAACAACAATTCGCGCTCCCCGTACTAACTTTTGAACAACAGAGGATTATTAGCAAGAAATAGGTCGCTTTCTATTTTTTGTGAACTAACTTCTGGCCTTATTGCCAGTTTCATTATATTTTCAGTGTCTCCGGAAATGACTTATTGCTACATATTGTATTATTTCTTAAGCTAAAGCATAACATATATGGTATCATTGGCTTTCTTTTTCAGTTACCTTTCCAAAAGCATACAAATATACAGAGTGTTCTATTTAAAAAGTTGATATTACTTCCGATTACGCTGTACATGTAAGTAAACTGTCGACAACAATGAAAGCTGATTCTCGAAAAATAGAGATTGAGTTATATTTCCTCAAAATGCTAGCTTTTGCCGTTCAAAAATTGGTACGGGGGGATACTTAGGACCTCACTGTACATATCGTTACCTTAGTAAGATACGCACGTTACTTAACTTTTTATCCAAAATGAGATTTAACTGAAAAAAGATGTTCAGAATTATTTTTTCCCAAAAATCATTAGTTATTCTACAATAGCCTCTAAAAGAGAAAAAAGAATTTACATTGTGATCATATTAAAACCAAACAGGTTTTTTGGTTTCCTGTAATTTCCTTTTTAATGGAGTTACGCGCTCTTCTCACTGAGGCAACGATATGTTTATGCACATCCGTATATACAAAGGGTTTCAGAATTTGTTCTAAAGCTTCAGGGAATAGTATTTTCTTATCCTTTGGATACACAACAACAGCCTCTCGAATAAAATATTTTTCCGATACTTTGTTTTCGGCTACGAACTTGGCAACACTGTTACAATTATCTAATGGCCAATCTCATCCAGATAACTTAATTTTTAACTTAACTAAGTAACACTTAAATTACAGAAAAACATGCGCCATATGCAAAATTTACTTGTTTAAGTGATACTTAATACTTTAAGAATTACTTATAATTTTAGACATGTCGGTTGGCCATTAATGGAATAAATTACAATATAATTTATGTCTAGCTCTTTTAGGATGTTCCTTAAAAACTCATTTTAAGGTGAAAAGTGTATCTTGAAGCTTTTCTGTATTATATCTAAAATTGATTACAGTCTGATCAACACGCTTCGCAGTTAATAGATTGCACCACAAACGCCTGTTTTGCACTATTTGGCAATCAACAACAGCAGCTGCTGCTTCCGAACACAAAACGTAAAATGAAAATTAAACACACTAGACCCAAAGCAGCTTAAATACGCTACAGAAAAATCAATAACTGCCACTTGACTGACATATAAAACAAAATTTGGAAACGGAAAGTGATAATTATTTTACTGTCAAGCTTTGTCTCGATCTACAAACAACATTCTCTGTCGTAAATCGCTTAAATTAACAAGAACGACAAGGTTGTCCATTTCATCAGTAGGTACTTGCAAAATTCACCAAAGCTCTAAGTTATGATCTAATAGTGATTCTAGGCTCTAACAGAGTCATTTTTTAATAAATTAATTACTTCATTAGAATATTTCTGAGTAGCAGTTGAAAAATCGATGTTAAGCGTCTGTGTCCCGTTTTGATTTCATCAGGTAATCAGGCCAATTTGGTAAAGACAAAATTCCTGCCGAGTCTAATCTGGTGGCCAAGTCATTCCGATTGTCTGATCAAATCAGGCCGTGTATAGCGTTCCTAAGTGTTAAAGTGTTCTCGGTCTGATATAGAAAAAATAAACTTCGTAAAATATAACAATTTTTATTTTTCAATATAATCTCCCCTAACTTCATTTATTAAAACGATCAATTAATAATTCTATACCCTTGTAAAAATAAACTAAGTTTTTCCCTCAAAATGTCTTTCTGGAACGAGGTTCATCAGGTCGCCGCCATTCCATCGATTCCTTTTTGGACAGACGTTCATAATACAGAACCACTGTTTCATTTCCTGTGATAATGGACTCCAAATTGGTTTCAGGTCGTCTCCACACAGGTTTAAAAACGAGCGCGCACATTCGACCTGACATTCACGTTGGAGAGCAGAAAGAAAATGCGGTGCGCATCTTGCACTAATCTTATTCATACTCAAATGGTTATGGAGAATTCGACGAGTACTTGTTTCAAAAATGTTAGACATCACTGATAATTCCCTCACTAAACGGCGATCTACTAATACCATATCTTCAATAATTGAAATGTTTTAAGGCATTATTACAGTCCAACCAACGACTCGTGAGGGGTGGGAATAGAATGCGCCGTAGCAACCGAAGAAAAAGTGGAGGTGGTATTAGTCTGTTGATAGTAAGCGTCTAGATCAGAGCGATATACAGCGGAGTAAAAATGGAAGGGAACAACGTAAGTGGTCGTGCGTTAAATAGTTAGAGTCGTGAAATCATTCATAACATTATTGAATTTATGAAAAAGGAGAAGTATGCAGGAGAGTTATTAATTCCATTGAGTTCTGTTCAAAAACGTGTTTCAGTGGCCACAATACAAAGAATTGTTAAAGAAAAAAGAATGATTAATGAAGGTAGGTAGAGTAATTTTGTACGTATTCGTCAAACATAAAGTACTTACGATTAAAGTTTATTTGCATATAATAACAATAATTGTTATTGTTTGAAATAGGCGAGTGTTCCGGATTTTCTTCACCAAGAAAGAAAATAAAGCAACCAAAGCGGATTACCGACGTGGACGACGCCGACAAAGGTATATTAAAAAGAATAATTTTTAATATGCACACACAGAAGAACATTGTTCCAACGTTAAAACCAATCCACACACAATTTAAAGATGAGACGGGTTTTAAAAGATGTGTCGAAAGCCTGCGAACAATAATGGGCCGCATAGGATTTCGTTGGCGGAAAACAAGAACAAACAGGAAAATATTAATGGAACGAACAGATATACGACAACTGAGAACAGATTATTTAGCGCTCACAAGGGCGTCCAATCATTTTTATAGGCGAAACATATATTCATGCTAATCATACAGGTAGAACGGCATGGAAGGAGGATTCAGACGAAAGATTATTGCAACCACTAGGAAAAGGTCAACGCTTAATTATTGTTAATGCAGATGGTGAAACTGGCTTTGTCCCTAATGCATCTTTAATATTTAAATCAAATAGTAAAACGGGTGAATATCATTCAGAAATGAATTACCAGAATTATTCAAAATGGGTCGAAGAGAAATTAATTCCCAATTTACCTGAAAGGAATGTTGAAGTTACTGATAATGCTCCTTATCATAACGTCCAAAAATCCAAACCAACATCGACTTCCCGAAAGAGTGAAATGATAGAATGGTTACAGGCAAGAAATATACCTATCCAGGAATATATGTTGAAATGTGACTTATATAACTTAATTAAGCAAAACAAACCCAGGTATAAAACGTATGCAATTGACGATTTATTTCTGAAGCATGGACATAATGTTCTTCGATTACCTCCATATCATCCCGATTTAAATCCGATTGAATTGGTATGGGCGTCTGTCAAACAGTATGCAGGAAAGAGAAATGCTACATTTAAACTAAACGACCTAAAAAACTTATGTGATGAATTTTTTAATATATTTCCTGTAGAAGAATGGCAATCACGGTGTAGCCATGCAGGAAAATGTGAAAAGGATTTTTTATTAAGAGAAGTTCATATCGATAGGATAATCGAAGAGATTTTAATTAACCCTAACGAAGAACGAAGAATCATCAGACACATCAGATTTCTCCGACGATGATGAAATGATTTGAATTTTATATATACTTTTGAATTGTGTCTTTCTTGCAACGCTTTTTTTTATTTTTTGTATATTTTTATTAAGGTAAATGTTTGATTTCCATAAATTAATTTGTTTCATTATATTATACTGCTGGTATCCTTTAGTTATTAAAATGTAGAAAAAAATAATTCGAATACATATGAATGAAAATAAATATATTTCTGTTATTGGAAGCTCTACGCAATATTAATATCCATAATTTCTTATTGTCTGAAAAGAATATTTCTTATATGTATTACTATAGATAGATAATATTATAGAAAAAAGAAATGATACTTATCGCAAATAGCGTATATTTTGTACGCAGACCGTACAAATTTAGATCTTCCTACTCTACTTCTTTTTTACTCTTTTCAAGCTGTCGCATTCTGCGCAGAAAAAATCCCCACCCCTCACGAGCCGTTCGTTGGACTGTAGTTCAATTGGCGCTCATCATCTTCAAGCGATTCTTGCTCCAAACGGAAACATTTTGATCACTTGTTTACAGTGGAATATGTAGGAGATAAATCACCATAAACGCTGCTTAAACGTTGTTTAATGTGATTAGGGGTATGCTTCTCTTTTGCTCAAGATCTACTGATTGCACGGTATTCAATTTTCGTTACCGAAGAGACATTTTTATGCACTAGTCACGTCGTCTGGCTGGCTACTAAAAGCTACTACTCTTCGAACCGTAATATATATAGTGTAGGCCTCGTACATCTACGACTATGACGCAGCGGAGTTTGAACACACTACAACCTGTATAAGCCTGTCAGGCCGAGAACTTATGGCGCCTACCTCGTCATGGTAATGAAGATCTTTACCTTTTCATAGGGCACTATCGTAACAAAAATGCCAAAAATATAGTTGTATGTGTATACATAGGTGGGAAAATAGGCAGAACCTAAAGCGACTACTACAACAGAAAAGATATGAAAATATGGGGGATATTTAACTACGAAGCTCATGGCTGTTGAGTTCTTTGAGTAGTCGCATACGGTTTCCCTCGTTCTATTACCCATTTTTTGCTATGATTTTCCTTTGCTTTCTTAATAATCACCTTTCTGATATTTCGTCATATTAGGAAGTATTACCGCTACTTTCTCTGTTGACGAAGCAAAAATCAACTGACAAAGTCACATTGTTTGCACACAACGTTTAATGTCATCAGAGCGATTGTCGAACCGCTGCGGGCTTAAATGCTAAGCCCGTACAATAAGTTATATCTTTATAATATTTTGTAATGCACTGAAATATTCTATGTGAGTGAAATTATTAAATAAAAATATAATTAATAAAGATAATTAATTATAAGGTCTGAAGATTCGGGAGTGACCTTAATTCACTCTTTTGCCAATTTAAAATTGAATTAGATCTCAAATAATGAAATTTAACGAGTATTAACACTGAAAAATGAAAAACTAACCTGAAATTATGACGATTTCGCATAAACTCTTTGCTTATATGCTATCTGCCTATTCTTCATCATGACTTCTACCTTGTTTTTATAGTACGATTTGAAATAATATACACTTTGACACTGGGAACACAGCGAAAAACGTGTTACCTCAATGAGAAACTTTACTCAAAGTGAGAAATTAATTGGCGTCCCTCTACCCCTCTATTTTAGTCGCGATGGTGATTATTTCATCCACAGCAAATTTTGATAATTCTTTTCCAAATATAATTTGATGATGAATTTCCGATGAATAAACTTATTTAGAAAGGTAGCATGATGGAATACACGTGACGACGCAACTACAAGATTCAAATTATGCTACTCTGTGATACAAAACTCTTCTAACAACCCTACAATTATAAACTTTACTAACGTTCAAGACAATAGCCTAACGAAACATATTTAATATATGAAATTATGCTAGAAATACCTCCGAATTTATGGCGTTATTTGTTGTAAGAAAATATTCCATTAAATTTGAGGATTTACGATATGGAGAAAAATGAACAGAAGACTAGATCTTTGGCTGTTCCCTTATAATCGTCGTTGGTTGGAGTTAAAATAAGTCCCTAGGCTCCAGGGATCAGAGCCCAGGAAAGGAATTGGAGCTACTTAAAAAGTATTAATAGCCGCCAGAGGGATTTTCACATTGAACAAGCGCCCATGTTGAACACACTATACGTGCCGGCAATGACAGTTGCGTTCGAAGATGTAAACTGGAACACTACAGCACATATCCTACTGTGACATTATCTGTCCTACATTTGTATTCAATCGCGAATATTATACAACGTGTGTCAAAAAGTATGCATCATATGGGATTTGTTTTTTTGTTATTTACTTTTATAAAATGGTATTAACGCAGAAAATTTGAGCACCTTTTAAAACCAACTTGACATCCGTTAAACTCAATTTATCTTCTACCGTATACAGGGTGAGCATTTAAAATTGAAAGAGACTCAAGGGTAAAGCACTCTTATTTTTCAAAATAGAGGAAAATGTTATTAAAGTTGTGAAAGTCGGCAGAACAAAATAATATATACACTTAGGTCCATTGATAATTGGACTAACAAACTAAAATTGTTGATAAGGGAAATGTTCGAAAGATAAACAAAAAAAGGCAAACTTTGGTGGATAGGTGTTGTGTTCTCAAGGCAGCCACCTGACCGGCGACGGCTAGTGCACTGTGGCTGCGGAGCTGCATTACAACGCTTCGATTCTCTCGTGTATTTCCATTGCATATCGCGTACATTCTACTATGCAAAGGAAATACACGAAGAAGTTGAAGCGTTGTAATTGACTTCCTATTTACGTCACCAACAACCGCCACTTCACTTGACCCATTAGTGGAAATTCTGAAATACCCCGTGTATGCATATCTCTAGATAGAAAACTATAACTAACATATGCATATGGAAACAGAAATCTATTTCCTTAGACTTGTTTTTACTGCACAATGTTCATTGTGTTAACAGATGGAATACCAACTGTTTTCTACATCTTTTTGTTCGTTTATATGTATACTTCGTAAGGTTCCAAATTGTTAAATTAATAATCACATCTGAAGTGGAACAAAGCAATTATAGAACATATTGATACTATTGTAATAATTTCAGAATACATAAACTAGTCAAGAATTTTATGGAGAGGAATTCATAACTTTGCCTAAACCTTTTAAGTACCATTTATGTAAATAGACAAGGTATCACTTTTATTAATTTGCTTGAAATAGAGGCTTTACACCTGAGATTATCCCATGATTAACTATACAAAAATTCATCAGAATATAAAATCAAAGCATATTTACACCCAATACTATGATTGGAAAGCAACCATGAAGTTGGCTAATAAACCTGTTTATAATCGTAAAAGACTAAAAAAAATGAAAAATTCTCTTACCTGTAAGTGACTAAACCCCAGTTTTCCATAGCGCCAGCATCAAAATAATCATCCGGTATTGCTATCTGGTCCATTTTTGGTAACGAATATGGTATATCAACCCATTTTTCAATTCCATCGAATATATCGATACCGATCTCTAGAGCGTAGTTTCCTCGATTTCTTGCAATATCTTGGGGTCTTCCAAAAACTCTGTGAATGTCCTTACTAACGTAGGTGTAATCCGAAACAACAAAAGCAACTAAATACGTGGACATAACCACTGTTCTTTCGAATACATCGAGAAAGCGTCCCGGTGAAACCTCTCTGGAAATCATGAGCATATGTTGATAAACTTTAGCCGTATATAACAGAGCGTACTTACTGCGTTGATGCAAGTGGCGTGTTAGCAAGGCTATGATATTCTGCTGAACGCACTAGTGAAATGTCAAATCGAGCTTTTAGCGCTGGTTCGTCAAAACAGGGGAATGCTCTTCGTGCTGCTGTCGCTTGGAATTGGGTGGTAGCTATTTTCCTAATGTATGAAATGCATATGATATACTGACATTTGCAAATGTCTTTTTTTTTAATATTTCGGAGATAAAATAAGCCAATTCACTAATTTAATAATAATGATAATAATAGAAGTTTATTAACTGTACATATTGTCGCGAATAAGCGCCTTGCTTTTACTTTTAGAGAAGACGCTAACTGGACTTCCACTGCCTGTGTTCATTGTCTATGTTTTTTGTGTTGTAGTAATCCTGCGATCAGTGGCCGGTGTAATCAAGCTGACTGAGCGTTTGGACAATCGCTATGTAAGACTACGATCTCTTTCTGTTCTCGGTTTCAAATACTGACTCCAGAAGGTGACTGGCTCGCTTTCGGCTCGCCAGTCATATCCTTCTCTCCACCAGTAGAAATCCTTTTACCATGCTTGTAACGTTAAATACTATTGCGCACATTAGTGCCATTTGTAAAAATGGAATTGTCGTGTTTTAACGGTTTCCAAAAAATCACTCAATAATAAAGTTATGAATATTATGCGTTACTTTATCGATACACTGTATATAGTTCACCTGAGGAAATAGTTATTTGGCTTGAATAGAGCAAACAATTTACAAGAGCAGGGTATGTACTTAAGATGAATATATTTAGTTAGTTCAACAAAATATTTAGTTATTTTAATTATTGTAGATAATGGCTCTGACTATACCTTACATTTGAATAAAATGTTGAGTTTGTTTAAATTAACAAAATGTTTGTCTGAGACAATCAAACTAAATCAACAAAATTATTTGTTTGAATGATATTTGTTTGCCTGTATTCAAACGTAGATTTTAGTCGGATTAATTATAATTTGATTAGCTCAACTGTTTGGGGCTTTCAGTGTATAATATACTCACCTTACATTACCGTCAATATCAACGTATCTCGCTAAATAGAAGCCATACATGTCTAAATTAAGTATACCAGTGAACGCTCCGATCGAAATAGTATATAATGTACCAGCCCAGAGCGGTTCGAAAAACGTGATCGTGTAAAACTGCCTATCATCGTTGCTGTAATGAGTTGAAGAAACGCCATTTATTGTAGATCCATTGCTGTTTAACAAGTTAATACTAGCTGCCGTGATATTAATTTCGTGAGTATGGAAAACGATGCTATTGGTAGTCGCGCGTGTAGTAAATGTTATTTTAATGCTGCCATTGAAAGTATCAGTAACGAAATCTGGTTCCAGAATCACTTCATAGAGTGATACCGTTAAATTGTTAGGTAACATGTAATCAGCTGAGTTCGATTTAGGAGATGCTATTTGGTTTCTATGAAGTGGACTCCCTGCATTGGAAAATCCAAATACCACAATTAGTACGAGTATAATTGCGAACATTTTTGTCGCTCTGTTGTTCGCAAAAATAATGATGCACAATATTTCTTGGAACAAACAACACCAAACTTTGTCACAGTAAACTTTAATATAGGATTACTGCAATTTGCCTTAGCGCTTTATATAACAATTTGAATTTTATCCAAGGTAGATCATTTTATTCTCATAGCACTTATCCTGGATTAAAATTCAATTAACCATATTTTTAAGATTCTAAGCGTGCTATTTCTTATATTTACGAACTAATTCGGATATGTTTTAATTAGTAAAGAAATAAATAAAGCATATCTATCCAAAAAAATTGTGGTATCATTACTTATTATATCCATCAGTTGCTAAAAATACTGCCGACTTAAATTTCTATTGTTTGTGTATTTGCGGCTTCTGTATCATCCCATAATCCCTTTGCAATGTCTACGTGCAGATAACTGCATTAACAAAATTAATTCTTATGCGTACCTTAAACTAATTTTTAATATTGTCTATCCCATGTTGAAATCAAAATATTGGGTCTTGAGTAAAGCGTGACAAACGGTTGCACCCGCAGAGGCGCCGTGAAAGGAGCTATGTTTACTATGCATCTACAAGGGATCGAGTGGACGTTCGGTTATTATCGGTTGATCGGTGTGCATATACTATTTATAACGTTCGAGAAACTAGTGGAACCGTCTGGGGCGTACCGCGCAAAAGGAGACACAGTATTAATAGAAAAATAATACATTGTTACCTACGTATCGATGACCACTGCGGTAATGTGCGACTGCCATGGTACGCTGCGTAGTACTGCAACATAAGCAATGCTTCGATTGTCGATTCGGTCAGGCCTCGACGACGGTCTGAAAACGTTCTCGTATACTTTGTAAATGATCGTTCAGCATCTAATGAAGTAAGATTTTGTATCACTACAGAATAGTTTATGGAAATGTCATCTATTTCTTTTTGAACATGCAAATCGGAAAAAAGGTGCTGACTCTCGCGAACCGCTTTATAATTAGAAGAATTAAGCTTGAAAATGGCATCTTTCACTTGGGAATAATATTTACGATAGTAAGATACTGCCTCAATCCATGTTCCCCATCACGTCAATACAGGCTGAGGTGGCAGCGGAATTTGCGGATACAATTGCTGGAATAGCGGATATGTTTGGGAAATTTCACAAACACTTTTTTGGTAGATGATATTAAATCATTCACCCTAGGATACTTGCTTCGAATTGTTTCTGCTACGAGGTGACATGCGTGTATGAGGTATGTTATGTGAAGAAGAGTCGGAAAGCATACTTTTAACATCCTACCAGCTTTCAGCATTGTTGCGGCTCCGTCAGAAACTAACATGGTGATTTTTTATTATGTTTACAACGGCTTCGGCATCAGTTCTTTCAATCCTTTTACTGGGTAACAACAAGGAAGCTGCTGGACCATTACGTTTTAAAGGACGCGCCACAATATGAACCACACTGTACTTCTGAGCATCAGTAGTTTCGTCCACAGTGAGCCAGATCTTTTAATTTCTCAACTCGTCTTTTATACAGTCTTTTACTGTACTTTGCACATGTGGTAAATTGTACCGCAATTATCTTTTTGTTGGTAGCTTTCATGATGAAACATATTTATCCCAAAAAAGACGAAAGTTTTCATTATCTACTTGGTGTTGTGGGATGTTGCACGTGCTCAACATGAAAATAAAGTCATAAAAAAATTGCCAGTACGGAATATTTTTTCTTAAATTCAATACATGACGTTTACTTTGAATATGACTTCTACATCCAAATGTCGTGCAACCTAGCAACCCTATACCGCAAAATTTGCAACGAATGTGCGAACCTGTAAATTCCAACCCAGGGAAACGCCAAATATATTTCTTCACATGCGATGCAAGAGGTACACCAGGCTTACGTCCCATGTTTTCGAAAACACACAATAAGAATCCGATAAATAACCGAACAACCAAACTCCTCAATGTCTACCGCATTACTGAACTCTGCATCCACATACGTACATACAGGCGTCTCTGCGAGTGCAACCGTTTATCACGCTTTAGTCTTGAGAAGGGTAACCCTCTTTTATTAGTCAGTTTCATAATATATTACAAAACTGAACACCTGCGAAGTTGCGGGATGTGTCGAACTGCGTTCATCCGTTGTCTGCTGCCCAATGCTCATCACACATCACCCATTTCCCTGGTCTATCAGCGCGGCGTCCTTTCCGAATCAACGCCGTCGAGAAAGTTCTACCACCCTAATTAGCTGACCAACCTCCTCCTTTCGGCGTATCTACTTGAACCTTGTTTTATGTAAGTTAACTTAAGATATTTTCTGTAACGTTACGAACTATAACTAACATTTTGCTATTTTAGTTGAGCTGTTTCGCGTATTTAATGGTCATTCTTGTGGTTAATTATGATTCGTACTTAGATTTAAGAACTGCGCTTCACGCAAATGTTGCTACCTATTTTGAAATTTGGTAAATCACATTAACTTTGTTGTTTAAAGTAGTATTAATCTTTGAATATTTTTTTGGCGCTTTTATTCATCTCTTTGTAAACTTTGTCAATACTTATAGTTACTATTTTGGCCCTGATATATTGTCATTTTGTAACATTTTGTCATTGATATTTTGAATAGTGCTCTTTCATTCAATATACAGTTTGATCAAATATTTGCTAATTTATTTTGCTACCTTCCCCTCGAAAACTCTGAATGGTTTCCGACAGAATTATCGACTATCGGTGAGGCGACTAGATTACACCAAACATTCAGTGGCGTCCTACGAGCATGGGAATTCTTACCCAAGGGTTCAAATGCCAACACAAGGAACGTTCACGACTTCAGCAACAAAAATAAATTTTAAACGCCGTTGTATTATACTCCTTGAATCCTCTTCTTCTAACATCTACGTTCAAATAGCAAAACTGAGCACTATATCACTTTAATTAATTTTATGAATATGTAGACTTACCTGTGTTGACCTTTTTTTTTTTTGTGCGATAAATTTTGTTGCAAAGTTACGGTTTTGTATTCGTCTCATGCTCGCTAGTCTTAAATAAGTTATAAATTAAATACCATTCTTTCTTCCTCTTTTAAAACCAGGAATGTTACCCTGTCATTTGGCTAGGGTAACACGTTCCTTCCTTTAAGGTTTTTTCCGTGATTTTCTCTTTGCTTGTATTTATTTGTGAGTAAAGTACAGTCGCTGGCCATCGAATTAGGACCACTTAAAAATAGTGTGATTTTGGGGTAAAATTAAAAAAAAACAGTTGGTAATGTTCGCAATATAATTAAGCAATAATATTATAACATATAACGTGTAAGTAAGTATAATTTGAAGATATATTTACTAATATTTGTTTATTCCTCCTTTGTGTTTTGTTATTTCCTCAATCTTTTTTGGCATATTGCCAATGTAGCTCTTTTTTGTTTTTTTAAATTTCGTCGCTATTATGCCATACATCTTCAATATATTGCTGTAATTATTCCTCTGTAATTGACTTTCGTGTACTTACGATGTTTTTCAAGACATTTCACACATTTTCAATTGGTCTGGTGAATTGCCTGGCCAAGGCAGTACACGCAGATTTTTAGATTCAAGGTATCGCATTACACTTTTTGCCTTATGACACTATGCATTGTCTTGCATGAAAGTATATGGTCTTTGAGTCGGATCCAATAAACCAATATAAGTTATTAAATAGTTTTGTGAAACTTATATCGAAGAGTGCTTTAAAATGCGAGTTAACTATGTACCATTTATTATTGTAACGTGCTAATAAGTAATTTCCACGCTTCGACATACTTTTTCAAATTCACTCCAATTGAACGTAGTTTTCGCTGCCTCACATTGTTGCGGTTTTAAGTAATAAAACTTTAGAATTTTAGATCCTTCAGTATTTTGATTTATGAGGTTCGTGTTACTTCACTTTAGTGATAGCACGCGATTTCTTTAATTGTTCTTCTGTTAACGCAATTGTTTTGTTACAGTCAGCATTGCCAGCGGTCCCAACATAAAAGCACTTTAACAAAACAAAAAAAAGTGCAGAATATCCTTAAGTTGTACTAGTTTACTACTACTAGTACTAGTTTAAATAAACGTACCCACGCCGCACATATTTAAAATAGTTTTTTAAGTTAAGATTCCAAACAAAACTTAAACAAGCTTCATTAAAAACATTAAGTATTTGGTGATAATGTAATTTATTGGATGTAATATGGAGTAGTATCTTTTATCAAAATATTCCAAAAAAGTGAGTCTTATTGCTTTCCTAAATTTACAATAATCCTCAAGTAAATATAGACATAAGATAATTAAACATATTTCGTATTTAGCAAATTATGAAAAAATAGAAAATCTAAAAATGAAGATAAGTATTTCGTAATTAATAAGTGTACAATCTAACATACATACTTCAGCTTATTTACTGATATTAATTATTAGAAGAAAACTCTTCAAATATGTGATTTATTTAGAAATTTGCTTTTTTAAAGTACTTAATTCTCATAAAACCTTTATAAACACCTTCAATAAACTGAAGGTTATGCAGTGTGGTGCTTTTAACATCGTAAGCAAGGTGATAGTGGTTGTAATTGTAGCGTCTATCTTTCTTGCAGTTATAGCTAATCATTTCATTGACCGTAGTCAAATAACTCAACCAAAATCCTTAGCTGCAGATTACTTGCTACCTAGCAACGTAGTACCATCCCTTTATCAACTACAAGTTGAACCAAATTTCGATACAAATACTTACAATGGAAGTGTTGAAATAACTATTTTAGCAAGCAGCACCACAAACACTGTAGTATTTCATGTTGATGAATTGGAGATTGATGTTTCCAGTATAAGCTTGTTGAATGAGTCTGAAAATGTGATAAATTCAGTTACTGAAACTTCCTACAGACAATTTTATTATGTAGTATTCGAAGATGATCTTCAGGAAGGAAGTGTCTACATTTTGGTGTTAGGTTTCTTTAGTGGAACATTGACTGATAAAACTAGTGGATTCCACTTGGCACTGTATACGGATGAAGATGGAGAAGTCAGGTGAATTACAAATAATTTGCGTCTATCTATTCGCCATTTCATCCATTGCATATTATTTGAATGAAAAGTTTGCACACATGCACTGCATCCATGTAAATAAATACTTCTGCAATGCCTCAAAATGGTCCTTATTGGTTGTCATATACTTGAGTTTGAAAGTTCGAAACATTGGGGAAACATATGCATTTCATGGTTCACAAAGACTAAGACCTGAAGAGTTTACTTATTCTTCTAAAACTTTACAATACTGATAAGTTTTAATGGCTGAACTAAACTAACTCTGAATGCATGTGATCTTCAGGTTTTCGCTTTTCGACAGTAAAGAAACATCTAATTTATATTTTTCTCTGGAAGGCTTGAAGGGAAGCTCCTTTATGTCTGCATTGTACTATTACTTCTTTGCAATTATTATTGTTACTCCTACTATCTTTACTATTATTATTACTAGTATTATTACCAAATTATCATTCCCATTTTGAGAGTTTCGTTGAAAAATAAGTTTTATTTTATTCATAATGACTTTACGGACTTTACAGAATTTAAAGAACAAGTTTTTAAAAATGTACTGGCTGTTCCATTTAAAGGTCAACTTTGTGTCACCGCTCTGTTGTTTTAGTATAGAGTAAAAAACTGACAACGCAAATTAATTTTACAAACAAAACTGTGTATCTAACTATTTTAATTGTTTTCTAAACTAATGCGACAACCCAGATATAGCAAATTTTGGCCATAGCCAAAATCTGATAACGATCACTCAACCATGTTCGATGGTGATTTTCTGGAAAAAAAGTCCCAAAGATATCCTTACCAGATTTATTATATACATATGCTGTAACCTTCGAAATATCTTTTAAAGACACCGAAAACGAGAGTCCTTGTTCACAATCATAATAATAGTAATTATTAGTATAATACTATATTCATTTCTCATCACAGATCAGACATGAAAATGATAGATAACTGAGATGACAAAACAAGTCAAAATGCAAAAGTCTCAATACATACTACTACTAAAGCTAAATGAAAACTGCCCAACAGGTATACGTTTTTAAATTTAAGAAAAAAATTCAGTCAGGATATCGCAGCTTTTAATATGAAGCAATTTTTTAAGTTTCCTATTAATATAATAATATTCAAATTGGTACTGCACCTTACTTCCTCGGGCAACGCATTGAAAAGTTTGCACCATATGTTGTAGAAGCACTTGCTGTATTTTGCCGTACGATGTTTGTCTGGCTGCAGTCTACGTTTGCTACGCGTTTCATTTTCGCGCGTTTTATGTTCCGATAGAAGAAGGATATCACATTTTGTTTCTCTTAAAATAACTTCCAAAGCCAATAACTTATTCGCTAAACACTGTATATTTTAGTGTTAGACTGTAAAAAATTTTTTGCATTTCCACCCTTAGGAAATTGAGATAAGACACTTGTTTGGGTAGAGTCTCTTAGCGAGTTCACACTATGTTCGGTGGAATCATTTTCGTTAAACTTCGAATTAAAATTGTTATTCGATGATCCTGTCGCTGTATTACCATTTTGATTTTGACTTCGATGAGTCTCTTCATTGGAGTACTGCCTTCGCGGTGGTGTTGATGAATATTAATTGCCGATTCCAAGAAGTTTATATTTGCTTTTGTGGAAGGGCTTGCTTGGTTTTGTATTGTATTCCTAGCAATAAATCGAGAAACATAAGTAAACAACTTAAATTTGTCATTTGACCCGAAATAGGGAGCCCTGTATACCAATCCACCCAAAAACGATTGAACATCTGCAAATTAGTATCGTATGCGAATTTATTCAAAACTAGTCTTCTCTGTCCATATGAAACACCCAAAACGACTAAATTTGTATGTGCAACATTAGAAATACATTGTTTCAGAAGCGACTCGCTAATTTTCCTTCCCCTCAATGCGTTATTTGTACCAGTAAACAATATTATGTGGTCATGCTTACTGAAAGAAATAACTAGGCCATGAAGATTTTCTATCACATTTTCGAATAAGGCATAGGGCTTTACAATACTAGTGATCTCAAATTCTGAACTATTTAAAATTTGTCAAAGCATTATTAATACATTACGCCCTTGCTCATCGCTGAGTATCAATACTTTATTCTTCTCTTTTCCCATCCCAAGTTGAGATCGATCCTTTTACACATTCTTAGCGTAAGAGGTACTTTTATTTACCCCTTTTGCGACTGGCAATTTAAATTTTGACAATCGATCATTTCCCGAATACACCTTTTTTCTTCGTTTACAAATCATTAATTGCAAATATGAAATTTTCTTTTCCAACATTTGTACATAGTTAAGAATTTTGAAATAACTTTTATTGTTTCGTTTCGAAAACTATCTAACATCCACCACTGTCTCGTTGTCACTGCATTCAGAGTTGTGTTGATATGATTCAATTAGTATTTCTTTGGAATTCAAAAAGCTTTCTAATTTTTTAACTAAGTTAGATTTCTTTCCAGTCGCAACTGCTTCCCACTTCTCCAATTCCTGCCCCAATTCGGCCACTGTTAGCTGCGATACTTTTAAAGCAGACATCGTATGTGAAGTTGTAATCAGCAACATAGTGGCAAAAAAAAGATTTCGAAATAAAAAGAACAGTCCTTCACTGAGCAAAAAGTTTATATAATATCTTGATATCACTCACCCACAAACACTTATTTAGATTTTCGGTACTAAGTAAGTTGATGCAGTTACAAAGGTACTATCACCACAATCGCTAATCTTTGCATTATCTGCTGTATAAAGTCTGCCTTTGTAATGCAACTTAAACCCGAAGAAAAGCGTTAACAAACACAGAGCAACACAACTTGCGTACTTGTGCATATCACACCTATATATTTACACGATTATAACAACACAAGGGTAACTATTTTGGAACATCATGAAGCATTTTTTTCATTTCAAGCTGAGCAATTTGCTTATTTCTAAAGGCTGGGTATACTTATTTTATGTGTAGCACTTACAATTAGAATCTTGGAAGAGAAAAAAGAATCTTGCTAATAAAGGAAATATCGTCAAATCCAATGAAAATATTATTTAGACTCTCGATTACTTACCTAGACATTTAGAGAATGAATATTTGATGCAGTGTAAATCCGTTTGCGGATCGTTAACACTTTCTGATGTATGGAACCCTCATTTGCTTAAAGTACATATTGATTTTTTATTCATAAATGTAAAAATCTTGTTTTGGATTATTGAGGGTGAAATACTTTTTGTGTCAATTTACTTGGGAAGCGCTACAGTGAGCTAATAATTTTCAACAAAATGGCAAACATAGTTATAATTTTATTAAAGTTCACGATTGATCCAAGCCAAAATTTATTAACAAAACTTAATTCTGTTCCTGTCCTTTCTCATTTAATAGGTCCCATTATTTTCAATTGCCTTAACCTACTAGGCAGATATGGTTTCAACAAGATGGTGTCCTTCGCATAATCCTCATGCCGTTTAGATAAGTGGTTTAATGTGAGGATAATCGCAACTAATGGAACGGTACGTTGGTCTGCAAGATTACCTGATTTAGCTCCTCCTGATACTTTTTTACGGGGTACTGTGAAAAATATAGTTTGTGGTCCGACATACAACAACGTTGAAGAATTTTAGAAATCAGTGCTTGAGGCATTTCAAAGTATTAATGGCAATACTATCCGTAAAGTAATTAATAGCATTTAGAAACGGTGCCAAGTTTGCATTGCAAACAATGGTGGCTTATTTTTCAAAATTTTGCAAATGTTTACGTATTGTATGATACATCATTGCATTCAAAAAGGAATCGTATCTTAAAAGGTCAAAAAAAATTGGATGTTACCAATTTAAAACGTTGAGGTTGGATATACTTCTAAAGATGTGCAAAACCTATATTAATTTTATTAGGCGCTAATGATAGTATCTAAATTACCATGAAAATTAGTTCAAGCCGGGGCAACTAAAAGCAATTAGCAGATTTTGTTCTTTTTTTTTTTAATTTTAACCAAGTTGGCCATGACAAGTAATATTTGAAAATGGATTCTTCATGGGCTCTCGAAACATCACCTTTTTGCTAATTTAACCATCTCTCTATCTCTTCAAACACAAAAGTTACTGATGTCCCTAAACGCAGAGAAATGCTGCAACGCAGAGAAAAGCTTACATCAAGAAAACAGATTTTCTCGCAAAAATCAGTCTCTATTCAAGAAAATATTTTTATTTCGATGCTATAAAAATGTATAATATAAGAAAATAATTTTCTTGAAATGTTATTTGGATTAAATAAATTTTCTTAGAAATTCAAGAAAATCCAAGACAGAAAACTATTTCTTCTAAGTAAATCATTTAGCTTTAAGTTAAGAAAATATTCATATTAAAGGTAGGAATGAAAAAATTGTCCAGATCTCACAAAGTTCTATTGAGAAATTAGGTGACCAGTTTTGTATTCAAAAAACACATCATCAGGCCAGCTACAAGGATATCCAATGAAAGAAAAATTACAATATTGGAAAAAACCTAAAGTTAATAATTAAAATTAGGAGCAAGTGAATGAGCTGATGAAATAGCTTTTTTTATAGGTTACAGTACAATTAAATCATTTCTTTAATGATGTAATTAAATAGAAACTATTTTTATGTTGTTTAATAATTAATGTGTTAATATTTGAGTTTATTTATCTCTTTTTTTATTATTATTTATTATATATTAAAAAAAAACTATAGTTAAATTAGTATGCGTGATAAATAGTAACAAAAAGAGAAAAATATATTACATTAACTGGTATCTTTTGAAAATGTTTATGAAACGTTGTACGTTAAAGGTTGTATCATTGCCCAGGTAAGTATGGTATTTGAATTCCCGTTCCGTCGCTACTACATAATGTTTTTGCCGATAGTGATTCCATTAATACCAGGAGCTATTTATTAGTATATTATCTTGGTTATTGTTTCTAGGCACTTTTTTCATGTGTACTTCTGCATTAAGTTCACTTTTGTTTGTACATTATTCTATAGATAACCTTCACTTTCGCCTTTTTAAATTCACAAGCAATGTGAATAATATACTGTATTATGTACAGATATGTCGTACTGGTTTAAACAAGGTAAGTGCATATATACGAAGTAGATGTTTACATGTACGCATGAGGAAATCTAATTAGATATCCTCATTTGTACGTTTTTGTCGAGTAAATCACTGCAAACGCTTCTACAGAACTGAACAAATCGTATTGCTACTAATTCTGACGCGACAGTAGTCTCAACTACTGGCTTAAACCGCCATAGTTAATTAATTGAAAAGTAATGCCATCACCTATCCACCATCTATGGACGCGCGTTTCGATGTTATACATCTCGTCGGCATAGCTTTGTGGAAGGTAATGGCATTTCAATATTTTAAATCGTATATATACGAAGTAGATGTTTACATGTACGCATGAGGAAATCTAATTAGATATCCTCATTTCTACGTTTTTGTCGAGTAAATCACTGCAAACGCTTCTACAGAACTGAACAAATCGTATTGCTACTAATTCTGACGCGACAGTAGTCTCAACTACTGGCTTAAACCGCCATAGGTTAATTAATTGAAAAGTAATGCCATCACCTATCCACCATCTATGGACGCGCGTTTCGATGTTATACATCTCGACGGCATAGCTTTGTGGAAGGTAATGGCATTTCAATATTTTAAATCGTGTATATACGAAGTAGATGTTTACATGTACGCATGAGGAAATCTAATTAGATATCCTCATTTGTACGTTTTTGTCGAGTAAATCACTGCAAACGCTTCTACAGAACTGAACAAAACGTATTGCTACTAATTCTGACGCGACAGTAGTCTCAACTACTGGCTTAAACCGCCATAGGTTAATTAATTGAAAAGTAATGCCATCACCTATCCACCATCTATGGACGCGCGTTTCGATGTTATACATCTCGTCGGCATAGCTTTGTGGAAGGTAATGGCATTTCAATATTTAAATCGTATATATACGAAGTAGATGTTTACATGTACGCATGAGGAAATCTAATTAGATATCCTCATTTGTACGTTTTTGTCGAGTAAATCACTGCAAACGCTTCTACAGAACTGAACAAATCGTATTGCTACTATTCTGACGCGACAGTAGTCTCAACTACTGGCTGAAACCGCCATAGGTTAATTAATTGAAAAGTAATGCCATCACCTATCCACCATCTATGGACGCGCGTTTCGATGTTATACATCTCGTCGGCATAGCTTTGTGGAAGGTAATGGCATTTCAATATTTTAAATCGTATATATACGAAGTAGATGTTTACATGTACGCATGAGGAAATCTAATTAGATATCCTCATTTGTACGTTTTTGTCGAGTAAATCACTGCAAACGCTTCTACAGAACTGAACAAAACGTATTGCTACTAATTCTGACGCGACAGTAGTCTCAACGACTGGCTTAAACCGCCATAGGTTAATTAATTGAAAAGTAATGCCATCACCTATCCACCATCTATGGACGCGCGTTTCGATGTTATACATCTCGTCGGCATAGCTTTGTGGAAGGTAATGGCATTTCAATATTTTAAATCGTATATATACGAAGTAGATGTTTACATGTACGCATGAGGAAATCTAATTAGATATCCTCATTTGTACGTTTTTGTCGAGTAAAATCACTGCAAACGCTTCTACAGAACTGAACAAATCGTATTGCTACTAATTCTGACGCGACAGTAGTCTCAACTACTGGCTTAAACCGCCATAGTTAATTAATTGAAAAGTAATGCCATCACCTATCCACCATCTATGGACGCGCGTTTCGATGTTATACATCTCGTCGGCATGCTTTGTGAAGGTAATGGCATTTCAATATTTTAAATCGTATATATACGAAGTAGATGTTTACATGTACGCATGAGGAAATCTACTTAGATATCCTCATTTGTACGTTTTTGTCGAGTAAATCACTGCAAACGCTTCTACAGAACTGAACAAAACGTATTGCTGCTAATTCTGACGCGACAGTAGTCTCAACTACTGGCTTAAACCGCCATAGGTTAATTAATTGAAAAGTAATGCCATCACCTATCCACCATCTATGGACGCGCGTTTCGATGTTATACATCTCGTCGGCATAGCTTTGTGGAAGGTAATGCATTTCAATATTTTAAATCGTATATATACGAAGTAGATGTTTACATGTACGCATGAGGAAATCTAATTAGATATCCTCATTTGTACGTTTTTGTCGAGTAAATCACTGCAAACGCTTCTACAGAACTGAACAAATCGTATTGCTACTAATTCTGACGCGACAGTAGTCTCAACTACTGGCTTAAACCGCCATAGTGTTAATTAATTGAAAAGTAATGCCATCACCTATCCACCATCTATGGACGCGCGTTTCGATGTTATACATCTCGTCGGCATAGCTTTGTGGAAGGCAATGGCATTTCAATATTTTAAATCGTATATATACGAAGTAGATGTTTACATGTACGCATGAGGAAATCTAATTAGATATCCTCATTTGTACGTTTTTGTCGAGTAAATCACTGCAAACGCTTCTACAGAACTGAACAAATCGTATTGCTACTAATTCTGACGCGACAGTAGTCTCAACTACTGGCTTAAACCGCCATAGGTTAATTAATTGAAAAGTAATGCCATCACCTATCCACCATCTATGGACGCGTTCGATGTTATACACTCGTCGAAGCTTTGTGGAGTAATGCTTCAATTTTTAAAGTATTCATACGAGTAGAGTTACATGTACGCAGAGAAATCTATTAGATATCCTCATTTGTACGTTTGTCGAGTAAATATGCAAGCTTCTACGAAGACAACGTATGTACAATCTGAGCGACTATCTCATAGGCTAACCGCCATAGGTTAATTAATTGAAGTAATGCACACCTATCCACCATCATGGTACCCGTTTCGATGTTATACATTCGACGGCAAGCTTGGGAAGGTAATGCATTTCATTTAAATCGGTAATCAATAGATGTTATGTCGCATGGGAAATTAATGATATCTCTTGTACGTTTTGTCGAGTAAATCACTGCAAACGCTTCTACAGAACTGAACAAACGTATTGCTACTAATTCTGACGCGACAGTAGTCTCAACTACTGGCTTAAAACCGCCATAGGTTAATTAATTGAAAAGTAATGCCATCACCTATCCACCATCTATGGACGCGCGTTTCGATGTTATACATCTCGTCGGCATAGCTTTGTGGAAGGTAATGGCATTTCAATATTTTAAATCGTATATATACGAAGTAGATGTTTACATGTACGCATGAGGAAATCTAATTAGATATCCTCATTTGTACGTTTTTGTCGAGTAAATCACTGCAAACGCTTCTACAGAAACTGAACAAATCGTATTGCTACTAATTCTGACGCGACAGTAGTCTCAACTACTGGCTTAAACCGCCATAGGTTAATTAATTGAAAAGTAATGCCATCACCTATCCACCATCTATGGACGCGCGTTTCGATGTTATACATCTCGTCGGCATAGCTTTGTGGAAGGTAATGGCATTTCAATATTTTAAATCGTATATATACGAAGTAGATGTTTACATGTACGCATGAGGAAATCTAATTAGATATCCTCATTTGTACGTTTTTGTCGAGTAAATCACTGCAAACGCTTCTACAGAACTGAACAAATCGTATTGCTACTAATTCTGACGCGACAGTAGTCTCAACTACTGGCTTAAACCGCCATAGGTTAATTAATTGAAAAGTAATGCCATCACCTATCCACCATCTATGGACGCGCGTTTCGATGTTATACATCTCGTCGGCATAGCTTTGTGGAAGGTAATGGCATTTCAATATTTTAAATCGTATATATACGAAGTAGATGTTTACATGTACGCATGAGGAAATCTAATTAGATATCCTCATTTGTACGTTTTGTCGAGTAAATCACTGCAAACGCTTCTACAGAACTGAACAAAACGTATTGCTACTAATTCTGACGCGACAGTAGTCTCAACTACTGGCTTAAACCGCCATAGGTTAATTAATTGAAAAGTAATGCCATCACCTATCCACCATCTATGGACGCGCGTTTCGATGTTATACATCTCGTCGGCATAGCTTTGTGGAAGGTAATGGCATTTCAATATTTTAAATCGTATATATACGAAGTAGATGTTTACATGTACGCATGAGGAAATCTAATTAGATATCCTCATTTGTACGTTTTTGTCGAGTAAATCACTGCAAACGCTTCTACAGAACTGAACAAATCGTATTGCTACTAATTCTGACGCGACAGTAGTCTCAACTACTGGCTTAAACCGCCATAGGTTAATTAATTGAAAAGTAATGCCATCACCTATCCACCATCTATGGACGCGCGTTTCGATGTTATACATCTCGTCGGCATAGCTTTGTGGAAGGTAATGGCATTTCAATATTTTAAATCGTATATATACGAAGTAGATGTTTACATGTACGCATGAGGAAATCTAATTAGATATCCTCATTTGTACGTTTTTGTCGAGTAAATCACTGCAAACGCTTCTACAGAACTGAAACAAACGTATTGGCTACTAATTCTGACGCGACAGTAGTCTCAACTACTGCTTAAACCGCCATAGGTTAATTAATGAAAGTAATGCCATCACCTATCCACCATCTATGGACGCGCGTTTCGATGTTATACATCTCGTCGGCATAGCTTTGTGGAAGGTAATGGCATTTCAATATTTTAAATCGTATATATACGAAGTAGATGTTTACATGTACGCATGAGGAAATCTAATTAGATATCCTCATTTGTACGTTTTTGTCGAGTAAATCACTGCAAACGCTTCTACAGAACTGAACAAATCGTATTGCTACTAATTCTACGCGACAGTAGTCTCAACTACTGGCTTAAACCGCCATAGGTTAATTAATTGAAAAGTAATGCCATCACCTATCCACCATCTATGGACGCGCGTTTCGATGTTATACATCTCGTCGGCATAGCTTTGTGGAAGGTAATGGCATTTCATATTTTAAATCGTATATATACGAAGTAGATGTTACATGTACGCATGAGGAAATCTAATTAGATATCCTCATTTGTACGTTTTTGTCGAGTAAATCACTGCAAACGCTTCTACAGAACTGAACAAATCGTATTGCTACTAATTCTGACGCGACAGTAGTCTCAACTACTGGCTTAAACCGCCATAGGTTAATTAATTGAAAAGTAATGCCATCACCTATCCACCATCTATGGACGCGCGTTTCGATGTTATACATCTCGTCGGCATAGCTTTGTGGAAGGTAATGGCATTCCAATATTTTAAATCGTATATATACGAAGTAGATGTTTACATGTACGCATGAGGAAATCTAATTAGATATCCTCATTTGTACGTTTTTGCCGACGAGATGTATAACATCGAAACGCGCGTCCAAGAGGTGTATAGGTTGAGCATTACTTTCAATTAATTAACCTATGGCGTCGTTTCAGCCATTATGAGACTACGTCGCGTCAGAATAGTACAATACATTTGTTCAGTTCTGTAGAAGCGTTGCAGTGATTTACTCACAAAAAGTTTAAAATGGGATATATAATTAGATTTCTCATGCGTACCATGAAAAATCTAATGATATCTACATTTACTATGTATTAAGCTCGACGAGATGTATAACATCGAAACGCGCGTCCATAGATGGTGGATAGGTGATGGCATTACTTTTCAATTAATTAACCTATGCGGTTTAAGCCAGTAGTTGAGACTACTGTCGCTCAGAATTAGTAGCAATACGATTTGTTCAGTTCTGTAGAAGCGTTTGCAGTGATTTACTCGACAAAAACGTACAAATGAGGATATCTAATTAGATTTCCTCATGCGTACATGTAAACATCTACTTCGTATATATACGATTTAAAATATTGGAAATGCCATTACCTTCCACAAAGCTATGCGACGAGATGTATAACATCGAAACGCGCGTCCATAGATGGTGGATAGGTGATGGCATACTTTTCAATTAATTAACTATGGCGGTTTAAGCCAGTAGTTGAGACTACTGTCGCGTCAGAATTAGTAGCAATACGATTTGTTCAGTTCTGTAGAAGCGTTTGCAGTGATTTACTCGACAAAAACGTACAAATGAGGATATCTAATTAGATTTCCTCATGCGTACATGTAAACATCTACTTCGTATATATACGATTTAAAATATTGAAATGCCATTACCTTCCACAAAGCTATGCCGACGAGATGTATAACATCGAAACGCGCGTCCATAGATGGTGGATAGGTGATGGCATTACTTTTCAATTAATTAACCTATGGCGGTTTAAGCCGTAGTTGAGACTACTGTCGCGTCAGAATTAGTAGCAATACGATTTGTTCAGTTCTGTAGAAGCGTTTTGCAGTGATTTACTCGACAAAAACGTACAAATGAGGATATCTAATTAGATTTCCTCATGCGTACATGTAAACATCTACTTCGTATATATACGATTTAAAATATTGAAATGCCATTACCTTCCACAAAGCTATGCCACGAGATGTATAACATCGAAACGCGCGTCCATAGATGGTGGATAGGTGATGGCATTACTTTTCAATTATACCATGCGGTTAGCCAGTAGTGAATATGTGCGTCAGAATTAGTACATATCGATTTGTTCAGTTCTGTAGAAGCGTTTGCAGTGATTTTACTCGACAAAAACGTACAAATGAGGATATCTAATTAGATTTCCTCATGCGTACATGTAAACATCTACTTCGTATATATACGATTTAAAATATTGAAATGCCATTACCTTCCACAAAGCTATGCCGACGAGATGTATAACATCGAAGCGCGCGTCCATAGATGGTGGATAGGTGATGGCATTACTTTTCAAGGTAAGTGCAGTTAATAATGTGCATATGAATAAATATGCATTTCAAGAATTCTAAGTAAAAAATTCTTTATTTTAAGAAAATTAAACTATTGATTTATGAACAATACCTAAACGCTTGCTGGAATTAAGAAAACTATTTACCATCCTTAAGAAAACATTGTTTTGTGTTATAATAGACATTTACTTGTACTAAGAACCGCTCTTTTCAAATTTTCTGCAAGATTTTCTTGAATCAAGTTAACAAATGTGACAAATAAAAGAAACACAAATATTTTATTACAAGTATATACAAATATTTTATTACAAGTATATGCGGAGAAAGAAACCCTAAGAATGTATTTCTTTTGATTTAAAACAGTTATTGTACTTCGGATAATTTTAACAGTAGTTGTCTTGAATTAAGACGGACAGCTTTGATACAAGTAAATGTTTCTCTGCGTGTACGAAATTCGGGCACACATGTCGTGATTGAATTGTAAATCTGAAAAATATCATCAAATATAATATTAATATCTGCGATGTAATCTGAACTTCTTGTTGAAGTGTTTAACATAGTTTATTACTTCATATGCTGTTTAAAAAACAGATTATAAATACGAGGGTAAGTCAAATATTATCTACACTTTCGCCATAACAAGCTTTGAAGGTTATCGTAGTGGCGGCCGCTTGGGCATGCGTTGAGTTGTCGCCTCTGTGGTCTTGAGTGCGGAATTTAATCACGATCGCGTCATTTGTCTGCTAGCTACAACAGCATAAGCATGTCAGCTCCGCTATTAGGTTGCACTAAAGAGTAGTGATCCGATTTTTGTGGTCAGAGGGTGCGAAAGGTGCTGAAATTCACCGGAGACTTTTGTCACAATACGGGGACAATGCTTTATCTCGTAAAAGCGTTTTTTTTTTGTGGTAACACAGAAAGAGGGAGCTGGACGGCCGTCAACCTCGACAACCGACGACAACATTCAGCAAGCTCGAGAGATTGTCACAGCAAATAGGCGAGTTATCATAGGTGAGGTTGCATCTTCTTCAAACATCAGTCACGGTTCTGCTTTGAGAGGTCGTCGATTTGCCTCAGACACAGACGTTCGGGATGCGGTGCAAAAGTGGCTTCACGACCAACCGAAAACCTTCTACTACGAAGGCATACGGAAGCTTGTGGCTCGCTGGACCAAGTGCATTGCTAAAGGTGGAGACTATATCGACAAATAATGTATCTGTTGTACATCTATCTTTGTTTAATACAGTTGTAGAACTAAAAGTGTAAGTAATTTTTGACTTACCCTGGTATATGCAAAAGCAGACTACAAAAAATATAAAACATTTTGGGCAGAATCAATTTTCATTAATTCGATACTGCGTCACAGAACAAAACAAGCATCTGTCATTCTGTGACTGCCTTTACTCCCAACAGAATCGACTAAAATCCACTTTTAAAATCGGAGCAGACTACAACGACGATGCCGTATACATGTGAGAGAAGAGATATTACGGAAAGAAAAAAAAATAAGGATTACGCATTATTGCGCCATCTTTTAAACTTTTAGTAAATTATTCAAATGTGTGTCCAATTACACCAAACAAGAGTAGCGGTAGCGAACCGCTTTCAAAACGACTCAAAATAGATGATGACTTGTACGTACATAACCTATGTACAAATCTATGAACATCGTTTTCAAATACTATTAAAGTAATACGCGAATTACTAAAAAATGACTTGTGAAAAGACAGTTGTAAGTAAAATACTTTAGATAGTCATTAACAACAGTGAATACAATATAATAGTTAATTATAACATTTTAATATACACCTTACAGATATGTTTGATGATTTAATAGAGGAAGATGACTCTATTTATGACATATTATTAGAAACAAGCTCTAGTTCAGAGGTTCTCAAACTTTTTTTTCTCGTAGACCACTTTCAAAATTTTACTGGTTTCGGTGGACCCCCTGCTGCTACATTTCTACAATATTCCCAAAACTCGTCAAAAAATGTGAAAATTAGATCTAACGATGGAAATTTGCGTCGCGGCTGAGTGTCAACCCTAAATTCGGAGTGGTAAAAATAAAAAGAAAAATAATATATTTTCTTGTGTTCTATTTATTAAAATAATATGATTACAGACTTAATAGAATTAAAATTAAACATGAATAACGTAACGTAACTTCAACAATGCAAATCAACAATTAAAAAAAAATAATTTTAATGGGAGGCATGTACTTGATGGATTGACAGCAAATTATCAATATTAGGCTTCAGTTTTGTGAGGAATAACCACCATTTGCTCATTTTTTTTGTTAATAGGTTTATAACGACACTAACACTTTTTTCGACAAGGTATGACGAGGGACAGGCTATCAAAAGTTTTCCCACAGTTGCCCACAGCCCAGGATATTTTTCAGGTATTTCTGCCTGCAGATATAATGTTTGATAGCCTTTTTTAAATTTCACCTTCAGCTCCTCATTGGTGCTAAGCTCGAGTAGCTCCTCTTGTAATACCACATTCGCCACTTCCGTTTCATTAAATGGATTTATGATCCATGGTGGTATTTCCATCGTCAGAATATCTTCAAATCTATTTTTGAAGTCATCACGCACGGCATTTAAATGTTGAACGTATGTCCGAATATCCTCATCAAGACATTCTGCCTGTGACAAGTTTGGAAACTGGGAGAATTCGCGCCGACTAATATTTTGCTTCATAAATTTCAATTTTTCAAGAAAAGCTGAAATTACACCCTTTGTTTTTATTAAATTTAGGCTGTCCCCTTGTAACTGCAAGTTAATCTCATTAAATTTTTTGAACAAATCTGTCAAATACGCGATGTCTGCTTTCAATTTGATCAGGTTTTCCTTTAAATCTGGATCTTTACTTTCCAGAAACTCTAAAACTGATTCAAAAAGTGAGTAAAACCTTGTTAAACATGCACCTTTCGACAACTAGCGTACTTCAGTATGTAAGAGCAATCGTTGGAAGCCTTCATCATTCTCGTCGCACAATTGTGCAAACAAACAGGTATTTAACGCATTGCTTCTTATTTTGTTAACTGCTTTAATCACAAATTGAAACGATTGGTGCAATCTATCACTCAAATTTTTCGCTACCAGGTGTTGTCGGTGGATGACACAGTGAATTGCAGTTACTCCTGGTATAATTCTTTTAAGATGGCTTATAAACCCACGATATCGCCCGAATATGGCAGGAGCTCTATCTGCTGCCACCGAAATAATGTTTGTAAATGGAATCGATTTTTCCTTAAAAAAATCACTCAGGACATTAAATATTGATTCGCCTTTAGTGTCCGTCTCCAAAGTTTTCGCGAATAGCAGCTCTTCATGGATTTCTTCGTCCATAACAAATCGAACATATGCCAATAATATGCTTCATTACCAGGTAAAGTTGATTCGTCCAGTTGAATAGAAAAATGAGTTGTTTGCAGATAATTACACAAGAAGCTTTCAATATCAGAACTCATGTCATCAATACGTCTTTGTACAGTGTTGTTACTCAAAGGAATTCTTTTGAGAACGGCAAATGGAGGTTTGTGCAGAACAGTTTTTACAACCTCTTCAACAGCGGGTAAAATTAACTATTCTCCGATGGTGTGCGGTTTTCCAGATTTCGCTATAAGCAATGAGATATTGTAAGATGCCCGCAAGCCATCATCGTTACTTTGAGACGTTGAAGCGAACATACTGTGCACAGTGGGTCTCTTTTCATATTTTTCCTTCAATGTTTGAAATTATTTTAAATCTTTACCTATTTTATCAGGATGACACCTTCTTAGATGATCTTCGAGCTTCGATGGTCTCATAGAGTCATTGCTCAAAACTTTGTTGCATAAAAGGCATATGGGCAAGCGTTTGTTTGCCTTTGACGGAAGAAAACCAAATTACAAATAATCAACACTGTACTGTCGACATTTCTTCTTAGATTCAGCCATGTTTCGTATCAGTTACCTACCTGTAAGTAAACTGTAAAGAAAAAAATATTTGTTTTAGTAATCATAAGGCGATTTTAACAGGATATGGCTATTTTAACAGAATAGAATAGGATTAATTAATTATTGCAATGAAAAAACCAAAATGCCGGCGACAAAACTGATTTTAATTATTAAAAGCAATAAACCACTAAGACCCATATTTCACAAAACGGCTGAACCTATTGTAATGTAATATAAAACATTTTTTGATTAATTATATTTTGATACATTTCTGTAAATTCGAAGGAAAATACTTTTAAAGTTAAAGAATATTTTGACATCAAAACTTCGCGATTTGTATGATTTATTTATTACTTTGATGTACGTTACGAGTGGTACATAAAGACACGTACAATTTATGAAAATATTTTTAGTCATTTAGCATTAGCAACTACGAGGGCACTGAAATATATACAAACATGCAGGTCAATCATATATCTCTCCTTTAGTGAATCGCCACAGTCGGGTAAATAAATATTTTATAATAAAAAGTTACTAAAAGTTCAATCTTTCTCGGCTTTCTGTTCTTTTATAGAAGTATCGAATAATGGCCCTGTTCAGTATTTAATTTTTATTACGTACCTACTACACGCAAACATAACAAATATAATATTATTACAATATAAAATAAAAGTATGTATAACAAATAGGCAGGTACTTCATTTTTCCGGCACTGGCAAACACTGACATCGATTCACTCACTTTTCTTTTCAAAATTCCGGAAACAAATGAGTAACGTTTGTCCTTGGCATTCGTATTTATATTGGTGAAGAATCAAACAAGTTCATGCAAGATTGCAAGCACAGCACAAGTCGTATTTCGTCCTTTTGCACGCCTGAACAAGCGTTGCGGGCAGGCAGGCGGCGCTTTGCAAGTCTTGACACACGTTGTACTGAATATCGAATATGCAAGTTTTTACAAGTAACAGTCGCTGACCTAAAAATACACTACTCTAAAAAATTAAGGGAAACCAGATAAATTTTCGTGGACCCCCACTTACAACTTGTGAACCCCCATTTTTTTTTCATGTCAATGTAGACCCCCGTCGAGTCTCCCGTGGACCCCTGGGGGTCCACCTGGACCACTTTGGGAATCACTGCTCTAGTTCATCCCATTCATTATGTTCATGTGAACGAGATGATGCCACACGCATAGAGAATTATGTAGATATTATTAATCAGTATAACAGAGATTTTACTTGTCACTTTCAGTTAACCAGGGCCACCGTAGAATACTTAATTGGTAAGCATATACTGCATATTATAAGATTTTTTCCAATTTGTATCATTGTAGATAGTGTGCAAAAGGCAGAGATAATGTCATTACCTAAATCGGGACGTGAGAAGGTTACGGCAGAGGAAGCTGTATATATAATACTATGGTACCTACCTATCAAATACAGAAACGTTCAGGCAATTGTCAGATCGTTTTAATAAAACACAGAGTACCATATATAATATTGTAAGAAAAGTTGGTCATTATTATTGTGAATGGTTTTTATAAAAAGCAAAGGCTTAATGGTGTCCTGGGAGCTATAGATGGATCACACATTCGGATAAAAAAAAAACCCAGGAAGCTTACTGCAATAGGAAAAGTTACCATTCTATTTTATTTCAAGGAATAGTAGATCATAAAAAACGATTCATAGATGTATATTGTGGTGAACCTGGATCAGTTCATGATGCCCGTTTAATGAAAAAGTCAAAAATTTATGAGAAAATAGATAATAATGACATTACTTTGGGAAACAATTATTAGATTAGTGATGCAGCCTATTCAAATTTACTCCAGTTAAAGATAATGGCAGTTTGACAGAATATCAAAAAAAAAATTAATTACAAAATCTCTTCTACACGGATGGTGGTGGAAAATGCTTTTGGACTTCTTAAAGGCAGATTTAGGCGGTTTAGATTCTTTGACAATAAGAATATGTTTTATTGTGAGTGTTATTGCTGTAACAGTATTACACAATATTATCATAAACATGGAAGGCAGTGAAGGGACAGATGAAATGGTGCAAAGTGTTAGTGACAATAATAGTGATACTGCTGCAGAGGAAAATGCGAAATCTAGAAGAAGGGATTACATATTTGCTGCTATGTTTGAATGATATCGTTTTGATTGTAATAAACAGTGTAAAATAAAATGTTTGAATCAAAGATTTATTTTAAAGTTTAAAGAAACTAAATATACAGAATGTAACGGTATTAAACATAAATTGAATTTGATTTTGCAACCATGTTTACTCCAAGAGCTCTATTCCTTTAGTTTTAATTATTACAAACACCTATAACTATTGCTACTTACAGCGGAGCTTTTGAAGTGAACATAATTACAAAACAATACATATAACAGTAGTTGCTATTTACTTTATAGTTTACAGTAAATAAGTAACAACAACTTAATTCAATAATGTAAAGATAATACACAAACTTAAGAATAAAGAAATTAATTTGCATTTCCAATCTCTTGCTCTTTTAATTTCAAGTATCTTTCTAACAGATCACATTTGCGTTCATCCATTAAAATTTTTCGTTCCAACAAACGCATTTTCCTTGTATGCTTTTCATCCCTATCATTTATTTTCTGTTCTAATAGCTTCCTTTTTAATGTGTGCAAGCCAGCTACCTTAGACTTTTTTTTTTGAGTTGATTCTGAAAGTCTTCGATATACCTGATTCTGCAGATGCCTCTGAATGCGGTAAAAATTCATTATTTATGTCATCATCTTCTGTAGCAGAAGAATGCTGTACAGAAGTAGAAGGACTGTCAAGTGATTCCCCTGTTGTACAAACATTTATTGAATGTGGAGTACTAAAATTAGGCTTTTGTCCCACTAAATTATCCATCTCCTCATAAAATAGAAATCTACTTGGCCTTCTACCTGTTTTCTTATTATTAGTTTTACAATTACTGCATGACCGAATAAGATTTGTCCATTTCAAGCGACAACCTCTGAAGTCTTCATAATATCATCATTTTCTAATTCATTACATATGCTGCTCCAAGCATTCTTTCGTTTTCTTGGATTAGGATGATTTATTACACCTAAATAGTTCTCCATTGCAACTATTAACGCCAAAGTTTCATTGTAATTCCATTTTGAAGTAGATTCGTCAGTATATGAACTATGTGTATTGTCTCCTTGCAGATTATCTTGGAAGACTTCAGAATGTTCAATTTCTTCACTTATTGATTCTTGACTTCCTTCTAAGTTTTGTTGGTTCGGTTATTTTTTTGTTTTTTTTCCATTATTTCAGCATGATTTAAAAGGGTTTGGACAAAATTAATGTCTGCAAAATACAAATCGTTATATTTTCAAAGCGAATTTAATAATAATTTGCTACTTGTCAGTTTGTGATCTTTGATAGTCCGTCTCATTTACTGTGAGTGTAAATACTTGATCGCCTTTAAACAATTGTAAATTCATTTTAATCTTTTCAAATATCTTTTGAGTAAACCACAGAGCACTCTGTAAACACCTGTCAAAAGTGTCAACAAACATACAAACGATACAAACATAACCTCGCGTCAATACCTACACCCAAAGTGAACCGAGAAATTATAGGCGTTTAAGGGGAGAGGGGAAAGCAAAATGAGAAAGTTATAGCGCAGCTAAGTTTACTTCAATAAAATACTTGTTAATTGCCGTGTCGCTACGGATCTGACCGACCTTGCCAATGTATTGAAAAAAAGACGTTAAATATCGTTAATCAATGCTATCGTAGAGCGCTTTATCTGTGAGACTACGTACTGTGGCTGTTTATTTCATAACACCGTAGCGACATCTAGTAAGGAAGGTTTCCACCTAATACGTAGGGATTCCAACAGTAGCCGTGAAACATACCTATAATTTAAGGGAAAAAATGCATTGAGGATAAGGTCTGCTAAAACATTAAGGTGTTGCTATTCTTCTGTTGTATGTGTAAGGAAATGATGATATCTTCCTCGGTCTAAAGATAGGAAAAACAATACCGGATAGTAAACTAATTTGATAACTATTCTACCGGCCTCGCAACTGCTGTTTCGTACATCCTGCAATAGATGGAAGAAATGATTTTATAGAAGAAATAATAAAATTGTAATTACATGTCTAGAAAACTACAATCATTCTATTTTGTTGCACTTGTTGTTAATTCGTTTATTTAGGAACTCCAAAAGTTAATAAAGTCGTTTGAAAGAATTTTTTTCTATTGTTTTAACTCTTACCTAAACTCTATTATAAACTACCAGCATTTAAGGGTTACATTTACATAAATACACAAATTGGATATTTTGTATGCTAGATACTGTATCAAATACATAGCTATAAGCGGATAGATGTTCGATACACCTGGATATATTTATTTCGTTTGAGGGCAATCCTCTTTCGACGTGCTATAGTATAGTACCATATTGGTGTAGTATGTTAGACACTTCTTCTATGTGTACATAATCCCGAGTGCCAAACATACTGTTGAATGCAACATTTTTGACCACTTATATGGGAACGAAACATTTTGTAAGCTAGAGTAAACACGAAATAATTGCAAATGTTAACAATGACATAATTAACACTGACACACTGTTTTCTATCTTGGCAGGCTAGGCCGTTACTTCCGAGAAAACAAGGCTAAACAGCACTGACGTCACCGGGCTGTGACGTATTTTGATTTAGGCCAATAAACGCGTTTAGACACTGAGACCATCTCTGCGTTTTGAATTGGTTTATCCGAATTATAGTGGTTTTATTTAAAAAAATATTGTGTAGTGATATTTCCGTACTTTATCGGTTATACCTGCAGTTTTTCTCGTATTATTAAAACGAGATAAGCTAACCTAAGATGGTGTCCTGTTGTTTTGTTTGTGTAAATAAAAGAAGATATTATTTATTCTTTAATAGCTACAGATGCTATTTCAACTCAATTCCCTAACTATCCGCTGTATTTGACAAAGAAACGTGAATCCACGAGCAAGTCGAGAGGAAAATTGGAGAAAATTTTGCGAAATATGCAAGCAAAGTATCATTTACAATGATGAACTAGTGGTTGAAGACAACTACACCGTCATAGAAAATTATAAGTCGTGGGAAACTACTTTACCCTCAAGATTTTATTGTTCAAATAGCTTTATATTTTTACGTTATATTTAACAACATTACTTTGGAACACGAAGAGATATTTTTAAATGTGTATAATAAACCTTCTGCTTTAATACAATATATTTTAAATTATATCACCGAACATAGCCATTTGTATACTGATATATGTCATATTCACAGCAGTCAACGTATTGCAACAATTACAACTTGTTCTACAAATACCCTACTTAAAAATTATTGTGGGAAAGGTAATAATAGATTAGGTAAAACACCACATAATAGGAGATTAAAGACCCTGGTTAAATAGCCTGTCTGTAAGTTTTCTGATGAAATTGAGCCAAATTTCTAATAACATTACAATTACTGTATCATTTCAACCTTAGTTTCGTCCAAATACATGTACAGTTACAAATAATAATAATTAGTCGATTAAATTTCAATCACAAATACATCTTTCACGAAAAGGGGGTTCGGTTACTGTTTGGTTTTCGCTTTAAAACTTCGTTTTTCCAAAATAAAATCGAATGGCATGCGAAGAAAGGCTCAGTTCACGACTGGCATCCTCTTTAAAACCGAAAGCCCTTCAAAACTTAAAAAAGAAATGCAAAAAAAGACGATTTCGTTACCGCTTAGGCTAATATCGTGCACGGCGATACATCACCTAAACAGCGTGACGTCATCGAAGAGCGCTTAGCACTTGTTGCCCCGGTGGTAACGGCGAGTCACGTTCAAAGTCGAACGTCCTGCGTAATGGAAGATGCATGCAATATCATTTTGTAAATTTTACGTATAACTTTGTGTTATTAAGAAACATCTTATGGAGTATTATTTATTTCATATGAAGTTTTAGTAATTTAGCATAGTATCTACTTTTATATCACATTAACTTTTCTGCATACTTTACATCACTGGTCGATATTTGAAGCTTTGTAAGTTTAGATACATTTTTTACAGTGTATACTCTAGCCCTAATAAGAAATATTAAACAGTGTATGGATTCTCTTCAGGATAGAAGGTCAACTGGACTTATCGCAGTTAAATTACCTCTAACATCTCAATACTTATGTGCTGGTACATATGTACCCATCTGTGCAGTTCGATATATTCGGTAGACATAAACTTGATACCACGAAAACAACAATTAGTAGGTAGGTAATCTTAATCGCTAATTAGCTCCCTTCTCACACAAATAATCTCGTTCACGACATAATCATTTTCCATTACCTTGGCAATTTCGTAAATTCCGAAGAATCCTGCAGCATCGCTCAGCAACATAACCAAATTCGAAACAAAACCCAACCATCAGCACATACCTATTCGTAGGCGTCGTTGTCGTTTCCTTATTCCTGATCTTGAGATGTTCGTTTCTGCTCTGAATTGCTTAAATTAATTTCACGTACCACATTGCTACAAGAACATCGTTCGTTCGACTGTCGCGAGTGGTTAAGTGCTCGACAGGCTGTTGTATAGCCAGCTGGTCTAATAAGTGTAACTTCAAACTGTGCTTTTAGAGTTGGTTAATCGGAACACGGGAAAGCTTTTCTAGCGGTCGGTCCCCGCTTAAAACCGTGTAATCTCAAATGCTCCATAACGAAGCCGACTAGAAGAGCTAGAGGTAGAAGTAGAAGTTACGATGGCATCCATTAACATATGTGCGCTTCCATATCATATGATACGAAAATAGAGTAATATACAAAAACTTTAAATATTTCCCCATTATAACGAGAGGAAGAGATATGGAATTTTTTATTAATATTTTATTTATTTGATTTGTAAATGCGTATATGAATATATGCATTAATTTAAAATATTAATGTGTATGTATTTGATACAAAAATTCATTTACATTGTTCTAATATACGTATCAAAATCACGAAGGTACAAAGTAAAAAAACTCAAAGAAAGAGAATGGATAATACAAATACACATGTGTTACAAGAATGCATCATACTTCGTCAGAGAACTGGCCTATGCGCCGAGATGTATGTATGTATATACCTACAGTAGCCGATAAAAAGGTTTCACCTTTGTGCTTTTTGACGCAACTATTTTCAAACTTTAGCAATTGACTTCAGTGTTAGAACAAACGCTCCAGAAGATATTTGTGGACGATATTCTCGTTTTGGGCATGAAACGTTCACAACTTCTTATGAAACTTACATTTCTATTGATTTCGACAAACAACAGTAAATCTTGGACAACTGCAAAATAAAACAAAACATTGCAATAGTTGGGTCAAATAATGAAAAACTACTAATAACAATTCCATAATAACGAATAACGTATCGTATAACCCTTTGCATAAATTACTGCTTGGCACCTACGAGGCATCGAGTCGACCAGTTTGTCGAGCACGGACTGCGTCGGTTAAACTTATACGATGCATTTTTCGTCTTCTTGTGTGCCAATCGTTTTTCCAACTCCTCCCGCAAATGTTCAATTGCCTTCAAGTCCGGACTCTGGCTTGGTCATTCCATGGCGGTGATCCCCTTCCTGTTGAACGAATCCCTAACATCATTGGAAGCATGTTTCGGGTCGTTGTCTTGCTGCATGATGAATTCACGACCAAGATTTGCCTTTGCAAATGGTAGCATTGTGACGAACCGCTGTTCGACACTAAAATTTAAAAGAACAACTTCAATAGACAGAAAAATTGTTATTATTAATTTTGAATGTTTAATTGTTTTTAAATTCTTGGTAATCAATGCATATTTATTTTTAAACACACCTATATATATTCCGTAATTTTTCTCGTCCGAAACATTTAAAGTGCATTCTTGTTTTTTGTCGTTATATTTGTTTTTAACATGTTTACCTGTTTCTAGAATATGTTTTGCCGATTGATGTCTGCATATAAGAAATTGATACGTCATAGCCGTTACCCATATAAATAGATGTTCGTAATTTCCGATGGAAGAGGGGCCCCGAGTTGCCGAACGAATTACAACAGTGGACAATCTGACCATTTGTGTTGATAAAACTGTAGCAATTTGATCGTTATATAATATTAATATTTGAGAAAATACCTATTATCTCTGTCGAACCGAAATCAAGTTAGGCATTTTCCCGTAATGATTACTTGCAATAGTCCCGACCGCTACCGAAATCCGCAATAATAGACTCTGTTAAGTTACAATAGGTTTGTAAATATTTGAATATTTCAATTTTCATATGCAGGCTCAGAACTACAACTAATAACTAGAGCAACGCAAACTGCGCTGAAAGCCAGTGGCTGACGCATAAAAGTTTACACAAAATAAACACCGCCGAGACAATTCGGTATAAGCGTCAGTATAACTGCGACTCGAAAGCCGATCTGTTGTGTATGCATCTACGCTGTCGTATACTATATCATAGTTCTACGTTTGTTTTGAAAATGTTTCCTACGTCGCGAAAACGACCAAAGTTGGACACAATAAGAGAATTTATTGCAGAAATGCCTGATTTAAAGTGTGATTGCGCTAAAATTCAATGTGCAATGTGTAAAATAGATTTCATGTGTTGGTCGAAAAGTGATTGTAAATAGTGCAGGGCATGTTTCAAAAAAAAATTCCACACGAGACTATGACAAATTTTAATTTAATTTATATGTTTATTGCATGTAATTTACCATTTCATTTACTAAGGAAGAAAGCATACGTCTCGTTTTGGAATGAATATTCGGACTTTAAGTTACCAAGTGAGAGAACATTACAGAGAGTTGTGCCGTCTGCTCGTGAGCATGTCGAGAAAAGAATTAAATCGGTGCTGCAGATAAAAAACTGTGGTTATGTGTGGACGAAACAACAGATCGTAAAAAACATTCTGTGGTTAATGTAATGGTACGCACAATGGAACCACATCGACCGTCACCCTCAATTTGACTAGCTTCCAGACGAATACAACAATGCACTGCCGAAGTAATTTCAATGTTGGTGTTAAATACATTGGAAAAGTTTGAACTTTCAACAAATCAACTGTTGATGTTCATGAGTGATGGTGCCGCAAACATGCTTGCTGTAGGTGGATCTCTTAAAAAACATTGTGCTAACTTGTTGCATATTACATGTAAAATTCATACTCTCAGTCTCGTAGCAGATAGTATCAGAAAATGTTATCCCGAGGTATACGCTCTAATAGCACATACAAAAGCTGTGTTTGTAAAATCCCCAAAACGTATTCGGGAATTTCATAGACTATGCCCCGGTATTCCTGAACCACCACAACCTATTCTTACTCGTTAGGGAACATGATTAGAGGCTGCATTTTATTATCTTAAATATTTTGAGAATATAAAGAACGTGATTTTAGAATTCGAGCCAAAGGAAGCTGCGGCTGTCAAGGTAAGCCGCTTGAAATTTCAGGATAGTCAAGTTAAAACAGATTTGGAAATTATTCAGAACAATTACGTCGGACTAGCGGATGCGATAGAAAAACTACAAAATTCTTCGGTGTCGTTAGTGGAATCCCTGCAAATAGTGCAACATGTTCACGCACAGCTATGCGCAATAGAAGACACAAGAAATGTTTGTGTTTTAGAAAGGTTTGAAAGTGTTTTGGATAAAGACTCTGATTTTGGCACATTAAGACAAATTTGTGAAGGTGCGTCAACAGAACCGTTAAGTTATTTGAAAGATTATTTTACTTACGCAAATATAAGTCACTAGATGTAGAACGTTCGTTTTCGGCATACAAAAACTCTTTTTCTTCACGCCGCACTCACTTTGCCGAAAAAACTTTGGAAACATATCTAATGTTATAAATATTAAATAGACATTATCCACTTTGTGATTTCACGGAGGACTCTTAAAACGGTAAGTGTTTGAGCACGTATCGCATTTAATTTATTTTGTGTAACTTTTATGCGTCCGCCACTGGCTTTCAGCGCAGTTGCGTTGCTCTACTAATAACTGTTATATGAACTACAACTCATTTCATTTATTTCTATGTATAAAGCTAATGTGTAAATATTACTTTATTTCATTTTGCTATATCGTTAATGTATAAATATTACTTTATTTCTTTTGCTAAAGAGCTAATCTGTGTAAATACTTTAATAAATGTAAAGGAGAGCGACTTCTTTTGATAGGTAATCTGAACTCCTGGAATTTGAATGTAATTCACTGAGCTTACCATCAGGTAGGACTAAAATAAATGTGTTTAGATAACACTACTCCACAAGGCATTATTCCGCACTCACCGTCGTTATTATTGTAATTCCCATTAAGACTAAAAACGTAATTCATTTTGGATGTAATTTTCCCCGCTCGCCAAGTACGCTTGTCACAACAATTGTTTACCGAACGCCGCGACGTCTGCGGCCAAGTTTCCAACTATATTTGAACAGTAGGCGTCAAAGCAAATGTCCGTACAGTAGGTGCAACTAATACTGTCCGTATAATAATCACATCTAGAGTTGGATTATGACCCAATCCGAAGAATATATTATTTGATGGAGAAATCATCAAGATTAGTGTGGTTTTAATTCATGTCCCAGTTTCCTTGATTTTCGTGAAAGATTTAATTCAACCGAAGTGCCTTGAAATTTTCGAGAGTCAACATTTCGATTTGCTACATGATTTAGCGTGGTTCAAACCAAGGGAGTGTG